>JAEIGI010000007.1:1206676-2413353 GCA_018903615.1 Drosophila neocordata | reverse complement strand
CTTAGGGATTTTTTTCTACAGAAAATCTACAAAAAATGCTGATTTTATGGTTAAAGTAAGTACTTAAAGTAAGTACTCGAAATTGATTAAGTAACTATTGAAATAATTTAATAAATGAATCAATGTTTAGTATTTATATAAACATATTTACTAACAAAATAAAAGATATATAATTATACCATATCAATTATCTTTAGGTATAATCTGATGCTATAAATACTATATATATATTAGATATTTTCATTTATATATTTTGATTTATTTTAAATTATAAGTTTATTTTATTAATTTATCATTTTTATATTTTGATTTATTTTAAAATATAATTTTATATGCCGACTTCCAAGAGCAGCTTTAGAACTAAGACTGAGACTGTACAATAATTAAAGACATCCAAAAGCTATATGCGTAGGCGTGACTACGTGACTAAAATTATGTTAGTTGTTGTTTTTGTTTACCGCTAGCCTATGTGTTTACAACATGTGCTTAAACATAGATCTTTTAAATATTACAGGATACCGAAAAAATTATTGGTATTATATAGTTGTAATTCAAATATGTAACTATATATATATACTATACTATACAGTATACTTTATCTATAAAGTTTTAAGATTAAATTTCTTAAAAATTTATTCAAAGTAAAACTCCTTATAAATTGAACGTAGAAGATAATTAATGTAGATTTGTTCCCCATTTTTATGCAGCTAATAAATAAAGAATTTAACTATTTCATTTATTATTTTGAAAATTTACTCAAAATTCCTAATAAATTGCATCTGTTATATTCTTATTATATCAATTTTTTGGACTATTTTAAACTGTAATATATATATATATATATTGGGTCGTTCACTAAGTAATTTCGTTTTATGACATCAGCTGATCTCGTTGAATTTTTTCGCAGCCAACTTCGCGCTTAACCGCTTTACCGTTATAAATTTCAATAGCTGATATAGTGACGCTTATTTGTAAAAAATTTTGTTGGGTTTTGTCAGATAGTTTTCATTTGGTGCCCTATTGAAGATGGAGGATGAAAAACAACATTTTCGTCATATTTTCCTGTTTTACTATCGGAAGGCAAAAATGCAGTTAAATCAAGGCAAAAATTATGCAATGTGTACGGAGAAGATGTATTGACAGAACGCCAATGCCAAAATTGGTTTGCAAAATTTCCTTCCGGCAATTTCAATCTTAAGGATGCACCACGTCCTGGAAGGCCTCTTTAAGCCGATGTGGATAAAATAAAGTCGCTAGTGGATGCAAATCGTCGAATAACAACTCGAGAGATTGCAGAAAGATTAAATCTATCAAACGCGACCGTTCACAAGCACATGAAACGTCTAGGATTAATTTCCAAGCTTGACATATGGGTTCCTTATGTTTTTACAGAACGAAATTTGCTTCGTCGCATTAACGTCTGCGATGCGCTTATTCGACGTCAAAGAAACGATCCATTTTTAAAGCGCATTGTTACCGGCGACGAAAAGTGGGTTGTTTACAACAATGTAAAGCGCAGGAGATCATGGTCAAAAAAGGATGAACCAGCTGAAACCACATCAAAGCCCGATAATCACCAAAAAAAGGTTATGTTGTCCGTTTGGTGGGATTTCAAGGGGATCGGTTGTTTTGAGCTTTTGCAGGACAACAGAACAATTAATACCGAAGTTTATTGCAATCAATCAAAACAAATTAAGTGATGCACTCAAAAAAAGAGACCAGAATTGGTCAATAGAGAAGGTGTAGTGTTTCACCAGGATAATGCGAGACCCTATACAAGTTTGATAACTCGCTAAAAGCTATTGCAGCTTGAATGGGATGTGCTATCACACCCACCATATTCTTCAGACTTGGCACCTTCGGACTATTACTTGTTCCGGTCTCTGCAAAATTTTTTGGATGGTATAACCTTCACCTCAAATCAGGACGTCAAAAACCACTTGAACCAGTTTTTTGCCAGCAAGGATCAAAAATTTTTTGAGCATGGAATCAATCTATTGCCCGAAAGATGGCAAAAGGTATTATAACAAAATGGAGAATACATAATTTCATAAAATGTTTTATAAAATAAAAAAAAAACGGGTTTGAATTGCACTAAAAAAAACGAAATTACTTAGTGAACAACCTAATATGTATGTTTGTAAATAGAAAAATAGAATTTATATAAAGAAGAATATATTGGATTAATTTAAATCTTATTCGATAAATTATTTATAATTTTCCTACTACAACAACTAGTTTTTAAATTAGGTCTAAAGGCAATGCTTCTGATATGAAAGAAACAAGCAAATATATATATTTTGCTTAGTTAGGAAAATCATTTGGAGAAGTGTTATAGACTCTGCTTTATGAAATCTAAAAACTTTAATAAATTTTCAAAGTAAATTAGCTTGTACTTAACTATTTTGTTTGTATTAATACTTTATCTAATACCTTCTAAATACTTTTCCTGTAAATAAATAAATTAATTAAATTTATTGGGTTGCTAAAATTCACTCGCTTTTCTTTACTTCTTTAAAAAGAAATTTATTTTAAAATATATTATTACAAATTTCTAACCAAATCTTAATTTTAAAGTACTGACAACTAATTTACACATTTAGTGAATAAATTAAAAAATGTAAAGTTTATAAAATTAAAGGAAAACCAATCAAATATTTAACTAGATCTCTCTCTCTCTCTCTCTTTCTGTTTTTTTTTTCCTGGCTTTCTCTTTTCTTCAAATTTACTTGTCTGATACGACTATTGAATAAATTTCAGTTGCTATTTTTTTTCCCCAACTTTTTTTTTTTTTTTGGCACAAGAGGAAAATTCGACCCATTTTCGCGTGCGGCCTTAACTTGGAAAATTGTGGCAAACAAGGGAGGTAAAATGAAAGAAAGGAACAGAAAAGAAATGAAAGAAAAACATTTTCTTGCCGCTCAGAAAGCAGAAAATAAAATCAGAAATTTCACACCTTATCAATTTTTGCCAGATTAACAAAATGAACAAAGAGAACTCTTAAATTGCATCATCAGGGGAGAGTGTACAGGGACGTAGTTGTCATTGCCAACACAGGGGGAAGTAGATTGAAGAAGGGGATGAGTTCTATATGTGTGATTAATGAAAGTTGGTCAAAAAGGAAGTGAAATATAAAAAGATTTGAAGCAAATAGAAATAAAATATATATAGAGATGAAGTTGACTTTAGATAGTTTTCATTTAAGTTGATTGGTATAGTATATAGAATCATGATCCAAAGTTTTATAATGTTAAGAGACAGAAGGACTATATAAATTACATTCTAAAGAAGCTATATGCAGGCAGTATATATATATATTATATATATTTTAGATATAAATTACTACTTACATTTAGTTTATTATATACTGAGCAAAACTAAAATTATTTCTTTTTCCTTGTATTACCTCAAGGACCTTCTGTCTTTCTATTGCCCTCACAACTATGACCATATATATAGTACCACCGATATCTTACTATTAGATTACAGCGTGTCCTTATGATATGTTAATAAGAAAAGTTATAAAGATTTGCTCGGACTTGGTTAGTACATAGTAAAGAAATGGAGAGGGGACACTAAGGACGTCCCTGTATCTAGTTGATCAACTACGTCATCATCATCATTATCATCATTATCATCATCATTGCCATTACCAGCAACGTGTTTGTCGGGCGCAGTGTCATTAAGGAAGTCGAAAAAAAAAACTTCGACCCCCCAAAAAAGCAAATGCTCTGTGACAGGAGTAGAAAAAGAAACGAAAAAGGGCAAACTGGCTGGCTGGCTGGCTGGCTGGCTGGCTGGATGAGGTCCTTGACAGGCAACTCGCGTTGACATTTATTTTGATTTCAGTTTTCGAGTTCTGTTCTTTGGGGGCATAAAGTGCGTAACCTGTAACTCTCATGCTAATGTGCATCTCAGCTTAGCTTAGAACGAGGGGTTGCTGCCCTTTTCCTTTTTGGCTGTCTTCTTCTTCTTCTTCTTTTGTTGCCACTAAATTGAATTTTATGTGACAGAGCCAACTTTGAAGTGCTGTGCGTTTATTAATGGTTATATCGGATATGGCCAAGGAAAATGATTCTGAAAAAGAAAAAAAAGCGAATATCAGTTGGTGGTGGAAAGGTGACGATGGCAGTCAAGGTAATTGCAACACTTACTCAACACATTGGGCATGTAAATTCAATGAAATATTGTTGAATGGAAAAATTCCTGAACAAGCTATGCTACCAAATGCCAGAAATGTGCTTGACCATGGCCAAGCAGCAGCTGAAAATTCCATGCATAACTTGTAACAGCAACGAGACGAGCATATGTAAAGAAAAGTTAAAAATAAAAGAAAAGAAAAAAACGAAAAGGCGAGCAAAGAAATATGCCAAAGGGACATGCACACACACACACACAGATACACAGGGAAAGATATACACACATGCTATACATAGTTGAGGTCGCCATAAAAAAATCTAGTCACTAAATTGTCCGCCCCTTAAAAGTGTCCGGCCAGCAGCACAGGGCACCAGCAGCAGCCCATAATGCCATCTAGTAGGAGTTGGAGACGAAGTTGTATGCATACACACATACAAACACACACTGTATGGAAGTGTGTGTGTGTGGGTTTTGGCTCGCACATACACAAATCTGTCTATGTCCATGTCCTGACTGCTGCATGCAATGTCTACCACCCCTCTTCCTTTAGCTTGCCGTCTGCCATAGTCTGCCTGCCCAATGGCCGCAAGGAATTTCACACAATTGCTAGAAAAATTGCAGAAAATTGAAAATGTGCGAGAGCATATAAATTTTTTACTGCGTCACTTGTAAATGCTAAATTGTTGTTATTTATGGGGTCTTAGCGGCACCAACATCAGCAGGAGGCGACCATCGTTAGTGGGTGGGGCAAAAGATTCGCAGACTTTTACTTGGTTTACTTTAAACAAAATATTAATTATCCTTTAGAAATACAAACATATGCCGAAACTTTCTTTAGTTTTCAGTTAATCCAACTTGACCAATTTGATAGGGCAATATTTGTCAAATCGGGCAAAACTGCGCAATTGTAGCCTACTTGAACTTTTTCGGTATTTACCTATTAGTTAATCAGATATTTTTATAACTGTTAACTGGATCCTAAAATACCCTTAAATGAACTCTTGATTTAGGGAACATTTCGATTTATATAGATAAAAGATTTTTAGTATTTAAAAGACTTCTAAAAACCTTTCCTGTATGTAACTGTTAGCGGAATCAAATGTTAAAAACTAATTAATAACAGAAATTTAACATTTTTTTGCGTTTGTTAAGTGTTAAAAAAACTTACATACATGTTTATTAGCCACATTATTGAATAAGATTTTATTTTATTTGTATTTCCGTCTTGCAATTTCTTTTCTATTAGCAAAAAAGATATTTTTTAAACCTTATTTGTTTACTAAAATTTTAAAAATTTAAAGCAGAGTGTATGACAAATTTAATAACTTATCTGTAGGAAGTTCAATGAAAATTAATTACCAAATGAACGCTTATTTTATTTACTAATATGATTAATAACTATTATAAATAAGAGTTACATTATTGCTTATAGAAAGGAAATCAATGTTAACATACTTAAATATCTCAATCAAATGTTTAGAACTAGTTCAATTGGCTTAAAGAACCAGTATTTTTTGCTTCAAAGCAGTCTCATTCATAGTTTATCTGGTCACATTGAAAGCTAGAAAGTCGCAGTAAGCTGCGATTCTTAGCAATGGTTTCAACATATCAGGAGTTGACATTTACCGTTTTACAACAGTTTTTGACCTCACTTTTTGGCTACCGTTCTCGAAGAAGGTTGTGTGGTTAAATAGATATTTAAAAATGGAATAAATTTTTAATTTAATTAATTTTAATAAAAAAATTTTTTTGTTTTAGTTTCAATATGGAGTCTTTTCGGAATAATTTAACAAATGCTGGTGATAGTAATTTTCAAAATATGAAATCTGATGAGTACCGCAGTCGCAAACGCGGTCGTTGTGGAAAGCAGAAAGAGAATAATGGGAATTCTTATAATAGTAACGACAGTGGCATTTCTGGACATGAATTATTGAATCGGGAGACAGCCCACGGCTCACGGGTTGGTAACGAATGGCAGCGTGGTTGGTCACATTCAAATTTTGCTCACAAGTTGCAGGAGCTATCTGAGAAATCTTCTCTGGAATTGTCTCCCATTGAAATCACCGAGTCAAAGTTCAGTGGACGCAGTCGGCTATATGTAGGCAACCTTGTAAGTAAGACTACAGAAAAAGATTTACGGGAAATGTTTAAGCCATATGGTGAAATCGATGACATTTACTCCAATTTGGAAAAGAACTTTACATTCCTGAGAGTCGATTACTATGATAATGCTGTAAAGGCCAAACGTGCCTTAGATGGAAGCGTGCATAACGGACGCACAATTCGTGTAAGCTTTGCTCCAAATGCCACAGTGGTGCGTGTAAGCAATCTCAGTCCTTACGTTTCAAATGAGTTGCTATACAAATCGTTTGAGATTTTTGGCCCAATTGATCGAGCCATTGTTAAGGTAGATGATCGCGGCAAACCTTTGGGAGAAGGCTTTGTTGACTTTACCCAAAAATCGTCTGCCAGGATGTGTTTACGTATGTGCCAAGAACAATGCTTTTTTTTGACAGCTTCGCTGCGCCCTTGCTTGGTGGAACCGATGGACTTATCAGATAATATGGAAGGACTATCAGAAATGTCTCTCAATAAGAAGTTACCGGACTTTATCACGGAACGCAGGGTTGGACCGCGATTTGCTGATTTCGGTAGCTTTGAGCACGATTATGGTTCCAAATGGAAATTGCTCCACAATCGTTACAAAATGAAGCAAGAAGAACTTAAGCAGGAGCTAAAGAAGGAAGAAGGCAAATTGGATGCTCAAATAGAGTTTTTGCGTCATGAACGAGAGACGGAGCTTTTGCGTAAAGAGCTGCGGAAACGTGAACTAGCGCAAGAACGCCGTAAACAGTACTGGGAGATGCACGAGAAACGGAATGAGGAACAGTCAAATAACTGTGATTATCAAAATGAAATGCCACCGTGCATGGGTCCTCAAGGAAATGGTTTACAGCGTTATCATCAAGACGAGATGGATCATGGTTTTAAACGCGGAGGCAATTTCGGAGAACCGAATTACCGTGATAACCGCGGGGGCGATTTTGGAGGACCGAATTGCCGTGATTTAAATAATGTACAATTTCAAAACGAAATGCGGGAACGCATGATCCGTCAAGGGAATGCCATGCAACGCTATCAGCAGAACGAATATGAAAATGTTAATGAATTTTTCCAAAGTACTCCATTTGCTGTCTTTGAATGCAGTTCAACCCAGGACCTGGATCCTAGCAAGAGTAATGAGCTTAATGAAACTAAGGAAATTTGCATGAAAGATGACCATAATGAAAATGACCGTCGCAATTTTTAGTACACTTTGAGTATATATCAATGGACACTAAAGCTACTAATAAAATAAAAATCTATATCTAAACTGTTTTCATTTTATTTAATTGAGCTGAAAGTTATCTTCTAAACAATACCATGACTTTTTCTTCATTCTCTCGACAAAAGTAATGACATTGCTTAACTAATAATTATTGCTTTAAGTTTTGAGTAAACTTTGCTTTAAAATTTGAAATCCTGTTTGTGCAAAAATTCGAAAAGCTCCCCGTCCAGGGCGTGATATATATGACAAACCCATTAGATAAACAACCATTGACAGATGAAAGCTATTATTATCCACCCATTTAAGAAGGCGTTGATATGGCTTCTCCACCGATTCCTCATACGCATCATAACTCTGACCGTAGAACAATAAATATGATATTTGCATGCAGTTTCCATTTGTTATAAGGACATGACGATTGTCCTCGACCACGGTCACATAGGAGGGTACATGTACAAATTCTACAACGGCTACATATCGTAATACCGAACCACATCTGGAACCACCCCACCCAGCTCCTGGCGGACTATTTTCATAAGCCTCATTTATATCAGTGGTAATTATCACTGGCTCCTGTTCATTAGGCAAACTTCCGGTCATAATAATGGAATATAAGTTTTCCAATTTTCCCCCATAGAAACCCAAACGTACAGGATAATCTTGTTTTTGCCGCAATTCGGCATGAGCCTTGGCATTAGGACAATTCTCACTAGCCATCAATTCATAGATCTGAGTGGGTGTATTGTGTGGCACCGGCATTTGTAAATGTTCATATAGATCGGAGAAATCACAAGGACGCAAAGTGCTAAGAGTCACACGATCACCATGTCCGACTAAAACCGTATGAAGTAATTTCACCACGTGTGGTGAAAAAGATGTGGTATTCCACAAATTAAGTTGTTGCAATACGAATTCCAAACGTGGCACCTCTGCAATCGTTTCACATATCACATCTATATTCAATTCTTCAGAACTGGTTAAAAAATTATCGGGAAAGATAGACAGTAAAGATTCATAACGATAGCTAGTTGCTGTTGCCACAAACAAGGTCCATTGCGCATCACAGGCTAAGAGATCGGCTTGCAAACGTTCCAAAACTTGATGCAACAGTTTCAACTTTTCCTCACTATCCATATTATCTTCATTCATTTCCAAAGGTATTAAAGTCATTACTTAATAATTTTTTTCAGCCAAAAATAAACAATTTAATAATTGCTTTTGTTTTACTCCCTAATTTTGAAATCCATGTAAAATCATTTGTGAGCAGGCTACTAGGATAATTAAGTTAAAAAAAAACATTTGTTATATTTAAATATTATCAATATTGAAACATTATGAAAACAAATTTTAAGTCCTGTTTAATCTAATTATTCAGTTTTAATGGCAAATCCATTAGTAGTAGTCCGATCTGACCCATTCTTGAACTGGTTACGCATACACAACCAAAATGAATACCTATATTCCAAGTTTTATCTACACAGATTTTTATTTAATATCTCAAAACTGCAAAGACACAAACAGATGGAAAGAAAGTTCGATAGATCTCCTCCGCTATTGATGGTGATCATGACGGTAACTCTATTTCTATGATTTACAAGTATTTGAATAATTTGATTTTACTCTTTGTGTGTATAAATTCGGCCGATGATACTTGATTTCCGGAGATGCATTGAACAGAGGTGTCCTTGCGTTAGTTAAGATATATCGTGAAGGGATTATCCGAAATCAAAAACTCCAAAAACTTTCTTATACTAGAAAGATTTTAGCTTGTGATTAAATAAAGAAAACAATGAATACTGAATTTTTAGTAATGTAGTTTCTGGGTTATTGCCAAAAAAGTTGTAAAAAATTGATAATTTCAAATCAAAAATCTATTTTTCCAGTTACTATTTCTTTAAAATTCTCACATTATACACTAGATAGCTTTCATCTGTTCTGTGTTCAAATTTTATTTTCTTAAATCAAAGAAATGAAGTTTAGTAAAATTACCTATAGGCTTAGTTGTGTGTGAGTATATTCAAGGGCATATAAAACCATCCATTGTAGCCAAGTCCTGGTATACCTTTTGTTCGATTTCATCAACCCTGATAGCATTGAGCCATGAGGCTTGCCCCCAAGCAAAGGTGTGTTGATTGACGGCATCCTGCCGGCGTCCAGTCGTATCACTTTGTTTTTTTCTATAGCACAGATTGAATTTTTTGGCCCATGGTTTTGCCGTCATGTAATTGATTAATGGAACAGCTAGCTGGATGTGTAACTTATGTCAGCTTATGTCGCCATCATCATCTAACCATCTGAACCACTTCAATACCAATAGCGGGTGAGGGGTCAGAGAGTTATATCCCCTACCCCTTAGCTCAGTTAATTGGACAGACTTTTTGTTGCCTGTACCTTCTCCTTCTTCTTCTGCTTTTTCATGTGCTATCTATTTAAGGGAAAAGTTGGAACCCCCCTCCCTCACTTATTCTTTTTGGTGGATATATTTTTTGTTTTCTGTGTCATGGCATGCGTAATTTATTGATATACTCCTGATAAATTATGAGTCTCCTGGGAAGGCGCGAGAGCATTTTCTCCCTTTCACTCCTTGCATGGTTAGTGGGTGGGTAAGGGGGTGCTGCAGGTGTCTGTGTAGAAATCAGTTAACCGAAAAAGTTTGCAACTTTTTTTTTTTCCTACATTTTCTCGTTTTGCTGTGAAATCAAAGTTTGAGTTTATTCAAATAAACGCCGACATTAAGAGAGTTGCAACTGTTGCTCTGTGGCAAGAACAAGAACAAAAACAAAAAAAAAAAATATCACAAAAAATAACCAGCCGAGGCATAGAAAAATAAATCAGAGGGCAACTTTTTTCGGGTTTTTTTTTTTTTTTTCTTTCTTGTTTTTTGTCGTAGATAAACTTTTTCTACAGCCGGCAGCAACACCTTTTAACCCTCTTTTCCATGATGTTGCCATTTCTGCCGGTTTTTGGGTGTGTTATTAATATGCCTGAACTTTCTTCTTTTGGAATTCCTCTAGGGAATATCTGCTAAATAATTGCCTAAACACATGCTCGAAATCAAGAGAAAGACAGTAAAAGTATATATATAAATATATATATATTCATTCATAGTTCGTACATATAATATGATATTTCATTCATTTATCAGAAACTTGATAGGAAGAAATAGGATTTCAAAGATTCCACAATTTTGTCTATATAAATGCCGTTAAGATGAAAGACCAATATCAACTTTTGTAGAGGCACTGAGTTCTGAAAATAAAAATTGAAATAAAAAAAAAAAAAAAAACATTTTTAATAAGTTTAAAAAATTGTAAACATGTTAGGAAGGAATTTTAAAATACATTAATAAATAATAATTATATTTAGATACTAGAAATAAATAGAAGGATGATATCAACTCGGCTCATCGTGCTGATCAAACATATTTATTAAGAATACTTTATATAGTCGAAGATGCTTTCTTCTATGCGTTGCAATCTTCTGACCAAAATTGATATACCTTTTTTGCAAAGGTATAAAAAGAGATGATGATTAAAGGCTTAAAAATCAAATAATAAGGTTTTTCATTTCATTAAGATATTCTTAAGTGTTTATACACAAATCCAACACTCAAAATTGAAGTACTTCCAAGCACTTCTGAAAGATCTAATTTTCATTATACAAATACAGCTGATGTTAGTTTAAAAGGAACAAACTCTTAAGAATAATATATTATGTTGATCATGTAAAAGTATTAACTTGTTTTTTGGACATTCAAAAAAATGTCCGCTTGGATGTAATCTCGATTTCGGTAGTTGGGATTATGAAAACTTAAAAAAATATGATTTGTTCTCTTAAAAGAAAGTTTATTGCAGATATTGTACAAAGAAATGATAACAATTTTTGTTTTTGATGAATTGGTCGATATTAGAAAAGATAAATTTGGTTATCAATGAAATTTGGCTCCAAATTTTGGAAAAAATTTTTTTTATTTTTAATATCTTTATTATTTGATCGGAGTTATCAATATATGAAAAATATGTTTAATTAGACAACCTAACTTAAGGTCGAGCGGTTGACCCAAATATGAAAAATCGATTTTAATGAAGAAGTTTTAAAAAAAAAAATTTATAAAAATGCTCGATAAGTTTTAATTTTAGCTTCCACTTGATGACGCCTTACAACATCAGGTATATTTTGAAATATTATTAGCAAATTTTCAGGAAATTTTCATTTACTAAAGCGAATGTACAGTTAAGAAATGTAACAAAAAAAAAATAAATAAAAGTTTGGGAAATTCGAACTGCATAGAAAACCGCTCAAGAAACAGTTTCTTTTATTCTTCTTCTCTTTCTTTTTATGATAATAAAGTTAGACTTTAAAATTTTTTCAAATAAAACTTCCTTCTTATAAATCCTATTGTATGTTTAAAGTAGTGCTATATCCTGATAAAAACCCCCTACATTTAAACTTTGCAATTTTATTAAATTCTATTTTATACAACTATGATTTTCGCAGTGTTTACTTTATGGAATTCACGTGGATAAATTTACTATTTATTTATTATTTAAGTGTCTTGTTGGGAGAAATTTAAATTGTTAAAATTGCACTACATTAATCTTATTTGTTTTGACAAGCAAAAGAGAAATGTCTTGCTGTCACTGTTTTATATTTAGAGTAGAGGAATTGTAAATATAATATATTTATATAAAATATAATCTTATGTACTAAAACTAAATTCCTTGATTAAATATTGGAAGAATTTCAATATCTATCAAAAAATTTTATATTCTCCATATAAAATATAATATTCCTAATAGAAATAAATTAATGAAATAAATATTAAAAGAATGTAATATATTTCTATAAAATATAATATTATTGATTATTACGTAACTCATTAGATAAAACTTTTTAAAAGATTATTAAACACTGTTTTTAACTATTCTACATTCTGTATGGCATATCAATGAACTTTTTAAAGGATTTTCTAACACTGTTTTTGCAGCATTTCCTGTAGATTATCTACAATATATTTTGGCATTTGTTTTTTGTTAAGTTTTAAAAGTGTTTTTAATTCTTTATATTAATTCAAGAAAACTTTAATGAAAAATTTTCACATTTAAATAGGCAAATTAACTCTGCTATATAATCCCATTCGCAATCAAATTCAAACTTAATCAGATATATTCATTATCAAAAGAAATTCATTTAGACATCATCCTTGTCCTCGTTTATTTAATAAGCTAAAATATGTACATATCTACTTATGTAGTTAGGGTGCCTCTATGCGCAATAAATCAGTATAAAACCCAGAATTGTTCAGTTCCAACTGGTTATAGTTTAAGTTTCGTGTGTTTTCAATTATAGTCTTTGCTTATTGAATTGTTGGCATATTTTCACACATACGATATAAATCGAAATTCGTTTGCCCCGATTCATTTGCACTCATAAATATGTCTAGCACGTAGTTTAGCTCAATTGCCAATTAGAAAAACGAAAGCGGGGGCAAGAAATGCCTTGGCACTTGGTTTTTAAAATAAAATAAAATCCACCAAGGCGTGAGCGAAACGAATGACTGAACGGTTAGCTTCCTAGAAAGCCAAAAATAAAAAAATATAAATAAAAAAAAGGAAAGAAGGAAGTTGATTTGTATATAAAAAGCAAAAATACAAAAAAAAGGCCTTCAAAATGAAATAAAATGCTGCTATGAAATTTTTCTCACGTCTTACCTAAAGGAAAATTATTAGGCCTGTGCCTACCGAATCATTTCTATTTCAAATGGAATTATTTAAACAATTTTCACCCAAAAAAAAAAAAAGGAAGAAAACTAAAAAAAACACCTAAAAAGGTGAGGGAAAAATTTCTTATTTGGGACTTACCTGTAGATTATTCAAGATTTTTGCAAACTTTGGTGTGCCAATGCTATTGACCAATTTGCCAAATTGTTTATCCGTTTCAATTTTATCAAAAAATGTGGCCAAAATTTCATCCTGCGGCAAAACATCCAATATGCCATCAACCAGGCCATGTAAACCATTTAATTGGCCCTTCGTTGAACTTATCTCCTCATCATAACTCTCCGTTGCATCCAAAGTGAGTTCTTCAATATTGGGTTTGATTGCCTGTATAAGCGATTTGATTAACTTTAAGATATCCAAGTCTCTGGCATTTAGATAACCGATAAATTTTAGCACTTCCGGCAATTGCATCAAGTCCTGCTTCATGTTATTAATGTGGCTACTGCTCAGGAAGGCATAGACACGTTGAACCTCTGCATCATGACGATAATAATTGCTGACTATTGATTGAACCTCCTCCTGGGGTATAAGTGCCACAAATACACTCATATCTATAGGTGTAACAGGTGCTGATTGCTCCTCCTCGGAATCATCATTATCATCCACATCATCATCATCTTCGTCCTCTTCATTTGATTTCTCTTCCTCGGAGTCTTTAATATTCTGATGATGTGGATGAGTATGATTTTTGACTGCCAAAAAGATCAAGTCATCTGTGACAGATTCGCGACTTTCGTTGCTTTCCTCACTAGAATCTTTCTGGTTGATAATCAAATCCATATTGGTGCTGCTCCTGTTGCTACTATTATCCATTTCCTCTGATTTCCATTGTAGATTTTTGGCTGCACTCAATGAGAGGCAGCAGCACCCAAGAAGGAGGATTAAACTGTGATATAGCATTCTGTATATCATCAATGTTATGTGGCTACTAAATTTATGGATTACCGCTGAAAGCTGTACTGTTTGTTGCTTTCAACTGCTACGGTTTCTCTGTCTCATTGAGTGAGTGATTATTTAATTGAATCTACAGATGAGTGTGACCAGACAAACAAACATACATCCATACATATATGTAGTTGGTACTGTGTATTGCTTTTGATTTATGCTTGTTATAAATTGTGCTTATCTATCTCTTTCCATCTCATAATGCGGCACTTACCCCCCTCTTTCTCCCTCTTTCTATCTCTTTGAGTGTGCACACACTTTTCAAAAACAACAAATTCGATTAGGCCCATAAAACCATGACTAGAGGCTAATGCATCATAAATTATGCTTCCTGTCCACTTTGAGGTTAGTTTTGTGCATTTCCGCATATGCAAATTGAAAGTGAGATGAAACACGAAGCTAAAACCAGAAATTTCCCATGACATACTCACTATCTATATATATATATACATATGTATGCATCTCTTACCATCTTCTTTCCATTTCTCTCTTTTTCACTCATTTCATCTGTGTGTGTGTGTGTGCGTGTATGCGTGGGTGTATCATTCACACTTTGACAGCTGTTGCGATGTCATTCAGTTCGTCACTGGCTTGTCACTCAGATTTTCCATTTTGCTCGGGCATGTACATATATGTATACAGGCTAGGAATATGTACTGTTATTGAAATATATATTGGCACACTTTCTACAAAATGTTTTTTTACACTCAATTAGCTTTGATGCAGATAAAGGATAAAATGCTAAATAAAGTTATGTATTTATATTAATAACTTTTTAAAGTCGAGAAAGGGAGAACTTTCTGGTTTGAATGAAATACAATGTTATAATATTCCCAAGATCTAAAGAAAATATATATCCAAAGAAATATAAGAATTATTTGCTATTAAGACTATTAAGATTCATGTTTATACATGAATTTACATACTATACTATATATAAAGATAAATAATTGAATCCTAAAGCATATCTTACCTAAGAGTTCTATATATAAGCCAAAGTATTACACTGGAAAAACTGGAATACTGAAAATAACACTAATTCTCAGTTCAATATTGTTGAAATTGTAATTCAAAGAGAAGTAGATAGCCTTCCTGATAGTCCGAGACTTTGACGTGAATAGATCAAAATCTAAAAATATTTGAATTTCGAATATCTCTGAAATCAAAACTTAAGTTCTGCCTAACATTGTCATATCAAACACTAAACTAAACCAATAAATCAACAAAGTTATACAAATTTTGTATATGAAACTAAAAGATAATTCTATATATTTTTCCAAAAATAAAGTTTTGGGTTACTCAAATGTTATTAATTGTGTAATTTGGCAAGACTTATAATCTAAGTAAGAACGAAACGGTTCTAATTTTGCAGCATTACTCTCCAATTGGAATAGAAATATTTTACTATATTAGAATTCTAGCCCAAGCATTGCTTTAAATATAGAACCGATTTTAATGATATCATATAATCTTAATTGGCACTTTATAATCAGAATTTTCCAAATCTTATTTAAGCAGTAATAATTTAACAAAGTGATATACTTTAATATTTTTAAAATAGTATTTAAAAATATTATTTGGCCATAAAAATTATTCCTTAAGCAAATTTTTAAGAATTGGAAAATCCTTTTAGTATTCAAAGTTCTTGTATTACTCCTACTATTATATAAAAGCAAACGAATTAAATTGTTTTAGGTAAATAATTCGTAATTCGGACATTTAGAAGTGTAAAATTAAAAATATTGCACATATTGATCATAATTAATAACTACTTTCATAACTAGATAAAATTTTTATAATTCTTGAATAAATCTTTCTAAAGTTTGCTGAATTCTATTTCTAATTTACAAATGGAATCCCTTTTACCCGATTTCTAAGATAACAACCCGGGATACTATTTTCTTCTACTTCCTTATAAGACATCAGGACAGGTTATTGCCTTTCTACTTCTGCGACAGAAATTTGAAAGGAACTTTAAATAAAGTCTTCATTGTATGAAACAATTTTTATAAACAAAAAACTTTATAAAATTTCCCTACTCTCTTTACTCTTTATATTTTATATTTTCTCTAAATCAAAACCCATTTTCTTAGTCATATATTTCTAGACAAAATCTAGAAACTTTTCTGAATCACTGTGCATGTGGGTAAAGCCTAAAATCTCACACATTCTCTCTCTCTCTCACCCTAGCACCCCACTCTCACACACACACACACAGATGTGTCATATGTAGATACCACCGACAGCTCATTCGCTTGATATATTCATTTGCTCATTCAGCAAGTTAAGTAGGAATAAAATTGTCAATTTTCATGTCATTATTTCATGTCGCTGTGTTGCCTTTGCCGCCGTTTTGCTGGTCCGCATGTGTCACATAGAGAGAAAGAGAGATTCTTTGAAACTGGTTGAAAATGGGGAATATGGCAGGGAACGTGCACAGATATGATTTATTCACTTGGTTTGATTTATTACAAGTCACCACCCACACCACAGTAAAAAAAAAAAATGCTCGCCCCCGCACTCTCTTCTTGCTTACAGCCTACCAATCAAATGAATGTAAATTGTTCGTATACAAAACCAATAATAATTGTATTATTGTCAAGCCTGAGACAGAATTTTTCTTTTTTCTCTTTTTTTTTTATTTTTCGTACATAAATAATTTGACTTGGGTTAACTTTATTAAAAGTTTTGCCAGCTAGCTGAACGGACAGCTGGAGTACATAACATATGACACTTTTGCGGAGAAATTTTAAGTGCCGTGTAAACTTTGCCCACGTAAACACAATTCCATTCCATGGACTTGTTGTAGGTAAGTGAATGGTAAAACTGTCGCGGACCCAACAACAGAAAACCAAAAAAATAAACATATATAAAAATAAAGGGGCAAGAGAGAGAGAGAGAGAGAGAGAGGGAAGAAAACTTATAAATTAATTTTACCACACGGCAGAAAACTTTGGGGCATACCTCAGCTGCTGCTGCTGCTGCTGCTACTGCCATAAAGCCCAAGGAAATGCAAGTTAAATGGGAATAGGGGGGGTGAGTTGCCGAAACCGAAGGAACAACCGCAAGTTAAGCGAACTTCGTTTTCGTTTCGTTCCGTTTCTCTGGCATTTTGTTCCGTTCTCGTAATTAACTGCAGTCCGGTCGCATCGCACACACCTGTGACAAGCAGCCAAGCGCCAGGCAATTGGACAAAGGGCGAAGTGCCGTTAGGTAGCAGTGGAGGGGAGGTTGGAGAAGGCCTCAAGTTAATTTCATGCTCATGGTTCCCCCCCTGTGTGTAAGCGAAGCGAGCTACCGCGTGAGTAAGCAAAGTGAGTGAGTGAGTGAGCAAGTAAGTGAGTGAGTGAGTGAACGAGCGAGTTTCACCCTGTCTTTTGTTTATGTTGCGGCATAAGAGCCGCAAGTCTGAGTCCCGACTCTCAGTCTGAGCCGCGCTCCAGTTTACCGCAAGTGTCAACATTTATTTCCAACTTAACACTTTGGCGTAACATTGCGCCTTAATCCGTAGCGCCAAAGTAACTTGACTAATTTTGTGCAAAGTTCAGCATTAACATTACCGCAAATTAGCAAAAGTTTTCGCACCCAAAAATAACAAAAAAAAATGAGGAGAGAGAAGCAGGAGCAGCAGCAGGAGCCGTACGAAACAGCAATCCAAAAACAACTAGAAGAAAAATAAAATCCTTGAAGCAGCCGTTTGTCTGGATCTAGTGACTGCCATAAATTAACTTGTCTTGTGACGCATTTTGGCAACGAGAATTTGCAACTCTCTAGCCATTTTATTTCCCCCTATTCTACCCTACTCTACCAACACCTCCTCTCTATCTCATCATTGAAAACGTTTTTCTCGTATTTACCAGCCTTTATCGATTTGAAAATTTATGTCTATTTAGGTATATAGGTAGGTAGGTAGGTCGATAGGTAGACCCCAAACAGAGCTAATCGATATTGTTCATCTAGTCAAATGCCAAAAATATCTAAGGACAAACATTGACATTTCCTCAAACAACTGACTGACTGTCAATCAGCGTTCAGTTTTGGGCCACATAAAACAACAAATGTCACTCAATATATACATATACAAACGCACACAAACAAAGAGATAAACAGAGGGAATGAGTGAGGAATGAACAAAACTCAAAAACCTGGTCATACACTTTAAGAAAAATTCAATTATTTTCAATTTATGATGAAAATTATTGTGTCTATTTTTGCTAATTTTAAAAGGATAAATAAATTGAAGATTTACTTTTGTATATTTATTTTTTTCCAATTGTTTTCAATTTTTTGAATGCTTTCCAAATTTCAAATTTAATTTAAAATATTTTATTGAATTGAAAATTGTAAAGTTTTCCCAAAGAACGAAATTTGTAAAGTTTTATTAAAAAATAATATGTTTAGAAATTGATGTATAGAAATTTACTTAATTTTAAATTATAAATATTCAATATACATATAAGGTAATAGTTATATACTATTTGTGATTATTATTGAATATATTTTATATAATATCTAATATATATATATACATATATATAATATATTTTCTTTTATTTATATTTAATTATTATATATTATTTATATCATTTATTTGTTTAAAAGTATTTATATAGTTTTAGTTTAAAGTTTTAATTCAAATCTTTAAAATATATGCCAACAAAAATATATATTAATTCTTTTTTTTTTTTAATGAACTTGCTAAAATGAACTCATTCTTTATTTTATTTAATTTAAACTCAAATTTAAAATCAGAATGAAATATTTCTTCAAATTTTTTCTCCAAAAAAAAAATTACCTTGTAAAATTTTTAAATCTCAAAAACTTACTTTTAATTGTTATTAATAATGTCTTAAATTTTGTATTTATGATTGTTTAAAATATTTCAATATCTCATGTATAACTTTGCTTTTTATTTTCACCAATTTTTTAAGTTTTATACTTAATAAAACAGAAGAAAAAATAGTTTTTAGCTTTTAATAATGAAAAAATATCAAAAAATTCAATATAAAAATTTTGTTTTGATTAAATAAATATTACTCATAAATTAAATATTAGTTATTTAATAAGTTCAATAATTTTATTTAATGTTTTCTCATTTAAATATACTTCAATATTTATTTTCAAAAATACAACAGTTAAAAGGAATTTGGTTTAAATACTTACACTTACTTTATATGTGAACCAGTTAGTACATTGCGAAAGTTTCTGCTTTCTTTAAAAACTATTCAAAATGTAGAATGTTAAAAATTACAATATTTTTTGTGGTATATGTTTTCTAGCAATGAATTTACATGCTTAGAGTAAATCAAAAATTTGCTTAAGCAAACATTCTGGAAGATGGACGTCTGCACATTTTCTATAGCCTACTTTTTGGGGTTTTTATGTGAAAATAGAATTTTTTATATTTCAATACTATTTCAGCTGTAAAGTATATAAAATACATATATATGTAAATATATATATTAGTAGTTCTCAACTTTGGTATTGAAACTCCAGTTACCTTTAATTCGTAATTTTCTTGCATTATTTACTGATATTTTAAGCCCAAATTTTAGCCACTTTAAAATAAAATAATTTTTCCTAAGAGGTCTCTCTAAAGGCTCACTTCGCAGATTTTGACTTTGTTTATATATTAATTATATTACCTTTGAAAACAATATATTTTGAATAACAATATTTATTGTTATAACAAAAAATTTTTTTATAAATCTGTCGCTGTCATTATTTATTGAGAAATAATTTCTTTTTACCAAAATTCAAAATGGCTTATTTTGAATTTACTTTTAATTGTGAATAGGTTTAAGGACTTACTCTAATACCTGTAGTTAACATTTGTTAAAAATAAAATCACAAGATCAAAGAATATTCAAATCAAGCTGTAATAAATGCTAAGTATTAAGAGTGAGTTTATATACTTTTTGAAAATTATTCTTGATGTTTTCTCCAAGTGTCTGTACGCAAAAAAATTTTTCAGCGATAATTTTCAATGATTTCCATGTTGCAGTTGCTCAGCGCACAGGTTGGTTGGCTCCCTCGCTTGGCGCTTATCATTTGTTTTTTGCCTGACCGCTTCGCGCAGAGGTTTTTGCCATGAAGCAGGAGCAGCACCACCACCACTGCCATCATTGCCACCAACCACCACCTGCATCAGCCCGCACAATGTCCAATCAATTGTGCTAGTTCCATAAAGTGAAAGGAATGCGAGGGAGAGGAGAGAATGGTTGGATAGGAAGGATTCTTTCTTCAGTGGAGCGCAAAATTTGCTACGCTTTTGACACGTTTGGCAAATATTTGAGCACGTCTAAAAGCGCGTAACATTCGAGCGCGAAATGGCCTGGGCATATTTTGATTTTACCAAGGCAAAAAGGACAAGGCGACGCAGCTTCTCTCACTCTCTAAAACCATCTCTCTCTCTCTCTCTTTTTCTCTTTGTAGTTGCCAGCTTGCTAGTGGCTAACAGCAAAAGTTGCGTGCCTGTTAGAGCTTTGGCCGCTTTGCCCGTTTCGTGGCTTAATTAATTTTCGCTTCCGTTAACAATTTTTATATATGTATATAAGCGTATGTGTGTGTGTGTGTGTGTGTATGTGGGTTATGTGAGCGCTGATTTCGTGTTAATAGTTGAATTTTTATTTTCTGGTTTCTATTACTATTTCTTTAATTTACCCAAAAAAAATTATTTGCCGGATACATGCGATTAGTTTTGTTTTGGGCTCAGATTGGCAAATAGTTTGTTAGCCAAAAAATGAGCGTGCATTAAGTTAATTACAATTAATATTTATGTTTATCGAAAAGGATGCAGTTAAGAATCCCAAATGAAAAATTGATGTGCCAAGGAAGCTGGAAAACTGCCACGCGACCAGAAATACAAATACCAAAAAAAAAAAAAAAAAAAACCCAAAAAGAAAGCAAAACGTACACAAGAAAGAATAAAAAAAAGAACCAGCAAAACGTAGCAACGACTTAAAAAATAAGCTAAGAGACTTTTTTGAAGTTTTTTTTTGGGCAAAGTAAAAGCAAACGCCAAGAAATACAAAGATGTGGGAGGGGGAAAGCCGGCAGAAACGCGATATAAAAACTTGGGGCTTTTTGGCTTTGACGCACGTAGAGCTGACGATTTGAAAGTTTGTCGTGTGAGTGTGCTATATATATATATATATATATACAATTCTATGTGTGTGTGTGTGAGTGGCATCGACATCCTAGCTATAGTCATTCGACTTTCTCTTCCAAATGCTTCTGCTGCAGCGCTTTTATTAAGCTTATAAATTTTTTATTTAAGACTTTTCACTTTGAGTTTGACTAGCAGTTTCTTTTTTTTTTTTTTGCCTGCATGCCACCCAAAGGGGAATCCAAAAAGCAAAAACAACAACAACACAAACAACATTTATGTGACATTCATTTTGAGCTGCTGCCACTGCAACTTGCAGCTTGCGGCCTCTAAATCATTCATTCAATTTATTCCCCCCATTCCCCCATTTCCGTCTACTCTCTGGGCATATATTTTTCTATATTTGCTTCGTAAATTGTCCAATCGTTTAAAATGCTTTATAAGAGAGAAAAATAAAAGAAAATAAAAACCTAAAAAAAAATAATGTCAAATAAATTTGAAAATATATCATAGAAAAATATATTGTAAAGCGTTATGGGAATTGGAGACTTGACAAATAAATTTCAAATACATTTTACAGGGGACATGGCCAGGAAGTTTAGTTTATAAATTTTAACACACAAAAAGAAACAATGGAATAAAAGTTTAATATATATTATATAGAATAAATAATATTCAAATTGTTTAAAATTAAAACACAATGGGATCTCTGATGAATAAAAAATAATATTAGAATTTATTTGCACTATGCTATAAGAATAATCCTAAACCATTTAATTATCATTTTGATTAACAAATGAAATTTTGTTCTTATAAACAGAGAAAGATAAATATTGTCTTTTGATATAGTCTAATTTTTTGTTTTATCTTAATTTGCTTATACTCCGAGTGAACTGATTTTATTGATTGGTAAATTATTAAAAAAAAAGTACCAAAAACGTGACTAGGAAGTTCTGTTAATTTTCCATTTTATATACAGCTACAATGTCAGTTAATAGGTTAAAGGTAAGGTGAGGTAAAGTAAAGGTAAAAAGAGAAAGAAATCTTGCTAAAAGATTTAGAATTTTGATAAAACAAAATATTATGCCAGACTTTTTGTGTTAGATTCTTTCTCTTAAGGACTTTCTGTTATTTACTTTCTGTTATCTAAGTTCTGTTATCTACTTTCTGTTATCTTCTTCTGTTATCTTTCTGCTAGACTTTTTGATTGATATTATCCATTAAATACTTTCAGTCAGATGTTTGTCTTAAAATGCTTTCTATAGATACATTTCATTAGACATTTTCCTAGATACTTTACATTAAAAAGTTCCAATAGTAAGATCTGTTGGAGATTCTCTTTATCATACTTTTTAATAGTTATTATTCTTTTAATACATTCTGATAGATTAGATATTGTGTTTAGAATCTAAATAATAAATACAGTTCATAAGATTCAGTTAAAGACCATCTTTTAAATACTTTCTGTTTGACTTTTTGATGTATATTAACAGATAGATACTTTTTGTAAGATAACTTCTCATAGATACATTAGATAATTAATTGTAGATACTTTTTGTAAAGCACTTTATGAAGGAGTCTTTTTGGAGGTGCTTCAGTTTATCCTTACTATCAAAAAAACCTAGCAAAATATAAAATAACAAACAGAAGTGGTAAATTATCTCATTTTAATAATTAACATACAGCAAAAAAAACTGTTGTTTGAATAACTTATCTGGAAAACAAGAAAATTGTAAAAAAAAAAAAAAAAAAGGATGAAAAACCTTAGCAGGCTTTAGATGTGACCTAAACTGCATATAAAAATAATATTTCCAGCATTTTGATTAGATAGATGGATTAGATATACATTGTATGATATTCTAAAACTACTTTTAGGTATAAAGGATTTTCTTTGAAAAAAATATGAAAAGTATCTTCTATCAATATTTACATAATAAATTTACATGTTATATAAAATTTATTAAAATGTAGCAAGATTAAAGATTGTGAAGCTTAGTATATAAGTAATAAGTTCTTTTCTTGGGCAAGAAAACTTGTTCTTGGCAATATTTTATAATATAATATATTATAAAGATACTTTTCCAATAGATACTATCAGTTAAAAATCTTTTCAACCTACTTTTGCAGATATAAAGCAGAAACTTTCCAGTATAAAGAACATGTCTTTGTATGATTAGTTTTCCAAAAGGACAAATCAAGCTTACAATTTAGTTAAACTTTATTAAAAATTTTGAATTATAATCCTATATAAATTTTTCATATTTTATTTAAACATTTTTTTTTTAAATATACCTATATTACAGTTTATAGGGAAGGATAATAGTTTTTTATAGTCATAATTCTTGTTAAATCAAATTGATATTACATTTTTGGAATGCAAAATAAGTTTATGGTCTCCCATTTGGCCATATCCATGTGTTACTTATATATTTGTATATATATTTTATAAAATTTAAACAATACAAAGGTTTTTAATTTCTTTTTTCCCCATTGAATTTTCTATTGTCTGTGGCTTTGCCTATTGAATTTAAATTTATATTATAAAATGTAGAAAATTGTAGAAAAAAAAATGTATTTATTTTTTTGGTATTTAATTATAAGCATGTTTTTTCTCTGTTTTTTTTCTGAAAAGGATTCTGTTGCACAAATTGCAATAGATTAATATGATATTTCTGCCACGTAGCATATGCGTAATGATGCCCTTTTACACAAGTTTTTCTCTTCTTGTTTTTTTTTTCATTTTGCTTTTTATTTCTTTGTGCGTTTTGTCTGGACTCTATGTTCGGCATATAAATGGCCTTATTTTCCAAACATACATTTTTCAAAAAAAAAAGGGCAAACAAAAAATATATATATGGAATGAAAGAAAAAGTTTCGATAAGGTGCAAATTACTTTTCTCTTTGGAACGTTTGACAACTGTCAAAATAGTCAAGCGTCAAATGACCAAAGCTCCAGCTATAGTTCCAGCTGTTGGGCTATTGCCTAAGCGTGCGTGTGAATTGCCAAACAGAAAAAGCTGGACATGAATAGGGAACTAACTGGACACTGGACACAAGCCATGGGGAAAACGTATAAGCCAAAAGGAAATCAATTTCCATATGCAAAACTTTTTTAGAGTTGGTATGGTGGTGTAGGGGGGCAAAAGGGAGGGTAAAAATGGAGCTAGCTGGCTTTCTCTTTCGCTTTTTTCTCACTCTCTGAAATCGAATTTCATCCATAAAATATTCAAATTGTGCCAAAATAAACGGACGCATAAACATTTTTACACTCTTGCCCAAAGAGTATATTAATTTTTTGTAAAAGTTTGCATAAGGCAGCAAAAAAAAAACTAATAGTAAATGCTTTGTTTTCTGTCTAAAATGATAAAAACTTTCTGAGTTGTAGCTATTGGACAATGAATGCTAGGGAAAAACCTTATATGAAGGATTAATACAATGTAAACATGTTTTTGAAGCAAGTTCTTTGCTTTAGCCATTCATTTTTAAGCCTGAAAAATGATGCGAACTGTTGTGAAACTTCACCTTAAAACTTTAAGTTACTTACAAAAAACCAGTGTAGGACAATTACTTTTTTAGTGATTAAAACGGGTAAAGTGAAAAGTTGATGGTTCTATTTGAATATCAATGATTTTTCTTTGATTTTTGTCTTGCATTCGGTGTTTTTCTGTCAAAATATAAATTACTCTCAAATGTTGAAACAACATCTTTTGTTTTTACCAATCCTTTAAAAATTCAATAGTATTTATATAACGTAGTACTCCCTATTGGGCAAATCGATCCCAAATACGAAAGGGCATTTAAATTACGGCCTAGCCATTGTTAGCTGGCCCCTTAAGGTTCATTTTCCTGCATGGCACCTGCAGTGCCATTTCAATATATCTTTTAGCTACAAACTGAAACTTTACCTTTTTTTTCTTTACTTTTGGTTTTTTTTTTTGTTTCCCGGCTTGCATAAAATTTTATGTTAAAACGCCAAAGCTATAGGCAACTGGAGATCGACTCGAGTTGGCTGGCAACGCTTCTCCACTGTTAATGTGCCCCGCGGCAGAAATTCAATTTGTATGCGAAAGAAGGAAAACAGCAGAGAAAAAAAAAACAATAACAGCAAAAAAAGAGAATGACCGAAAAAAAACGTCCTTTCCCCTTTTGGCCAGAACGGAAATCAAACATGCAGGCGTAGGCAGCTGAAGGAAACTGTCATCAATTCCAACCCCCTCACGTTGGCTTTTTTGAAGTTGGATTGATGAAAAATGATGACTATTTGATGCATTCTTTGTAGTTGTGGAATGTGAATGGTCTCCCTTCTTTTTTGGCTTTTTCTATATGCAACTTAATTTTAAAATTTCTGTGTGAAACATTTTGGTGGTATATTTTGTGGAATTTTTTGAAAGGGAAGCAAGCAGCAATCCACTCACCCTCCATGCAGAGGACCACTAGGAGGACTCTTGGCCGCCTCACAGTTTACCGAAAATTAAGCCGCTTATGGCCCCAGCCATTTTGGTTCCTTTTGTTTTTTTAATGCTTAGCCACGCGGCGAAGTTCCGTTTATGCTTCCGTTCCCCTGGTCTCCAATGCCACTGCCACAACCTTTCATGCCATGTCTCTGCCGTGCTGTTGCCATTTCACTTAAGGGTCTTGGAACCAAGTGCACTTGTGCTAACCACAAATAGCTATGGAGCAGAAAGAATGAGTGAGAGAAATAGCAATGTGATGGCAAAGTGGGAGAAATGCTCCCTTTCTCAGTTTCTCTCTGGCTGTCTGTCTGGGTATTTAGCATAAAAGGTGGCATTGCTGATATTTTCAGAGTAACTTTGATGGGCAACAGCGAAACAAGATCCCAAACAGCGGAAGTGGGCTACAGTTTTTATTTTCGTTTTTTTCTCTTTTTTTTATTTTTGTTTTTGAGTCACCACAAAGTGGCCAACGGAAATTTACATAATGCCATGGGTAATGCAAATGGCGAAAGAGCTCTCAAAACATTTTGAAACAAAAGGGTTTTTTTGTATCTCGATATTACTTCGATCAGTGTTTAGTTCTCTAAGACAGTTAAAGACTTATTAAATGTATTTCGTACATTTATAACTCATTGCATTTCCTACACAACATTTTCAAATTCTTAACAGTTTTTTAAACGGTTAACAAATTTCTGGCAGAGCTGTCAGCTGCTTTTTGTTACCGATCGCTTTCTCGGCACTGCCAGTATTAGTAACTATCGCATCATTTGCCAGCGCCAAGAGCTTATTTTGTGTTTCTGGCAACGCTGTTAGTTTTCCTTTGCAGCTGTTCGCGTTCACTTCGTTTTTTTTTGTGTGTTAAAATTGCATAATAATTACAAACAAATTAAATTGGATTGAACTTAATCTAATTAGTTTGTAAATGATGCTATTTACAGTAAAATTGGTTCGTTGGAAATTAAGATATTTAAAATCTTTTATATTTGAGCAAAAGAGAGGTAAAAGAAGTTTACAAAGAAAAACAAAACGAAAGAAAAATAAATACGGACTTTTTGTGTGTGAGAGAGTGAAAAGAAATTGTGAGTGGATACGGTAATTGCGTGCATACAAGCGAGATAAAAGCATTTACAGCTAATTAAGAGCAAGTTGCTACTATTAACAGCAAATTGAGAATGAAGGTAAGCAAATTTATTGGCATTTAAATAATCTAAATAAACAAAAAACCAAATGAAAGTTGTTTGAGATTCATTCTGTAGAAAATTTCTACTTTTTCGGTGGCTGAAACTGTCTAACCATAGATTTATTTGATTATTCCTTTTGCCTTATCTAACTAACCTACGTTTTTGATTTCATAACTGAAATTTGTATTTCACAATTCCATCAAGTGAACACAAACAAAAACACTTTGAAATAAATATTTATTATATTTCTATTGCCGAAATGCGTCTAAGCTTAAGACGTATCGCTCAAAAAAGCGAAGACTCTGGTGCAGAAGGCAAGGCTTGTTTCAAAGAGGACGAGAGCAAAAAATTTGATACTCTACAACGTATAAAAGATACCTTTTGGGTCAATGAAATTTGTACACCCCCTTGTCTATTGAAAAGTCACGATATGTTGAAATCGAATACTCTTAACAAATCTTTGGGTTTTACACACAATGAGAGACAAGTCTTTCGCATCCATGGTCGATTGCCGTATGCGGTACGTACAATGGATGAGCAAGTTGATGCCTGCAAGATCTTTTATAGTTATTTGAAGACTTTTCTTTCAAAATATTTATATCTTACTGAATTACGGTATCAGAATCGCAAACTCTTTTATCGTTTGCTATTGAATGATGTAAATGAATATATGCCTATATTGACTAGTTCTACATCAGATTATATGATTAAGAATTTTAGTTTGTTCTACAGCTATACAGCTCTGGGAATGTTCATCACCATTAAGGATCGTGGGCATGTATTGGATGTGCTCAAGAACTTTCCTCATCGCTCTGCACGCTGCCTATTGGTGACCAATGGAGCCGCTGTATTAAGTTTGGGCGATCATGGAGTTCATGCCATGTGTGTGATAAGCTCCAAATTGCATGAACATGTAGTTGTTGGTGGCATACATCCTGATTTATGTATACCAATAGTATTGGATGTTGGTACAGATAATGAAGTCTTGCTTAATGATCCATTTTATGTGGGATTAAGAGAGAAACGTTGCTCCGGAAAGGATTTTGAAGACTTCTTTGAGGAATTCTCATTGGCCGTATTAAGTTTATATGGTCCACGTTGTATAATCCAATGCAAGGATTTTGATACCCGAAATGCCATTAGACAGTTGGAAAAATATCGTAATCGTCAATGCCTTATAGATACGGATTTTCAATGTCTGGGAGCCTGTGGTTTGACTGGCGTAATAAGCGCGAATCAAATTAATCGGAAATCCTTTATAACTAATCTATTTTTATTCTATGGTTCTGATGCCATCAATGTGGGAATGGCTCGTCTATGTATAGCATATTTGAAACGCGAGGGTATGGATGATAATCTGGCCCGATCACGGATTTGGATGTGTGATGAACATGGTTTGATTGTCTATAATAGACCTAATCACAAAGTGTCGACGAAACTGCAGGAGTTTTTGCGAGATCATGAACCTATCGAAAGTTTAGTTGAGGTAATCGATACACTAAAACCAAATGTTCTCGTTGGCGGCTGTTCACAGCGAAATGCCTTTACGAAAGATGTTTTAAGAGCCATGGAACGTAGTTCCGATCAACCCATAATATATGCCATGTCGAGACCTATTGATCAGGCTGAATGCACTGCAGATGATGCCTTCGTTTATACAAAGGGCAAATGTGTTTTCATTTCGGGTTCCACATTGCCACAAGTGAAATATGCTAATAAATTGTATAGTCCGGGACACTGCAGTAGCATTTACTTACACTCCGGCATAGTTCTGGGCATTATGCTATCCGGGATGACAACGGTACCTGATGAGGCCTTTTGTGTGGCAGCCGATCGTCTTAGCTCATTGGTCTGGCCCAGAGATTTGGCTATGAGAAATGTTTTTCCGCCTATGCGCAAATTACAGTGCATTTCCTTACAAATTGCCGAATCGATCTTTACCTATGCTTATCGACGTCTTTTGGCTACTTTGTTTCCAGAACCAGAAAATCCCATGGATTATATCAAAAGTCATTTATATGATTCGAATTATCGTTCCGCTTTGTGTAAGACTTACTGTATGGAAAACTATTCTATTGCTACCAGTGAATCGGCCACCTATTATAAAGAAAACATATAGATAAAGACATTGAGATATGTATATATAATTAAAGATTGTATTGATTTCATTTTGAATGAATTGTAGTTTGGAGAGTCATCCAGTGCCAGCGGGCAATTAATTGCAATGCAATTTTCATGTGTCAACTCATGCTGTTTTTCTTGTCTGAGAGTGTGTGTGTGTGCATGTGTGTGAATTTTCCCTGGTGGCATTTTGGCCCCTCTACGACCAAGTCGGAAACTATTAAAAACAACAAACAATGCCATTTGCAATCAAATAATTGAAACAACCACCATAAAATGGCATAAAACAAAGCCACAACAAACAGTCGAACCGAACTGAAATTAAATTGCATTTATATATATATATGCATGTGTGTGTGTGTGTGTTTGAGTGAGTGTATACCAGAGAGTGTGTGAATTGTTCTCCAGCTGGCTGACTTTGACAGGTGCTGCACGTGCCTATATATTGCCCAAAAGACTAAATGGTGAAAGGTAGAAGATAGAAGGGGGAGTAGTAAAGGCGTTTGGTGGAGGGTTTACACTGATGCATTTTATTTCATTTCATTTATCAATATGACCAAATGAAATGGTTTGTGTCCCATTGCAGGCACAAAGAATCAATTTCGTCTGACTAAAATAAGAAAAATGCGATTTTTGTATCCTTAATTGGAATGCAACTACAACTGCAGATAACAGAGACTTTATGATGATCCATTATTATATTTTCTTTGTCGGAGGGAGTAACTAAAAGTAAATATAGAAAAAAGGTAGAAATATCCGTGTGAAAGTTGATCGAAATTATTAAAATTTCTTAAAAATATAAGTAAATATTACTCTTCTTATTTTCGATTATTAAAATCAAAATTGGGAATTTTTTTCCTTTAACCTTTAGTTCAACTTTATTTCCTTTGTTCTTTTAGTCAGTGTAATAAGAAATAATTGCCAATTTTTTCTTGAATACATATTTTTTGCACTTTCCAAATATTTTTCTATTAATCTTTTATATTTGGGGGGCAATGCTAAACTTGAATGGATTAATTTGATGTATCCATCAATTCATCATAATTTTTCTTTGTAGGCATCTAAAAAAATAGAAGTGTCAAACACAGCAAAAGCATTTGAAATTAAACCGAATCTAATTGCTTTTTCCGTTTGCGCTACTTTGAAATAATTCATTCAAAATTACAGGGTTGTCAGCGCCTTTCAATTAAAAAAAATTTAATTTTATGTAAGTTTTTGGCGTTGAATAAAGGATCAGTTCATTTTCTTGGTTAGAACTCATTTAATAAACATTGAGAATATTCAAGTTGAAACCAAGTTTTGCAGATCTCTTGCAAATGAAGTCTTGCTACGTTTGATTAACTAATGGTTCCTTAGATTCTATACAGCTGTTTCAACTTAATGAAAGATGGCAAGCAGATTTCAAGCTTTATATAACAAAATAGAATAATGTAGTAAGAAAGAAAAGATTCTCATATTATATTTAACATGATCAGTTCCTGTACTCTACACCTGAAATATTGTGTAAACTGGGCGCCAAAATACTCTCTCGATGAGAAAAATGAGAGTATTGATACATAATCCAACAGGGCGGCCCGCAAAAAGAGCGAAAAAAATGTCAATGTATGCGTGAAATTTTTGTAGTTGTACTACACTCCACAAAATTGCAAGTATGCAAATTTCGCCGCATTTGAGGCAAGCGGAGCTTTTGACATAGAGAAAGCTTTCATTTCTTCTTGTGTAACCCCCCCAGCAAAGCGACGACGTCCTGCTCACTTCGAAATGCCGTTGGAAACTGATTCAATTTATACGTTGTCAATCATTGTATAGCATTTCTTCGGCAAACGATCGGTTCTTGCTCGAGGCCCTGTGTTAGACCCGAGTAAAGTCCAGAAATTTAAGAGAATATTATTCATAAAGAGAAGTTTTGTTTTGCATTTCTGTATTTGTTTATGAAATGTGATGCCCAACCTTATACATATGTGAGTATGTATATATGTATGTATGTATATACTTATGATATTTGTTTGTTTTTATTTAACAAAGCAAATGCTCAACAAGTTTTGGTTAGTAATTTGAGTTAATCGATTCTTTGTATATATTGAGTACAAATCATTTTTACAGGTCTCATTCCCTTAAACAAACATTTGGCTAACCAGACGTCTCTATGATTTAATAATAAAAACTTAATTTATTAATTCCCATAAAATTTATCTTTTTTTATAATTTTTGTTAGATTTTAAATTTATTTAAAAATAATAAAAAAAATATTTTAAATATATTACCTCGCGGGAAAAAAATAAATTAGCTATTTAGTGCTATTCGATAGAATTATAACCGAAATTTGATGTATCGATACAATCGCAGTTTGTTACAAACTGTTAAAAGTACATCGCTAAGAGCATTTACAATTTTTGAAATAGGGGAATTAACCAATATTTCTATGGTTTTAAAGGTTTTTTTTCTTTTTTGGTTTTGATTGCAAAGTTCATAAAAACGTATGTTCCTGTCTGTGTCAGAGACTGCGAGATTAGAGAATTTAAAAAAATAGTCAAGCAGTTGCAAAAAAGTTATCCGCTAAAAAGAAATGTCCGCCCAATAGTCGTATCTTATATGGGAGTTCTCACTGTATTTTTTATTGTGTGCTTAAAAATTTTCTTATAATTAGTGCAAACAACTGCAATTTTCATTATATTTTTCCAACTGTATAGCTTTAAGTTAAAGCAACAAAGCTTAACACAAATGAGAAACTCTTTGCTTTTGCTTTTGGTACTTGCCTTGGTACTCAGGTGCAGATATTGAACATTTCTTAGACTTAAGTTCTTCAGGCAATTAACAACTGATGCTGCCGATGGCAGACCAGTCAGACACAACCAAAGCCATGGCAAAAAGTTAAAGGTAGAAACTTTGATAAAGGTGAATGACTTGTGCTATAAAATCTATTTTAATGATTTATGCTTAAATTTAAACAATAGAAATGTTAATATTTATATATTGTTTTGTAATTTTTTATGTTGATGCTCATATAGTGGGACCCCAAGAAATGACTTCCAGGGCAATATTTTTCAGACCATTGGCATCAATAGAATTGCTGTTCAATGTATTGATAAGACTTTTTCCATTAGATGTGGCCTGCAAATAGGTTTAAAAGATAAGAAATTGTATTACAGAAATGAATATATAAATAATTTAATTAGCTTTTCTTACCATTGCCTCCTCTAACATGGTTTTAAATTCTGGACTACGTATAGCTTGATAAAACTGAGCAAATAATGGACTCTTATTTGACTTTTCTTTGATTAGGTTCACATATTCTTGGCGTGGCAAATGCGTTAATAATTCCTCAACAAAACTGATAAAACTGTGCAAATTTCCTTGATAAGCAGATGGCATTAGAACAATAACAACAATATCTTTATTAAATTCCGGTTCTGTTTTTGAATTACGGCGAACTCGTTGAGTATTTGTAATTGTCGATGTATCATTCAGATGCACATAATTTATTATATTGATTATTTCGGGCATTTGTTCGGCGTCTTGTTGGAAATGTTTGAATTGTGAACTACGTAAAAATGATACGGCTTTACGGAAACCGGAATCAATAAACATATGTTCAGTTATCACAACATCGATTGTAGCTTGTGGTATTAGATTAATGAAATCACGTAAATCGTGTATTAATTCTGGTGAATATTTAATTGAATTTAAATGAAAAGTTCTTTCAATTTTAGTTGGTTCCTCAGTGGTTCGTGGATGATAATAATATCTTTTACTTTGCACAAGCACAAAGGAAATGTTGATCAAAAGTATCAATTGCGTTAAGTAGAGCATTTTTTTTTTCTGTTAATAATCAAGCTTGACTTCTGTTAATGAACTAAATGGCAATGTTGTGAGTATGAAATATATAAATGCTTTATCAGTTGAGTCTCTCACTTTTAGATAACGTTAAAGCGACTCAATTAGTAAACAATCTGCACTCTCTTTTTCTTTAAATGTTTGTCTCTTAAGACGGAAAGCCCCAAAAGTATGCCTTAAAATGTTAGATTGAACTTTGTATTTAAAAATTTTAAACTGCGAATAGGTACAACACGATTGCTTCTTCTTTGGCAACTGCAAAATTTTTTTTAATGCCTTCCATTTATATGCCAAATGTTTATCGGTTTCTCTTTAACCTTTTTCTACTTTCTACCTATTTAAGATAGGTACGGTTCGTTTGCCTGAAATCAAAGTATCCCAGAAAAGACACACATGTCGATTTATCTAAAAGCAAAGGGTTAATCTCTCTCTCTCTCTCTCTCTCTCTCGTTAATCCCCTTAATTGATTCTATATCTTTTGTCTTAATTATTTTATAGCACGACTTTTAACGAACATAAGGCCTGAATATCTTGTCATTAGGCCGAAAGTGATCAGGTAAAGCCAACAGAGGAATCACTTTTATTACCAGGAAAGATCCCTTTTTGTTCTATTATATTCCTGGTTAAGTCATTATATTCTACCTGTAAAAGACACCCAGTACTAAAGGATCTTTATACAGTTACCTTCAAAATATTTCTCTAATCTAAATATATTATGAACAAAAATATTTTAAAATAAATGGTTTAGTTAAATTTCAAATGTTTTCTGAAACAATTTTTAAATCTAAATTTTTAATTCAATTGTTTTTAGAGTATTTACAATATATTTCGATATTTATTAAAGGTCGGTTTCAGTTGTATTAACATAAAACCAGGTTAGAAAAAGGTGAGAATTTTTAAATATTTTAATATAAAATAGTAATCAATATTCTAAATAATTTTTATAATAACTGAGTCTATATGGTCCATATAGCTTCTTTTTATAATAGTAAGGACTAGGAAGGCTACGTAGACTAGGACTTTGAAGTTCTTCAAAAAAAAGATCGGGCTATGATAAAAATTAAAAAAAAAAACCTAAGTTCTGTAACATTCTTTCGGATCATATTTATGTCTTTTCATATCATTTATTGGCTATTATATCATTTAAATTGGCTTAATTATAATAGTCTATTATATTTATTTAGAAGGGGACTAAAAAATAGAAAAAGGATATAAAAAATTCTGTGAGTTTAAATATTTTTTATCTTAAATTTATAAATATTAGAAATAAGAAAATTAAAAGTGAAAAAAACTTAGATGAATGGTGAACAATAAAGACTGAAACCGTGTACCAAACTATGAAGGGATATAAATTAATTGAGTGAGCAATTTAGACACCTTTCTGCTTTTTAAAGTGAGATTTACTGAGAATATAGAATAATTTTATTTTATTATCTGTAAATAAGTTTCCATTTGCTTAATGTTGACGTGATACTTGTTCTCTTCCCCCTAGGTGAGATTTAGTAAGATTTTATTCGAAACTAATAGATGTCATCTGATTGTTGCCCAGCTGGTTAACTAGAATTGAAAACTAAAACAACAATATTGTTTAATATATATTAAAAAATATTTTGTTTGAAAAGATGTGCCATATAATTAAATCATTAATATTTTTTAAATTTTATAAACTTTATAAATAGTTTAAATATGAAATTGGTTTGAATAAAATGAAGATAGTTTAGAAACTTAAGAAATCGAAATAGAAGAATATATAAAAATATCTATTTCGAGATGAAGTTCGTTTAAAATGTAGAAAGCACTCACTGAGAGATACACTTCACTTGCCGATTAGCTACATATTCTGTCACAACTTAGGATCTATTAGAAGGTTTTGCAAACAGCTATAGAGTAACTTAATAAACTTTAAGAAATGTGAAACAAGAAAAACTTTTAAATTTTGTAATACAAAGTAATTGTAGTTGAAATTCATCTTAAAACAAAAATCATTTGAATATTAGCTTAATTTTCTTTACAAACTCATAACTATTGCCAAATTAAATTTAAGTGTTTTATAAGAAACTAAATTGATCAACTCGAGTGGTTTTTAGACTATCTGCAATTAATGTATAATTGATTCGATACGTTTTATTATTTTATTTCAGTTGGGAGAATCGTTTGCCGCAAATATTTTAACACTCAATTAAAATTGCATGGCAAATAATTGCAGCGCATTTAAAGGCGCACACAATTATATATATATATATCCAAATATATGTATATAGATATGTATATATATATATTTGTGTGTCTGTAGAATCACACACGTTTAATGCATTTTTGTGGTAATGGGAACAAATTAAGCGTAAATTACATGGCCCAAATGATATTGATATCCCTGTCTGGCCTGCCACTTCAGCAAGTATGTTGCGCTTTTTTTTGTTATTTAAAATAAAATAAATGTGATTTATATTTTTCTGTAATTTTATTAAGAAGTATAAAACCCACACAAGTGCAAAATGAGTGAAATATAAAACTACACAAACAACAAAAAAAAGTTTGTTTTCTGTAAAATGAAAATTTTTATTTTTTCTTCAAAGAAAAATGTTTTATGATTTTGTTTTTGTGCATTATAACAGGCTAAGCATTTTTTTATTGCTTAACTGAAGAGAAATATAATTTTATTTATAAAAAAAGTAATATACAATTCATATTTATAATTATAATAACATATTTCCCTTTTTTAAAGAAACGTATATTTTAAATATTTTAATTAAAATATTTTTACTTTGCAAAAAGTTTTTCGATGAGACTACTTTTTTTTTGACTGAATTTGAACTTTGATTTTTGACTTTAAACCAGTTCTATTTTTTTTTCATTGCATTTCACCATATTTTGAGTTCTTAATGGAACCTTTTTTCTTTTGCTGACATTTTAAAAATGTTTTAAGATATCTGTTGAAGAAGTCAATTATTATAACTATCAGCATATATGTAAATAGTAAATTTTATTTGTTTTAATTTTCAATGTTAGTCCCATTATATTTCTTGTACCTTTTTAATGTCTACTCAAAACTATTTTTTATTGTTTATGAAGAGGTTTATTTCTATGTAAAAATACTCCTTAAAATGACTTTTTTAACACACTCAAACTAGTAAAGTCATTGGTTTCATTGTTTTAAGAAAATTTCTGCATTAAGCAGTTTGATCAAATTAGACAGTATCTGTACAATATAGGAAAATGAAGACAATATAAGATATTAAGTTCTAAAAGTGTACTTTTGTATACCCTATACCCATTGTGTTTTCTATACAGATAACATTTCTGATATCATAAAGTACAGATATTTATTTGCTGCATTTTATAAGAATTTTGTTGTAAATTGGTGGCAGTTTCGTTGGAGTTTTTCCTTATGAAGTATCTATATTTGATACTGGAGAAAAATGGTATTTGTATCATTTAGATTGAGCATCATTGACCTTTATTTCTCTCCCAAAAGTAACTGAAATTAGAAAACTAATAAAATCAACAAAAATTGTTTATATATAGAATAAATAAATAAAATAATAACTTGATTGATTTAAAAAAAATATTTTTCGACAAATTATTAAAATGACACTCAAATAATTATCGTAATAAATATCTTTTTATCTACCTTTATTTGTTTTTTAAATTGCATTGTTTAAAGAAATTTTAACTTCATTTGATTGAGAATTTAAAGTTAGAAAACTGATATACAAGATGTTTCTGAATTTTCAATTAAAATAGAAATATTAACCCAAATTTTAAACCTTTGGCAATTTCGAGAAGCAATATCAAAAACCTGCCTCTAGCCTGATGCGTAGGGGGATACACTTAAAAAATCGAATTAATTATTAATATAGAATAATTTAGTTGCTAGTGAATATCATTAAGTAATTTTTTATCTTTGATTCTGAAATATGATTATAAATAAAGAGAAAATTCCCCTGACGTAAAACGGCCACACTTAGCGATTTGTAAATTTAAGAACTCCATCTTGAAAAGTTTCTATTCCTATTTTGCGATCACAAAATGCGTTTTTGTAAAGATTATTTCCTTACAATTTCCTTAGAAACAAACTAATTGGAACAAATAATTTTTTTACTGGAACTTATCGTTTTTAATTCTAGTAAAGTAAAGCTTCCATTTATTTTTTAAGGCAATCTCCAGAGGATCTTCGCCATTCTCACATAAACAGTAAAAAGTCGCCCATTAATTGGGATTGAATTATTACATTTGTTTATTTTATTGACACAAAAATTCTAAAAATGTTTCTAACCCCTTAAAATTTAGTACTTTAAAACAAAGAGTATTTGGAATCTATTAGATTACAAATTTTATAATAAATTTCAAAAGACTTTGAAAAAGTTTAATGAATGACAATTTTGAAATTCAACAAATGGAAATACTTTACCAATTTTTTAATGCTCCTTCTAAGGACATAAATGAAAAATTCAAATTACAAACCATTAAGAGGCACTTATTTTGTTGCATTTAATTTTAATTTTTATTTATTTTTTTTTCTTTCGAAATTGTTCACACTATGGTTAAATTGTTAAACATGCTTGTTAGATATTCCCTGGATGTTGTTTCCCTAACTATTTGGCATTCATCGTTGTGTCCAGTCGGTCGGGAGCCCTCAACACTTTGGAAAATAAAAAAAAAAACAGAGACAGAAAGAGAGAGAGACAGAGAGAGTAAGATAAAGTTCAAATATAAATTAAAAACTTTTCTAATTTTTTATTCCATTTTGTTGTTGTTTTTGTTACTGCTCGTCGTGTTTTATGTGCTGATGCAAAAAGTGAAAAGTTTTGTGTGTGCGAAACGACATTGAACCCTGAATGTACATATTTTGTTGTTCTGTGTAGAACTTCCACCCGCTCCTTCGTACGTTTGCTCTTCCCTTTTGTTTTTTTGTGGGGTAATCCTTTAACAATTTCCATTTTTTGGCGCGAAGGCATTTTATTAGGCTTGAGTCCTTGGCAAATTTATGCAATGTCCTGCATTTGGTATTTGCCATACATTCCTCGCCTGTCCGATGAAGTTGTCCCTTTACAAAATTAATTGCAGAGGCATAGAAAACAACACAAGCAACGAGAGAGAGCGAGAGAGAGAGAGAGACAGACTGAGCTGAAGGTGGTATAGAATGAGTAACGCTAAAAGTTGTGGTCACACAACCACAGGCAGAGAATACCAAAGGAATGAACGACTGGAAGGATGTATGAAACGATGGCATTGTTGTAATATTTTTGTTAGTAAAATGTGGTCAAAGTTTGGCTGCCATAAAGGCGCAAACAACTTCCAGTTACACATGTATGTGTGTGCGTGTGTGTCTGTGTGTGTGAAAAGCCGCAAACATCTCCAACTGTAATGCAAACGCATTTGCTGCGTTTTTCCTCCCTCCCATCTAACTCTTCTACTAACTCGGCCTTCTTTTCCTTTTGCCTTACTCTCTTACCACTCTTGCAACTTGAAAGGCATTGCAATTTTCCATCTTGCGGCTGAGCCAGTCAACCTTGTGAGCAAAAATCAGTGGAAAATCTTTTCAGCTTCCCTACCCCCTCCCTCCTCCTTGTGTGTGGGAGTGTGTGTGTATAAATGTAATCCTTTGACTGTGTCCTCATATATCTCTTTGGGGTTCTAACCAGCAACAACATTGGCTAGCCCGAAAATGTGGTTTTCCAACACATAAAAAAAAAAAAAAAAAGAGAGAAAAAAGAAAAGAAGCAAACCAAACCAAAGATAGAGGAAATTAAGTTCAATAAAAAGAGCATGCTTGTAATTTATTAGATTTTGCCCCTGGCCGACACAGAGAATGAAATGGTTTTTACTTTAAGCTTTAAATGGGTTATATATATACTATATATATAAATATATATATATATATATATATATATATATATATATATATGCATTATATCCACCGATCTAACTAAAGCGTTTCTAAAGATGCTTTATTTGCTATTTGTCCTTAGAGTAGTTTTTTTTTTGGTTGAGACTGTTTTAAGATAGGCAAGGGGAAGGTTGAATATAGCATACTTAAAGTGTTGGGTTTTCGATTCTTTTGAAAAGAAATAAGTAATATATTGAATAAAAGTTGATATTTTATTTTGTTTTTATCATTATCTGATAAAGAGTTTTATAGATTTCTAAATATATTTTAATGAAATATCGGTTTGTAGTCGCAAAGATGATATATACATAAATACATAGATGAAATCCTAATCTTCCATCTCTCACAACTTGTTAATCTTAAATAAATATATCTAATAATTTGATTAAAGCTAATCCTATTTGATTTGAATATGTTTATATAATCAGGTATATATATTCAGGGTTATTATATAATAGTTTTGGGATATAAGTGCAAAGAAAAAGTTTACAAAGTACGAAATTTATACATATCTGCTGTAGGTGCCTTGAGATTATAAAATTATAATCATTTATTTGATATTTAACGTTGATGTCTGTTGGGAATCATTGTTCATTTTGACCTAACTCCATTTTTCAATAGAAAGGGCCATCATTTTGACTTAAAAGGTTTTTGTATTCCTTTAATAAAACATCGTTTTATTGGTTTTAAAAATAGAAATGTTATTTTAATGAGTCCGCTTGATGAAGATTATCTGTCCATATAGTAAAGATTAAAAACCTCAGCTAAGGGTCAAAGCATGTAATTAGATCTGTGTTTAGAATTTAAATTAGTTTTACCTTTGCTATATATGTATATATATATTTATATAAGTTGAAGTACACTTGTATTGTCCAGTTAGTTGGCTTTTATTTTCCAAACGAAGCGAGTTCCAAGTGTCAAATCGGACCACATCAGATTTAGCTGACGTCCCGCTCAATGACAATTTCAGGTGTTAACCTATTCTAATAATAATACTAATGCAGCTGCATAAATAGTTTCTTGAAATTCTTTATTAATGTAAGTACTAACAACTAATAAACCAAAGGCGCATTATACTGTCCTGAGAGTGGTAGGAGTATGTCTCTGTGTATGTGTGAATATATGATGAATATATGATAAATATATAATATATATGTATATATATTTATAAATTTTAGAATTATGTTAACAGATAAAGATAGATAGAAAGATAAATAAATATATCAACACGTTAGATGGCTAAAAGGCTGTGAGAGATGCATAAAAAGAGGAAAAAAAAAAATATTGGAGCGAAGCTGGTTATATCCTTATCTCTTAAAGAATGGACAAGGTGTGCCTGTCACATGGCAGAAGTCACTGTAAAACTATACGTCTAAAGGAATAAAACAGAGAGGAGGGACGTAAGAACAAATACGGTATCAAAGAATATATATAAGATGTGAAATTGCTATGGCAACTGAATTATATCGAATTATCAATTAAACTTGAACATTTTAATGGCGAAACTCAAAAACTAGCCAAACCAAAGTTACATGACAGAAGTCACTGTAAAACTATGTCCATATTGCAGACACAATGTTACATATGGGACATATGGGAATGAAATAGAGAGGAACGTAAGAACATATAAGTTATCAAAAAGTATGCCAAACAATTCCTTATACCTTATTCCATCTGCGACATATAAATATTCTTAAAAATCATATTGAAATTCCTTTTAAATCTTTTTCTCCGTTTCTTTTTTCATAATTCTCATTATTTATATTTAATTTAGTAAAAAAAAAATTTATCATTTTGTTTGACAAAGTTCTTAATATGCAATTTCATTAAGCATTTTCTTTCAGTTCAACTGGCGACTGTCAACAACTGCAAATTCAATCCCCTGATCCCGTCTGGTGACCCCTTATCCCCCCACATCCAATTGCCCTTTTACCCTCTCTAGATCAAGTTGCCGTTTTTCTCACCATTTTCATTCGCATTTTCATTCCCTTATTCGCCATTGCTTTTGCCATTCATTCCCCTTTACGTCTCTTCATTCATTTTACATTTCTGCAACTTCTGTGCAACCGGAGCATAATTGCATTTCGTGGACAATTAATTTCTTTTCTATTGCCCATTTTGCCGTAATTTAATTGCAAATTACTTCCTTTTGTCCGAGCCAGAAAGAGAGAATGGTAGAAAAAGAGCGAGATAGCGAGTTAGTTGCATTTGGAATTAGCAGCGAAAATTGTAAAACCAAATTGCAAAAGTTGTTGACTAACTAAATTCATTTTTTTTTTTTTGCCATATGCATATATATATATATATATATATATATATATGTATAGATAAATGAGTTGTTGGCCAAGTTAAGAATTTATTATTAAATTCACTTAACACAAAATAGCATGAAATAAAGAAATGGAGATGGAAGAAGATGTGAAGAGCATTCAGAGAGAAGAAAACTAAAAGAAAATAAACGCCCAGCCACTTGAGCATAACATTGAATTTCATTTTCGACATTTTTGCATAATTCAGAGGACAAAAAAAAAAGTGTCCTGTGACTGTCTGTCTTACAGCCAGCCGGGGGGGTCGGAAATGGTCACTAGCGCCGAATGAATCAAACAAAAGCGTCAACTTTGGCAGTGAGCAAATGAAACCAGAGCCAGAACCAGAGTCAGAGAGAGAGAGGAGGGGAATCAACATTGGATGGAACGGTTGCTTACTTTGCCAACAAAGTAGAAAATCCCTAAGAATAACACAGGAAAAATTTAACGCTCTTACAGATAGCAGTAACAGCAGTTCTTCTTTAGTTCAATTCAATACCATGACACTGGTAACTGAGTGGGAGGGGTTAGAAAATCGAGGGCAACTCAAGGACCTGCATCAGAGACTGAATTTTACCTGGGCAAGGTGCTTGGGGGCCATTGCTTCATCAGTTGGCAATTGTTTTGCTGCGCTTTTGGCATTGAAATTCATTTGAAATTTATGCAAATTTTTTGGGGCGAAAAAGGAAAAGTGCGCAACGAATGTGTTGCATTATCCATGGCCCAAAGACTACCATGAATATATACATATATATATATAAAGAGATTTTACACTTTTGCTTTTGGGCTATAGATAATTATCTTAATTGCACTTGAAATGAATTTACAATTTAATTAAACCTTTGCACCATGGGCAAAGCACTTTCCCAAAAATTTCTATTGCAATTATTATTCAAGTTTTCACAAACAGCTTGGCCGAAATAAGTTTAAGTAGAACATGAAGATTTATTGGTATTGAAATACAAAAAAGAAATGTAAAATTAATGTTTAAAATGCAATTTAAAACACATTTAATAGCTAAGTTACTACTTAGCTCTGCTCTGAATAATATCTAAAGATCTGTTTTATTTTTAAGCTTAAATCTAAAATTTATGCTTCTTCTTTTTTAGTAAGTGGACTTTTTAACATCAGTGTATTACGTCTTAGTAACTACGACCCATTTTGCATAGGTGTCGTGTTGTTGTTAGAAGTTAATTATTATTATTTTATCCAACTTGTACAATTGTCAATTTTGTAGACTTTACATTTTTAAGGTCAACTAAAATCTTTGAAACTTCTTGATGAAACAGTCATTGAGCGATTATTTTTATAAAAGTCTTTTATATTACAGGAAACTTTATATCTAAGCTGGCATACTTTAGACTACTATAATAAAATGGGTTAGAATTGAACCATGTAACCAAACCTTGTCAATTTTTTTGAGAGTCTAGAGATACTCCCACAGAATCCACATACATGCAATATGATGCTGAGCTTTGCATTTGCTCTTATCGCATTAATTCCTTAAAAGAGTTCGATGTCTAATTAAGTCTTAAGTTCGGATAACGACCCTTTTGCGACCATCTTTTGTTGATCTTTTGACTGGTCTTCTTAATGATTTGATTGATTTTAATGCTCTTGAAAAATCAGAAGAAATCCTTATCGACATATAGTATATATATTCTTAATCAGCACGATAATCAGTCCGTGGTTCAGGGTCAACACGATCTCCTCCAAAATCTTTCAAGCTATAGAGTTAAAATTTAGGTTTTTTGGCACCATGGCAATTTTTCAGAATTTTTTCCGATAGAAAGACTATATCATATAGATCATATAAAAACCATCACTCAAAAATAGAGTTAACATAAAGAACTTGGTTGTTTATCAATGAAATTTTTGAAAATTAAGAGTTTGTGCGTCTTTTGTACTTCTAAACATATTAACCAAGTTTCATTAAAATTGGTTAGCTATGCTATAAAAATTTCATTTGGAAAAATCGGTCTACAAAATATGTTAGCCTGAAAAACTGTTTGTGACAATATATTTTTATTAAGATTTAACAGAATCGTTCGACTAAATGTATACATATGTATGTAAGATTGTACTATAACATGTAATAGTTTATTTTTTATGTGTGGAAAGACATTTGAGGGAAAGTACAGAGTTAAAACTACTAAATTTCGACTTTACACGACTTAAATTCATTAAAAACAAAAAACAAAAGAATCTTAACTTCTCAGAGTTGCCAGATCTTTCGCGCCAAATCGATCATACTGAGTTGTATCACAATAAGCAAAACCAAAGGGAAATAAGTAGTACCTTAACAGCCTGGCCTCTCCGCTTCTTACATTTAGGTAATCAAAATAATAAAATTTGTGGATGTAAATCTTCTTTTCTTAAGCCCTGATTATAAAGTTTAAATTTAACTAGTTTTATATACTTTTAAATCATTTTGGTAGATTATATTTATATATTTCAAAAAGACAGTTTGCAAGGATATACCCTAGTTTTTTATGTTTCCAAGAGTACTGTACTTTGTTTCGAGCTTAATGAACTTTGTTTTACAATTGTGTCGCATTGAAGGCACACAAATCATTGTTTGTCAACATCAAAGGTAAATAAAGGTTTTTGAAATATTGTGACAATACAGTTTCTTCAGTATTAATGCAGCAGTTTTCTTAATTTATATAAACAAAAGGGCGTCCAATTGTCTTTTATTTGCATATTTTCAACTAATTACTAACTTAACTTAAAAAGACAACAATCAGAAGAAGAAGGGCAGAGCTGACCCCTTTTACAAACACAAGCTTATCACAGTGTTCTGGCAGCTCTCACTCCTTCCGCCTCCTTCTTGTTCAACACTTTTAACATGTATTCAATATATGAATTAAATTTACATCCTTCCAGTAAACGTAATTAGTTGCTGCCATAGAAAAAAAAATATCTTAAGTAGACATTTACCTTTTAGATGAATTACTTAAGTTTGTTGGCAAGCAAAAAAACAAATTAAATGCCAATTAATTTGTACTAAAAGTTTTTTTTTTTCTTTGTGTTTGTGTTTTTTTTTTTTGTTGCTTTTTGAAGCATTAATAAATGCATGGGCGATTATTCATTATATGAACCTGCACCTAAAAAGTTTGTTGATCCTAACCCTCTCGCTCTCTCTTTCATTTGCTCTCTCGCTCTATGTCTGTCTTTGGTTGCATCATTTTTCAACTAGGCGAAGGCAAATGAAAGATGCTTAATCTTAAGACTAAAGTTTTCCAGGCGGAAACCGTAATACCAGAAGCAACAGCAACTGAAACGCTCTTGTAATTTTAATCAATTCATCTTAATTTCGTTTGAAGTGCACATTAACCTAATGGGCAGACACACACACACATCGAAGAACAGAAGTTGAGGTAGTAAGGAGTAGAATAGTAGTAGTAGTAGTGGAAAGAGAACCGGAGCCAGAAGTCCTTACTTAGGTGGCAGGGAACTTGCGGCTTGACTAACAAGCTGTTTCTCTCCCTAACATATTAAAATGTTATCTTCTACTCTAGTGCTTCTGCTTTTGCTTCTGGCTGATGATGGCCAAGGTTCTGGAATATATTAGAGAATAGCAAAGAGAGTAAGAGAGAGAGAAAGAGAGAAAAAAGGAAAGGAGGAGTGCAGAAGAAAGAGAAACAGACCAGGTCCGGCCACAAGATGAAATATAAATAGTTTAACTATGTTAAGGTGTGAGAACTCCTCTTCTTTTTTCCCCTCTCTCTCTCTTTCTCTCTCTCTATCTATCTCTGTCTTTATTCCTTCACTTCCTTTAGTTATATATCTCTATCTCTTTTACGCACTCTCTTGTCTTAAGGTCCAAGGTGATGTTTCATTTTTACATTTCTCATTTATCTTGTTTAGCTACAGTTCGAAGAGGAAGAGAGGGGTTAAAATGCCCTCCAGAGAATCATAGAGAAAGAGCGAGAGAGAGAGACAGGGATAGAGATGAAACAGGTATAAATTGTGGCGCAAAATTGCACTTTCAACTTGTTAATCAGTGACTACAATCAGTTGGTTTTGCTTAAACATTTCCTCAATGCCAAAATGCAATGGATAAAAGATGCAAAGGATACAGGTTGCAGGATACAGGATGCACTTTGCTAGCAATAACAAATCATTTTTTGATTAACTCATGCGTGTCAATTTGACGTAAATCAAATATTTGTATAACACACACACACACACACATACACTCAGCATACACAGCATAGACTTACACACACACACACACTCACATATATTTCAAAGTCTATAAGAGAAAGAAAACCCGATTGCAAATTCGAAAGGAAATTGCAGTCAAGTATTTTTTATTTGCTATTTGCCTTACGTCTCTCTATGAGACACACACACACACATACACAGTTACTTATATTTGTATGCAAATGCAGCATAAACAAAATTTAGCATATTTATTTCAGGAGGGGCAACAACAACAACAACAGAAAAATATGTATATAAAAAAATGTATTTTTATGCTTCATTGAAATCACAAAATATGCATTTGATGAGGCAAAAAGGATCGATGCCAGTCGAACAGAGTGAATGCAAGAAAGGGAAATAAAGAGAGCGAGAGAGAGCGAGAGGGATAAAGGAAAAGGGAAGGGTAAACAGGGATTGACAATTTTCCATTTTCTTTTTTAAGGTGCTTCAAAGACAGCAAAAAAACAACAACAGAAACAACAGCAACGGCAACAAGAAAAGTTGCTTTTGTCAAGTAAATCAAATTAAATATGCGCTGATTAGATTCTATAAGAAGAAACTTGCCAGGAAGAACAACAGCAACACCACCAACAACAAGAGTAACAGTAACAACAACAACAACAACAACAGTGCCAACGATACGAGCAACAGCAACGTCAAATCTAAATGAGGTTATAATTAAAAAAGTTTTCTTATTTGCTGTGCCTCCACACCTCCTACTTTGTCCTTTAACATTCCCTGCCCCCCTTTTCTACCACCTCCTTCTCCTCCTCCTGCTCCTAGCTGCAAATGAAGAAACAAGTAATTCGCCTAATAACGAGCTTATGTAATTAGCTCATAAACAACAAGAAGCAGAACCAACAGCAACACAAGCAACATCACCAGCAGAGGCCAGTCCAGTCAGCCAACAAGCCAATTGCAGCCAACAAAATTTCTACAAGTCAAAATGTAATGAAAAAGTTCTGTGGCAACCAAAAACAAAAATACAAAAAAAAAATATAGAAAGAAAAGTAAAATCTACAGGAAAAAAAAATACAACAACAGCAACAAAAAAGTTCCAGAAAATTGAAGGTAAAAACAGTCATGTTCAATGTGAAAAGTTGTATGGCACCAATGTCAGGCGCTTGAATGAATACACACGAGGGTCGATCAATAAATAATCAAAAGAAGAGAAACTTGAGATGAAACTGTAGAAAAACAGAGAATCCTTAGAGATGCTAAATGGCAAAGTCTTCCAAAAACATAAACTGAAAAAGCGTAAGCTTTCGATTTCATTATCTATAAGGTTAATGAACTTGCTTAAACTTTTATTAAATAAACTAGAAAAATAGTTGTTTGTATTAACATAAGAGAGATTTGGCTCGAAAAGCTCTTGGAATAATAATAATGGAATAATATTATAATTTCTATAATTTCTCTTCTTTAGTTCAGTACTTCAGAACTCTCTGTAATTATTGTCATTGGTACACATCTTATTGTCCTTTGTTGCCAAGGTTGCAAGGTTTTCAGATTCCTGCCGAAATAGTAACCTGTTTGTATAGGAACTTCCTATGCATTGAAAATAGAATGGGAAAGTTGAGAGTTTGAACTTAATTCATAATACGAAGAACTTCTTTTATAGAAGTTCAAACTATATTCATTAAATTTAGTAAAACATATTAGATTGCATCGTAAACTTTTCTTGTTATATAGATAAAAATATATGTTAGCATCCTATTATTTTGCAAACTGAACTAATGTGCATATATGTTTTGTATGTATATAGCACAGATTACTTATATACCATTACTTATATACCATTATGCACTAAAAGAGTACTCAAAGAAATGTCTTACCTCAAAATTAGTGACTAATTAACTATAACTAACTAAGTCGGGTGGAAAATTATACATCTCAAAAGATATGATTTCTATGCTGCCTTCTTAACAACTCCTAAGCTAACCCTCGTTATGTCTTTGTCCATATGAATGTGTACATTGAAAATTTACAGATTTGTCTAATTATAGAGGAAAAATAGTAAATACCAAAAAATACGAAAAAAAAGAAGTTCTAAATACAAGGCGAGTGTGGCCAAATTGGTTTAGTCTTGAATTAAAAATTTTTCAGAATGACTTAATTAAGACTCTAATATATATAACATAATTTCAGTTCTAATATAACAAATAAAAGAAGAAGTTATTAAACATAAAATATTAAATCATAGTTAAAGTTAAGACAAATGAATATAGATTTTTTAAATGAATAAGAACTTATCTTGTTTTTCTAACTCTTTATCAAAAATTGATGTGATATATAGAATAATAATTGAAATCAAAGAAGTTAACTTGGACCTTGCAAAGAAGTTAACTATACCCTTGCAGTTTTAGATTAATTAACCATTTTTTTTGTATCATCGGTTTCCATGCAAAATTCAAAATAATTTTAAAAAATTAATAGATTACCTACTACAACACCAAACTAATTCATTTTGGATCCGCTTATATGCCATCCATCGCACTTATCATTGTATTGTTCCAGCAAACAAAATTAAAATGCTCTTTGTCTCTTTCACACACCTCCTATTGATAGTTGTTGTATTTCTGACGGTTAAAGTCCATTTACTAAAACTTATAATTGTCTGATCCAATTGATTTTCATACTTTATCTGCCTGATTAATTAAAGAACTTATCTATCAAGTTTCAATCATATAGCTTAACATTTAAGGTGTATTTTTGGCAAAGAAATAGACAGACGGACAGATATCTGACCAATTTTATATACCCTTACTAGAAGAAATTTAAACCATTCAATGAATGCTTTTTTGGTTGTTCTATATACATAAAGGCCTTTTTAAAGGTGCAAGCAATCGATAAAAATAATAATTAAATTTATTTAAAGATTAAAAAGTTTTATTTAAATTAAATGCAAAATTATATTGTGATAAATAATAATTTAAAATTAAAGTTTACAACAGCTTTTAGAAGCAAAAATTAAGACAAAAGAAAAGCCTTAATCTATTCCAAGCAAGTGATAAAATATGAACTCTAGAATTCTTCATAAAAAGTATTTTTAATTGCCAATAAAGAAAATGATAAATTAATTGTTTCAGAGTCTGAAGTATTTTGCTAATCATTTTATTTTACTGCTTCCTATAAATTTATCTACAAAATGCATTGAAGGAGTTAAACTATATTACCTCAAACTAATTTTGACTATAAAAACGAAGCTTTTTCTATAAATCGAATCTAATGTCTAAAATAAATTCTGTAAAATTGTGTCAATTAAAACGAATTCAATTTAGTGTACCTATAAACCAGACACATTTATATACAAAAAAATAAAATTCAATTAGAAATAAACTTTCTTTTGATTATATTTTCAGTATGCCCAATATCCTTAATGTATTTCCTATGTTGAATTGCTTTCTTTTTAATGTTTTCTTCAAGGGTTTGTACTTTCAAAGATCTCTATACTCTGATAGCGCAATTTATGAGGATTCGAATACCAATAACAATTGCAAATCCTTTATTATAGACTTGTATCGAAATCCCTTGTCAATGATAATTTTATATTCGTTCCTTTTGCTTGCTCAACCGCAACTAACCGGAAACAGTGTTGAGGCCAGGCCAACACTTCCGCTGACATTTCAATTACCTTCACCACTTAATAAACCAAAGAGCGTACTGTTGACCAACAGTTGTTGTTGTCCATGTGTGTGTCTGTATGCCTCTTTCTCTGCCTTTGTCCTTTTTTCTCCAACTCTTTTTGCTTGCCCATCACCATGGGTAGTAACAATTTTTTGATTAGTGTGTCTGCTAAAAATTACAAAGAGGGCCAAATGCAAAACTCACACCGTATCAAAAGAAGATGATGGGGGGAGGAAGGGCACAATATGGCCGCCCGCTGTGAGCGACGAAATGAAATAAACATGGCTACTAATGTGACACACAGACAATGGCCAAAGAGCAAGCACTCTCCTCCATTTGAATTTTGCATAATATTTTATACAAATTTTTGTATATATTGGCAGTGAAAATTTACTTTATTAATTACTCGCTGAAACCGCGCGAAACTGGCCAAACTTGAAATTTGTTTTGGCAAAAGTGGCAAGTGGCAAGTGGCAAAACCGCAGTCAAAATCATTTTCTAATTAAATTCAAAAAACCAAAGTTTTCTGGCCCAAGCCAAATGAAAACAACACAAAAATTTGCCTTCTTTGGCTTTGCCAGGCGCAAAACTTTAAAATTCAATTAAAAATTATGCGGGGGAAGGGCAAGAAAGAAAGAGAAAGAGAGAGAGAGAGAGAGAGAGTGAGAGAGAGAGAACGAAAAGTCCCCACGAAAATGAAATATAAGCAGGCGAAAATTAAAAAAATGCAAGAAAAAAGCAGACTCTGGCTAGATGCAACTCGCTGTTAAAATTTTGTAGAATTTCCTCTTTTTTTTTTTTCTCTCTACTGAAAATTACTGCCAAAGAAAATTTGCACATAATTTGATTAAAAAGTTACACGCATTTCCAACGGATGCAGCAGCAGTGGCAGAGGCAACTTTGTAGAAGACTAAAAAAAAAATATGAGTGAAAAGTGTTGCGGCTGCTGATGCGGCCAAGCCTTGTACCAAAACTAACGCTTCATTAGGGGTATTCAAAGAGCTTACTATTTTAAGATAGAGATAGATTCAGATAGTTATAGATGAATTTAAATAGATATAGATAGATATAGAGATAAAGATAGATAGATATAGTATATAGTATATATAGAGATATACATAGATAGATAAAGATAGATATAGAGATATAGTAGATATAGATAAATATAGATAGATATAGATTATTGAAAAATGCATAAAATGTCTTCTTTTGTTTTTCTGATTGGCAAAAATATGGTGATATTGTTTCCAGTAAAAGTAATTTTTATGATTTTTGAACAAAGATAAAAATGCTTTGGTTACATAATATTTGAATAGTTAATGGTTAAGATACATATCCTGTATAAAATTAAATTCTATTTTGGGATATTAAGTATAAAAAGTCCCATCTGCAAGTCCTGAAACTAAATATTTTGCTATGAATGTCTAAGATCGTTTATAAATAACTATTGGATAATATAGTACAAGGAAAAATTTTGAAATCAAGTATCTCAAATTTTGGAAAAACCAAGACAACATTGTCTGAGATTTAAAATTTCAAAGTAGGATAGTGCTGTCTCTTTTTAATATTCGAAAAGTAGGATCCGAAAATACACCAAGAGTCACAAGGGAAAAGAAATCAAATTTTAGAGAAAAAAGTATAGCATACTATAAGCATAGTTATTAAATTTTTCCGCAATGGCAAACTTGCCGTAAAAACTTAAACAACTTCCTCAGAACTGTTGCCTTTCCCTAAAAACCGAATGCTTTTTGATCAAGATTTTTTTTTTTTTTTTTTTGGAACAAAATGCCAAATTGAGTTACTAATTAACTGGCATCAACAAAGTTCTAACATTCAATTCCTATTTAACATTTTCGTGCCTCTTACTTTTTTTTTCTTCTTGAATAACCCTAAGTAACATATATTCTATATGAAATCTTTGGCAACAATCTCAGTTGACTGAATTGTATACTAAGTATACAATTTGCAGCTTTTTCAGTTTGGCGGCTTTCTGGCTTTTGGCTATGGCTTTGGCTTAGACTGCAACTTGAATATGGCTGTGGTTTTAACGCTTCAAGAGCGTTGTAGCTTTTGGTCAAAACATGGAAGGAAGTACAACCAGAAAATGAAGAAGGAGATAGCTACCTTACTTCCTCTCTAATTGCAGTTGGTTGTCAGTGGTAATCAAAATTGTATCCAACTTACATACAACGTAAATGTCAAGTGCTTTTTTTATTTTACTTTGTTTTGCTTTATTTCATTTCTGTTACCTGAAATTAAAAAGTTGCAAAAGTTTTGCTAGAGCTAATCAAATATTTGCAGCGACGACAGAAGCATTCGTGCAGAGATGAGTACGAGTGCTTGCTTTTATTCCTTGCCAACTCTTCCTCTGGTGAAGGACTAACCAAAAATCCTTTTTAGACACGTGTGTGCAGAGTACCGTTAATATGACAGAAACACCAGGCTCAGACTCAGATTCAGGCGTGCGTATGTGTGTGACATGCAAATCTTGTTTGTCAAGTGCCAAGCTCCAGCCCCACTCCCCCACCAATCTCACCCCTTGGCCGTACTGTTGAAGAAACAAAAAAGAGAAACAAAATGTTTGTTGGGTCTAGAGGGTTCAAGGGCTTGCGATACACACACACACACACACACAAACACACACATGAGAAGTGAAATGCGTTTTTTAATTGAAAATTATGATGAAAAGTTGTAAATCCTTTTGGCATTTAACCAAATGGGGAACGGGGCCTCATTATTAGAAAGGCTAAAAGGTGGTCGGTCACATGTTATATGAGTATACCAGAGATTCTGATGATGTTTAATTAAATTAAACCGCTTGGCGCCATGTCTCCATGTTTCTGTCTGCCTCTCTTTTGTTGCCGTGTGGCATAAAGGCGTTATTAATACGCTTATGTGTATGGGTTGTATATGCGTATGTTTGTGGGTGGGTCAAACAAGAGAATGTCGAGAGGTTATGCCACGAATGACAATAACCCTGGCCATTTCAGGTGCTTAAAATGTAAAAAAAAAAATGTCAATTCTCTTCGCTATTGTCTTCATTATGTTAATAACGCAATGCATAAAAGTGAAACACCATTTTGAATACAGCTTATAATAAGTAACAACAGTGGTGAAATGACCCATCTACCCCACATACTTTCCCCCTCTCTCCCTTCAAGCAACAAATGTACTTGTTCTCATAAGAGTTCAGCCACTGTAATTGGTAAACTTCGAACTGCAAAAGGGGGTGGCATGTAGCACATGGAAGCCCTTAACAAAGGGGAGAACACGAGTATGAAAGTTTAGTGAGATATAACTTTAAATTTGCATTTAATAAACGTTAAAATCATTAAAAGTTTAAAGTTTATATACAGACATCTGCACTTATGTATGAAACTTCCTTTTTTTTAATCACAAAATTTAGATCAGAATATAAGAAGTATTTAGATTTTTTTAATTTTTTGGTGCTTACAGAACAGTTTTGAAACAAGGTAAAGAATAACTTGAGATATAGTTGGATTTACTTAAAAGTTCTATAAAATATTTCTTTTATTCTCAAAAATTGCTTAAGTTTGAACAAAGGATTATAATTTTTGTCAAAAAAACAAAATTTAGAGTATAAAAGAGTCCTTTAGAAGGGTTTTTAGCTTTGAAGATAATGAAAGCTGAAAAAATCAGTTACAAAGAATAATATGACTTTTAAAGAGATGCTTGTAATAAAATCTGAAAAAAAATCCGTTTTGTATAATAAACAAAATTTTGAAATAAAGTTTATTATGAAATTTAAAAAGTTCGTTCCGTATAAATAAATTTTGAAGAAACGTTTATTATGAAATCAAAAAAAAAAAAGCTCCGTATAATAAATTGACTTACCAATTTTAGGAAATTTGTTTTCCATTTACCAACAGAAAATCAAACAAAATAGATTTCTTTTAAATTCCTTACTTTAAATACAAATTTTGGTCGAAATCCATAGTGTAGTAATTATATTTAAGTTTTGATTTGTAATCACAAAACCACCAATAATTTAAACTTGGTTTACAATTGACACACAAATAATGTAGAATTAATTTTTAAAATGTTTTCCTTATTTTTTAAATATTATTTTAAGAAATCAATAAAAAATAAAGTAGAAATGGTCACCACATCTTACATTCTAAATTCATCTATAAAATACATAAGGTTAAAAACGATTTAGATAATCTAAATAAATAAATTTAAAACTAACTTTAAGCTAAGATTAAAAAAATATAGTTTAAAACTTTATAGAAAAAAGAAAATAAAAATAATAATAATTTTATTATTTATTTAATTTTCCACATTTTCCAAAACTTTTCTTTATACTCATTGTAATCTTATTTAGAATAAAATTAAGAACAGAAATACGTTTTTATTAACTTAACCATATATGAACAATGAAAAAAAAGTTTTTTTTTTATAATCAAGAAAGGAATCAAAATAGTTTTTAAACTTTAAACTAAATGAATCATTAAATTTAACTAAAATATGTTTTAAACTTCAAATTGAATGAATTATCAGAATTAAACCAGAATAAAGTATTATCAGGATTTAATTTTGATCTGTTTTAAAAGTTTACCCATGAACTTTATCTTATTCTTAAAAAACTTTTAAACTCTTTTACAAAAACTTTAAAGTATTAATAAGATTTGAGAGTCGAAAAAAAATTGATCTTTTGATTTTTCTTCTTAATTTATATTCGATTTGATTTGGTGGATCTACACCCATGGGTTTGTTTTCCGGTCTTACTAAATAGATGACAATGTATCTATTTCTATTCCGTTCAATTTGCTCCTTTGCTGGGGAGGATTGTCTCTCTGTTTCTCTCTTTGTCTGACTGTCTGTTTTGTTTGTCTGTTCGTTTGTTTGTTTGTTTGTGTGTTTTGATTTATTTCATTTGGAAATGATGCAACCCTCTTTACGGCATGAGCACATGCACATTTTATAGAGACGAAGCGGTTGAAGGCGGGAATAGAATCTCAAAGGAAACTGGTTACCAAACCAAGACCCTTCTAGTTCTAGTTGTCATATGGCTTACAGCTATTTTTATTTAATTTTTGTCTCTTCACCCCATCCACCACCTCAGTCCACCATCCCCTTGGAGCTTGGTAAACCTCGTGGACACTGCTCTTGGTATTTGCTCATGAAAATTGCAGCTTCTGTCTCCCACTCTCGATATTTACTGTTTACTGATTTTTCCTTCTCGTCTTCTAAGTATTTACTTGTCGTTTGCTTGTTTGAGTACCTTCTTTTTACTAGAAAATTTCAATTTCTTTTTTTTTTTTTTTTGATTTTGATTTTTTTTTTATTTACTTATTTCATTCCTGTTTTTATTTATACTTCTTAAGGGTCTTGGGGGAAAAGTGCCTAGCAATAAGCATGTAGTAAAAAAAAAAAAGAAAACACAACCAAAAAGACTTTTAGCAACTTATAAGTTTTGTTCTACACAACTTTTCCTTTTTTTTGGTTAGTTAAAAACTTTTAATTAGCTTAAATTACAAAAAAAAAAGAAGAGCCAAAAAAATAATAGAAGCAAAGTTAATTTTTAATTACAAATTTTTTAGTAGTTAACTTCTTGGCGACGAATTTTTTTATATCTTTGCGTTTCCTTGACCATGAAATGAATGCAAAGTCTGTTAATGTCTAAGCTCTTTAGAATCATAAAGCTAATATGCGAAAACTTTGAAAAAAGTACAGAATTTAGAAATAAGAAAAATGTTCTGAAAGTTTCTAAATCGGAATATGATTTATATCGAAAGTATAATATAATATATATTAAAGGCATTTTAAAGACTGAGTTTAGTCAAATAGGAATAATATTTATTAAAACGATTTAAAATTATAGAAATTGTTTGTGATTTTAAAATATAAAATAAACAAAATTAAAAATGAAATAAGTACAGTCAAACTTTCGCTCAATTTCTGTTACTCCAACTATTAAAGAAATAAAAGCAAGGCAATTTCAAAACTTCATAAAAAGTTTTAGATGGGCGAAGTCATATGGAAATCATTTAAAATTTATATAGCTTTTAGACTTCGTTGCTGTGATTTTACGCTTAAAATATTAATTAATTTTATGAACTTTTCTAACTTGAATTTCCTTTAAATCGAAATAAAAATAAATGGCAGCAGCCTTTAGAGCAAACAAATTTTGCGCAAAAATTCCAAAAGATAAAAAAAAACATTTTTTAATGCTGATAATGCAAAAAAATGCAGCAAACTACGAAAAATTAATTTAACAGCCTAAAAATATAATTTGTTGTTCATTTTATAAATGAAACAAAATAATAACATATATTAGGTAATTTTTATTGAAATAAGATAAAATGATCGTTGTTATTTAATAATTTGATAATATTTCATGGTAAAAAGAGTTACAAAATAATTCCTTAACTCAAAGTCTTTAATTGAAGTACTTTGAGTTAGGTAAGTTTGGGTATATAGATAGTTGGGTGTACATTCAAAACATTTATTTTAATGGTTTGATATGTGATATATAATATTTAAATAAGATATAGAACGAAGATCGTTGGTGGGTACTCTAGATCGCAGACAAAATCTGCGGTCTCCCCTACGGATGCCTTGAAGAAAGTTGGCTGCAAACATGAATTGATGCTGCCGGACCGAGTTTTTAAGCTTGGCCTTGCCAGTCCTAAAGGTGGGACGATATGGTTAGTCTAAACCTTGTTCAAGCGTTGCCATCTGTCTATGAATTTTAAAAAAATTGTTTAAATTTTAAACAATTAGGTAAAATTTTAGAAAGGAAATAATACAATATGATCTTGTAACAAACCAAAGCAAATAAACTCTAGTCTTAGAACAGAGATGGATTTTGAAAAATATTATTTTTCCCATTTATTTTTTTTGTTTATTTGATGGTTCATATATTATTGTTATTTTCGTTTTGAACTTGAAAGAAAAGAACACCTTTAGTAGTTGTCTTTCATTACATTTTAGTAGATTCCCCTATTAATATTCAATTCACGACAGATTTTTGTATTCTTTGCAAAGTCATTTAACAACTATTCCCTAAGCTCTATCTTTTATGACCGTTTAAGATTTTATAGAAGGCAGTGACCTTTGACCAGGTGTAAAAGGAGGGCAACTAGCCAACCGTTAAAAAGCTTAACCCCAACATTTAGAAACTTGTTGTCTAGATAAAAGAGGCCCTTAACTGGACTCTTCTGACTGTTGGATTTAATTGAATCTGTTTAATATTCTTTAAGCTTAACATTTATTTAAAAGTTTTTGTTTTACTTCCCTCAGATTATGCCTTTTCAAATTTTTCCTTTTATACTTTATTTTTATTTTCATTCTAAAGATTGACCGTCTTTTTATGTTTAGTTTTTTACTTGACTATTGAATGCAAAATGCTTGTATTTTAAGCAACGTAATTGAAAGTACTTTAATTCGTTATATGAAGTTCTATGAAACATTTAAGTTAAAAATTTGTATTTAAAGAAATTTTATAATCTATTAATTAAAGTCTTTAAAAAAGGGTGGCAAAAGATTGTTATATATTATAAATCATTCAGATTTTTCCCATCTATGCTTTACATGTAGTATATTTATTCAATAATACCCTTCTTTGTAAGTGTATCTACTGGCACAAATGTTTGTTAAGCTAAAGTTCCTAATGAAATTGATATCGTCTAGGGACTGATGAGAGCGGCAGCAATTTGCACTTTTCACACGTTCATAAATTACGGTCATTAAATTGCAAATTTAAATTTAATTAGTTATTTATGCAATTTGATATTTTTAACTCAAAAACTGAAATAGTTGCACAAATTCATATTTGTTTTCATTTGTGGCAAATGTGCAATGTAAATTGCATGACGATTTGTTATGCAATTGAGTTTTGTCAGCCATTTTTATATATGTGTGGGTGGGTGTATGTGTGTGTGTGTGTTATTTCTCCATTTTTTGTATATTTTTTTATTAATTCTTGTTTATTTTTTTTTATATTGTTTTGTTTTGTTGTATCTCAAAGCTTTGCTGTTTTATAAATATTCAGTAGCTATTAAATGCAGTTATGCATATTTAAATTTTACAGTTTTATTATATGTTGTATGTGGCATATAAATATTAAATTAAACTACATATTTGTCACACATTTCCCCGAGAGTATACCAACAAGAAACAATATCAAATAGCTGGTAAACAAAATGTTGTAAAATATATCGACTTTAGGATATCCTTTAGTATAATTTGAGACCTAATAAGTAACTATTTTTTAAACTTTGATTTTGCTGAAAGTGTTATATGACTCGAAATGATGTTAGATCACTTCCTTATCTACTGTATCCTGGCTTAGAGGTCGTTCAAAGATTACTATTACTAACTAGGTATTACTTAGTAGTAGTACTAGTCTGCATAAAAATATAATTTAATAAAATTTAGAGCAGTGATTGACATTAATAAAGGATACTTAATTATTATAAATAACTGGTAGGTTATTACTAGTACAAGTGGTAGTAGAGCCTCATTTTATCGGACGGGACATTGGACGGAAACTACGAGAGAAAGAAGGAATGAATTCTTACATTTTCTTTTATAGATAAAACATTGAGAAAAAAGTACGAGCTAAGAAACTGTTTAGCAATTTAAAGCAAAGCAAGTCTACGGACATTTTACAAATGATTTGGACAATATCGAACATTTCCGCGAATGAATCGTATTTCGGAAAACCCAGGAGTAGCTTTTGGTAAAGTGTTTAATCGAATGAAAATAGGCTTTGATTTATTTATTTTATTTTATTTATTTCTTCGGCAGAGGGTAATTCAGTCTGTGAGACAGAGCAAGATGGGAATATACAAAGTCAGAGTGTAAGAGCTTTGAATATTTACTCATAACTGTACTTAGGCAGTGGTTAGATATCATTATATATTACTAGTGTCACGATATAACTTAAACTAGGTTTACGCAACGCTCGTTTTTTAGCTGTAATCTTTTGAAGAGTTGTGAGTCATAAGTGTTCTAACAAATAGGAAAGCATTAAAAAAGCTACAAATAATTTTTTCCCGAAAAAGTTTGTTTTATTACAGAATTAGTTTATTTCAATATACCCCTATAGTTAAATATTATTTCTAATTACTAAAAATGTGCTAAATAATTAAGAATTTTTATTTTGGGAATTTTTAGTAATCTAAGGTACTCTAATACCACATTTCATGAGAAAAACGAGGTTCTACCATACATAAAAGTATGAGAAGGTGTAGTATAATAAGTAGGCATTACGGAATTATTACTCCCAGTGTTTAAGAAGTTTAAAATTTACTTTAAAATTTAAAGTGCAATTTGTGAAATGAAACCTATAGAATAAAACAAATGTCCTATATGTGAAGTAAAAACTACAGAGAAAATAATGAACAAATTTTTGAAGATAATTCTGATGTGAACTTTGGGTTTCTTTTGAATGCATCCTCTAAAAAAGTCGCCCTATCAGGATTTATAAAATGCTAATATTAAGTCCGAACCAACTTTGCCAAACCTTTTAATAATAAACATATCCCTAAAGATATATATCTCTATTATTTACCTTCTGACAAATTACAAATGCTCTTTTTCTTAATAGTTGCAGGGTATAAAATTTATAAAAAAAATTATAATGAATATTAATGAGTTTTAATGAAGCATCAAAAAAATTAATAAATGTATAAAAATGCACCTATAAGTATATCTATATATATATACATATGTATAAACTTTAATGCATTTTAGTTAGCAATTTAAATGTCATTAGATAAGCAATTGAAGAAATGGAATAAAATCGTATTTTTCACTTACGAGTGGGAAGGGGAGGAAGGGCCTCTTCTACCAATTTCTTTTTGCCTTTCACCGGTTTTGTCATGTGAAAATTTGTTTGCGAATTTGTAAATAATTCCAACTTGAAGGCATTCATTCGAGTTTATTTTTTATTTTTTTTGTTGTATTTTTTAGATACGCATCAACTTGATTTATTTGCATTAAACTTTTCACTCTCCCCTCTCTCTGTCCCTCTCTCTCTCTCTATTTGGCTCTATGTCGTTGCGTCTGTCTGTCTCTAAAATGATTTACATAAGGATAATAGAAAAAAGCCAAAGCAAAAAAAGAAAGAAAAAAAAATAAATTGATTTTAAATCATTTTCGCCTTGGCATTTGTATGCAAATACGCGTGAAAATAAGAATAACAACAACAACATTAAAAATACAAAAAAAAGAGAAGAAAAAAAAAATAAGAGACGCAAAGCAAAGTTAACGAGTATTCAAAAACGAGATTAAAAATAGAAGTAGAGAAGTGAAGTGGAGCATATCAGAGGGAGTTGTTAGGGAGTTGCCGTCGTGTGGCCTGTTCCTGTGCCCGTGCCCGTGCCTGTGACTGTGCCGCATGTTGTGTGATTTACGGACCCATCCGTTGCTTTTGGATTGGATTGGATTGGCTTGGCATGTGATGATGCCCGGCTCTGTCCTGACAATTGCGTTACACTCTGTCCTGCGGGGGTAATTTCTCTTACATACAGATATTTATCTACATATATTTTTGGTAACACATGGGCGTAGCCAAAATGAAATCCTTTCACATTTTTAATGCAAGTAATCTGTTTTTTTCTAGGGAATTCTTTTTATTGTTGTTTCCTTTACAATCCCATATTCTATTTAAAGTATTTTTAGATAGTCGAGGGAATTGAATGTTGAATACTTACAAATTTTTAAGTAGCTTTGAGATACTCTCACCTAAATTTGCTTATTGAATATGTATTGTACATCTCCTGAAATAGTTAGTTGTCCTCCTTATAAGTTGATCATTTATAAACACTAAATTTCGATTTTAGTATTGTTTGTTTTAGTTTAAAATTATTAATTTTCTCAGTCAAAAAAAAAAAATATTAAATATGACAAATGTTTTTAAATTTCACATTATCAATCTGATTAAATTGAAAGTGATTGAAATTTTCATTTAATTAAAAAAAAATATGACTAAAGTTGCAAACCTTCTTTGAAGTGCAGAAAAACTATCAAATTATGTCTGTTTAAATATAAATTTTGATATTTTTTATTGTTGCTTCCTAGAACACAAACCGAAATTGTTTGACGAAAAATTATTAAATGAAGCAAGCAAGTCGTCCCTGCCGACTTTGAGTATACCCTGTACCAAGTAGATAAATGAAACTCCTTGAAATTTGCCATCAATTCAAACTAAAATTTTTCTCACAAGCGGCAGCAACGAACGCATGCTATCTCGCTCTCACTTACGACGCAATGTCGCTCTGGGCATTTCAGTACAAAATGTATATAGAAATATCTCCGATTCTTGTTGTCCGATTTTAAATTTGGTAAGCTGATACCTTTTGGCCATATTATTGTGTGTGCCAAATAAGAATGCGCTACCTTTAATATGACACTAGTTATTCGTTTTTCCTAAATTGCAAAGGCGGAAGTGGGCGTGGCGAAAATTTGAAACAAACTTGATCTGCGTACTACACGGATGCTGACACCAAATTTGGTTGCTCTAGCTCTTGTACTCTGAGATCCACGTGTTCATACGGACGGACAGACAGACGGATGGACAGACAGACATGTCTCAATCGACTCGGCTGTTGATGCTGATCAAGAATATATATACTTTATGGGGTCGGAAATGTTTTCTTTTGCCTGTTACATACATTTTAGCGACTTTAATATACCCTTTTACCCTATGGGTACAGGGTATAAAAATATGGCTTTCCCACTGCCTGAATTTTAATTTAATTTTAAACTAGATCGATTGGGCTATTCATGCTGATCAAGAACATAAACTTTATGTGATCGGGAACGTATTTTTCTATACATTACAAACATCTGGTCAATTTTATTGTACCCCTGCTAGGATATAAAGGCAGAATCCGCGGCAGAATCTACACTGCAAATTATATGTCTAAATATATGTATTGGTGCGATAGTTCGTCTGTGTTTTAGTATCAAGCTTTAACAAATATTATATACAGGGACTGGAAATATCAATTTGAAAGTTATCGCTTTAAAAGCTAAAGCTTTTGCTATCTGCAGTGATGATTTATTTCCAAAATTAATGGTATGATTTGTGATATTTATTTAAAGTCTTTTAGAACATTATATATATATTAAGGTAATTATACAATATAATATAATGGGAATAAATGGGTTAAAAAATAGTATCAAAATCTTAACTTGTATTGAAATTGGTAAAATTCTTCATTATATGTCCCAAAATCTACCTCTGTTGCTAAGGCTAGATTCTACTCGCCTCATTGTTGCCACTCTTCTTCTCATGATCTCTTTTGTTCTATTGTTTTTCTAGCGCTAAATTCAGCCTTAGCAAGGGTTGCCATCACACAGCAGTTTAAAAATAGAACTGGTATATCACAAAATACTAATTTTCAATAAATAAACACTAAATTTTTCTTAAAGATCGACAATATAACATTTGTCAAGGGGGCGATAAAGGGAGTCCCATTAATTTTTTTTTTTTGTGGCAGATAAAGGTTACAACGTTGTAGCAACTCTCAAAGCAGATTAGCAAAAAGACGAAAAGGAGAGATATATTTGTCTTACATTTTAGTTAATTTAGCTTCAAACTCAATATTTCGATTCCCAGTTCTTGAACTATTTTAATAGAAATACTTTCTTTAATGTATACATATTTTGGTGGTAATTATCAAATTTCTATTAATTTTTATTATCTGAGCTTATTATTAAGCCACAGTAAGATAAAGTTCTAATAAAATAATTTGGTATGACATTTATGTCAGTATCCAAAATTTCCTAGAACTTTGCTTTCTACACTAAAATTTCTACATAAAGTGCAACTATGACAAAGTTAAATTCAAATTGGCTTACACTAGATCCATTTACTTTTACTGCCATAGAAAACGCCCCTTCAATTTGAAACTTCCATGCACTTGTATGAACTTCATTTACTGACATCTTTGCCCTGTGTTTCCATCATATTCAATTTGCAATTCACCGCCGATTAAAAGACAATATGTAAAGTGGGTAGAGAAGGGGGGCACAGTGTGGGTTGCGTCACTATTCAAAATGAAAGTATATTACAGGGTTTTGAACTATCTTTACTCATTCGGGTTTTTGGGTATGCGCTCCACTTACCTAGTATATATAATCTACTTTCGCTGTAGTTACAACATTTTTTTTTTGTTAAAATATGCAAATGTCGACTATGTCTCTAGTTTGCAGTCTGTTGTCTGATGTTCTGTTGCGGTTTTTAGTTTGACTATTTTTTTTTTTTTTTGGGTTTTTTACTGGATGCTGCAACATGCCGCATCAATCTATCAGCATTTTCTGCCGAATGCCTAGAACTGCCACCAAATTGAATACATAGATTGTACAGAGGTGGACGGATGGACTAGCAGGCAGTCGAACAGACGTTTTGGCATTTTACCCGAAATTTTGCATACATAAATATTTATGAATTTATTAAAAGTGAACCACACACTGGCACACACTCGCACACACACACACACATGCATATATCCAAGCTAACACACTCTCTCATATGGACAGTAGGCAGGGGGATTTTGCCTGGTTTTGGGTTTCCCTGTTGGTTTGCCAGCCTCGATGAATGAGTTTTGGCTGAATGCATAAGTCAGCCTGCAGTTTTGTTGCCGTGAGGATGCTAAGTTGTTTCCACATGCCACATAGCGCAGACAACACAACATTTTTGGGGCAACAACAGAGGCAGCAAAAGGAAAAAAAGAAAACCGTACACATAGAGAGACAGAGAGAGAGAGAAAAATGCACAAACTACCTCGTTGACTGGAACAAGCTTCATAGATATGTGATGGTGGCAGGTTGCAGGGTAACAGCGGCAGCAGTGATCCATTCATTTTCACTCGAACAAGGCCATTGCATACTTGCGGGTAGGCATAACGATAGGAGGAGGAAGAAAGGGGTTTGGGCCAACGAGATTGTCAAGTTTTCTGACGCGGCAGCGGCTGTCGCTCAAATTGTGGCCCAGGACCCCAGGCAGAACATGGACACACACAAACACACACACACACTCGTAGGAACACACACACACACATGTTGGGAACTTACGCATAATGCATGAAGTTGTCATTATCAGGGCCAATTCAATTGAGAATTTTTGGTGTCTAATTCAGAGGAAACCAAAGAGAGAGACAGAGAGCAAGACAAGGCTAAACATGTGCAAGCGAAATAGACAATGAAAATGAATTTTGCAAAATTGAAATTTTGAATTTGGTTTTCTCTTTTTTTTTTTCACTTTGTTTTTGCCCCTTCTTGATTTTGCTGTTGACCTGCGGCCTAGCCACTTGATTATACACAGCTGTTTTACATATGTTTCCCCTAAAGCTCGCCCTATTGCGTCCGTTCTTATACACCAATTGCCCTCTAGTACACACACCTCCTACCCATTGACTTTGTACTATGTTTCCTCTGCTTATGCCTGCCCCCAAAAGTAATTTAAACTTCATGTCAAATTCAGCATCGTCATTCAATTTCATTGACGCATAATTTTACCAACATTCTCAATGTCTGGTCTGGCCTGGGCTGGGCTGGCCTGTTCTGGTCCGTACTTGAGGCTGAAGCTGATGCCGATGCCAGGGCCATGTAATTACCTGAGGCACTGTAATTGCAAAAGCTTCGACTCACCCAAACCAATGAGACCTTAGAGTGACGCGTAGTTTTTGAAGATGGTACCACCACCCACCATCCTACCTTCCCTCTCTCCTTCGACCTATTCTCTATATTTTGGCAAAATTTTCAGTGTCTTCCTTTTAAGGCAATTTATGCAAATTTCAGTTGTCTAGCAGCGGCATCGTCACCACATGGCAATCAGTAAAATGTGTTGACAGGCCGCATCCCACGCTACCAACACTTGATCCCTCTTCCATTCATCCCCGCTCTACTCATCACTTTGCTTTCTATAGATACCCATCCTTCTTGTGACACGTCCAGCCTTGGCCCAAATTTAACAACGGCAAGCCGAAATGCCGCCATCGCATTAAAACCCACACGATTAGCATAAACGCATTAAAAATATACGGAAAAGGTTCATGGGGAGGGGATGGGGAGGTACATACGATTCATTGGGATGCGGATGCGACTAAGTATGAGGATGCGGATGCGGATGTGGACGTAGAGATGCAGGGATGATGCGAATGTTTGGTTATATGGATTATAATGCCTGTTTGTTTTGACATGCGCTCGCCTCCTCGATGACAGTTAAGCCTGCCATGTGCGGAAATTTTCAATTGCCAAAACATGCTTATGACATCAAGATTTCATCTGAATGGATCTGAATGAGTGCGAAGAGTATTCATTAAATTATAGCCAGTAAAAGGAGTTAAGATCAGACAAATGGATATCAGTGTACATAAATATATATAGATGTATTCACATACTTACTTTACATACTTAACATTCAGAAATGTATTTTAAAATTCATTGGAAGCTTTAAATGTTGATATAACACATCAACTTTATATAATGAAAATTCAATTTTCATTTAAAATTTAATTTAAATTCATGTAATTTAATTGTCAAAAGCAATTTATTAATTAAATATAGGTAATTAACTTTTTAACTATTTATAACTAGTTTAGAAATTGAAACAATATTCTAATTTTTCTTTAAAATCTAAAAATGCCTAAACTATTGATATCGGTTGGTCGTATAGTCGTAACTTATATAACTAATTAACTTATCTAACTAATTTAAACGGATCTGCGATTGATTTTTCCTAACCTTTTGATTTTAGTAAGCTTTGTTTTACCAGAGCAGATAGAATATTATGATGGTTATGGCATCAAAAAATATTGAAACATGTTTAATGTTAGTAATGAATTAACTTGTTTTCAAACATTTGGCGAATTCACATAGTAAAAATAGTAAACTCCAATTCAACAACTACTGAGTCCTTCTATCAACAGAGTTTGCTAGCAACTCTAACATTTGCAAAGTCTTTAAATTGCTTTAAAGCTAAAACTAGTTGAGAATTATAATTTAACGCAAAGAGAAGAGGAGAAAGCTATTAAAGATCCACAGATACTCATTTTGTGTGCAACAACTTAAGTTAACTTAAACCAAAAGGTTTGGATAGATAAAGCTTTAAGCAAGTTTTGATTACTAAAAATAAATTAAAATTTATTCAATTTCGGTAGTTAATAAGTGGATTATAAAAATATTAAAGACCCAAATCATCGAAACCCTTTTGCTTTGCAATAACTTGTAGTTCATAATCAAATTTAACTTTAAAACAATTAAGCAGAGTAAATCTGGTGATTTTGGTAGTTTAAGAGATGTTAAGTCATAGATAAATTATTATATTTATTAGCTTATTTATCTGTATCTTAGCCATTATTTTGCATTAACCCACTTTTCGTAAAAGATTTCATACAATAGCAAAATATATATAGACTATTTATGTAGGTCACATTTCCCAATCGACAGATTCTGATTGGCCTCGATTCATTATCCTTTCCTTTTCTGCATAAAGTCTATTTTTAGGCGCTATTGCATATATGAATATGTAATCACCGATTTTTAATATCACGAGTTCATGATATTCCTTAGTATAGTATGTGGAAATCCTTCTTTATATAAAGACATTAAGATTTAGATGTGAGTTTTGCCCGTAAGTTATAGCAACTTATATATAGTTGCAGCGCACACACATGCATACACACTCACATACATATATATATATAGATATTTTAATTCAACCAAGCAACATGGCATTCAATATGCAAATTTTTATATTGATTTATATTTAATCGCTTTTAACTGAAGGAGGACAGTAGCAGCAGCAGCAGCAGTCGCTGCCTCTTCCCAGGTCAGAGCAGAGCAGATGATGCCACATAAATGAGAAAGTATTGGATGAAAGAAGGGCGGTGAATACAAAGGGGGGATTTGTTCACTCATAAATAAATAGCACGCATATGCAATCCCAGTTGTGTTTAAAGTTCTGCTCATGCAACTACTCTACCTTGTACATTTCCAACTCCTGCTCCTGCTTCTACTCCTCTCCTCCAAGCTTCAGTGCTTCTCCTGGTGTGCCATTGTCAACGTCATTTATTATTTTTCCTTCAAGCTGCATTGTCTGGCGCATCACTCACTCACTTAGCGATGGCGGCTGGTTGGTTCGTTAGCTGTGCTTGCTTCCACGTAATACACGCGACGCACTAGCATCCATCCCTATGCCACACCACGTTGCAGCAGCACAAATTACATTTTGCTTGCAGCTGGCGACGACAGAGGCAGGCAAACCGCAACCCAAGAGCCAAACGCCAACTATCGCTGACTCTTTTTTTTATTTTTTATTTTTTAGTTGTGTCTACAATTTTTTTTTCTCATTTTTTTGTTAACCTGAACCTGTCCTTACACTGATTCTTCACATGCTCTCTGAGTATGCCACATCACTCATTTGTCTCAAAAACTCTGGCATTGTTTATCTAGTTGATGTTCGCTTTCTCTCACTCTCTTTCTGTCCCTGTCTCACTCCCTTTGTGTGCGTCTGTGTTGTGTTATTTTAATGTGTTGGTAAATGTGACAAAATTAAGTTAACTGCCAACATTAACGCGCACATGCAACGAAACTTTTCCCTCCAACAGCGACTCAACTTTTTCCATCTATCGGCGTCTGCATGGCATGGAGTCTGGATCGCATCCCGGTGTCTGCATCAGTGTCAGTCTATATCTGCTAACGAAATTTTAGCTAGCAAATAAAATTTACTCAAATGCCATTCATTATGGTCGGAAATTTCTAACTAAATATTCATTTTTAAGTCTCACGATGTACGGAAATAACCAATTGAAATTAACGATACAACATACCGAAATAATATATTTTACATAACTTTTTACCTTTATTATAAACTATAACAAAACAATTTCAACGTTTACCTTTTCCCTGTGTTTTATAATTAAGAAACTTTTTATGGGTGTCAATGGTAACAAATAATGATTATTATATTTAAAGTTTTCAGTCCCAGTTATTGCTTCAAAAAACGAAACTTTTTTAATGTTTCACGTTTTTCAGATAATTTAAGGGTAAAGAACTTTTAGATAATTTTCTCGAACAAAGTACTATAGGTATTATTTAGTTATTTGCGCTGAGTTGAGGTTAAGTGTGACAGACGTGAGGTATACTTAAAAAAAAAGTAAGATCCTAGGCATGCTTTAGTTTGGCGAAGAACTACACTGTTTTGGGCATTTTCCTGATTGAAGCAGGTATTAATATCATTATGTTTAGATTTTACCATAGTTTGAAAACTTTTGAGAGCACATTGTTCCTGCCAAAATACACTACAGTAAGGTTTTTTCGAACGAGGTAAGAATTAGTGTAACCAAACATACATTGTAGTGAAAAAATAAAGAGATCTTCAAAGCGTAGATATGTTCATAAATCTCTTTGTTTGACAAAAAACTAGAGTATATTCCTCGTTTTTGAGAATATCCACTTATATAGATTAGTGCTTTAGACTTCAATTTGTTAAAACTATTGAAAACTATCGGACTATGAGTTTACATTAGTTATGTAGAATTATTGTGACCAAATTCTAGTATTAAAGTTGCAAAAGGAAGATATTCTTTCGTTTGGTAGAGGACTGCAGTTTATTTGGCATTTTCCAGATTGAAGTAAGCATTAGTGTGACCATACACATATATGGTGAAAGGAAAATAGTAGCATGAAGAGTTTGAAAGAGGAAATAATGTTTTGGCGAAATAATGTTTTGGAGTTTTCTTGTTCGAGACAAGGACTAGAGTAATCAGATTAAAAACGCTAGTTCAGAAGTATAGATAGCTAACAGCGAAGTTATTCCTATGTCTAGCGAAGTGCAGTGCGTTAGCTCAAAAAATTGGAGTTCAAAGACTTTACGAGCGTGGAAATGCTTGTAGAAAAGAATCAGTGCATAGCGAGGCAACACTAAGTGCGACCAAACCTGAATATGGTGCGATCTATGAATAAGTTTTTTTTTTGGCCGAGGAATGCAATGCATTAGTCATTTCCTAAGTAGGGCAAAATGGATTTCTTTGCCTCGATTCCTAATCTCAACTCTATCGTTAGTAGAGCGTTAGTTTAAAGAAATAAAATATGAACTTTTTTGTATCCCAAGAAAATATTCTCAAAAGGGCTGAAGTATATATTTGACGCTGTCGAAAAAAAGTGAGAGAGAGAATATTATTTATGAGAATTATTTTTATATATTTAAATAAATTTTAATAATTAAGTAAATAAGAGTATATAATTTTTGTGTTTAGTGAGGCAAAGGCTTGATACTTCTAATGAAAGGATGCAACGTTTTCATTTCAAATGGAAATTAAACATTTAACGTTCATGTTTCGGGTTATAAACTCATTAATCATTTGTGTACAGCAATCAATGCACTGAACCAAAATTGAATTGAAGTACTGATAGATAGATAGATGTGAACAGGACATGAGTCTTTGTGGCATTATCTCTCCCCTCTCTTCAATGAGCACTTGAGCGAATCAGTACTTTGATCTATATGCTCGACACATGCGGCCAGCATCTGTCCCCTATTTCAATTTACCATCTATAGCTCTGCGGTCACTTAGCAATGGACATACCGAAACTCGCCCAGTGATGCCACTTGAAATGGCGGCTAATGCTAATGCACTGATTGGAATGGTTAGACACACACAGACACATCTCCAGTTGCGCGCTTACACACATACATAGACACCCGTTTGTATGGTGTCCTTTGAGACCCAACTAATTCGTGTGCAATGGCCAAAACGACAGCAGTTCACCTCCCCCCTAAACCCCTTGTGTATTTCCAATAATTAAACAATCAACTGATTATTCAGCCATGTCCATGTCCCTTCCCAACCCCTCGCTCCAAAACAGATGCACTTGAAACAATCAGCAAAAGCATTCTAGAAAATTTAAATTCAAGCTAACTGAAACCCATTCACTCACAATTTCACATTTCCCTTCATATATGTATTTATATATATTTTTTCTCTCTTTTTTTCCCCTCACTTTTTTATTATTGCTTCTTGTTAACTGGTTTTTCTTTTTTTTTTTTTTTTTTTTTTGTTGCTGATCGTTTCGATTCCTGTTCGATTGCTGGGGATACAAATCAATTTATGCCTGACCAACGTTTGAACAATTTCTCTGAAACGCTTTGTGCAATTGACGTGCCAATAATTAAGCCGAGGCCCAAACAGACAGAAAGAAAGTGAAGAAAAAAAAATGAACATCGGCCAGAAACTTTCCAAATGAAACCATATGGCAGTGGCAAAAGAAAAAATCAAGTCTGAAAAGTCAATTTCCTTGTTTATTTAAATTTCTCAACAGAGAGAGAGAGAGCGAAAAAAAAACGACAAATGACAAACTACAAAGCCAAAAAGATGTCGTATCCGTTCACCAACGTTTTCCACAGTGCGCCGTCCGCCATTTGCCATTTGCCAAAGGTGTTGCGGCGTCTCAACCATAAACTGGATTAAATTTCGTTTAAAATGTAAATGTGGAGCACAAAAAGAAGCAAAAGGAAAATCAAAAAAAAAAAAAAAAAGATGAAAACCTTAATGCAACATCAAAAACTAAACAAACAGACGACAAGACGACACATCAAAGAAGGCAGCCTAAACTCAAGAAAATTTTACCCAAACAAGGGGAACGACAAAATGGGAAAAATGAAAAAAAAAAAAAAAATGGAAAAGTTGAGAGGATAAACGAAATAAAAAAAAAAAAAAATAAATAGAAAGAAAAACACACTCTCTTGCTCAGAACGCAGAAAATAAAATCAGAAATTTCACACCTTATCAATTTTGTTAGATTAACAAAACGAACAATGGGCTTAAAAAGAGAAAAAAGCAAAGCTTTTAAATTGCATCATCATGGCGTCGAGTCACCCCAAAATGAAACATAGAAAATAAAAATTGGCTTGTCGGTAGTGGATGGAAATGTATCTATATGGAATAAAATAGGATAGAATAAGATAAAGAGTGAATGATTAGAAAATTTGCAAGGAATTTGATATATTTTTTTTTACATAATATTGTGGGTTATAAAAAAAATGGGCTTACTCTTGGGAACAAGTTCATTAAATTGATAAAGTCAGTGTTATGACACACCTATTGTACATTAGATGGATATAGTGAGTGCTATAATTCATTAGATTCATTAGATGGATAAAGTGAGTGCTATAAAACACCTTTTGTATTTTTGTCGAACATAATTTTGTTTCTTTCCATGTAGGCTTAGATCTAAGTTTTTTCAATTAGTTCTTATTTATATAGGAAGGTGATCCTTTATAAAATATTTAAGAAGTCGCGTGAGATGGCAGTTTCAAGGAAAGATCTTTAAAGAAATAGTCTAATAGTGTTAGTCTCAAATGATTGGTAGTAATTACGGATCCCTGTACCAAGAAATATCTTAACTCTTTGTGGAATTATATTCCTTTTGGCATAATATTGTGGGTTATAAAAAAATGGGCTTACTCTTGCGAACTAGTTTATTATATTGATATAGTGAGGGCTATAATACACCTATTGTACTTTTGTCGAACAAAATTTTGTTCCTTTCCAAGTTAGTTCAATTAGTTCTTATTTATAGAAGATGTTTCTTTATGAAATATCAAAGAAGTCACTTGAGATGACAGTTTTAAGAAAACGGTAAAAAATGGTAATAAAAAGCTTTAAAAAAAATTTGAGTCTAACAGACTTAGTCTCAAATGGTTGGTAGTATTTGATGACCAAGAAATATCTTAACTATTTGTGGAATTTCAAGAAGTTTTTTATCATATTTTTTACAGAAACAAGATAATTGGAATGACGAATGAAGAATTTCATTCTAGAACTTACATATAAAGTAGCTGTTGTTGTTCCTTTCATTTCAGTTCTAATGACAAACTTCCTTATATCTTTTGTAGTTAATAGGAAGTTTTAACCAAAATAAATAAGTACTTTGTTACCTGTTATAATAATAATATTCTTTACAAATATCAAATTATGATTTAAGTTTCCATTTCGATTAGTATTTAATTTACTACAAAAATTACCTAAAATATAAAAATAAATGAGTACAAAATTTAGTAAAATAGCCTTAATAAGAATTCAAGGCATTTTTATTTTATACAATACAAAATACTACAAAATAAACTATATAAATAATGATAAATGACACATAAATGATAATAAATCTTAGATGACATATTCAAGATCTAAAATCCTATATAGACAGTTTTAAATCTTTTTGTAATTATCCATATCAATTAGAATAGAAATGAAGTAAAACAAAATATTTTACTCTTATCTTACTGTAAAAATAATGAGGAATTCTTTGTGGTAAATCTTTTTTTGGGAGCCATATATCTTCGTCGCTTAACTACTAAGGCTCTGATGGAGGCTTAACCTTAATAAATAACTCATTACCCTAATAACCTTAATAAATAACTTCAAAAAACTATAATTTGAAACAAATTCAGATAAAGAAATATGTTTATATGTAAGTGGAATTTCACTATACAACTTTTTCTTTTACTCTAATAGAAACAATTAAATTTATGTTATATATGTAAAAACGACTTAAAAAATATATAAAAATAGCAAAGGACTTTAAACACTTGACTATTTTTAATAAAGTCTTTCAAAATTAACCAAATTATATATATCCTCTAACAAGATCATAAAAATATACCCATCTAAGGTAATAACTTGATTTAACAATTTGATAAAAATTGGAAAATATGTTTCAAACTATCAATAATCTTTGATTTAATGTCACATAAAAAAACTAAATTTATCTTTCATACTTAATCTAAAGATGGCTAAAGTACTGATTAAGTTGGTTATAGCCCAATAATAGGATATGCCTCTTGGCCCTTTATTTTCACTGAATTGTGGGGCATGCAAATTTTGTTTGTTATGCTTCTTTAACATTTTGTTTTTGCTTATTTTTTGCCAACAAGATGAGAAATCATAAAATTACAAAATCTGTGAATCTTATGGTTAATAAAATTGGGTGTCGAAATTAACAACAGAAACCATGCAGAGGCATGCCCCCAGTTGTTCTCTGTGTGTGTGAGTGTGCCATCATGTGAAGGGCCTGGTCTTGCAGTTCAAACACAATAAAAATTATGCGTGTCATAAATCCAGCTGATGAGATTTTCGCCAACCTACAAAAAAAAAAAAGAGGAGAAGAAAATCTTCTAGTTATAGCTTGGTATATGTGCGATAATGTGGGTGAAGTAGGAGAGGGGGTGGGCTGTAATAATTTTCGCCTAATAATGATGAGCGCGTTATGGCTCGATGTCGACATAACTTTGCATGTCGTGGCTCCATCTCTCCATCTGCAGTCTTCAGATTCAGTTTTCGCTTCGCATCAGTGGCAGGCAAAACTCAATCATAATCTATCTGTTGTGGCCCGGTTCTGGCATTATCCTTGTGGCATGATGACAACTTCCACGACAAGTAGCAGTAGTAGCAGTAGCAACAGCATTGCAATAACTTCTCGTTTTCTTCCTGCTGCCTTTTCTTCTTGTTGCTGCTTTCATCTTTCGCATTGTTACAGACACAGAGAGGGGGGTGAGAAGGGGTAGGAGGTGGGCTGATGTTGATATAATCAGTGGAGTAGTTGGCGACGAAGGCGGCGGTGGCATTGGCATCATAAACAGCCAGGCAACCAGTCAGGAAGTAGATAAGACACTTGCCATCATTTGCCACACACTGGCTTAACATGACTCTTAATGGGCTTGAGGGTGTGGGGTGTGTGTGTGTGATTAGGTATCATAAGCATAAAAAAGACAGAGATGAAATTCTATTACAATGTTTGTCCTTTTCTTTAGTTACCCTTACCCATTTAGCCATTTCTTGACTCCTTTTTGCCTAGTTAAGCAAGTCAAATTAGGCCCCAAAATGCAGCTATGAATAATTTATGGCCAAGATCCTAAAACCAACGAATAATTGCCTATAACTGTGCATATGCATATGTGTGCGTGCGTACGTGTGTGTGTGTGTGTGTAAAAATTTGTTCATGTTAAAAACATCTTTAGATTTTGTGCATTTCCGTAGTCAAAGTTACGGCCCGTGCATGAGCATGTTGACAAGAAATTGCATAATTATGGCTTGCCGGACAAGCGGTCAGATCAACTCAACCGCAAGTGCTGTCCTTACACGACAAGGACAATGACTATGACGAGAGGATGTGGTCATGCTCCCAAATGTAGATGATGACGATGACGAGGATGTGGGAATGTGTTTTAAAGTAAATTTTACCCACTCTTCTTCCTAGCGTATATACAGCAGCTACAGACCGCATACCTGTACCAGGTAAAAAGACACAATCCACAAAAACGACAAGAAACAAAAAAAAAAAAATAAAAAAAACCGAAAAGAAACGAAACTCTCTCAGGTTGTGCATATGCATAAGCGTAGACCAGAGGCAGGGATATTGCCGGCAGGCAGTTAAAAGGAAGTTACTAACCATCAGCAGTCCAACTAGCACAGAAAGAGAAAGCTATATAGAGAGATGGAGATAGAAGGAGACAGATAGAGAAAGTCGAGAGCCAAGAGCCGAACAATTGAATTGCATAACATGAATAGAAATGAATTGGCAGGACGAAACACAGCTACAACTACAGCGGGAGAACTGAAACTAAACATGCTTTTGCCCAGCGGGGCCTACACTGTGAGAAAAATGGAGACAAAAAAGGAAAGTTGGCGAAAAAACTTACAAAGAACTTCTTTTAATATTACTATTAAGGGAAAGCAACTCCGAATAAATGGAATATATAAATTCTCAATTGATACGAGAAGCCAAGTTGGTATAGCCATGTCTTCTGTCTGTCTGCCCTTCTGTGTGTCTGTCCTTCTGTCTTGATCAAGGCAATCGAACTACATGTAGTATATTTATCTAACCAAAGCTCTAAATAAGCTCAATCCATTATTATTAATTTAATTGGAGTAAAACTCTGTTTAACTCTTAATTTTGGCAATTTCTAACAGTATCAAAACCCTGTCAAAATTTTTAAAAAATTTTATCATTTTTTTTGTAATATTCAACAGTTTTTATGTAGTTGTTTGTTTACTGTGGAAACTAATATTGCAAGTAAAATTGATCTTTTTTAAATTAACTAAAATATGGCCAAAAAAGAGCCTTTTGGACATCGAAAAAAATCTTCGAAGGAACCTTAACTTTATAAGGCCTAAATTTAGTACAATAATCGACCCTTTAATCTAAAATGGTTTCAAGATCAACAAAAGATTTGAAGTTCTTATATCTTTCAGAAACATTAAAATCCATCTATGAGAACTTACATCCACCGATCTGAAATTTTGAAGAAAAGCAGTTTATTGTTTATTTAGGAATCATATCTATCTAAAGGAATCCTTGTTTCCAAATAAATCTTGGCAATTGATTTGTGAATTTGACATTTATAGTAATACCTACATCAAGTTTTAACAAAATCGGGTGACTATATAATATGGATTTCATAAGAGCAGTTGGCTTCAAGAGAATACCAAAGTTTTGGTTTTTCAGGTTATTGCCACATAACTTCGTTTAAAACAGTGGTTCTACCAACTTAAATTCACTATAGCTCAAAAAAATTATAAAGAATTGTAATGTTTTAAAACTCTCAGATTTGAATGCTTAAAATTTAGCGCTTATAAATGGATTTTATGTATTGCAAAAAAAAGATTGGTAACACTTTCTGTCACTTTAAACTAAAACTTTCTATTTAACAGAGAATACACAAAGAATAATTCCAACCTTTTAGTTTTATTTGACTTGATATTGATATGGTTTAATGTACGAAATGTAAGGGTATACATTCCAAAGGAACCCGTCTTACAAGAATCTACAATGATGAAAGCCAAAAATATTGATTTCGATATGGAAAAGTTAATTTTTTTCTAGTATGTCTATTATACATTTTAGCTAGGATTATGTTTTGTAAACTTTGGTTTTGATGACTTAAATTTAGTTAAATGTATCTATATTTAGTTAATAATAGTACTTAATTAATAGAAGTTTGCAAATGTTGTAAGTCCACTCTTTCTGTCAGTGTAGCCATTGTCAAACATATCCTGCGGCTCACCTAGCACCAGTAAAAAGTTAACTGTTTGGCATTTGCATCTTTTCAGGGTAGGTGGTCCCTATACCTATACCCATCGTCTCCTTACACTTATTCACCCCTTCTTTTCTACAAGTGTATGTGTGTGCGTGTGTGTGCTCAAAGTTCATGTGGCCTAACCCTCTAATGCGAGACATTTATGCACTTTGTGCCAATTTCTGTGGCGGCCTCCTCATTGGCATATTTGCATATGCAGCACCCTGTTGCTGCATGTCTTTGTCGCATTCAACATTTGGTGCCAGCTTTAAGGCAAGACGCAAACGAGAGAGAGACAGCAAGCGACTTTAAGTGCAGCCAAGAGCATTTTTACACTCGATTAACTAGCTGTTAATGTGCTTATGTTATTCAGCAGCAGGTATAGATGTAAATGTGTGTGTGTGTGAGTGTTACTTTGCATTTGTTGCACGTGCCGCAATATAGAGAAACAGATTCTCTTAAACAGAAAATTACAATAAACGTTTTAGATTTCCATTAATGAAAATAAAACAACATCTGAACGAAAAGGAAAGTTAAGCACTTCAAACTTGAGACGAAAGCCTTAAGATTCTTTTCGTTCACTTAAAGTGCAAGCAACCCCTCTTCTAGCTCGCCTCTTCACCCCTTCATATGTGTGGGTTCACCCTGTTTTTTTGCCACCCCCTTCAGCTTTCAGACAATCAGACTCTATGCCTTTTGTTCTTTTTATCCCTTCAATTTTGTATTTTTCTTTTATTTTTATTTTTTTGCACACAATAATGAAAATGTTGTTGTTTGTGGAATTCCACCAGCAGAACAGCAGCAGCGGCAGCATTGGCGGCGCTGGCAGCAGCCGTTGCCAGCATCGCACACATACACACATATATACATTTACACACACTTGAGCGCGCACACACTCATACATATGCACAGGACTACATTGCATTACTTCCGCCTCAATGCTAATAATTTTAAAATCAATACAATTCAATAAAGTTTTATTACTGGCGCTGACAAGGGAACGAGTTGGCAGTTGAAGATGGAGTTGGAGTTGGAGCCGTAGTCGGAGTCGGAATACGGAGTTGGTTTTGGTGGCTGTTGAAACTGAAGTTGGATTTCCTGCACAAGCAAGAACCAAGCAGATCAAGTGAGTTAAACTGCTTGGGGAATTGCTAAGATTTTACATTCGCGTTTGGTAATATCTTCGCTCTTTAACTTTAATACTAAACATTTACAACTAATGCGCCATGTAGGGAGAATGGGAATGAAAAATGGTTTATTGATTGAAGACGACATTTCTTTAGGTTTTTTTTTTTTGAGAATTTTTTGACAAAGGAATAGATATTTTATAATATTTTTGGAAAATATAAAAAAGGTTATATACATATTTATGTAAAACTGAATAAATTGTCCAAAATTTTGCTTTTACTTATGGTGAATCTATTTATTGTTTACAGATATTTTTTGAAGAAAGCTGAAACAGAAGAAAAAGTGAAACCATTTCTTTAATAATTTGGTAAGTGATATTTATATAATATTTACTTAAATTTATTACAAATATTTATTAAAAAATGTATACCTGTGCAGCAATTATTTATTCCTTTCCCTTTTTTTCTTCCTTTCTTCATTTAAAATCAGTCTCAGAGACAATTATAAAATGTTATATCTAAGCCTCAGCTTAAAATATTTATATATCAGATTCTTTTCTATATTAGTCTTTTCCATATCTGAAGGTATATACAGGCACCTAGCTTTCACTTAGAAACCATTTAAAAAAGGTTCATTTTAAAATTTGTAGAGATTTTCTACTTATTAAATACTTTTTATAATGTTTAATACAAATTCCGTAAAGATCGTTCTCCTAACCACCAAATGGCGGAATTTTTTGTTAAGATTTTTCCTTTATAATCACAGAAAAGACCACCAAAAATTTTAAAAAGAAAAAATTTTTACTAAATATTGGGGAGGACTTGATTATGGTTTTTAATATCGCATAATTTCCGACCTAAATACAGTTTTTTATACCTTTGCAAAAAAGGTATATTAATTTTGGTCAGAAGTTTGCAACGCATAGAAGGAAGCATCTCCGACTATATAAAGTATATATATTCTTGATCAGCACGATGAGCTGAGTTCATTTAGCCCTGTCCGTCTGTCCGTATGTCTGGATCAACGCAATCTCCTCCGAGACCCTTAAAGCTACAGAGCTGAAATTTTGCACCTAGGCTTCTTTTTGCTGCAGGCATTGTATATCTCGGAATCATCCCGATCGGATGACTATATCATATAGCTCCCATAGGAACGATCGGTCGTGAATAAGCTTTAACCTTAATAACTTTGTTGTTTTCCAACGAAATATCACGAAATTTATGAGTTTTATATACTTCTCAACATATCCACCAAGTTTCATCAAAATCGGTTGACTATATCATATAGCTCCCATAGGAACGATCGGTCTTGAAAATGGATTTTGTGCTATAACTTGGTTGTTTAAAAGGCGATTATCACCAAATTTGGTATTTATGAATTTTATATACTTTCTATCATTTCTGGCAAGTTTTATCAGAATCGGGGCACTATATCATATAGCTCCCATAGGAACGATCGGCCAAAAAATTGGTTTTAGTTGAAAATCTTTGATATTTTAACAGCGATTCAGTCGAAATTTGGTATTTGTAAGTTTGGTATATATAAAAATGTGTCTGTTGAGTTTTAACAGAATCGGCCGACTATATGATATAGCTCCTATAGAAACAATCGGACCAAAAAAAACATTTTTTTTTTTTTGTAAGTTTTTTTCTTGGAGCCACGGGCATGATTAGCTTTATATACTTTTTTATGATTCTGGTTATGTATATGTAATGGAAAATGACAGTTTGCAAAGGTATCCGAACTTCGGCGTGGCCGAAGTTAGCCCATCCTTCTAGTTTTTTCTAAAGCATTCTCGGGGAAGCTGTCATCGGTTACCTTTGCAAAAAAGGTATATTAATTTTGGTCAGAAGATTGCAACGCATAGAAGGAAGCATCTCCGACTATATAAAGTATACATATTCTTGATCAGCACGTTGAGCTGAGTTCATTTAGCCCTGTCCGTCTGTCCATCTGTCCGAATGTCCGTCTGTCTGGATCAACGCAATCTCCTCCGAGACCCTTAAAGCTACAGAGCTGAAATTTGCACCTAGGCTTCTTTTTGCTGCAGGCATTGTATATCTCGGAATCATCCCGATCGGATGACTATATCATATAGCTCCCATAGGAACGATCGGTCATGAAATTGAATTTCGAGCAATAACTTGGTTGTTTTAAAGGAGATTATCACTAAATTGGGTATTTATAAGTTTTACATACTTTCTAACATATCTGAAAAGTTTTATCAGAATCGGGGCACTATATCATATAGCTCCAATAGGAACGATCGGCCAAAAAATTGGTTTTAGATGAAAATCTTGGTTTTTTTACCAGCGATTCACTCGAAATTTGGTATATGTAAGTTTGGTATATATATAAATGTGTCTGTTGAGTTTTAACAGAATCGGCCGACTATATGATATAGCTCCTATAGGAACAATCGGACCAAAAAAAAAAAATTTTTTTTTAAGTAAGTTTTTTTTTTGGAGCCACGGGCATGATTAGTTTTATATACTTTCTTATAATTCTGGTAATTTATATGTAATTGATAAGAGCAGTTTGCAAAAGTATCCGAACTTCGGCGTGGCCGAAGTTAGCCCATCCTTCTAGTTTTTGATTATTTTCACCTGCAAATTTTACAGAATATTGTTAAAAGAATATTTTATAATGTACAAAAGGTCAAGATAAATTTCTCTAAACCAAAACTCAAAAAATAATAAAGTTTATTTTGTAGGTTTTTATGTTCTTGCATGTTAGGAGAATTTTCTTTTAAATTGATGTCAATTTCGAATGAGTTTGATTTTATAAAGTTTCCCTAATCGGTTCTGGTTATAGCCAAAATTGGCAGAGACTACTTTCTTGCTTTATTTGAAATAGTTTTCCATTTTTCTAATTCTTCTAAAAGGTAAATTCTTCTGTTTGATAAGTTTTTAGAATTTTTTTCAATTTGATTTGTTAGATCATTAACACAAGTGAAATATATAATTTTACATATAGGAAGCTTCACCAGGCGTTTTCGCAGAAGTTTGTTTGGATGAAGGAAAGTTTTGAAGAGCCATCTAATGGATGGTTTCTCCTCATTAATTCTGTATTATTGTTCTTACAAATTTGTATCTGTAAATAAATATAATATAATCATTTACATAATTAGATACAAATTGATCTTTAACATATTAATGGAAGATAAAGATAAAGTATACCTAGGATTCTCTAGTTGAAAAAGCCGTCTAGGACTGCTAGTTTAACCACCATCTTCACCACTCACATCAGAGGTAGAATGTCCAAGATTATTTAATATTTAATTTTATAAAAAAATCTTGCATGTTTTTTTTTACCCATTTGATTAGTGGAGAGAGCAATTTAAGCGAAATGTTAAGCTGGATGGCGGCAATTAGAAGTCATTTTGAGGTACACAAATTACCTTTGCCCGAGAGGAACACACACACACAAAGGCAAGAGGGCAGGGAACTTATGACAACGCCCATTTGTATGCAAATGTCAGTTTAGTTCAGTTTTTGGCCAGTCTTTGCCGCTGCTGATGAATCAAAGTCATAACGTGGCCACCTCTGTCTGTCATCCACCATATCCAAGAGCCAGCTATCCTCTAGATTGTTCCCCACCACTTCACTCCACATCACCACCATTTAGTCTTCATCTCTGTTACGCATCGTTATGCACGGCAGCAGATGACTGTTATTAAAATCAGCATCCAACGGGATGCCCCGAAATGCCTGGATGGCCGGGATCTCTTTAGAGCGCCAGCTGTTTCCATATAGATGGTTCAGGGCATTCATTTTAATGTCTTAATTTCGCATTCAACCAAGTGAAAAATTAAAATGGTTTCAATTTGTTCTTTGTCTTTCGTTTTTTTTTTTGTTTTTTATTCTTCGTTTGCTGCTACTTTTGTTTTCTTCATTTTGTTTTTGCTTATTAACTGCAGCAGGTGAAATAGAGAGTCGCATGTAGAAATATTAATAAAGTCAAAAAGGCCAAGAGAATGAGATAGAGATGTGGAAAGAGAGAGAGTAAGTGAGTGGATGCGATGCCTTCTTAGCCACAAATTGTTCAAATTGTGGCTAATAAAAATTTTCTTTTTACCCGTGATGCTCAATTTTATGGACCACAAATTTCAGGGCGATTAAATATGATGGCTCTACATAGATCTCACGCCTCTCCCCACTCCTGTACACTGAAAAAGTATTTAGGAAACATATATTTAAAAATTAAAACAAAAGAAACAAACAAAAAATACATTGAAAGTGTGTCTTAACAGCTGTTTTAGATCAACTAAACAATCTGATTATATATTTATATATATTTGAGATATGTATATAAATATTTTAAAGTATTATAATTCAAAAATCATCAGTTGTGATATATATATACATTAGATAACAAACTACTATTATACAATTCGATCTTGAAGCCACTTAGCACATTAGACATTCACCTGTGGGACACATTATAATCGGTGGTGGAGGTCTCCATTGAAATCCTACAAAGATTTTACAACAAACTACTGTTGTATAAAGTCCGAGACACAAATCTTTAGTGACTGTTATTGTTTGAAACTAGAAAATCGTGGGAACCATCAAAACCCTTTATCTTCTTCATTCATCAACTTCTGAAATCAATTATATTTCTGCAAACTCCAAATCTCAAAAAATTGATTCATTGTCTAACAAGAGATTGTAAAAATGAGACAAAGAATAAAAAGAAAAATTAAAGTTATACATTTTTAGAGCAATTCTATCTGAGACATATTTGCTCCATTTAGAATCTTTAAACCAAAACTTAATATTTTATATTTAAACTTATTAAATAAGGTTTTCGTCGGTAAATGTACTTTTTCAGCAAAAGTATTATTAATAACCTTATAACTAAGAAAGGTATCCCTTTTATCATCAATCTAAGGAAATTATCACTTCTTTTATTTTGATTATATTACTGCATTAAGTCTAAAAATTTTAAAATTGGATTGGTATATGAAAAGCTTATATCACATAATTCTATTTTTAAAATTTTGTTAACTAGAATTTCATTTCTTGTAATAAAAGAACAAATAATTAAGTCATCAGTCAATGAAATCAACAAGTTTAGAATAAAATAAATTTTTAAATATTTTTTAAAATTAATTAATAGTAAATATAAGAGTATTTTAAAGTTAAAATAAATAAAATAATAAAATATAATATATATAATTGTAAGAATTTATTTAAAAGTAGATTTGAAGCTGGCACTCTTAGTAATACTTTAAATTATTTTCGCTTATAAGATACCTAATAAAAAAAATGGACAAATAAATAAGTTAAAAGTTTAATATTTAAATCTTAATTATAATAATAATTTATAATTGCCTTAAACAGTTTGACTCATTTGAGGTTTAAAATCGCTTTCAGTTAAATTGAAAAAATTAAAGAAAAAGAATTAAGAAACTTTTTAAAAGAAATTTATCTTTTATCCTTATATGGCCTAACTAACAACTAAATTAGCAAGTTTTTTATTTCTAACATATGAATTTTACTATTAAAATGGAGATCCTAAATCCTTTTCATAAACTGACTGTGACTATATCTAATTTTCCTTTTATTTCTCCAAGTGTAAACGTTTCTTCTCCATTGCGTAATTGTGGCCAAACACTTTGGGGGGCCGCAAACAATGGAGCTTTGCCGCCACCTCGAAATCCTCATACCATCTGCAACTCATCTCCGCACTTTCTTTCGCTTTTGCTTAGCGAAAAATGAAAAAAAAAAACAAAAAACGAAATATTAAAAAGAAAAATTAAAGCGAGCAAAATGCAAATTCCAAAAGCATTATGTTGGGGTTGAAGCTTTATGATGAGGGATCGGTGGTCTTGGGGCTTAGGAGGGGAGGGTTATCGTTTGTGCAAATTATGGTTTAACACCTCATTGAACGAATTCCCCTCCCATATACCCCTCCCCCTCAGTGGTTTTTTTTTTATTGTGTATTCTCTCTTCTGTGTGTTAAATTTGAATATGAATTTCATATTCAAATGAGTTTTCAAAGACTTGAAACTGGCTAATGCCGCTGCTGGGAATAGAGTTAATTATATATAAATTATGGCTTATTGTTTGCTCCTCTGGCATGCCCCCACCTGCTTCACTCTCTGTTTATCCTGTCTAACCTTGTTTCTTTTCTTTAAAGCAAATTGGCCACATCAAAGCAAAGGCAAATGTAAACGTAAAACAAAGTGATGCATAAATTTTTGTATTAAAGCCTTAGGCAAATATGTAAAACCTAATTACAAGTAATTAGTATTTGCACAAGTGACAACCTTTGACCCAAATGCAAATAAAACATACATACATTCAAGCACACACACACACACACACATACAGTTACTCATATAAAACAGTCAACAAGCCAAAAATGAAAGCCAAAGCCAAAGCCACTGCCCAGCAGCCAAACAAATAAACAAAACGCTTTGATTAGAAAATTTCATTACAGCAAATCGAACACACAGCCAAATGCAAATGCAAATACAATCAGTGCCAAGGCAAACAAAACTCAAATGCACAAAAGGCTCCTCCTCTGCCACTGTTGCAGTTGCAGTTGCATCTGCTGCAGCAACAGCAGCAACTTCAGCTGCCCATTGCGTCAGTTCATTAAAATGCCAAAGCATTCCACCATTTGTCCCCTTTACCCATTTCCATTCGCTGCATTTGCAACACCTACCTACACCCTCTTCCCACCCCTCCGTGCATTGCACTAAAAACGCAATTTAATAACGCCTGCAAATGAGCATATGGAACCGCCATCACAGTGGTTTATAGATTTTTATAAAAATTTGGATAATGTTTAAAATAGAATAAAATGGAAGGACTTACTTACAAGTTCAAGATCCAAATAATAAATGAATTTATGGCAAAGATACCTATGCAAACTTTATTCTACGTTTCTTATCCGTTTCTTATAAGATAAGTTTGAGTGTTTCAAATATTTTAAGACTGATTTCATTTAAAACCAAATTTATATTAATAGGATAATAAATATCAGACTTACTTAATGTGTTAGAAGGTTCATAATAATAATGAAAACAAAAGTTCCTAAAGAACAAAAATCAAAGAATATAAATAAAAACCTAAATGAAAGCAAAAGTTCCAAAAGAGTAAGAAAGAATACAATATTGTTTAACAAAGTAAACTAAACTAAAGTATTAATGAAAATTTAGAACCATAATAATATTAAGTGTAAGTATGTATCTAAGATATGTAATATACTTAAGTTTATATAATAACTATTTATCTATAAAATGATAAAGTTTTTAATTGAACTGCTTTTTGAAGCGAATAGCGAATGAATCTAAACTTCTCAGGGTTGCCAGAGCTTGCGCCTCATATCGCTCATTCTGAGTTGTAATAAGCAAAGCCCAACCCAATATACAAACCCAGCGCAAAATGAGTATTGCTTCTACAGACTGGCATCCCTGCTTCCAGTCCATCTTTTGTTCTGTTATCAATTAATATTTTATTCTAGAGATATGTCGATTTTTGAAGTTTCAATGAAAATCTTTTGTTTAAGTTTAATTGATGTGTAATTGATGGAAAATAATAAAAGACAAATATTGAGTGCCGAATTGTCCTTAATTGTTTAAAGACTATACAGCCAATTTTCTAGTGATATTTAAGTAATTTTGTTTGCTTCATTAATCGACAATTTCAAGTCAAGAATACTACAAAAACTTACAACAACTAAATGTAATGCGTTTATATTTAATAGCCAAAATAAGTTTCTAGTATAAACTGAGTATAGTACTTTAGGAAGTTTTTCGATTAGTTTTGATATTAAATATATTTACTGGTCAAGTGAGATTCTTATATTCTTTAAGACCAATAATTATCTAATAAAATTATTTTAATTGTATTATATTTAAAATTCAAAATGGTTTATTGGTAATTCCAAAATAAAGTTTTAGTGTGGACAGAAAAACTCAAGCAATCGAAAGGAAAGAAAATGAGTACGCCAAAATGAAAATATTTTGCTATCTTTTGCCTTTACTTATCGTTTTTTGCATTTCCAAATATCTAGATCCTATATTTTAATTATAAGCTGCTATTTTGTTCAACTGGCCCCAATGTGCGTTCGTTTGATCAGTCGTATATAATGCAGGGTAGTCTAGGCCTATATATGCTTCTATTTGGCTATGAGCCTTCTGTTTCCATGTTTAGGTGTGCACCCGTGTATGCTTATGTGTGTGTGTGTCAAGTTTTATGGCCCAAAGGCGCATATCAAATGAAATCGACAGGCTCTGGCTATGGCTCAGTCAGTTGGCACTGCCATTTCTGTTTCACTATTTGCCCACAAACGGGCCAACTCAATTTATTAACGCACACATTTGGCAGAAGGGACTAAAACAAACCCTATATATACACACACAGACATATATACATGAGACGAGGACGACAATTCTACATGGCTTTCGCTCATAGGCACAAAATTATGATTTTGGCAGTTAGCTGCCAAAATCGTTGCATACATCTAGGGGCCCCTCCCTAATCCTACCACCCAACAGAAAGCATAGGTACAATTTACCGAAAAATAAGCACACATCAAGAAGATTTTATGACAAAAGTACGAAATAAACAGGAAAATTCCAACACAAACAAAAGAACAAAAAAAAAAAAAAGAAACGAACTGAAATATGAAATGCAATTGTGATTTCCACAAAGAGTTTTGAAACAATTTGTCTAGTTTAAGACTCAAAATTCTTGGTAACCAACTTTGTATCCATTTATTAATGCTAACCAAACAAAGCATTCATTTTGGTCAGAAATTTATGGAATCTAAAGTCAATTGAAACCGGTAAATCGAAGAATTGTTAAGGTTATACTTTCTAAAAATATAGATCAATACAGAGGGAGAGAAATATTGAGAGAATATATTGAATTTTCTGCAAGGATTGTTAGATCTAATAAATATTCAGCAGTAGAGATTCATAAAAAACATAAAATCGTAATTTTCTTTGGTTGTTTTAGCAAACAAAAGTTCTGTCTTCACATTTTTCAATATATATTTCTATAAATTTAGATTTCTACACTGCTCAACAACTAATTAGAATACATCCGGCTTCATCTCTTTGAATTATAAAAATTACCAAAATTAATTAACAAGTTATTTTAAATAATTTCTAATACTGAGGTAAGATAATAGTGTAGCAACAAATGTTAATTTTTTAAAGAAAAGATAGCAAACACACTGGAACAAGTATAGAGGAGTTTCAATTAGATCTAATTAATCAAAATTTTAGATAAAGGCACAAAAAATTATAAATATTGGGAATTACATTTGAATTAAATTTAAAAATAATTTGAAATAATGAAAAACAAACGTTTTTATTTGAATGATTAAACATTTATTATAAACATTTCCCTTAATGTTAGATAATTGAACAACAGAAAATGAACAGAAAATTACTGTATTCTAATTGTGTATACGAATATTGACAAAAATTTTATAAAATTTTATAAATTTTTCAAAAACAACAGTCTTTAAAATCCTTAAAGATCTATCCTATTAATTTCCTGCAAAATACTTATATTTGCTGCTGAGCATATCTTAAATAAACCCCTGTAATAATTGACATTTGATTATATAGTTATTTCAAAAGTCATATAATTTTTCAAAAAAGATTTTTATATAGATATAATATAGTATATAGTAAAATAGATTTAAATAAAACTTAAAAAAATTCCTTTATTTAGGTTTATGTCAATTGTCTTTCAATCAACTAAAACCTGCAGTAATGCCGTGCATGTTAGCGTTATTTCAATTACCTTAAAGATAATGTATAAAAAACGTTAATTTGATTGTGTTGTGTTTCATATATCGATGGAGCTTTCCTTAAAATACAAGTTGGTTGATTGGTAGCAATGCCAAAGCAATCAAATCATCATGTTAAAGGACATGTGTATGCTAATGCATATAGTGTTTATGTGAGGTATTGAGGGCCTAAGGCTTCTATTTCTGCTGCTACATTTCAAATTAAGCTGCTTATTATGGCCATCAATTTGACACCAATGCACAATGACTCTACCCCCCATTTCTCTCTGTCTCTATACCCTCCTTTAAGACGCCGCAGGGGCAAACATAATACTCACGCCTGTCACTCAGTCATTGTTTGAGTGTAGTATTAGGAGTTGGTGGCGGGGGGTGGGCAACAGCTAATTCTATTTAATAAAAGCTTGCACACTTCCTTCCTTTATGCCATCAGAATGGTTGACAGACAGCCAACTAGGCAATTCCTATAACAATTTTCATGGCTAACTAATAAGTTAATATCAGCATAATAACATGTTTCCTGCGTGAATTGCCAACACCAAAACCAACACACAAAAAAATAAAACGAAACTTGCCACCAAATTGTAACTGTAAATGTGCACTGTCATGGCTTGATTGATGATTATACCGGAATACCGGATCGCCTGATTATTCCTGATTGTAGCCAATTGAAAACTAAATTCTTCCGAAATCTGAACTATGTATTTGACGCAATGATTTTGAATTCGCTTTAAGCGCTTTTACGGACTAAAAGCTCCTGTTTAATTATGGTGAGCCCCGCGGCCAGACAAACGAAATCCATTAAAGAGGCTTCCTACTAACCCCTACTCTCACTCGCTCTCTCTCTCTCTCTTTCGCTTCCCTTTCTGTCTCTCTCTCACTCAACAACAAACTGGCCGCAGTGTTAATGATGGCCTGCTTATCTGGCTACCCAAACTACAAGCTGGTGTTATTTATTAATTACAAGGTTTTAAATTAATTAAGCTCCAGCTTTAAGTATTTACATACAAATGCGCCAAAATGAGGAAGATTGGAAATGGAAAATTTTAACGGTAAATATACTGAGCCAACATTATGTGTCTAATTATAAGGAAATGAGGCAACAGTTAGATAGATGTGTGTGTGTGTGTGTGTGTGTGTTTAAAGTGTGAACAAGAGAAAAGGGAGGAGGAGTAGGTATTTGTATATATGACACGCCTTTGCCTTGAAATAACCCTTAAACAGGTAAAAATGTATTTGTTGATTACTAAAATTTAATTAGTTAGTTACTAAATATACATAAGAAATATTTGTCAGCGATAAAAATATCTACAAACTATTTAACTAATTGTTATTTAAGCGGAAATATTTATAAACATTTATTGATTAAGAATTTGATATATTTGGGGAAAGTATTTTAAGACCAATTTTTCATTTGCTAACTTTATATAGTAAAATATTACTTCAAAATTGTTTATTTTTACTAACGGATAAAAAAAACCTAAGAATATTATTTATGCTTAGCAAATTGTCTTAGATATAATAATATTCCAATAATATTTATTTAATTTATAAACTATAAATGCTAAAGTAAGATAAATCTTTGCTCTATTTATCAAGTAGTCTTTCTCTTTCATTTGTGGTTTATAGTCTTTTTTTTGGTTCGAAATAACAACTTTTCTTATAACTAGATAATAATATAAACTGCAATTAACTACAGCTATCAAAAGTAAACTTTATTTAAATTTATCAAAATTTTTCATTCAGATTATAAACCTTTCTTGAAATGAAACCTCTTCTTGATATGAAAATCATGTTAGTTGGTTGTGTGTGTATATTTCTCTTGTTGTATTAAGGCCCATTAATCACTTAAACACACATATTTGCACACACTCACGAAATCCAACCACATACAGACACACACACATACTCTCACACTTGTTGGCCAATGTATAGCTTTAAATTGGCAAATTGCTGGGTGATTTACGAACAAATAATAAACATAATGTTTAGCGTATAAATTTATCAAAACACTAAAGTCAACAGAAACTTTACATTCGGACTGGGAACAGAAACAATAGTAAAAATTTCTGATGACAGTCACTAACGAGCTGACCAGATATGGTAAATTGTGGATTGCCGATTTTTTGTTTGGATTTAGGGTGAAAACTCGACAGGGGGGTAGCAGTTGTAGTTGATTTTTGTCAAACCAAAAAAAAAAAAAAAAAAGAAATATTCGAAAAACAAGCAGGTGGCAAGAATTCGAACCGAAACTAACAACAAACAGAAAAGCTAACGAAGAGTTGACTTACCCAGTTGTAGTAGAAGGTAGGAAGTTTACTATCCAGGTAAATATCCTACCGAAGGGGCTCCATTGGCTTGTCCCTTTTTTTTTTTGTTTTATTTTGTTACTTTTGTTTTGTATTTGTGCCGATTAGTTGAATGGGTAGACCTTTGGGTGGGTGGGTTAGAGAGGTGGGGTGAGTACTGTTTCTGGCCTCTAGATTGAGCGCTTAATTTGTTAAGCCTTGGCAAGTAGAAACTCAAACAAAATCAGAATAACCTGACCAAAAGTCAAGGTGTATGTTTGGTTGTGTGAACGAATGGTTGGGTATATGGATGGATAGATGGATGGATGGATTTGTGGCTACCTTAGAGCTTCTATCAAATGGAATTTGTGTGGCTGACATTGCACACAGAAAAACATACACAGTCAGAAAAGAACAACAACAACAGTCCCCATCTTCCACATATTCCTTGTTCGTTAGGTTTGGGGTTTTGTACTTTTTTTTCTTCTTTTTTTGAAACCCATTTCAATCCTTTTTTGTCCTTTTTTGTGGTGTTGCTTTTATTTTTCTATTTTTTCGGGTCTCGCTCTTTTTGATGTATAGCAGCAGGAGCAGGAAGCTCATCATCAAAGGATGTGCTAGGATAATTGTGTGGGTGTATATGTATGTATGTATGTATCTATATGTATATCATTCATTGACGCGCTACCTGCATGTCTTCGTCGCCTTTCCTCTTTTGCTCTCTGTTTTTTTTTTCTCCTTTTTTGCTGTTTGCACTTGACTTTTTGTCTGTCTCTCTCTCTATCTCTGTATGTGTGTATGTTTTTTATCCTTCACGTTTTTTGCCTTTTGGCTGTAGGTGATTTTTTGTTTACATTTGACAAATATTGACCCGCATTGATTGTCGTTTTTCCGCTTGTAAATTTGGTCGGGGTCACCCTTTTAGTTACACGCTTACTTTTCGATAATTGGCTAACAAATGCACAAGCACGAGTGTGTGTGAATGAGATGGTAGTAAAGACATTTACAGTTACTGCAGAACTTCATAATGTGTTGCCAATATTGAGTCATTTTATGTATATTCCCTTATTGTTTTTTTTTTGTTACTATTATTATTGTTGGTTTTCAGTTTCGCATCGTTAAAATGGTTTTTATTATTTCCCGTCCGGTTATTAATGTTGTTGGCTCTGTTTTTGACTTTACTTCCGTAGAATATACACCAACACACACACACACACACACACATTGGCCCACAATTTATATTTTTCAATTAAGCAGCAAAAATTTTTACGCTTTGTTTCGTGCAACTGTAATAAATTTCACCAACTACCCCGCCAATAGCAAAAATTACTACCATTTCCCTCTACATTTTACCTCACACCATTTTACTACTAACACCCCCCTTTGGCCAGAATTTCGTTCACTTCATTTGGCATTTCGTTGTTGTTATTATTACCATTGTTGTAGTTCTTGTTGTTGTTGTTGGCTTTACGTTATGGTTTTAATTTTTGGGCTCACGCATGTAATTGATAGTCGCCGTTCGGGTTTAATTGTTGATGCCAAAACATGGGTTGCCACTTAAGTTTTTGCCATTGAATCCTTCAAATGTAACATCATTAGCATCAGCCTTTACACTTTTAATGGTTAGGTGCCAGTCAACACAATTCCCGTCAAATGTAGGTTCCCCTCATGTAAATGTACTTGAAGCTTCTACTTGCCATCTAGCCCATCATGAGTGGTTTCTGTGTCGTTAGTGGCAGTGTCCTTCGTATCCGCTTAGCTGCCGCCTCTAGCAAACTGTCTGTCTATATGTGCTTCTAGATGTTTGTGCCTTGATTGGGCACAGCTTTCATCCTTGCTGACAGCAAACTTCCTTAGGCAACATAACATGGTAGACACTCTGCACCTTTTTTCACGAAAAATGTCAACGTTAGTCAGATGAGCTAATTACTAAGGCTATTATACATAAATTTAAAGGGTCTCTCTTCTAGTTGAGAGTACATTTACTCTTCTTTCTCAACTATTTTTACAATGGTTTGACGTGACTCGCGGTAATTTCAAACCACAAATACTTTAAGGCTTTAAAATGTGCTTTGGTTAAACATTTTTTGTTATAGATTTTTTCTTTGGCATTCTGTAACTAAAGTAGAGGTAAAATTATCTTTTAGTGATAATTTTGTATTCCAATGACTTTTTCTTTTTCTCAAATTTTGCATATTTATAATTTTTGACAAAATTTAAAAGCTAATTTATTTGTAGAGAAACATTTATTGACTCAAGGATAAAAAATGAAAAATGTTTAGCAAAAACTTCTTGATTTTTAGTTTCGAAATTTAACATTTGAAATTTATAATTTTATTTCTTACGCTTTAAGTTTAAGTTTGTTTATCTAATAAGTATGTAAAAAGAATCACAAATATTTTAATATTGTTTTGGGAACGCATGGTTCATGTTGTTTTAAAAGCCGTGATAGTCTCCTTTTTGACAACATAAGTGATTGAATTTTAATTGTTTCAATCAGCTTACATTCTGAGTGTACCAAATAGCACTATCTATACAAAACTTTTATTTTATCTTACTCACAGTAAAGCAAAACTCAAATAAAAAGATTGGAAATAAATATGTTAAGCAATACTCAATTGGTATTATCGCCAAGAAAAACAAATAAAAGATTCATTTGCTAAAAGTTGAACTTTTGGTTTTTCAACATCTTAAAATAATGAGCTTTATTCTCGATTTAATATTGATTTGTAAACATCTCAATAAAATGAACTTTATTTCGATATTATTAGCTCTTACAAAATACCTAAAGATCTCTACTTAGTGCGCCTCTTACCTTAGAAAATGCAGATATCTGATATCCAAATGAAACCAATGTCTTTTCTCGGTCAAGTTTTCAAAAAATCTGTTTTAATGAATAATTTTACAAAAAGCTTTTCACGAGCAACTTTTCAGTACTAACCCAATGGACGAAGAAGTTAAAGAATCCTGTGTTTGTATAAGTAACTTTTCCTCCAATACCTGCGATATTAATATATATGGAATATAACTAATATAATTAATATACACCTCTAAATCTAACCCATTTTTAGAATTCAAAGAAAAATTAAAAAAAAAAAATACTTTTTCATAAATAAATATTTTAAAATTTCTATCAGAAAAAATATACCGAACTTGAAAACCTACCCTCGTTTTACTTGTAGTTTCTGTAATATGGCAATAACTAAATCTAACTTGGTTTAGCAATTTAAAGATTTCACTTTATAATCATCAGAGTTCTACCATTGATGATGCGTCATTCGCCAATACCCCACATTCCCCCCCTTCCTGTACCCAAAGACAAATGCTTCATCTGGTTCGTCAGCTCACTTTCCTTCCTTCTAAATTTGTGTGTGTGTGTGTGTTTGTGTACTTTGTAGATATATTGGATAACCCCCTTATGCATTATCCACTTCTTGTTGGCTGTAAAGTGCTCGTTTAGCTTGCCTTGTTGTTGTTGTTGTACAATCATCAAACGGTTTAGCTGTAAAACTAATTGCATTACATCAATTTTTCTGTTAAAAGTCAATAACCAATCAAACCGACACAGAGACCCCCAGCAAGAGTGCGCGGTTCAAAGTTTGAAAACGTGCAGTTAAATGCACACAGACACGCACCAACACAAACACATCCCTACATATATATATATGAGTATGTATAGATATGTATATACATACATACACGAAACGACTCATTGGTATGAACAGCCATGGTCCGTGGTCAATTTAATGGCCAAGGGTCAGGAGTGGCAAAGTGAGACAGAGGAAGCGACGAAATAATGACAGCAGTAATCACATTAGCCCCAACATAAACTTTTCCTAGACCCTTGATCTGTAATTTGAGAGTTGCCATGTGGCTGCTATATTGATATATAATGGATATTCTAAATGCGTTTTAACTTTGTTTTTAACCTTAATCAATAAATGATTTTCTTTCCCGATTTCCACTTTTAATCTCTGTCACATTTATAAGAGACTTATTGTTTTAAATGGGGACTTTACTTTGAATATGTTATCAAATCTTTTAATATTAGAAATAGCAATAGAAGATGAAAGCCAGTGTTGGAAAGTTCTATAAAAGAAGTTATACTTGTTGAAGAATCTTTGTTAGATTCATAGAAATAAATTATATTATTAAAACAGTGCTAAATTTTGGTATATAAGTGAGTATTAAATATTTGAAATTTTTCTTTAAGGAATTTTAATAAATATTTCGGTGTAATGATATTATTTAAAGGATATATTGCGCATAATATTATTTTAAAATTCAGTTTTTCCATTAAGAAAGAACAAAATGGAGAATAGCAATTCTGAGTTTCAAATGAAGTCCTGACTTATAGAATATAGGAAAGAGTAGGTTAGGTATATTAAAGGAAACAGGTATACTTTACAGAATAGTTAGGGAATAATAACGATGTGTTCCTTAAGGTTATCATGATATGTTCCTTAAGATAAGTACAATATTTATATAAAAAAAAAAAAAAATTTTTTAATGATTTTGAAAAGCTCCATGAATACGATCATATATCTCTCATCCAAATTGTGATCTTAAGCAACTCTATAAATATATCAAATTTTTCAATGAAAATTATAACGAAATCTTGAGTTTAAATATTTATATAATTCTAGATAAAAATATATATATAAAACGTGTCCTAAATCTAGAAGTTTCTATTACCATATATATTTGTAGTCTTGGACATAAATCTCTAACATTAAAATAAATTTATGGATCGAATGGGAAAGTGTTCTAATAAAACAAAAAACGAACTAACTTGACCACCAAATGGGTGACAACACTGTTTCTGTATTACACACTCAAAATAAAAACCACAAAACAAAGACAACAATGAAATAGAAACTTGTGCACAAATGGATGACAACCCTGATTTTGGAATGCATTTGGCCTTTACTTATTGACCCTTCCAATGCATCGCTCTCTCTCCCTCTCTCCTTCCTCTTGGTGGCATGATGACGTGTTCATGCAGCCGCTGTCAACGTAAAGCATTTCAATTTTTCACTCCTGTCACCCTTTCAATGTTACCTCCCCCCACCCAACAAACTGTTCCAACTTTATTCAACATTCGGCGACTGGTTGTCCAGGGCGGCACAACGAACGTTAAATCGTTAATTGATTACGGGGCAACATTGATTGTTGTTGTTGTTGATTTTTTTGTCTGTTTGTTTTTGTTTGCCTCGGCATTTTTTTGGTGGGTAGGGGGGGGGAGGGGTGTGGGCAGGATAAGAATAGGGGCAGCACAGAAAATCCATTTCCGTTTGGTTTTTCTGTGTGTTTTTTTTTTTGTATTTATTTTTTTGTGTTCCTGGTATTTTGTGTTTTTGATTTTGGTTTCTGTTGAAAGTCCTCGAGGGCTAAGCTCCTAATGAGGCGGAGCTCGGTCAGGCGAGGTACGTACAACATGCATTTTAAAAACATAAGTAATATGCCGATGGCAGAGTACAACTACCAACAGGAGCAGCAGTAGAAGCCGTTTTAAAACTAATTGTTAAGCAAGCGGGCATGCCAGGATAGATGATATGGGACCCAGGTCACGTACGTATCAACAACAGAAACGACGCACAACCGCAAATATATAGACAATCTGGTCGAAATATAACCAACCGCACAGAAGGAGAAAGGCAAACAAGCCAAATGCTGCAAGTAAAAGCTCTTTCCAGTGATGCTCTTTCTTCACCTCTTGCCGTTACGTCTCCTTTTGCTCCTGCTGTTGCTGCTGCTTCTGACTGTGTAACTGATATTACAGTTAAGGCGGTAACGAGTCCTGCAACCAGAAAAAAATTACATACACACTGAACCAAAAAAAAAAAGGGAAAAAATCCAACCCATCATCTACTGCCACTCAAAATTCTCACAACAAAGGCCAAAAAGGGCTATGACTGAACTTTGAAAAAAAAAACAACAACCAAAAAACCAAACTTGAAAATAAAATACGACTAAGGTATACGTATGGCCAAGGTCCTGACAAGCATTTTAAGCAGCAATTATTTACTTGATGCCCACTGACAACAACAGCTAGAAAAGCATGCCATAGACTACGACTAAGCAAATAGAATGCTAGAGAGTTCATGGGCGTAACCAACAGCTTATTTTTAAGCTCTCATCTACCCTTTCCCTACCACTTTGTTTCTTTTGGTACTCTCGACTTCAATACGGATCTGCATATATAGTCGAGCAAAGTGCCTAATGGTTTCGAAATCGTATTGGACTTGGTTTGCTGTGGTTATGAAAGCATTTAATTGATGTCAAAACAAATGGAACTAGTTCCAGGTAGTTCACGGTTCTATAGCTAAAACTAGTGTTGAGAAATATTAAAACTAAATAAGTTATATAGATTAGATAAAATTGGAATTGTTATACATATGTTAACTGATTGACAACTCAAAAATTTTATTTAATTAATTTAAAAATTATTTCTGTTATAAAATTTATTATATAAATGATAAAAAGTAATTAATATAATATACTAATTATTATATCAGTAGCAGTAGAGATATAATAGCAATAAAAAAACAGATCCTTTTCATTATATAAAACATATAGAAAAAAATACAGATACAGAACAGAATAGAATATATAAAATAGATCCGTTCTAACAAAAGACAACATATAGAAATAGATACAGAGATGGAATAGAATAAAATATATATATATAATAGAATAGAATAGAATATATATAATAGAATAAAACATATAAAATTGAATACATAGATAGAATGGAATTTAATAAAAAAAAAGAGATCCTTTTCTATAAAATAAAACATCGTAATGGATACAGAGATAGAATATAAAAGACAAAATAGAGACTTTCCTATAAAATATATCGTTGTAAAGGGAAAAGGAAAAGTATTCTCATTTAATGCTTATGTTTTAAGATCTTTAATTTATTTAAAAAAAAAAAACTATAATGAGAGTCTTCTTTAGAATAAGGGATTTAAATTTATTTCAATATTATATTTAAGGAATATTTTCAAAAAAGGGTCAAATGAAATAGATCTTAGAATATGACAATTGTACTACTATTATAATACTGTCAGTCCTTTATTAAAACGTAATGCTCTATCAAATGGCTCTAAAAAGTTGTAATATACTCTTTCTATTAAAGTCCACTACCAAAACACTACCTGACAATTTGGGTTAAAAGAAAACTTACCACCTAACATTTAGGTAAACTCTTGTGCAAATCTGATAATACCTAAGACTAGAAGTATCTTTGTATGTAGATGTAACTCACTTTGAAAGCACAAATTCAATTTAACTATCTTGGCCAAAAATTAATTACGCAAATTCCTCTTAGTATAATGAGTCTAGGACAGAGTAAGGGAGAAAGTGCAACTAAGAGAGAGAGAGTTAGAGAGAAGGATTAAATGTAGGTGCTGCGATTACCTTACACTTGAGCCACTTAATTAAGAGCAAAGAGTGAGCGCAGTGCTGAGACAAATCCCCCCGCAAAAAAAAAAAAAAAGACAGAACACAACCAAAAATATATACACTTGGATGTACACAACATTGTCTAGTTTCCGGCTTGTTATTTTAATTTCCGCCTAAAAACAAAACAACAACAACAAAATTGAAAGGATTACGTAAAAGTTTATGCAATGCAGTTGCCACGACAAGAGAAATGCGACAAAAATTTAAACTCGCGCCGTTGCGTTTTTTGGCGCAACAAACTCTCACAAAATTGTTTGGCATAAAATTAATGTCAAGCAAAATGGTTGAAAAAGGAGAAGAAGCAGGAGCAGCAGGATCAGAAGGAGAAAAGCAGCAGCCAGAAACTAAAATGATGATGTGGGTCGTTTGTTTGTGGGCGTTTTGCTAAAGCAACTTTTTGTTGCATATTCAGCAGCAATAGCAATGTTGCCAGTAGGACAGCCAGTAGCAACTTGGCAACAACACGCTCTGCACTTATATGGTACTGGCTGCAAATAAACTTTTTTTGGTTTTTTCTTTTTGCTTTTTGGGTAAGGCCATAAAAACTGTGTCGATGTGGCATTTAACACGCGCCAACCGACTGACTTTTAGGCGCCAGCAATCAAGCTAAAGTCGAAATCAATGAGGCATGATGATGAATGCTAACCAAGCTACCAGCTGCAAAATGCAAGCTCTGCTGCACGCATATCCCCACAACGGGGACAGAGACATATACATATACACGCACACACTTAGACATACATATATCCTATAAAGCATTTTTGTACAGGAATGGACTAAGGCACTTTAAAAGTATCTAAAGAAAAGGCATAGCTTCTTTACTCTTTAACGTGAGAAAAGTTAGTAAAAATACAACAGAAATTTTATAATCTCAAAACATAGTAAACAGTGGAACAATTTAAAGTAAGAATCTATAAAATAGTGTGACCAGATCGTGTTTTAATTCGATAAGACCTTTGATATGAGAAATCACGGCTTGCTTTCTCTTTGATTTCTGGTCAAACTTTTTACACAGAAACTTTGTCTTTTTTTCACCCTAACCAAAAGCCATAAGTTCGATATCATATTGCTATATATTATAGATTAATTATAGGCACCTATCTGGCTTAGATGCGCTCCTGCATCTCTCATTAGAGTGCACATTGTGCGTAGTGGCATTTTGCAGTCTTTCATGCTGATTTAAGCCATTGTTATGATGGCATCACCTTTGAGGGTTACTTTTGGCACGTTTTACATAATTGAGGTATGGGTTTACCTTTTATTGTGCAAACCTTTTACATTGTCTATGCTTAAATTTCTAAATCTTTGGTCCCCATGAAAGCAATTCAAAGACCATTTGTACAATTTCATCTATATTAAGATTTTTACGTTTCAATCTATTCAAGGGCTCCCTTAGATCGTTTGAACTCTGCAATAAAATTTAATAATTTGTTAATTATTTTTTATATAGAAAATATATTCTTAGTTTTCTACTCACTCTAGCCTTGTCCACAAGTTGTCGAAATTCTGGCTGTCTTAGTGCCTTATAAAGCTTGGAAAAATCACCATTTTCACGCACTTTGCGTGATATTAGGGCATAAATTTGAGCCCGGGGCAAACTTTGCATTAATTCGCTTAGAAATGTGGTCAAATCTCTATTTAGAACCATATTAACTGGTACCAAACGGGAAAGTTGATAGGCACGCAAACGTTGAGGAATTCGATCAATCAATTTGGTAATATCATAGCCAGAACCATTCTCTGTGACATATTCTATAACTTGACCAAAATCATTTGATTGACGTATTTGTTGCCATGTTTGTATAAACTCTTCACTGCGCACATATTCAATAGATTGACGAAATTTTGGATCAAATATATAATAACGTGCCACAATATAATTAATGCGACGTCTTGGAACTAACGATAGGAAATCCCGCAAATCCGTACGCAAATCGGCCAAAGTTAAAGCCAAGCAACAGCTTAATATAAAAATTAGACAATTCATTGTTAAAATTCAAATGTATCTGTTGGTAGTTCAGAGTCAAAAAGCAATATTTATAGGGCAGAGATGTTGACTCTTTAAGTTGACAAAAGTTGAAGGTGCTAATTGAACTAACCCAATGATCATGATGATGATGATTATGATGATAATAATTTATACTTTCACTTAAAGTGAAAGATTGTTTATGAAGTAACATTTCTTTGTGCATAATTTTGCTAGACAAACACACCCACATACTCACAATTACATAGACAAGCACAAAGTAAACATACAAAGATTTCAACTATAAATCAAGTATGGAAAAATTTCTTTTGTCTACTCAACTGACTGTAATTGCTCCCATTTGTGGCATTAAAATTCCAATGATTGATTTCAACTCAGACTTTTCCATTTTTCGATAGGAGAAAAACAGACAAACACACACACACATATACACATACACACTCACTCACACACAATGCATGTGTGAGCAAAAATTAGAATTCAATTGCGTGATTTATGTTCTCACAAATTTACGAGCCACAAGAGATATCTAAGTATGTGTGTAGCTACATACATAGATACTTACATACATACTTACACATATCTATACATATATTTCTCCCTCTTTTTAGATGGCCAAAAGTGCACTTTATAATTTGTTTGCTCAACTTTAAAATTTCTAGTTAACATTACTTAAATGAAGATTCTTTAGTTGAAGTCCTTTGCAATTTGTTTAACCTTTTCCATAAATTTTCACATGCCACTGGCAATTGGCAATTTTCCATAGGTTAAATCGGCATTAAACAAACAACACAACAAAAAATAGAAGAAAATTAAACACAAATCACAAAAGATTTAGTTTGAAGTTGAAATGGTCAAGAATGTTGTATACTCTTTTGATTTAATGAACTTGATTTAGATTGAGTGTTTTAAGACACAGAAATTTTAAAAAAATGTTTTTAATTTTACTTATTTATATAATTAGTAAAACCATTTTACTAAATGAATATAATAAAACGATAATATAACTTGTTACAGAATTTTACTAAAATTATATAGAAAATATTGCATAGGTTATATAGCAGTGGGATAAGATCTCTCCCAATTCTATTAGTTAATAAATGCGAATAAAGTTTAAACACTTTAAAAATACTTTTGGAAAATCCACAATTAGAGGAATATTTCCTTTTGGTTTTAATTTCCACTATTAAAATTGATTTTGGCTTATTATCATTGCAATCTTATTCATTTTAGAACAAAGGCTCATATCATTTTATCCAGCGGTTTATATAATACTTAGTTTTTAATTTTATAATCAAAATTGTGGGATTTTTATGAATTTTTGTTTACTAATAAAATAAACCAACTTTGACCTGAACTCGTCAATGAGAATCATTACCATAATCAGTTACATTTATGTTATATGTCTGCTAAATTTGCAAATGGATATAGTCTTTTTTTTTTTTTTGAATAAAACATAGCTTTGATGAAATATAAATATATCACATTTATATCAAATATATTTAAAAAATTTATATAGATTAAGAACTTAATGTTTACGTATAGTTATTGTGAGTTCACCTCACAAATTTTTACTGATTCACTGATATATATTTTTATATACGCACAATGATGAACGATAAATGAACTAAATGATAATGATTAATGATATAAACTCAAAGTTAGTTATACACAAGTTGTCCCGTTATATACCTTCGTTGACTTATATATTCATTCTATGGTTTAAGTAGAATTCGCCACCTAATCAGTTAAGTTCAAATTGTATATAAGAAAGGCGGGATCGTGCTGATATAGAGGGAAGCAAAGAGAAAGGAAGCTAGGATATTGCTATTATAAAAAGATACAAACTTTAGAATCATTTGAAGAAAAAGACAGCTTATTGTTTTGCTTTTACTTTTTGCGCCCATAGCAAAATAGATGTTTGCGGTCATTTCCAGGGCACATAGAACGGGCATGCTATCATATGGGACACTTCTTGTTCATAAAGAAGTTTTAAAAAAGAACTCTTAAGATCAGAAATAATCAAACAAAGGTTCCTAAGCATTATTGTTATTCAATGAGTTCTGAAGAGACCCCCTAAAAGTTATCTTTGCTTTCATTTAACCAGTCCTTACTATCCCGAATATAATGAGTTAGAGTGCAACTATTTCAAACCCGCTTTCTTTCAATACCACTAAATTTTTAAAAATTACAAATATCAAAGCGAACCCTTTTGTTTTGCCACAAAGATTTGCCAACTCAACTATTTAAACTTAGTTGAGAAACATTTTAACAAAACTATGTATACCCTGGTCTAGTAAGAGTAAATCTAAGTTAAAAGTGAGAGAAAGTGAGGAAACGAAAGCGTTACGTAGGCCTAGACCAACAACAACAACAAGGACAAACGACACAAATAAAGACAGAGAGAGAGGTAGAGGATAGAAAGAAAAAAAAGCGTTATCCTGCAGATAGGAATGCTTCTGCTGGCAGGGATGTTTGTGTAAGAGACTACAAATGAAGCTGAATTGTTGCGGTTGACTGTTACCGTTACCGTTATCCACACAGAATGTCCAGGTTGTCCAGGTTTTTGCCCCAGCTTGGTATCCGTGCGTAATAAGCTGCCTATTGTCCGCTTCTCTTCACTCTCTACACACGGTAACATAGGTGGGGGCGGGGGGAGAGAGTAGATACCATTGTGTGTGTCGTTTGAAGTTTGTTTATGATTTTCGGATGTTGTGTGTTGGCCAAAACATACGAGAACAAACCAATTCGAACAACGACGAGAGGAACAACAGAAAAAAAAGAAAAAGATGGCAAAACCGGGAAAAGCTGCCTCCCAGGCGCATTTTTTAGATTTTGTGCGTATTAGTGAGATTTATGCATTTAGGAAATTAAACATCCTGAATTATTTTTTCTCTTTTTTTTCATTTTTTTTTTGGTTGCTCCTACTCAATTGTTGGACGACATGTTGAAATTTTACCAACGAAAAGGTGTGCGAGTGTGTGTATGTGTGTGAGGGAAAAGGAAGAGAGAGACGCGTCGCCACGGCATTGTCATTAATTTTAAATCATGCGTAAAATCGCGTAATGTCGCCAACATAGCCGCCAGCCAGCATCCTTTTCAAAAAAACGGGAGGAATGAGACAGAGAAAGGCAGCCCCTCTCTTCACACACTCGCACACGATTGTGTAAAAAATTGTTTTTTACGTGTTTTTATTTGCTGCTCGGCTGACGCCTACTTATACACACATATATATATATGTATGTATATATATATATATACATGTTCCATGTTGACTGTTTTTTATTTGCTCGACGGAAATGCGTTCGACCACATCAATCACGCGACATTGACAAATGTGCATATTTTTGTTGAAATTATATGGCAGGAAAACAGGGAAAAGAGTGAGAGAGAAATCAGTAGAAATGGAGGAGCATTACACAGACACATACACTCACACACATACAGCTGCATATGGAGTTGAAACTGTAGCTAAAGAATGGAGCATGAGGAAAATATTGGTAGTGTGAGTGAAGCCAAGTGGCTGGGTTGCAAATTATTGGCTACAATAGTGCTTCAAATTGGGCAATTTATTGCTTTATTGCTTTTACGTGTTTCGTCTGCGGCTTGGTTGCATTTTTCCGCTATTTTTTCATATACATGTATATATATCTTTATATATATATATATATATACTAGACATTTACCATTCGTTTTTTTTTGTTTCTCCATTCTCGACATTTCAATATGTTTGCGATAATTGCAAAATTTTAATCATAGACATGCTGCATATAAGAGCGGCATTCTCAAGTGTCTTTAATTGTCACATAAATACCGTAAAACTCTTTCCTCAATATCGTTGACCAACACTGGCACGTGCCTCGGTTATATAAATTGAATTAAAAATTAAACAATTTTTGTTGACTCTGTCACTTTAGTGCATTGGCAATACGGAAAAATACATTTTGTTAATGGTCTTTCAATGTTTTCTTCACATAATTTTCCAGCTTAATCGAAACAGTGCGATTTTATAATACCCTAACAGAATGTATAATAAATTTGGTTATACTTTCTCATGCGGAAAAATACAAATATATATTCATAATCAGCATAAATATGCTTTATACAGTTTTGATCAGCATCAATAGGCAAGACATTGCATCCATGTCCAACTGTTTGTTCTTATGCGTTTTTTACATGGTAGTTTTTAAGCTATGTGGATGAGATTTGGCATAACGACTTTTTAGATAAATAGGTAACTCAAGTTCTTGAATTGGCATGATAGGACCACTATAAGATAAAGCCACAATGGAAACGATTGCTGTTAAGAATTGACCCCCAAAGCTATTGTCATAAGTTTAAGACAAGTCTGCCCTCTTTAACCCAATTTAATTTATATAATTATAATCTGAATAATAGTTTTTGTAAAGAAAACTGTTTGTTTGTTACTCTATTTATACAAGAAAATGGTTATTTAACATTTAACCTTGCGAAAGACACACCGAAATATCCTTTAAGTGTTTTTTTCTGTCAATTCGTAATTTGTGGGATAAAATGTAATCAAGACATGAAAGAAGAAATGGCTAATATTTTTTTTTTACTTTTGGTGGAAAACTGCAAGAGCATACTTACGTCGGAACGGTCATAGTTAGCCTGGCCTTCCAGCTTTAACTGTTTAAGACGTAATGCAATGACTTTGTCGTCTTGAGTTTATTATCTTCTAACTACTTAAAAACCACCATGAAACAGGAGTCGTTATTTGGGTTTATTGAATAACTGGAAATAACTCTGCTAAATATGGATATAAAGACTATGTTTAAGCTGTATTATAACTACCTTCTTTTATGAATCACTCTTTCAATGTCCCATTTCCCCTGTCCCAACATTTTCTTTTAAAAAACTTAAATTGAACACAAAATGTAGGCCAGGAAAATTTTGAGATATTAATTACGATCAAGGTATGCCTTGAGATTTTCAAAGAATTTCCTTTTAGGATCAGACTCAAATGAACTTCATTTCAGTTTCTCTGGTCGACGTGCAAACATTACAGTTCCTTTAATTTACATTTTTATCTCTTTTTTTTTTGTTATTTTTCGAATACTTTAAAAATACTCAAGTTTCAAAATTCTTTAAAGTAGTTTTATTAAACCAAAATTATGGCTAGTAGGTGTCAATTTTCTTCAATCCGTCGTTCCGTGATGGGCGTTGTTCGATTCGGTTTGAATCACATGCTAACCCCTCGCTATCCAGTTTCCAGTACCTTGAGTACTCGTTGGACGAGCAACCAAGGCGAAGAAATGACTGGATTGGCCGTCGGTGTTTATGAGGGCAAGGAAAAGGATCTGAAACTATCGCCTGGCGGCGAGAAATTTGATGATCGCGTCGGTGGCAAATTGGGCGAAATAATAAAAGAATTTGGATTAACTGGTAAATTGGGTATCGGGCGTATTATCCATAATTTGGACAAAGAATTTGGCTGTGTGGCTATTGTCGGGCTGGGTGCAGAGGGAGCCACCTATGACCATGAAGAGGTGTTGGAAGTGGGAATGGAGAATGCCCGTGTGTGTGCAGCTGTCGGTGCTAGAGCATTGCAGATGCAAGGATGTGAAATAGTCCATGTGGACGGTATGGATTATGCGGAACAGGCTGCAGAAGGAGCCGCTATGGCAATTTGGCGTTATAATATGAACAAGCGGAAGTCTCGTCGTACTCATATCCCCAAATTGGAACTCTATGGCTCGTCTGATGTCGACGGCTGGACCAGGGGTCTCTTTAAGGCTGAATCGCAGAACTTAGCCCGTCGTTTAACGGATACCCCAGCAAACATGATGACTCCGGCTGCTTTTAGTCAAGCAGCCGCAGATGCACTCTGTTCGTGCGGTGTGACTGTCCAAAGTCGTTCTATGGACTGGATTGAGGGACAGAGTCTGAATTCATTTCTCATGGTAGCAAAAGGTTCATGTGAGCCTCCGGTTGTTGTTGAAATCAACTACTGTGGCACTTCACCCGAAGATAAACCAATTCTTATTGTGGGCAATGGTTTGACTTTCAACACAGGTGGTTTGTGCTTAAAGCCCAAAGAAGGCATGGATGAGTATCGTGGCGCTGTCTCTGGAGCCGCTGTTGCCGTGGCTGCCATACGAGCATGTGCGGCGCTCTCATTGCCGATCAATGTCGCAGCAGTTTTGCCGCTCTGTGAGAATATGCCATCGGGGATGGCTGCCAAACCGGGAGATGTGGTCTCCTTGATTAACGGAATGAGCATGTGTGTTATGAATCCCGATAAGGCTGGTGTTTTAATGATGGCCGATCCGCTTTTGTATGCCCATACCGCTTACAAACCCAGACTAGTGATTGACGTGGCTACATTGAGTAAAGGAGCTACTAAGGGTTTGGGAGGGAGTGCAACTCCACTCTTTACTACCAGTTCCTTCCTATGGAAACAATTTAAACAAGCTGGCTCCATCACTGGCGATCGTGTGTGGCGTTTTCCATTGTGGGAATACTTCACAAAATTGGTATCACCAAGCATGCTTGCTGATGTTTGTAATCAAGGACGTGGTCCAGCCTCTGCATGTCTGGCAGCTGCTATTTTGCACACCTTTGTACCATGCAGTGATTGGGTACATCTGGATACCAATGGGACTGGCATGTTAGCTCTGCATAATGTGCCGCCATATCTTCTAAAGAATTGTATGACTGGACGTCCGACTCGAACAATCATACAATTCCTAGCCCAGATGGCCTGCAAATAAGATAGAATTCCTTGTTCACAGATTAGCTCGCAATTTACCGTGCATCAAAATTTTAGTCAGATGACCAATCCATGTGTAGTGTGACATGTTTTTATGTATGATTATTGCAAAATGTCCTTGTCACCAAAAGCACCGCTTAAGTGCGCGTGTGTGTGTATTAAACTGAAATGGAATTGTATTTGTTATTGGAAATGACTTTGCCAAAAATCATTGTTAGGGCCAAGAATTTAGGTTGACCTGGACGACCAGAAGTTTGCGTGATTAGCAAATGTTTTTATTTCCGTTTTTATGACTAGGTAGTTTTTAATAGTCGACTTTTCTAGCCAAAGTTATGGGCACAACACAAAAGCCTAATTAGCAACATTTAACTAAGCCAGGGCAATGAGCATGTAGATGAACATACCAAATGGTAGAACAGACCCTTCCACCAAATATTTTTGCCATCAGAGAATGCTCACGGAATATGTAAATTTTTTGCGGGGAAAACGCACAGCATGAATTCCAAGGTAGCCAGGTTCTAGCTTGATTAGTCCTTGTCGTTGTGTTGTGTTGTGTCCTGTGTACTGTATGGGTTCCATTTGCTACTAGGCGCGTGTCTCTTCTACTTTCTACTCACACCGCAAAACACTTAACGACGTAGTTAGCGTTAGTTAACGTATGTACGTGATATCGTTAAACTGGTATAACGTTACCCGACCGCCGCAGCATAATAAGTGTCTTATTAGTTATGCCAACCGGAGGGAAACCCACTGAGCCAGAGCCAAAGCAAGAGCCATAGCTAGTGCCATGGCCAAAAGCCACACTAGAATTGGGCGAATTGGCGTGCTTTGTCCTTCTCTCTCTTTCTCTCTCTGTCTCTGTTTCTTCCTGTGTGTGCACCTAGTCTACATAGAAATAAACGCTATCTCCGGACCTCAACCTGGACCTAAACCAAGCACATTCGTGTCGGGTAACACGCATCACGTGCTCTCGTCTTTTAGCTTGACAATTTCCATGTTGGGGGCCCTCGGACAAGCGCAACAACTTGAATGTCAAGCTCATCAATTGTTTGAGAATGTCAGACAGGACTCACGAGTCCTGTTTGCACAATCAACACCACCAGCAGCAACCTTTCAGCGATTACACAGCATGGCATTAGCCTTGAGTTCCTAAAATCAAGTTGGGCATAGGAGAAGGCTGCCTTAGGTCAGGTTTATCTTCTCACAAATTTAATAATGCAAATAACCAAAGATATATATACAAAGCAAATTTGCAGCTTACAAAAGGACTTTAATTTAAGATAAATACAACTATGAAAATTAAAAATGAATTGTGTAGAAATTTGAAACAATAACTTTGTTTTGAAATGAATAGGTTTTTAATTGAGGAAATGTTTTTGTAAATTCAAGTTTTTAGTAAGTAATTAAGCTTTGAATATAAAGTCAAATTCTGGAAGTCCCACCGTAAAAAAGTTGGATTTGACCTAGATTAAGCTATTTAAGAAATTGTATTGTCGGTGTGCCTAGTCTAAAATATCCAACTTAGGAAAGGAAGTCTTATTTTATCATCGATCTTAAGCTAAAACGAAACCGAGATGGTTGTAGATCCATGGAATATCTGTTTAACTACAAGGTATTAAAACTGTTTTTTTTTTATTTCTCTGATGTATCCTACACCATCTAACTGTCGCTACATTCATCACTCGTGGTGATTTCCTGATTTACTGGTGATTGAAAATCCTTTTTTCAGTTTTTCGGTGACCTGGTTACCTGAGCTTTTGTGATCCTGCCACACTTTCTCTCCTCTACCTAGGCTGTGTGTCGCCTTCAGTGAAGTGAGATTGATATGTCCTGTTTGTGGTCTGTCATCAACTGAACTTCATCCGTTTGCTTGTCTGTCATCCAATGAACCGGTTGCCAGGAAACCAATGAATGAACGCGTTCCTACCAGAAAGGCAAGATTGAAATCAGCTGAACTCAATACCTGCCAGGCCAGCTCATTGCCTTTGGTTCAATGCCCTCCAGGAATAATGGACATTAAAGATAGATAAGAATCAGTTAAATGAATAGAATGGGAAAAAATGTTTTATCATCTGTTTTTCCCTTGGGATTTGATCTCATTTAAGCTCTGAGCAGCTAAGAAATCGCAAATCCGTTTTATGCAAGGAAAATTTCATTAACAAAAGTCATAAAAAAAAACATTTCTAAATTAAGTTAAAAACATCTTAAAATAAATGGAAAAATATTTTCCTTAGCAATTTCTATTTTGTTTCTACACTCAATTTTATCAATGTTATTTTTTGTCATTTTCATATTTAAATAAAGATTTGTGGCTTAATTTTAATATTATCAGCCATATTCTTTCCCCGCTCACTTTACATTTCTTCTCCTCTCCCTTACTCTTGTATGGCACTTCAATTAGCCTTAGTACAGCTTCAATTGATAAGCATCAATGACTTTTAATTAATTCAAAGCAAATATTGTGTAAATGCTAAACAATTCCAGCATTAAATAAAAAAAAAATATACTTGGTCCTAAAACAACAGAACAACAACCAAAACGTAAAGGAAAAAAATGTAGAGAAATATATATAACAAAAAAAAAAAAAAAAAAAAAACGAAACAGAACCCGTGAAAATCTATTTCCACAGTTAAGCAAACGTAAGCAATAAAAATAAAATAAAGAAAACGAACAGAAGAAACGCCACAAAACACGAAATGAAACGCAAAAGACGTAGATGAAATTAAGGGAAAGCGAAATGAAAATTAAATTCCAAACAGCCGTTGGCCGTTCTGAGGATGAGATTCAGATGGTGGCAGATAGGTCCGTTGGCAAAGATGAAAAGGGGGAAGGGGGAGGTAAGAGAAAGGTAGATTTTCTGGTTCCAGGTCCAGGACGAAGTCCAGAAGTTGCTGCCTGCTCCTGCTCCTGCTGCTGCTGTTGCTTTTGCTTGTGTTGGTGTCCAGGTAATCGCAAACGTGTAGTATTTACTTTTAGCCTGGCTTGTTTATTTTTTAATTTCCTTCCAATTAAGCAACAAACAAGGCTATGGAATGGGTCAATGGTGGTGGAATTGAAGGAGAAGTTCGGGGGGAATGATGAGCATAGGTAAGAGGCTGGTAAAAGTGGGCCAGGAGTTTGGTTGGGAGGTGGGGAGCGATCAGGCAAACAAAGCACAAAATGCGCTGAAAAATCAGATGAAATGAAATGAAATCAATTTAACAAATTCGCCTGCAATGGGCCAAATTCATTAAAAATGCCAAAGACGACTTGATAGCCATGTTTGTATGTGTATTTGAGTGTGTATGTGTGTGTTTGCTTTTTTGTGTTGCCTGCTTTTAGGCTCTTAGCTATGTATTTGTGGTTAATTTACAACACCGAGCACACGTTTCTTTTGCTCACTCATTGTATGTCTCTCATTTCGAATGCAAAACGTGTAGGCATAAATAAAACATGTCAAACATTTGCCTTGCCCTTCTTTGCTTCTTTTCAACACTAATTACAGCCTAAAGGCAAAACATAAAGTAGAAAGAGAATGGAGAAGGAAGGCAGGCTTGTGGTATTAATATTACCTCAAAACTTCTTAAAGTATTTGAATTATGTATATATATATATATATATATATATATATATGTTAAAATAGATAGATACATATGTATCTGGCTACTTGCCATTCGAATTTCAGCAAGACACTTGCCAAAAATCCAAATCTATTTCAATTGAAAATTGCCCAGACATATAGAAATTGTCGTAGTTATTGTCTATATACTAAACAAAACAATAAACATAATCGCCATATTTTATATTTCCGAGCAAAAAGCGAAAAGAGTGAGAGGCGCAGAGAATGGAGAGGGCAATAAACGTGGAGAGAGTGAGAGAAAACAGCGGGCAATTGTCAACAACTAGAAACAGTTTTATACCCTTGCAAAGAAAGAGCTCGGATAGTTTTATCATCGAAATTAGATCTAACAAATAATAATGTAGAGTTTCTAAAATTAATTGAAAACTTTTTTCCTCTGTTTGCCTTTAAGCAATTAAGTCGTACATTTTGAGCTAAATTGGTTTGTAGATTTGTGGAGAGTTTGCAAAGTTTATAAAATTAATTTCTTAATAAAAAAATTTATTTTCTATTTGTTTGGCAATTAAACGTAAATTGTGGCCTTAATTGGTTTGTAGACTTGTGGAGAGTTTGTAAAGTTTATAAAATATATTGAATACTTCATTTTTGATCGGCTTAAAGAAATCAAGTTGTATACCTTGAGTTCTTTTTATTACTTATAGAGTTGTGGAGACTTTGTAGACTTGTGGAGACTTTTAAGATCTTTAGTAGTCTTTATGGAGACTTTGTAGAGTGTATTGTTAGGAATAAAAAAACGGTTTAGTTTATTTATTGGGAATAAAACAAATTTTGTAGAGTTTTTAGACTTAAAGAGACTTGGTAAATGTTTTTAAAACTTACCCAAGGTAAAATAAAAGTATATATAAAAAATGTGTACTGTTTGGAGACATGTAAAAATCAAAAACAAACTTAAACAAAGTTTACATTCCTAAGTACAAAGTATAAATTCCTAGACTTTATTTGGAAAATCAAAATTATTTGAAATCTCCAAATCTGTATTTAAGACTTAGTAGACTTGCCAAGAAAGTCTTCGAAAACAATTTCCCATAACCTAAAATGTAAAACAAATTAACGAATCTCAAATCTTTTGATTTTTTTAGCTTTGGAGACTTGTGTAGACTTTGTAGACTTAATGTTACTATCCCTTTTCGGTTAAAAAAGTGTTTTAAATGTTTCTAAAAAAATAATTTCGCTTTTAAAAGTACAACCTAATTGCCTAGATATTTGCCTTTATGTAAAGGGTATCAAAGATTCGGTTGGCCCAAACAAACTTTCTTTTCAATTTTTTTGGCATTGAATTTGCGTTGTCGAAGCGCCTCGCCGCGGGGCCTAGCAAAATCTGTCGGCGACTGCCAAATGGCCATTTGGAACAAACATTGGCTGCCATTTGCTGAAAGCCCATAGAATCCCCCACTCTCCCCTCACACCTCATCCAATCCAGATCCTAACCCTGCGATGCTTTAAACAATTTTCATCTCATGAATAATCCTTTTTTATTTTTGTTGTTGCTGTTGTCAGGCCTAATAACACAAAATAGCCCCACAAAGGGAAACTCTAAATAAATATGCAAATTTTTGAGCAAGAGAAAGGAAAAGAAGAACGAAAAAAAAAAACGTTCTACCAAAAAGGCCAAAGCAAAAGGTAAATTAACTGAAGAATATAACGGCGAGTGGTGTGGAGAGGTGGGAAGGGAGCAACTGTGTTTTGTCACCTTTCGAAATCGATTAAGCGATAAGGCTTACAATGGGTTAAAATTCCCTCACACACACACACTCACTCGCACACACACACACACACAAAGTCTTTTTCATTAAAAACTTCTTCGTTGACGCAGCTCAAAATTGAATTTATATGGCTTGTTTAACGCTCATCGAGCTCTGGGCCAAGTTAATAAAATCCAGCAACAGCAACAAAAAAAAATAGCAACAACAACAATATACAAATAAATTAAAGCCGGATTTCTGTAACATTGTTTCTGTTGTTTTGGGTTTGAGTTTGTTGGAGGTGTTGCAAGGGTAAAGGGAATGCCAGAAGGGGCAAACTATCAAACTTGAATTAAATACGAAAAAGGCGCTTTCAGATAAACACATAGCACTTTCCCTCTCTCTGTCGGTCTCTCTCTCTCTCTCTCTAGCCTCTTTATCTACCTCCTTCTCCCTCTTTTGTTGTAATTATGCAAATTTCGGTGATTGCGAAAATTGTGCAGCACCAAAACCAACAAGTAGGCAACACTTTTGCCCACTTTAAATGCCTGCAAACACAACAACAGCAACAACAACAAATACAACAACATCAACTACAATAATAACGAACAAAACATTTGCATAATTATGCAATCTACCACCTACTGCCAAAATCCTTTCCACTCACTAGCCCATTTTGGCCCTCTTTTATTTATTTTTTTTTTTTTTGTGTGTGTTGGCTAATTCCCTCCTACAAAACAAAGTTTTCGTCGACCAGCACAAAAGTTTCGATATTTTTCTCCTTTTTTCTTTTTTTTTGCGTAAATTTATTACTTAGTTTCCATTTTAAGCCAAAAATTTCCATACGCTAAATCTGCTAATGTTCTTTTTAACTGGTTAGTATTCAGGTCAAAGAACTTCATAATGATCATATTTCTATATACTGGATAAAAGTATTTTTTTTTAATAATTGATAAGTAATTAACATGTTTTAGTTTCAAGTAATATTTAAAGTAAGCAAAATGAATGAAAGGTATTAAACATGTGAAATTTTTATAGATTTTTGGGACTGTTTAACTTTAATATATAATTCGTCCAAACCGTCACTCGGCACATTTCTCTTTCTGGTTGGTCAAAAGAATTCGATAATCCTTACATAACCAAAATGCATTTTTTTCCAATAGTTCCGCTCTATTCAAAAGTATAGATCAAGTGTTTCGTTACCTCAATCACATAAAGTTAAAATTGAATCCGTCCAAAAGCAATTTATAATTTTCACTTTTTATAGACTTCTTCTGATTCATCTTTTCTTCTTACTTAACCGTAGTAATGCTTTGTACTTTCTTTATATACAAGTTTTTTAATAGACAAATCTTTCTTCCCTAATTTACTTAATTAGGTCAAACTATCTGTACCTTGTAGACTAACTAAAAAGTATGCCTCGCTAACTCTAACACGCTGTACTTCTAACTATACTTCACATGAACCGAGTTCAACCTTCTAGAATTTATTACATGTACATTTTTTTTAAACAATTATTTGCTATAAAATATATCTAAATTTAAATATACGTTGCCCCGTCAAGAAACCGTGGAACTAATGTTGTTATCATTCCATGTTCTTAGTATCATACTTGTTAAGTGGGTCTCTTCATAGTTACCACTCATTCCTGCGGTCATTTAGTTGAGTGGATCAGAGCATATGAAATTAATTAGGAGCATATATTAGGCAGATGTGTAGGTGTAAGTCAAATTGAAAAGTTAGTCGAGTTAAGAATGTTTATATAAGCTGTGATAGTCGTTGGTGAACGTGGCCTCACCTTACGAGATGGCTTCCTAGGCTTTCAGAGATGTTTGATATGAAATTGTGAATAAAAAGAGCAGAAAAACTCAAAAAAAAGTCATTCTAAAATTGTTCTTGTATAAAAGGAACAAACTTGAAGTCATGGAAAACAATAGAATTAGAGAAGAATCTGGTCTTTATAACATGGATAATATTTATTTTATTTTTAATATTTGAAAAGCAATTAGCATGTTTCGATTCAAGGTAGATTTTAAGGAACATGGCATTATAATTTTTATAATCAAAACAATAGTTAAACATTTCATATACTATATAGTATACTGATTCTTTTCACTCATACAGATAGACATAAACATTGATAATTTATCATCTATGTAGCTAATAGATATACTTTTCCACAGCATTTACATTCGATTTTATGAACAAAATTTAGTTTAAAATAAAACATTTAGTTCTAGACCGAATTCAAAAAAAAAAGAAAAATTACACCCACGAACACGGAATTTGATAAAAAATATTTAATTTTGATGAATTAGCTTAAGCAACCTGAGTATGTGGGAGAAATTGATCAAATGTTTATCCAAAGCGAAAGGCGTTGCCTCTGGCAAAAATACTAAATGCAAATTTCTTAATTTGTCGGATCTGTATAGACGTGTTCCACCAAATCAGCGGAAACAGTTTAAATTGTTCCAGCAAAAGAATAAACAATATAGAGCGTAAGTATTTAGTTTATTGTAGAAATATAATCTAATCAGATAATACGTTTATATAGACGTGTGGAGAAGTTTCCCACTAGCATGCCAAAGATCGATTGGAAGTATTATCAAAATAATGTGAGGCCCGAATATGTTACATGGGTTAAACAATATCAGGATCAATATGAGCAATTCGATACATTCTTTGAGAACCGTCATGTTCTAATTGATCCTTCAAAATATTTTAGTGGTGTTCAGGAAGAGCAAAAGGAGGTGGAAAGACAGGTTTTGGAATTTAAAAAGGAATCCGATGAAAAAATAAAGTGCTTTGAACACCAGATAAAGAACTTGAAAGCGATGATGCCATATGAGGAAATGACAATGGAGGAGTTTTGCCTTGCCCATCCAGATTCGGCACCAGATTTCATAAATAAGCCAACATTTTGGCCCCATACACCAGATGAACAAAAACCGGGTCCTGCAGACCCGGATTATGCAATTCACGAGGAAGCTGAAGTTAACATGGTGAAACCTAAGGATGAAGGTCCAAAAAAGGAACCACCAAAGTCACCGCCAGCAGCTACAACACCAAAGAGTCCCACTGATGGTCAGCCTTCCGCAAAAGATTCAAAGCCAACTTCCCCAAAGCCAGAAACTTCTTCATCACAAAAAGATGATCCAAAGTCAAAGGATGCCAAGGAAATTGAGTGCAAAGAATCCCCATCTGGAAAATCAACCGAACCAAGTGGAAAACAATCGAAATCAGAAGGTGCCATTGATGTGGATAAGATGGCAGAGACCGCCTCTGAGCTGGCAACTAAAGGGTCAGCTATAGTCAAGGACTTGGCCCAAAAGGCTAGTAAAACTGTTAAAGTTTGGGTAGAGAAATTAAACGAAAAAAGAAAAGAAGTCGAAGTGGCAGCCAACAAGGCCAGAGAGGAAGCTAAGAAAAGGAAAGCTGAAACCGCCTCCACACCAGCGCCAAAAGCTAAAGTGGATCCAGAGGAAGTTGATAGTATTTATTTTAGAGAAGGTTCCAAAAATATTTGTCATCAGACTATCATCAAAGGAGAGGAAGAGGATAATGTTGAAGTTAAGAAAAAACATGTCACCTTGAATGAAGAATTCGAAGAGCCACGAGAAGAAAAGGAAGAAGACGTAAAGTACAAGACAAAAACTGGCGGAAAAGCATTAAAACAACATGAAATCGAAGCAATGGAGGAAATAGTTCAAGCTAAAAACGAAGAAGCCCTAGAAGCAGAAGAAAAAAAATTGAGTAAAGAAAAGGCTAACAAAAAGGAATTGAAAGACATGCCATATTCAAAAAAACCACCAAAACAGAAACCCGAAAAAGATTCCTGTTCGGAGAGTGAAATCAAAGCAATTAAAGAGAAAGTCAAAGAATGTTTAGAAAAACAAGAAAGTGAAAACAATTCTAGTGAAAGCTTGCAAAAATTCCTGGAAGACCAACTCAAAAAAGATGATCTTTCTAAGCAAAGAAAGACCAAAAAGGATCCAAAGAGTTCTGGAGGAAAAGATTCTGAAAAGTGTAACTTAAATTCAGAATCTTCAGTCTTCGAAAGTGCAAAACCAGTGGAAGCTGTTGGTACGAAAACTTCAAATGAATCTCAGCCTCGAGGAGGAACCCAACCTAGTGAAAAAGCTTTACTTGACGATATGAAGGACACCAAGTACTTGGAAAGAACTGTTTACGTTGGACATAAGTCTAAAGATGAAATTAAACAATTTAATCTTAATGAGAAATCAAACCTGTTAGAGAATGAAGAAGAAATTGAGAACGAAACGACTAATGTTACTGTCTATCCCAAGCTATTGATCCACGAAAAGCCAAGAGATGAAAAAGAAACTCTATTAACTTCGGAAGAGCGAATACCTCCACTAGCAGAAAAATCACAAACATTCATTTCACAGCCAAAAACATCCAAGTCACCGGACAAAGCAAAGAAAACCAATGACGTTTTCGAAACTGCTCAGGAAATGGCCAAAAACGTATTTAATTTGTCCAACGATGCTGCCAACCTACTAAGCGATGCCACCAGTGCCATCGAGGAGGCCAAAAAGGTGAAATCAACCCGAGTTGAGAATATAGAGGCTGCTTATTTGGAAGCCCAAAAACAGGCTGATCGAGCCTTAGCCGAAGCCTACAAGGCAATGGCAGCTGCTAAAAAGTTGACAAAACGTTCTCGTCGTAGCAAAGAGGAAAATAATTGCGAATCGGTTGACATGGAAATGACGGAGAAGCATGCCATGTTGGCCAAACTATTGGCCCGTCGTGCCATTGCTTTGAAGAAGGAAATTGCCAAGGTTCTGCAAGAATTGAAGGATAAGCAATAACTATACCCACATACCAATGATCATCAATAGTTTAGAAGTTTAAATTTTTTTTACCTATTTTATTTTTTTCAATTAAATTTTGTGTTACTTAGTTGCGAAAAAAAAATTGGTAATTTAATATGGAAAATTTATTAAAAGTAAACAAATTATCAAAGTAAAAGTATATGACAAAAATATTTTCAAAAAGGCAATGGTACTAAAGCTATATTAATATTTTTATTTAAAATTGTAAGATTCGGGGTACACTTACTAATAAGGAAAAGTGTAAAAAAAAACCTACTAGGTAGGTAGTACTGATATATTTGATAATTTAAAATTATATTTAATAATCTAAGACATTGATTTGGACAAAGAAAAGTATTATTTAAAATCAATAATTTGAAATTCAAAATATTATTTGACCCTTTTTATATTCTTAACCATTTAACTAGTTAATAAAAAAATATTAAATTTAAAAACCATTTACAATCTCTTTTTGATTGAGTCAATAAAAGGTGTTAATGATTACGATTCATGACTGAAAAGTTTACTTAGCCTATTGACTAAGAAACAATAAATTAGAAAACATTAAATTTATGGCCATATATTAAAATATATGAGCTTTAGCTTATGTTAAAATATACGTTTGAAAGTGCAATTAGTTTCTAAAATATTTCCAGTTCAAAGAGCATCCCTGGGGTTGGTAATAAACTGACATTTAACTGCTCTCAAAAATTGCATATTCATGCATTTCCAATTAAATCAAAGTCAGTTAAGTTAGTTTGACAAACTGACAATAAAATCGGAAAATTAATTCCATGTCACACAGCAGACTCAATGAAAACTTAAATGTAATTGCATAAACAGACGATGAAGAGTAGAAAGTGTGGAGTTAAGGAGGAGACAAGAACCAGAAGAAACCTGACAGAATCGAACGAAATGAAAATCACAGCATCAGCAGCATCATGTGTGACTGTGTGTGTGTTTGTGTCCAATGGTTTTGGGTAGCTCCAAATGCTATTTATAACGCCTTGAAAATGGGCTAATGTCAGTCAATTCCTCAGGTAAATCGACTTGGTGTGTTAGAGTAGGAGGCGAGAGTTGGTTGATGGCAAGGAGAGCTCTCTGTAGGAACAACCCTTGGAAGGAACATTTTGAAGCATATGTGTGCATGAAAGAGACGCATGCGCATCTCTACCCAACAGCTGTCAAAATGACAGCTGCACTCTCTCAAATAGCTCTCCTCTTATTGAGAGACTCTTACTCTCTTTCTCTCTGAATGCGAAACATTGTGGAATTGAAACGGCTAAAAAGTGCGAGAACATAGCGACTTCTTCTTCTTCCTCGCGTTGACTGTCAATGTAATTTTTAGACAACTAAAAATTTTATTTGCACTTTTCTGCCTTTTAAATAAATAATTATTATAAAAAAAGTGATTTAGTGAATTAAACATGTATCAAATATTGTGCATTAAATGAAAGATAATAATTTCCCGTGCTCCGAGTGCCCCGTTTCGTAGTGGGAGAGGTCGCAGCCTCATTCGCGTATAAAAACATTGCCAAGTGACAGTTCATTTTCTGTGTACCATATAGAAATTTGTGTGTTTACATTGGTTTTTTTCTTCTTTGAGCCTTCTTAATAGCAAATAAACATTTTGTTACATTTCGCCTGGACATATCCTTTCAAGAAGAATAAACATTATTTCGCAAAGAAAACTGAAATTGTGTAACAGAAATAAAGTAAGTTACAATTATTGTAACAAATATATATATTTGTGGGTGTGTATGTATTATCTATATACATATTACATGTATGTATGCACGTATATGAAACATGTGTACCTACATATGAACTAGGCATACCTGCAAATTGTGTAAACATTCTCCCCCCTGACACCCTTTTGCCCATATAATGTTTGTGTTTCGCCTGTGTGTCCTGTCTACCTTAACCAACAAGAAGAAGAACATTTATCGAGCGTAATCCAAATGTTCGTTCAAAAGCAAAAGAAGTCCGCGTAAACGGCTACCCTTACAAATTCGCGGGACCCTTCCATTTTGCAGCTTGCGAAACGATGTGTTGCCAAAAGGGTTGCAATATTAGAACAATAATTTTTAAGTTTTTGATGCCTAAAGTTAAGTCTCAGTTTTGTATTAATAAGATGAATAAATTTGATGAATCAATTAAATGACAAAACAGTGCCTTAGTTTTGGCTAATAGAACCAATCCTATCTGTTATATCTGTCTTAGAGCCCATCATGTGAGTTCCCACGACTTCAGAAAGATGTTGAAATCGGTCCACTGTCGGTTAAAAAGTAGTTTATAAAAAAAATTCTTGATGCCTAAGCAGGCACCACGGTATGCGTAGGTTAACTACAAAGAGGCATTAGGTTAGGTATTAGGTGTCTTAGGTATATATCTTTTGCTACTTGAAATAAGGACTATTAGGCATAAAATCTCTAACCGTTTGGAATGTTAAATACTATGTTCGTTTAGATCATTGAAGTAAGGGCTATTAGAATAAAATTCTTAACCATTTGTGATTATAAATGGTATTTAAGAAAGGGTAATTGAAGTAATGACCAAAAGAGAAAAGGTCCTTCCTTAAACATTTAAGATAACAACGTGAAGTAGTAATGGAAGGACTGGGATGCATTTTATTCCTTAGCATATTGGAAACCTAATTACTCTCAAGGTTCTATTAAAACTAATTTATCGTTTTAAAACAGGACACTTAGTAACTTCTAAACTCTATTTAAAATGCATTTCAAGGCACAGAGATCGTAAAGATTGTACTAAATCAACCATCGATTTAATCCCCGATAATGTAATACATCGTTGAAATATGATTTCGTTCGACTATTATATACCTTATATGAACAAGTTTCCCCAAAATAGGCGTTCCTATATAATAAGTCTTCAACAGAAATCAAAGTTTATAAATTTTACTCTATCTTCTGCTTTCCAAAACTTTGTTAAATCTCAAGATATCTCAACTTTCCCATTAACTAATAATTATATTATTAATACATTAATACATTTATTTTTAGCCACGTGTTAAAATTTTTTACATTTCAATATATTCCGGGTTTTTTTTTTTCAATTTTCTTCTACCTTAAGATATATGAAAAGTTTTACTTGGGTAATTCAAATCTCCATTGTAATATAAAACTTTTGTTTTAATTCCATTGCTGCTTGACCACATCATAATTTGTCTTCACTTTATTACATTGGAGAACATATTTCTTTTTTGGTTTTTGTTACGTTTTTAGCCAAGATCCCACTTGGCCAAGTGCCTTGCGGATGGGATGAGAAGTTGCCTAAAATTTACTCGCAAAACTTAATGAAACGCATTAAAATTCCGACAGCCTAAATGAAATGAAATTGTACAAATAAACTAATTGCCTCGAAGGATACTTTACAACTTTTCCTCGAAGCTTTCTACCCAAACTACAACAAATATAAACCGTCAGTTCATGTTGTTGCCTCACTTCTTGTTATTGTTGTTGTTGTTTTTGTTTCGACTTGGCAGAGACTGCGGAATAAAATACAATTTGTGGCTGAAGCGGATAATGTGCAAAAATAAATTTCGAAAAGCGGCAAGCTGATGGCTTAGAATTTTAATGTAATTTATTTTGTGTGTGGAGAACAAAAAAAAAAAAAAAAAAAAAAAAAAAAAACGAAAAAACAACGAAAATACAAAAATGAAATAAAGTATGGACCAGCCATAAAAATTTAGAACCAGAAATGCTTCTTGTCCGTTCTGACAGAGAGACAACGGGAAAAATATAGGGTAGAGAGATGGAGGGAAAATACCAGGGCTCTGACTTTATTTCTGGTAAGCCTTTTGCTGAAGCAAAAACCAAAGAACAACTGTGAAATACCCAGCATCTAAAAGGGTCCCTAATTGAAAATCAATATTCGTTTCTTTACAACACTGGCACCCTCTAAAAGACTTTATTTTGTTTATCAATAGGGATTGATAAACTAAGGGAGTAACTGTGTTTTATTTACGATATATCGAGTAAAGTGCTAGCTTAACTAACTAATGTTAATGCGTCATATCAAAATTAGCTCAAAAAGGCACTCTAAGATCAAGGGAAGCGTTTTACTGTGCAAATGCAGCAACTGTCCTACTGTAAAAGTTTCGCTAAAAAGAACTACTCGAGACTTTACCCTTTCAAGAACTTCTTGATGCTGCAGTTATGAAGTTTCTAGGCGTTACTTTACATAAGCCACAGCATTATCTTTACCTCTTCTGCAATGCAAAATGTCCTTTAGTTTTTCTATATTCTTTATTTTCCCAGATCTGAGTAGTAAAACACTTTCTAACACTAATGTTCTCTTAACTCTTTTAACTGTTAGATACAGGGTATAAAAATGTAACTCTTGAAGTGGGCCATTTAAATGAAAATTTTGCTACCGCGAGCGTGTCAAGAAAGGCCAACTACTTGGCCACACATAGATACAGCACACACACACTGATATACACATACACACACACACTATTTATGGTAGTAGAGAACAACGTAGCTTGAAGTTTTGCCGAGGCAGGCAAAGTGATTTTATGCTAATATTATGGGTCATTGGGATTTGCTCACAACAAAGTGCTTGTTAAACATTTCATTAGACTTAGTGTAAATACCCGCGGTTAGCAGCAGTAGCTCGTAAAACCCACACACACATGCTCAAATATATATTTATATATATATATATATATATACTCTTATATATATGTACATGCATACATGTACTCTGTTAAACTTCTTTGAAACGAAAGTTTTACGGCTAAAATAATAGAAACATATGGCAGTCAGGATAAAGGGTTCAACTTTTAAAAGGCACGGTAAATTTCTGTTACGATTTTATATTAAAAATTTATCAGTTTCAACCCCTAACTAAAATCCTACCTAGATTTAAATGGGTATAGATGTCATATATTTGAATTTTCGATACACCAATTTATGCCTATGCATATTGATTCCGGATTTATCTTTTATGTTGACTTTTGAAGATATTTAAGTTTTCTGTTATTAAGTCATACCTACAAAATTTAAAACAATTAGAAGCTATAGAATTTATATTTGGACTGTATTGAATCTGTATAGATGTATGATAAATAGAGGCGAAAATCACATAATAATTGCGATTTTCAAACGAAATGTTATGGAATTTTAATTCCTGCTACAATAACATATATATTAAAATTGACTTAAAGAAATATTTCATAGCTTATTAAAATCAAATTTGTTGTAAATATTAAACCAAATCATTTCTGGGCTTAAATTAATTAATAACAGTTCATGGCTTTGATCATTAATACAAAGGACATTTTATTATCTTAGATACAAATATATAAAAAGGTAAAATCTTGTGCTTTGCACTTTTTTCCACATCTTTCACCCTATTTACTTATAATTCCCAACTAGTTTCCGCGTTGAAGTAGCGTAAAGGTATTCGGAATTTTAGAGTCAACAGCAAAGACTGCTGATGAGAATGTTATTCGAAGTAGACATTCTAAACGCCTTATGTAGGCTTCGAAAACATGTCCATCTTTCATTGCCCGTGTTTAACACCTGAAACCAAAGATTATTATAAATTTTAAAAGGGTTTCTTTAACAAGATACTTCAAGATTTTTAGAAAATATTCTGATTCTTACATTTCTTTTTTACTGGGGCCACTGAATTAACTTTTCTTCTGGTTTTAGTTTAAGCACAAGAGTAAAGAGAGTCTTACTTAATTAATTAATATTAAGATTATTATAAGAGATTGTAGGAATAATATAAGGGTTATTACCTTTGTATGCCATTACGATATTAAATCGTTTAAATTTTGATTTTCTTTTATACAACCCAAAGATTACTTTTAAGCTAAAACTTATCCATTGAATTGATGTATATATTCATATTTTATAGAAATAAGGGAAAGTTTCACAAGGCATATAAGAACACATTCTGAATCAACTTATGGGCCCCTGTGAAATTCCATTTTATTTTCCACTTGTTAAGTTGAAAATTTTCCAGGAATATCATAAGAAAGCAATCATCAATATTAACTTATCATATTGGAATAATTATATATTTCACACACAGCTGCTGCTGCTTGAATTTTTCATTCAATTTCAAAACAAAAATTTATCAAAAAACGAAAAAAGGACCAGAAAAAAACAAGTAAAATTGTTGCCCTTGACACTTTAGCGTTAAAATAATGGCAAATCATGTCAGTGGCACATGTGGCCATGATGATATTACGTATATTAAATTCGTGCCCTGGCACAGGATAAAATGCGTTTTTGATCAACTATATGTACATTGCCTGCGTCACTCAAAGAGGAGATACTCCTTTCTCCAATTCTCTATTCCAGCCAGCCATCATCATTTTCTACATGACATCTGACAAATATTGCTAAACAAATCATAATTATTCCAATGACAGGATTTCACTTGATGTTTTTAAAGTCTTCGTTTTAAATTTTGTACGACGAGATATGGACATCCTCGTGGTCGTGGTCGTGGCCATGGCCGCTGTCGTTGTTGTAGAGTAATTGGAAAATTTTCATTTGTCCTTTTTTTGCCCTTGCGTATGACATAAAACCGGGCAGTCAGCGAGAGGGCAACCAAACGAGGCTGTAGGCGCATTTACCATCTGTCACTCTGGCACTCGTGATGAATGTGTTTGACGTGTAGCCCACGTTTGCCCACGATTCCCTTTGCTCCATTCTTTGCTCTGGCATTGGCCAGTGTCAGTGTTAGTCCTCAACATTTCCTCCTCTCCATCTCCATTACCATTCTTACCCCGTGCCATCGTGATGACGAAACGCACCGCAACGGCGAGCTGTGCCGCACCAAGCCAAGCCGAGCTGAGCTGCGCCGCGCCGCATGACGTTGCATACTTTGTGGCATCGTTCTGGTGAATAATGTGCGCTATTCGGACTGCTGCCTCAGACTGATTTCCTCTGCCTGTCAATATGATGTTGAACCAAAAAAAAACATAAAAAAAAAAGGAAAAATAAAAAAAAAGGGAAGAAAAATATTAATGATTTCACTTCGTTTTTCCTTTTGGCAAATTGCTGACTTGACTGACTTGCTTTTCTTTGACTTGACTTGACCCCAACTCGTACTCGTACTTGGCCCTGACATTAATAAGAAGTTTTGTACAATCGTTTAACTGTTACAATATTGTTATGTCTTACAGGTGCCGCACAAATGCAAACATCTATGCGACAGGTGTTGCAACAGCAACATCAAACTTTACAGCCACATCAGCATCCACATCCTCGAGCATCATGGCAATGGCTTCTAGTGGTCAGTCTTCTCATGTTGACTTTATTCACACGAACCATTCAGGGCATCACCGAAGAGTTGTCGCCAGGTAAGTGGACAAATGTCTATCTATATACACATACATATATAAATACTTATATTTCAAGTGAAGTGAAGTCTTATGGTACATCAAGTGTTATATACTTGTAAAAGTTATGTTGGTTATAAAACATTTGTGAAATGAAAGCCTATGCCAGTTGCATTGGAGAGGTTATTATTCATCTATGCATCATTGCTTGATGTTTTCTGTGATTAAATTTGGAATTTTTTGAATTTAGATTAAGATCTAAGATGATTATTATATATGTATGTAAGCCATACTTGCCGTATGTTTTTTAAAAACACTAAAAATAGAACTTTGTTTTTAAGAAAAAACCAATTAATTGATATGCTCTGTAAATAAAGCCGCTAGATTAGTTTTCTTAGGGGCGATCAGTTTCCACTGACGGGTACTTACACAAAAACGTAAATTCTTGTACTTTTGCAAGCTTTGTCCCCTTTTTTCGCTGCATATACCTGTAATTCCCAACTAGTTTAAGCGCTCAAGTAGTGGGAAGGCATTGGCTGTTTTAGAGTCGAAAGCAAAATTTTGCTGTTGAGGGAATTTGATAGTTTTTAAAGTATTGCTATACAGACCAGGCATTTTTTGTATGGGCAAGAGTAGGTGAGTAAATTACCTACTCTTGCCCATACAAAAAATGCCTGATCTCGACCCGGATAACCCGATAATTTTGATATATATATAATACATACACCATCAGGTATACACTATGTTTAGCTTCAGAATAGATATTTCCCTAGCGGTTAATTAACTTATTTTTTACTTATTTGTGTAATTATTAATAAACTTCCATAGTCTCCTAATTAAGTAGATTTAGACCATATTCCAACTTAACAATTCTGAGGCTGAGCTATAAAAGAACTAATAGTTTTATATTGATAGCAACCTCCTAACTTTCAAGTGTCCAAAAACTACTTCTAACTTCCAGAACTCAAGGTCGCATATTTAAAAAAAACTAATTGCAAATAAAATCTATTTTTCCAATTAAAATGGGGTTACAACAGGGTTTAGTCATCTAGTTAAACTAATCCTTTTAATGCTAAGGAGATAGTTAAATAAAACCAAAGAACCTTAGCATATAAAATAAATGATTTAACAATTAAATCAAGATTTCTAAAAGGTTCTTAAAAGTTTAAACCGACTTTACTCTTGGTTAAACAAAACTCTCTGACAATTGTCTTTGTTTTTCCTTCTCTTAAACTAAAACTAATCAAAACGATATACATGTAAAAGGTATCACCTTGGCAACCAATTACTTTTCTTATATCTGCATATTTTCATTTGAAGATTTGTGCAAGTAAAAGTCATGGCGACAAGGATTTATCTAAGTATATATATTTTGAATGTAGTTTTAGTTTTAGCAACTCTCTTCACGCCTTCGTGTCATGATAACAACGAAAAGTCACAAGGCAACAATCTCCTGTCTAGCCAAGGCGTCTGACAATGAGTCAAGTTAAGGAGAGTGGGACAAAGATATATAAGGATAGATAGACAGTGAGACACAGGATGAAGAAGTCCTTCAACTTCTTCCGTTTTTCTTTTTTTTCCTACTTCTATTATTTTTTGTTTTGTCATCACTGTCGTTGTTGTTGTTGTTGTTTTGCCGCAGTTTTCTCAGTGTGTATGGCTGCATAATTAAAAAAGCATTCCCGGACTGTGGTTCAACTACTTTTGCCAGGGATTTATATTGTGTCACTCAATGCAAATGCAGTAGACGGTGTAAAATTCGTTGCATTTCAAATGGGTGCAAATGCAAACAAACAAACAAAAAAAAAAAAACAACGAAAAAGAAGGAAAATATCATTGAAAAGAATCAACAGACTAGAAGAAGTGCCGGATAAATTAAATGCAGGCTAAAACTGAAACTGGGCCTGATATTTTAAAGTGCATGAATTAACCAGTTTTCACACCTTTTGGCAGAAATTTTTCCAACACATGAAACAAAAATTTGTGAAAATATGAAAACATTAAAGCCAGAGGAAAAAACCCCGTTAAAACAAAAAAAAAAAACAAAAAAGAAAGATGACAGGTTGTCGCTTAAAAGGAAAAGCCACAGCTTTCAGTGCCTGGTCAAAGGCCACGTCAAAAAAGTCAAAAGCCAAAAACCAAAGCCAAAAGAACCGCAGGCCAACAAACTGGCTTAGACAAGAGTTAAAGTTGCAACTGAAGTGAACAACTTTTCCATCGAAAATTGGTTGGGACAGGTTACTGCAACAGAAGCAGCAGCAGCAGTAGCAGCAGCAATAGTTAAACTTACCAACAGGACGAAGGACACTCGAATGGAGTGGGAATCAACCAAACGTTAGCTAGGCAAAACAATTAACAGATTTATCCCCATATCGTAGCGGTTTCTAGGCAATCTTTCATATCTTGGACATAAATCATGCAAAAGGCAAAAGAATTTTAATTCCAACTGTCAAAGTTGGGAACAGAAAACTCAACTTGGCTTAGAGATATTTCGATTTTTGCCTCACAACTGACTACTGACATGTTTTTTTTGTGCTCCTGCTTCTGCTCCCGTTCCTGTTCCTGTTGTTGTTGTTGTTTGGCAATTGTTGCAACAGACTGACAACTTTTGTCATGAGCCCAGGATAATTGAATTTTCGAATATCTCTCTGAAAACTGTTTCTCTTGGTTCCGCTTCTACACTTGAAGAAAAGTTCAACTAAATTGAAAAGGAATCTTGTGAATATATAGTTGAATCAAGATACTTTTAAATGACTTCAATTAAAGGTAGTTTAACAGTATTCAGTATATAGCTTGATAGATGTTTCATTTAATCATCTTATAGAAACTGCTGACTAATTTTTTCAAGTGTAACCTTTAACAGGTCAAGGAACTAACTCATATGATAGGAAACGTTGTATACCGTAAAATCTGAGATTATTAATTTATCAATGTCGCAAGTTTATTGAAATAGATTTCCGCTCTTGTGAGAACATTTGCATTTCCGTTTCCGTTCCTATTTTGTTGTTCCTGTTTGTGTTGGTTGGTTGTTTGTTTGTTTGTTTGTTTCCCCTTTTGGTCCTTTTGCTGCTGTTTGCCTGTTTGCTGGATAGCTTGCATGTTTGCATTTATGCAAATAACATGCATAAGTTTATTACATTTTCCAAAAAGCAGCTCACTTCTGCTTTATATAATTGATTGAAGGATAGAAAAGTGGCAGGATGAGAGAGAGAGAAAGAGAGAGAAAACATTCCATTCTTCTTTATGCTCTATTCTACACATTTTGCTACTTCATTTTCATTATGCCAGTCAAATAAACATTCGCAATGCATTTTCAACAAAATGAACAATTGTTAAATTATAAGTTGAACATTTTCTAGAGCTTAGGGAGTTTTTAACTTTTATATACAAATATATATATATATACATATATATTCGTATTCCTCTTGTTTGTTCTTCTTCATCATTAGTAAGAAGAAATCTTAAAATTATGAAAAATAAAAATGACTTGGCGGACTTTTTTATACCTTTGCGAAAAAGGTATATTAATTTTGGTCAGAAGTTTGCAACGCATAGAAGGAAGCATCTCCGACTATATAAAGTATATATATTCTTGATCAGCACGATGAGCTGAGTTCATTTAGCCCTGTCCGTCTGTCCGTATGTCCGTCTGTCCGTCTGTCCGAATGTCCGTCTGTCTGGATCAACGCAATCTCCTCCGAGACCCTTAAAGCTACAGAGCTGAAATTTTGCACCTAGGCTTCTTTATATCTCGCAGGCATTGTATATCTCGGAATCATCCCGATCGGATGACTATATCATATAACTCCCATAGGAACGATCGGTCATGAATATGGATTTCGAGCAATAACTTGGTTGTTTTAAAAGCGATTATCACTAAATTTAGTATTTATGAGTTTTATATACTTTCTATCATATCTGGCAAGTTTTATCAGAATCGGGGCACTATATCATATAGCTCCCATAGGAACGATCGGCCAAAAAATTGGTTTTAGTTGAAAATCTTTAATATTTTAACAGCGATTCAGTCCAAATTTGGTATTTGTAAGTTTGGTATATATAAAAATGTGTCTGTTGAGTTTTAACAGAATCGGCCGACTATATGATATAGCTCCTATAGGAACAATCGGACCAAAAAAAAAATTTTTTTTTTTTGTAAGTTTTTTCTTGGAGCCAAGGGCTCCAATGATTCTGGTTATGTATATGTAATTGAAAAAGACAGTTTGCAAAGGTATCCGAACTTCGGCGTGGCCGAAGTTAGCCCATCCTTCTAGTTTTTCTCTATTTTTTGGGTGGGGGGCAATTATTAATAAAGGAAACAGACGCTCTTACTCTTCTTCGTCTTCATTTTCGTCTTGGACTTCATTTGCATCTTTGCCTTTGTTATATTTGTATTTTGATCGTCTGATTGTGCATTTTGTGTATGGGAAAACAAAGGATTTTCATTGCCTTTGTTACCACAGTCGACTCTTAAGTAAGTAGGCTTACTAAGTAGAAGCAGAAGTTGCAACAGACCACTCCCAACAACAGAGCAGAACAGAACAGAATCAAACAGTTGATGCTTCTGCTCTTTGTTCAAAATTAAGCGCATTACAATTGAGTGGGAGCCTGAGCTTCAGTCTTATAGAAAGAGAAAAAAAAAAACACGAGAGGCGTGTAAAAGGATGTGGACCAAAAGCTGGAGTAAAAGAAACACCGATTTGTGCACTTTCTGTTTGGTTTCTTTTCAAGCCATGTCAAAGCTAACAGATGCGCCAGAGATGTGGCACACACACTGACACACATGTTTTTTACCTACACTTGAGTCAAGTGCAAATAAGCAATAAGGTTCAGAGGGGCAGTGAAAGAGATAGATACAGTCTGAAAAGGCGTTGGAGAAGAGGAGTCTGTATGTGTGTGTGTGGGAGAGAGAGAGAGAGTGTGTATGTGTGTGTGTGTGGCAAAGCATTCTCCATATTCAATTTGCATTTGGTCGTCAAACCAAAAAACACAGCAAAGGTGCAAAAAAAATAATAGTTAACAACTTAACGAAGTTTGCATGCACTTTAAAGTGGTCAAAAAGTTATTCTTTAATGCAATTAAACAATTTGTCGTAAAATTTGAAATAATTTATTAAAAGTATAAATTTCCTAAGAGAATGACTTCATAATGTTTTACCATTGCCAAAATCTTGTTCTATGAAACATTTCCTGGACTTTTTACTTTGTACGAACAGGACATCTTAGTTTATTATATTTTCTGTTTAAATAAATAATTTAAAAATAAATTTAAAATTTCAAATCAAGATCTTGAAATGTTGGAAACTATTGCCTTTCCAGAACCTAATGATCAACTTTTTCTTGTATCCATAGTTATATAGTTCCTGTATTCGGTCAAAACTCTGACTGACTCTAAATTGTTGGCACATTGTTTTTGTGGGCAATTTGAGGTTAGAAAATCATTACCCATGGTTCCTACACCATTTCTTATTGGTTGTTAATAAGCAAGCCGAATTCTAAAAATTATATTGGAAGTTGTCAAATTGTAGGAAAAGTAGGGAAAAGTGTCTCAGATACATGTCTATAGTTCCAAGACCTAAAAAAAATTCTAAAAAAAATTAAAGACAATAATATATAGGCAAATCAAATTTGTACAATATTTTGCCAAAATTCTTAAATAGAAAAGTTCAACATTTTATTAAAATGGGAAGTGTAATTTACATAATTAATAATAAGTTCAATAAATTAAAATGCTTTCCAATGCAATTATCCTTTTATGTGGGAAAAACATTGACAATGATCAAGTAAAGTCATTTATCTTAGTTAAATTATAAATTTAATCACATGAGCTTCCCGTAATTAAATTTAACACCTATTCAATTGCAAGTAAAAGTATTTTAAAGTTTTTGGAAAGTAATTTAGACTCTAGCATATTATTAAAAAAAATATCAACAAATTCAAAAAAATACTTAAATATTGCATCATATATAGAAAAAATTGTAATTAAATACCATTTTAAAACAAATTTAAAACATTTTTTAAAAAATGCGGATAACATAAAAAGTATAAAGAATCAAGTATATGCCAATTATCTAAAATAATCGATTCTCGGTTTTTTTTTTCGATTTTTTTTTTATTAAGACAAATTACAAGCAATATTCAAATTTATGTTTTGTAAAGTTTTAGTTATTTTGGAGTAATCTTTTTGAAGGTTTTTTTAAGGTTTTATTTCCTAAAATATATAGTTGTTTATATAGTTATTTATATATTTATTTCGATTACTCAGATTTCTGACTATCCTGTCTAGTTTCAATTGATTCGTAAATTAAAGATACAGATATAAAATACTGAAGGTACATATATATATTACAATTAAAGCTAAAATCTAAAATCTCTGATACTAAACATATATCGAATCGTCATTTAAATCCAAACAAACAGTGAATAAATAAGTTTATAAACCGAAGTTTACATATAAAATGTATAATAAATACCTATATCCGATCTAATTTTTTAAGTATAGCAAAAACTATATATTTAAATACAATAATCCTAAAAATATACTTGTTGAATACAATAATCCTAAAAATTTACTTGTTGCGATCTTTTTTATTACCAACTGACTGATAAATGATTGATATCCCAATTTGCGTAAGGGTATGTCAAAGTTTAGTCACACATGCGAATAGCACTTAAAGCGGGCCCGGACCCTATGTCTGTATGGCCAATGGCTACTTGAGTTCGAGTTGCGAGTTACCAGTTTTGAGTTCTAACTGAATGTTTTTTGGAATTGGAGTTTGGTAGTTTTTCGAGTTTTCCTATGTGTGTGTATGAGTGTGTATTTGTGTGTGTTGACTGTGGCACTTGTTTTACTTGTCCATTATTCGCTTCGATGCCAGATAGATATAGATAGACATTCAGCATACTATATATGTACATATTATTGTGCTTAACCCGAACTTCTCTTCTCTTCATTTTTTTTCTTTTTCTAAGCCTTTTTGTCTGTTTTTGTGTGCTGCCACTTGGGAGCACATATCCCTGCCAATTGACGTGCTAACTAACTGTATCTGTAGCTATAGCTACAGTTGTAAATGTATCTGTATCTGCAATTGTAGCCGTAGCTGTATCTTTGAATGCCTTTGCCTCTTTCTCTCCTTCTGCTTCTGTTTCTGTTCTTGGCTTTGCCTTAGTTTTGCTTGCTACTCATTTGCTACTCTAATTTTCTTTTGCTGTCGCTTTTTCCAACTTACCCCACCACCCTGTTCTCTCCATCTTCTTATGTTCTTTGAATAGACATTTTGCATATGTCCGTCCTTTTTGGTGCCTTTTTGTTTGCCTAGTGTTGATTCCCCAAAAGTATTTGTTGTTGCCTCTTCTGTTCAGTTCTGCTCCCTAGCACATTTTACATACATACATCAAATTGTAGTGCAATTGAGAATACTTCTCTTATGTCTGACAGCCGAAAGTCTACCCTATACTGCCAGAGTCTGACTGTCTGTCTGTCTGTCTGTCTGTCCGTCTGTCTATTTGTTTATTTTGTTGGCGTATTTGTTGTTATCATCCAGTAGTAGAAAAGTTTTCTAGTCTGATTCTTCTTATTTCACCATTTGCTCCTTTTTCTACACTTATGTAAAATGCAACAGAAAAAAAAATAAAAATAAAAAGAGGAACTTTAGTTTTTCGCTGAAATGTAAACTTTTCGATCTGCTATTGTGTACACAATACAAACTTTTTTTTCCCCCACATCTGAAAAACCTCTAAAAGAAACAAAAAGAAAAATATACATATGAAAAACTTGAAAGATGTATGCAAAATGTTTGAATCATGTCGAAAAAATATATGAGAATATTTTTACTTGTCTAGGGGATTTGTATTAAATGAATACATATCATAAAATATTTAAAGTCTATTTAAAATTAACTGAATAACATGTAAAGATTATAAAATACTTAAATATTTAAAAAAGATTCAAACAAAAGCATACATCTTATATAAAAACTATATTAATTATGAACTAAAAACTAATTAATGTATAAAGAAAAACTCTAAATTAAAGGAGAGTTAAAAAAAAACTGTTGACTCTTTCTTAATAGTGCTGAATATCGATATTCTGATAAAACTATAACTGTTATGTACTGTAAGTAAGCTAAATATGAAGTATCTGGCAACGCTAAGTTATCTCTTTTATTCTTGGCTTAGGTTTCCTTTGAGATCTTTGTAATACTTTCACCTCATAACATTGCTCAGATCAAATGAATATTAATAATAAATAAAATAAACAAAATTAAATATAATAAGGTAAATTTGAACTCTAAACCTCTTTTAATAATATCAGAATGCAGCAAAAGAGATATTTTTTAAATATTAAATTAGATAATAGTTAAAAAATTTTGAATTCCTTATATTTGAATTTTTTCCAGAGCATTTAGAATGAGTAAAAATAATTTTTAATCCTTTTAAATGGGCGCATAATATTTTGTATTATTTGTTTATTTAAAACTGTTGAAATATATAAAAAATTACAACGTGCACAATTGATTATTAGCATAGCATAGGAATAAGTTACCAACGAGTAACAGATTATGTTAAGTATTATGTAACATTCTGTTTATCTTATGTTATGTTAATTCATTCATAAATAATACACCAAAGAGAACACACTCTAAATAAACATAATTATCAATTACAATAAGTAAAAATATTTTTATTAGGATTTTAATTATTAAAATAATATTTTATATAATTTATATAATTATTATTTTCATTAATGAATTTTTGGTTTATTTTTTTTAATTTATTTTGTTGAAAAGTTTGAATAATATTTTATTGATTTGGAGTAATATTAATAATTATAATATTCTTTGGCTAAATTGTTTTATATTTAGGCCAAATTAGCTTCATCTATATCAAAATATTTAGGCCATGCCGAATAGAGTTCTATAGCTCAATATTTATAAAAATGAACAAAAATTAAAACTCATTATTCTACTTCATTGTAATAAATAGAAAGAGGGAGGAAGGAGATTCAACTTTCAAATTTCCTCCTACCAAATAATATATAATTTATAAATTTATATTTACTTTACCATTATAAATAGGCCAACTGACAGCTTCAATTGCTTGGCAAAAATTTACAGTCTTTTTTTTTTTGATATAGTAATAAAAATAGTTTTAAATTGATGTCGCGATAAATGTTTAGTCTTTATGTCACAAAAATATTTATGTTGATGGGTTTGGTGACAAATACAATTAAATAGTAAAATTACTTTATAATTATTTTTTATGTATATAAATTGTTAATTTATTTTTTTTTTTTTTTTGCTTATCTACCCATAAAATAATAATAACAAAAGTCAGCATAAAATTGTTGATTATTGGTTTTCTGTCTAGACTTTGAGGAATTTTTATTAGTTGTAAATTGAAGTTTTTAATTTTGCTTTTAATTCTTTTTGCTTTATTAAAAGTTATTTATGATTAAAATTAAAAGCAAAGTATTAAATTGAAATCCAAATATTGAAAATTTAATTGCTCTAAAATTGGTTGTAATACTTGACTTCCGAGAGAAATAGATAAAATTCAAATCAAATAGATTTCTTTAATCTGTTTAAGTTTTTAATTAATTAATATTATAATCTATATTCAAATCATAGATAAACTATAATTTATATTGCCTACAAAATAGAATTAACATCTTTTAAGTTAAATTTCTTTTAGAAATCATTTTGAACCCTTTTATGGGTACTTTGACTTTTATGCTTTGATTAAAAAATAGAATTGAAATCTTAAAAAATGAAGTTTATTTTAAAATTTATTTCGAATACTTTTTTGAATTACTTAAGCTTCTATGCTTCGATATCTACTACCTAGAATATAGAATTAATATCTAAAAAAATGAAAGTAATTTTAAAATTTATTACGAATCCTTTTTCTATGTTTCGATATCTATTACGTAGAAAAAAGAATAAAAATCTTTTAACTGAAATTTTGTTTTAGAATTTTTTCCGTGACCTATTTTAAGTTCTTTGACTTTTTTGCTTCGATTTCTATAACCTAATAGATAGAATTAAAACCTTTTTAATTAAATTTATTTTGGAATTTATTTTAAATACTTTTTTTTGGTTACTTTTGATATTACAATTGAATTTTTAAGTATTTTTCATAACTAATTTTCATAATAAATTGTTTATAAAATCTATGTACATCAAATTTAAAAACTTAATATATCTCCTGAAAGTCTTTTAAGGTTTTTTTTTTGTTACAGAAATTTTTTTTAAAAATTTCCTTTATATTTTTCAGTTTTTTATTATCATAATTTCGTGGAAATTTTTGTCACTTTCATCTCAGTGTGCAATTATTGAGGAAAATAATTATTTTTGACTATAATTTGAGCTTGGAAAAGTATGCTTTTAGCCCGCACACCTCACCCAGACCACACCACCCCGCTCATCCTTCACTTCTCCCTTTCTCACGCTCTCCCTCTTTATATGCCATTGCCTGATTGTCTTTGAAGTAACGTTGAGCTGCTGCTTCTTAGCTGGCGGCTAAATACAAAAAGTTTTTTTGGTTTTGTTCTCAAGCTGCGGGCTAGAAATTCGAATTTGCTCTCATTAAATGTTAGACAAATTGTTTAATATATTTTTACATGCACCTATATACAGTTATGTGTGCGCGTTTATATATATATATATATATTAATATATAGGGTGCTGCCAAATTAACACGCAATGTAAATTTGTCATTAGGTGTAATAAAATGAAATTTTAGTATAGTGAAATATTTGAAATTTCATTTAAATTGTTTGTTTTAAATTAAAAGAACTTTTACTTTCAATTGTTATTAAACCTATCGATAACTTGTAATAACATTGCCATCTGTTGATCAGCTGTTTAACAGCTGTTTGGTTGAAAACTTCCCTAAAAGTTTTGTTTGAAACTCAAGCATTAACAAAAAGTTTAGTTAATTGCTTATTGTAAAAAAAAAAACAGATCTAATATCCTTAGCTTAAGCTTTTCCATATAGATATAGTTTTATATGAAAAACAGATCTAAATACATATTTGCTTAACTTCAGATCACCCTGTATCTAAGAATGTATATATATATATATATCTATGTACATTAATTTTTGCCATGCCAAAACACTTTCTAGGCTAAAAATTTTCACATTTATGCTTCAAATTGTTGTGCAAGTGAATAAGAGGAGTATTGGGCAAGGAGATTTCGGGGTAAAGAATGAGAGTGTGGCATGGAAAATTTGCTACAGCTTCGCTCCCTTACTAACGCAATTAAAGGGAAAAAGAGAAAAAGAACAACAACAATAACAACGAAAAACACAAAAAAAAAGAGAGAGAGAGAGAGAATGAAAATGTTAAGTAAACATGACAAGGCTTTTAAGTTTATGGCGACAACAGCCAGTTCTCATTTGGTTTCAACCTTTTCGCTTTTCTTTTTTTTCGCTTTTTTAGTTGTGGCAAGGATGATGAGGAGGAGAAGAGAAGAGATGGATGGGAGGGAGTGTTTAACAGTTGGTAAATGGTAGAGGGTCAAAAAGTGTGCACTTACTGTCACTTTTCATATGCAAAGCGCTTTACCGTCTGCCGCTAATTTAATAATCTAGAAACATTTTTGCCACAGACTCTGGCTAGGACAAAGTGCCCAATTAGGCAATTTCCCCCTCTCGCTACTTCTTTAACCCCCTCTTTATCTCTCTCTCTCACTATAGCAACTCTTACAGTTTTTTGCAAGAGCAATAAATATACAAAATTGCAATTGCCAAATAGATACACACACATACACACACGTCCACACATAATGCATTTTGGCAACAGAAAAATCGTTGACAAGCGACAAAACATTTGACAGCAAAACTACACGGGAAATAAAATTTAACATTTTTAGTTGTGGTCGAAACTTTGTAATACCCTGTTAACAGATAGAAAATATATGGATTATAATAGTAGATAAATTGTCTATTTTTGTAGGTATTTAAAGCCTATAACTAATATAAAACAACAGGACATAACATTCAGTCTTATAAGCCTTTTCTGTTTGGTTTTTTTTTTAGTTTTACTAACAAATTAATTAATATATTAATTAACTAATTGAACTAAGAACCAGCCAAAAGACCTAATACATCTCTGAAGCTTTACATTAGTCTGATAGTCTGATTAGTCTGTCCGTGTTTATCATAATAATTAATAATTATACAAATGATTTGCCGTACTTAAGTATTTAAAATTATATATCACATCTAACTGATATTTAATATTACACGGATTTCTATATACTTTGATTTATTTTTGTCAATTTTACATAATTATTTTCCAACTAGGTAAAAAACTACTTTTCCTCGTTTCCTTTTTCCGATGAATCTACCATTAAAAGTACTTTCTACATATTAATAGTTGTTTTTACTAAATCTCTTACTATATATCTAACTATGTTTTTTTCTAAAGAAGTGTATATGTATTTATAGGGATAATATATATCTATATCTATATTATATATATTTTATTCTATTTTAAAATTAAAAAATTTAAATCCATCCAATTATTTATAAATTCTTATATCTATAGTATTCATATAGGGATCTCAGTATTAAAATGTCAATTATTATATCCAGGAAATGGATAAGTGGTACAACAATCTATTTATATATATATATATATATATATATATATAGCTTTCGTTTTATATCTATTTTGATTTAAATTATCTATCTATCTAGCCATGAATATTGAAATCTATTTTTAATGAGTCCCTGCCATCTATTTTTGGTCTAATAATGGATCCCTGATTGTAATTTATATAAATTTTTTATCTATTTTTAACATTTAAAGAAAGAGAGAAAAATAACCATTTATCATATTTTAATAAATACTGATCACAATTTTTCATTTTTAGATTAATATTTGTTAGAAGTTACTATTGAATCTAGTCAAAGGCAAAGTAACAATCTGGCATCCTTCTTTTTATACGAATCGTTTTCCAACACTATAAATTTAGTTTTTTGATGCCTTTGCATAGTTGTGAAGACAAGATGAGAAGTTTTGAGAATTTATAATCAGTAGAAGTAATTTATACTATATTCAAATCTGTCGTTTAACTAGCATTTCTGATTTCTACATCTTTTGTTATATCTGAATAATATGTTGTCTTTATCCATATAATAAAAAGAAACCGCCATTTGCATTGGTCATCACCCATGATCTTTTAGACCGATTAAACTTGTTTTTGTTTGCTCATGTTAGTTTTATCAAAAGATTGTTCTTACTTAAGAAAATTGGGCGAAGTAGAAAATTTAGGATAATTTAAAGACAAGTAAAGTAAAATCATTAAAAATGCTTGATGGGTCTGTTCTTAAAAAACTGTCAACCTATTCATTAAATAAGTCAATATGATAGGTTAAATAAAAATTTTACGTAGATAAGATAGATATATTACATTATCAATAAAATACAATAGCTATAAACATTCATAAACAAACTTTATTCACATTTCTATGGAACTTTCATATTTCTATGGAAGAGATATTACATCTTAACCTTCAGTCTTGTAGTTAGAACTTTAAAACTTATATAGATTGAGAGCTATATAGGAACTATATGAGAACTGTATAAGACGCCCTTATGCCCTTATAATCCCAATAGGTACAGGGTATAACAAGCGAAACATTTTTTTTATGTGGTGCCAGCAAAAAACTGTACAAGGAAGGTGGATGAAAAAAATTGTGTAAATGTGCAATCAAATGAAAGAAAACCAATAATCGAAAAATGCCAATGCAGCTCTCTCACACACACACACACACACAACTTAGAAATTATTGGCCAAACTGAAGAAGGATGAAGGGATTTAAGGAGGAGAATCAAAGAAGGAGGAAGGCTGATCTGCAGGTGCACTAAATAAAACATGAAATTGCAGAAAAGCGAATCAGGCTACATGTGTGTGTGTGTTTATATGTGTGACAAGAATTTCAGCTATAAATTGTTGTCACAATGTAAAAAAAAAAAAAAAGAAAGAAAAAAAAAACCACAAAAAAATGTAGAAGCGTAGCTAGAAATTGTCTTCTTCTCGTTACAATAAATCACTTTGAGCTGCGGCAATGTCGCCGGCAAAGGCCTCAAACAAAAGCAAAGGAATAGCAAAAAAATATAAAAAAACCACAACAACAACAGCAAAGTGGTAAAATAGCAAACACTATTGTTTTCCTTAAGCAAAAATGTCAAAATGCAAAAATATTAATCATCATTATTTCAATCAACATTTATTAACATGGACTTTGCATTAGCACATAATGTATTTTTGACCTTTGTCATCTAAACTCATCTCATCTCAGTGGCTCTTAAGGGTCGCCAGAGCAGCATATCCTTTACCTTCTCTCCCTTCCTTCTTCTAACCATTCCTCTAACAAATACTTATGTTTATATATATATTTTGTACAGTGGCTTAGTTTAAGGGGGGAGAACTGTTTTAAGGTATAAAAGATTAAGAAAGAAAAAGAAGAAATTTTATAGATAAATAATTATAGATTATCATTAACAATCAAGAGGACATAATTAAGGAAAGGAACTGATTTTTTGGTAAATACTTTAATTAGATATATAATTATTAATTATATATTATAAATTAGGTATAACATAATAATAGAGTAAAGTATAAGAACATATTTTCAATGTATGTATATATAGGTTTAATTACCTTTTTCCGTTTTATATTCAGATTTATTTATTCAAATTAAAAGTATTAGCAAAGTTTTTTCTATCAGAAACTTTAATATATTTTTAAAATTATAAATTTATAATTAAATAAATATATTAAAATTTCTCATAAATTATTAAAATTAAAATTATTATTTATAAATTATTAAATATATTAAAAATTCTCATAGAAACATTTATACAATTATATGAAAAACTTTTCCTCTTGGAATTATACAGATGTATAAATCTTCCAAAATATTTTTAAAATTTAAGAAAATTAATTTTAAATAAAAATTCATTGAAATTCTTGAAAATTTCTTTTTGCAAAATCCCAATATATTTTTAAAAAACGATTAAATTTTTATGTATTTTTTAAAAATTTGATTTAGCAATCATTTCAAATGTTAATTAAACATTCCAAAACAAATTTATATTCCAAATTTTTGTTATATCTTTAAAAAATATATGTTACTCAAAAGTATTTTAATTTTTTATGTATTTCTTATTTCAAATTATTGTTTTAGTTCTTCAAATTCTATAAACAAAAGTCTTAGAAAGTCATGAAAGAAGTTTAAAATATATTTGAAGAACATTTACTTTTTTATATCTTACATAAAAATTTTATTTAGCTTTTATATAAATATCTACAAAAATATCTAAATATTTAAAATATCTATTTTCCTAATTAAAATTGATTCATTTGTTAATTTTTTAATTACTAAATAAAATACATTATTTACTTAGTTTAATTTAAAGATTTTTTTTTATCATTCCTTTGCCCATAGACTTTTCATTTAAAACATATAGCATATGATCTAAAGACTATAAAACTACTTCAAATTAAAGAAATCAAAAGATTTATAAACAGATTTTCTATAATAATGTCATTAACAAATAGAATCATTAAAAAATGATAAAATTTAGACTAAACTTCTAAGAAATTGATCTATAAACTACTCAGAATCCCCTTAAAGAAAGATAATCTCATCGACTACGCTTATGTGGACACATACATAATAGATAGATGAAACGAGGGAGGGCAGTGGGGGGTATGATGGCAAAATAAAGCTAAACCGCATTTTCAATTTGCCTTAGGGCAAAGTCAAAGGGAGACACCAATGTCTCTTGTTGTTGGTTATAGAGTGAGTGAGAGTAAAAGTCAGAGAGGCCAAGGACCAGTCGTTTGTCTTGTCGTCTGATTGTGAGTGCCTTTGAATCTTTGAGTCTGTTTGAGTGTGGTACATCTGTGTGTGTGTGTGTTGAGTATCTATTCCTTCCTCTTTTCCCCACTCCCCTACCTTTGGTTTGGTTTGTTTTGTTCTCTGTCTGTTGTTATGTCGTTTTCAAAACTCAATTTCCAGTCATTTGTCTTTTGTCATATTAATAATTCCCTTTTATTATTTCGCATTTACCCCAAGTCAAGGTAAGTTTACGCACCTTTTTTGCCCGCTGCCTCATTAATAATAATCTAAAAGGTGTATGGGGGAAAATGAGAAGGGGTGGGCAGTACGTTTTGCTACCCTTTTTGAAGTGCCCAGGCCTGTCTCTCTCGCTGTCCCTCTGTCCATTCTGTTCTCTTTTCTGCATTATGCCATTAATTTTCATTTGTTTATAAATTCCCTTTTTCTTAAGCATCTTCCACTTTTGCTTCCATTTCTTTTATTTTGCTCATTTTTTAATGGATCATTAATAAAAATTCCACAACTGATGAGGACAAGAAGTAATATTAATGCCTCTCTGATAAAAATGCAGTCAAGTCAAGTGAGTTATTTCCCATAGAATTCTTTTCTTTATCATTGCCACCATTTGGTGGTTCGTCTGTCCGTTAGTCTGTCTATCTGTCCGTCCGTCCGTCCGTCTATCCTCATCAGCATCATCATCTTTACACATCTCATACATTTTCCCCCATTGAGATGAAAACTCATGTGAAAACTTGTTCCTTAACAAACTTTCATTGTTCAATTAGACAACAACTTCACTTTGCCTTTGGTTGGTAGGAAGCTTGTTAAGTGTTTCAGCGGCTCCTTTTTCTGTTGCTGTTGATGTTGAAAATCCTTTTCTTTTTTATTTTTTTTTGAAAAATCTTTTCTAACAAGATACAAAGTGTTGCCTGGCACTCTTTATTATACATACATGCAACTATATATACATATAGAAATTAATTCGATTAGCTCTAGGGTATAAAGGAAAAAGAGGAGGGGTAGATGAAGAGATTATAAGAGAATGTAGATACTTCAAGTACATCACAGTTTGATAAAGTTGCCTAATTCAAATCAAAACCAAAAACCACACAAAACATCAGCAACAGACAGACATGATTTGCAATTTATTATTGTTTAACAAGAATATAATCCGACACTTGGACTTATTCAAAAGAAAGCTTTTACATGGGTTGGCACTTGAGTTTTAAGTGGAAAATATACCAAAAGAAAGAAAACTTTCTCAAGTAGCTTATTATATTATATGGTATATATATGTTTATTCTGATTGTTATTTTCTAAAAATAATTCATCTAACAGTGCTTTTTATAATACTTTGTTATTGTATTGTAAGGACTTCTCTTACTTCTTAGATTTTATGAAAAGAAGATATTTGGTAGTGGTTTTTATTATATTTCAACGTTGAAAATTAAGGACTTTTCTTTCTCATTGAAATTGTCTGTCTGTGTACTATATATACATATGCTGTATATTACCCAAATATTGAAAGTTAAGAAATTTTGAAAATAACGCCATCATCCAAGGCTTATCTAAGTATTTTCACATTGGATTTACTATGATCTTATATCTTTCATGGTAATTGTACTTTACACTATATATATATTCTGCATATATATGCAAAGGACTTCTATGTCCCATAAAAATTATTTATATTATAAACTTTCTTCCATAATATATATAGTTTTGTATAAGTTAGCAAAAGAGCGTAGAAAAGTACTGGCAATCCCATCACGGGTCCCGATTGGGTGCCATGGTGCCTAGAAAAACACTTAACTAAGTCTAGGAGCTATTCCGAACACCTCGTATAAATACTAGAACTTATTCCTTGCAAGCAAACAATGACTTATAGTATTTCTAGCATAGTTAAGAGAAACTAGCAGTATTTACAAGAGTACTACCTTACTATATACATAAAAGATATGCAATTTATTATAGTTTATCTACTATATATCTAAAAGATTTTGAGTAAAGTACTGGGAAATTAAAGAGATTATAATAATTTATACGGCTTGATCTCAACTGCTCCTACTGAAGACCGATGAACAACTGCCATGAGCTTATTCAAGGTTGCCAGACATTGCGCTTCATCTATGTCTACTCACTTTGATAGATAACCCGGTTGAAATGGGTTGTCCCTCGACTGCATGGCAACTCCGCTTCTTACAGCTGTTAAAACCAAATGTCTTCTATGACTGATTAGAACTATCTTTCTATGTATTATTCATTAATTGTAATTGTACTTTCTATATTCACTAAAGGTTAAAAGAACTTCCTTTACATTTTCTACGTCTTTTGAAATTAACTCATCTATCAGTAGATTTTTTAAGAACTTGTAATTATACTTCCTTTATTAACTTGACGTTGAAATTTAAAAGACTTTACCAAGAATGAGGAAAATTCATTAAAAACGTGACCGTTGTGTTTGGGGCTGTTTAATGTTTTAATGGCATTTTAACTTAATAAAATATTTACCATAGAAGTAGTAAGAGAACTATTAGGGATGCAAATTCAAAAAAGGCCTTAATAAGGTTTTAAACGAAGGGTATAGATCTTTTTCGAAAGGTTAAGTATTACACAAGATTATCTATAAAGGTTTCTTTTTTAAAATAAGGTATATGTTAATGTCTTAAAAGAAGAAGTACCAGGTGTACCAGATTTAGAAGAAGAACCTTCATAAGTCCGTTTTTGGATTCTGTACTTGTATAGATCTTTCTTTTTAATCTATGTATAGAGAAAGAAATAAACAAGGGTGTAATTTAAAAGGTAGATCTTTAAAATTGGTAAAATAATTACTTATTTAAGTTCCAGATTTATTAACCCTAATACAAGGAGCAATCTTAAGCAGCAATTGTAATCGAGTTACTAGTTTAAAACAGAACACTTCTATATCATTTCAAATTAATGACATTGTTCTTAAAACTAATTTCTATCTTATATTAAACCCTTATTGCGAATTGTTAACCCTATTACAACTTTAAACCCAACATAGATCTGAAAATTTTAAACCCTCTTAGTTAGTTCACCCCAACACAGATCTTCAACATTTTTCCCCTTATTCGATTTAACTTTAAATAATATCAAATTTCAAAAAGTCCTGAAAAGATTTGTCATTTAGCTTTTGCATCAAACTTGAGTAACAACCCTCGTTCATATACATAGATATATATATACATAAATATATATATATAAACTCATCCACTTGAAGGACTTTTAAGCCACATCTCTCTTGGTCCCGTCCTGTCTCTGTGGTGTGTGTGTGTGTGTTTGTACAATTTGTGGGTAGTCAAAAAGTATTATGATAAGTATTTCTCATTTTCTCTGTCTGTATATGAATTTCTACTCATTTTCCTGTCTTTCACAATTGTTGCTTTTTATTGTCAAAGGTGGTGGTGGTGGTTGGGTGGATATCATAAGGAGAGGGAAAGGGAGTGGAGACTGGGTATAGTAGTAGGCATTGTCGTCTTTATTTTTGATAAATTGACAAATTTATTTGGGTCAAAGCCTTGGAACATTCATCATCATTTTTGAGAAAGAGAGAAAGCAAGAGATAGGCAGGAAGAGACAAAGAGAGACAGAGATATGTACTGAAAATTGAAAAATTTTCTTGAGTGTCCTTTAATGGAGTTTGCTTTGGTTTGTTTTTACCATCTCTTTCTCTCTCTCTCTTTTCCTTTGGTTTGCTTTAGCTTGGCTTTTGCTAAGCAAGACTGACACTTTTCTAAGGCTAATGCAGTTATAATGAGCTTAAGCCGAGGCCGATGTCGTAGAATGTCGTTGATTTGGGTAGACTTGGTCCTGCCACTCGGTCCTTGGTCTGTGCCTCAAGCCTATTTGCATAATTAATATTGATGTAACAGCCTGATTGTAGTAGTCCTTCGCCCCCGATTCTGATTCTCCAACTCTTGTTATTTTGGATCCCATCGTTTATTTATTGTATGACTGCCAAATGAGTATCGCAGCCTCTACCTGATTGAGTTTTGGCCGTTAGGCAAATTGGCAGAGTCAGTGTAAAACATAAATTTGCATTATACAACAGATATCTATGTACCTATCTATATATACATACATACATAGATACAACCAACTCACTCAAAAACCAAATAACCTTCAGGTAAATCCTTTACCAGTTGCAAATTCAAATTGTAAAACACAAAAACGATTTTCTCAACAAGTAAACAGAGCAGAGATTGCAATATTACTTACTAGCTAATATTATCATTGAGACCAATTGATTATACATAGGCCTCTCCCTAAACAGATAGAATATAGTACTTCAGTGTGAATTATAACAGCTCTAAATTGTAGAGGGAATCCATGAGACAAAGGTCAGAAAGCAAGGCAGACCAAGGAAGGGTTAAATGGAATGCTCTGGCATAGTCCGTTTTGTAGTCACATACATACATATTTCCTTTAAAATTGCTTAGAGCTTAACTAATGTGTTTTCTTTTGGTAAAGATTGTTGAAAATCCTTTTCAAATACTGCAAACAATTAGATGAATAATCTTTACCTGACTATTCAGTGTAAATTTACATGTGTTTCTTAAAAGCATTTTAGTTACAGTGAGAAAGAGGATAGATTCAAGAGACTTCAACCACAACAGGGAATGCTGTTTAAAGCTGACCATTATTATTATAACATGTAGCTCCATGCTCTCCTTTTTTTACTTCATTTCGTTGTGATTCTCAACTAGTTTTAGCATTGAACAATTGAAATCAACAGCAAAGTAGTCTAATGGATAAACTTAAAAGTTTAAGTTATTCCAAACCATTTTAAAGCTTATTTCCCCATCTAAGTTTTCGACTTTTATAAAATTTTGATTTAATTTTAAATTTTTTTACCTTTTCGTAAACAAAAACATTGTTGAACCCTTTGTTAGCTACGGTTTAATGAATTCTTGGAAAACGCGTTTCCAGTTGTTTTCTTCTTGCATTATTTAATGCTTTTGGTAACCTTAATATTTGTCCTGCTACTTACTTGGTTATTACAATCTTTAGTTCTTGAATGGGGGCGAGCCCTATCCAAGATCTACCCTTAACCCCCTCTCTCCCTCCTTCAAAGTCAAACCCAATTGACCTAACCTACAATTTGGTTTTGCGGTTTTTTGCAATATTGAGGACTTTGGTGTATAATTGAGGGTTGTGTGTGTGTGTGTTAGTGTGTGTGCGAGTGTGCGTGTATGTCCAAAAACTTATCATTATGTAAAATATGTTGCATTATTTATAGCATAAACACAGGCGCTGACATGGCATGTCACAGGGCAAAAAGTTGAAGAACAACAAAAAGCGTACCGATAAACAAACAAGACTTACAACAATAACAGTACTAACAACAACAACAACAACAACAACTAGAAACTACAACAACACAATGACTGCCGCACTTAAAATTAATTGAACTTGAAACAAGTGAGCTTGGAGTCCTTCCCTAGACGTAACCTCATGAGAAATTTTCCTTTACTCGAGCCAAAAAAGCTAAAATACAACAAAAAAAAAAACAAAAAATAAGAAAAAAATGTCTTAAAATTCACTCTTGTTTAAATACCCTTTCGAAATGGTTATAGAGATAGTTTTATTGATATATATTGTAGCTGATTTTAAAGGAGTTTCATTAGAGATTACTTTGACATCGTCTACTAATATTTTAAAAATTTTGTATTTTAAGAAAAATATAAGATTCCGTTTTGATTTCTATCGTATTTTAGATGACAATACTGTAAAGGAACAAGAACAGTTTTGAATCTTACTAGTATTCAGATTAACTACATAATATAGTGAACCGATTTTTCTTACTTAATAGATTTGTATGAGTTGTTTAAAAGGAACTAAGTTTTATATATGGAAACTGTCTTAAAAAAGAAAGAGACTTAAGACCAATTTTTTTATATATATCCTAAAAAAGTAATCGATCGATCTATATCTTAAAAACAACATATTAGTTCCTATTCCAATTTTGATCTTAGAAAGATTATTTAAAAAACTAAGTATTTTTTGTTAATTTTAAAAATAAATCTTATATATTAATGTAACTAATTTAATGTTCCGGAACATTCCCATCGACAATTAGCTATTTTGATCCAACACAAAATTTACTTTTTACCTAAGAATATATATAGATTTATGATCCTCAGAGTTTTATTTTAATTTTTTTAATCCTCTAACAATATAAACTCAATTGTTGATTTAGAAATGACTATATATATATATAAAATGTTTAACCGCAAAAGATATAATGGTATACCCCTATTAAATAAGAGTATAAAAGAGAACTTTTTGGCTGGCCACACATTGTCCTGAGATGGCTGAGGTTGAGGCTGTTGCCTGGTGGTGGCTTTCATTAGTTTTTTGGCCTGGCCCAGAAGTTTTTGCCTTTGCTGGTACTCCTCCTGGTCAAGTTGCAAAAGGCAAACTTAATATTTAGTGCCATTTGCTTGCTCTGACAAGTCAGAATTGTTCTTCTTTCTTTTGATGTTGTTGTTGTCGTTGTTGCTTGTTTGCTTGCTGCTGCTGTTGTTATTGCTATTTTTGTTGGTCAGTGCTTTTTCTGCGCGAACAACTTGCAAGGCAAAGTGCATTGAAATCTTTTATATGTGTCAGAGGTAGCCAAGAAGAGGCAAAGTGATGGGCAGCGGGATCGGGTAGCGTAACTTGAGTAAGCCAACTTCAAGTTTTGGGCCATAGAAAAGCGACAACAAATGGTTTTTATCGCTGTTTGCGATTGTTGCTGCTGCTGCTGCTGCTTCTTCTGCTAGTTGTTGGTTATTTGTTGAACTTTTTCTATATATACAGAAATATATATATATGTATGGATGTTCACTATATAATGCATAAAAGTTGCTGACCAACAACAATGTTGTTGCTGTCAGCAACTTGTATGTAGTTTTCCTTTGGCTTTCTTTCCATTTTCTTTTCCACTTGCTATCTCGCTCTTTTTCTGATTTTATTTGACATAATCAAAATGCCATTTCATCGAGCTTAAAGTCTTTAACAAAAAAAAAAAAATTGTACAATGGAAATTAGACAAAACTACCAGCAGCTGGAGTATATGAGTTGGAGTAGCAATCAAAATAGGAGTAAAAATTGGAGTTGGTGTAGGAGTTGACGCAGCAGATGTAGTAGAGTCATAGAGTATAGCAAGAGAGAGAGATAGAGAGAGAGAGTAAGGAAGAGGGGTACCCGGGAGGGTGTTTGTTGTACGTGTCAAAGCATACGCATACAGGAGGAGAAGTACGCTAAATTAAGCTGTCATTAAGGACTTAATTAAAGTCCTTTTGTTGAAAGTTGACATTGTGTAAAGAAAACGTTTTGGCGCAACAAACAACAACAACAAGCAAAAAAAAAAACACAAGAAACACCAACAACAACAACTAGAAGAACAACAAATGACAACACAATGACAATGTCGTCCTTATTGTAGCCAAGCTGCACTTGAAGGCTGGTCTTTCCTCTCACCAAAAGCAAAAAAAAAAAAAAAGTAACAGTTACTCTATTACAAATTAGAACTTGGACTTTGAAATACTCTTTACTCGGTTGTAATGTAATAACTAATATAAAACTAAAACATTACAATTATTGAGGGAATCCTTGTGATAAAAACACGTATTTATATATTAAGATTGACTTAATTTTTGTTAATAATCAAGATCATTTAGACTTCTTCATTTAACATTTTACAAACAGCTTGAAAATGCTAATATACCTAATTTTTACAATGGCTACGCGGTATTAAAACATCAAAGCTTTAGCAACAATGTATATATATATATGTGTATGTGTGTGTGTATTTGTGGATGTATGAGATAAAGAGAGAGTAAGAGTAAATGGGGGACAGTGTGCTGAGCATGTGTCAAAAATTTTCAACAGTATCATTGCATGTGATGGGTAAGCGCAAAGGGTCGGTGGGAATGCAACAGCTAAGGAAGTGTGAGTGAGTAAAAGAAAGGCAAACTCATTAGCAGGCAAATGGCTGAGCAGAGCAAAACAGCAGAGTAAGCAGTTAGATCCGATCAGTGTTGTCCTAGCAGCCTATTAAAAGCTAAAACTGACTTTCCAAAGTACTTTCCCTGAAAATAAAGTTAATCACAGAATAAATCAGTAAAAAGAATTAAAAATAAGCTGAGTTAATATGAAGTACATATTATAAGTTGTACAATCATGTAACAACAAAAGGACATTTTTATAATAATATTATATTTCGCTATATGTTATTTTATTCTTTTTCCTTTTGTTTTAGTTTACTCAATCATAAATTATATGCTGAATGTTCAAATATATTTTATATAGGCTCTTAAAAAATAATTAACCTTTTAACGTGAAGAAAGTAAATAAAAAAATGATTGCGTTCCGCTAAAAATGTGCCATCACTGATTTGCAAGAGAGAGTGTGCAAAATTAAGGGAAACTCATTAGCAGGAAAGAGAATGAGAGCCGCTGTCAGGTTACCTTCAAAGGGCTAAGCGAGACGCAGTTAGCTAACATTGGCAATTGCCAAAAAATATCACATTCACAAAAGTGAAAAACATAACCATTTTGACTTGAGTTTTTAATTAAAATATTTTCGTGTCTTGTCTACGATAGAGTACAGACAGACAACTGAGTCAGAGACAGAAACAATGATACAGATGAAGATGGGTATATATATATGTATGTATATATGTACATATTATGCCAAATGATGCTACTGCCAAAAACTGTTTTTAATTGCCAGCCTTGAGGCAACAACAGGGCAAGCAAACAAGTAAAAGGAAAAAAGAATATGAGAAAAGCATAAAGAGGGGCAGCAAAAGGGACTGTGACTGGAGGAAGAATAGACAAAACAAACATCAGTTGCATCTGTACAGGTTGCAGGTTGCAAGTTGCAGGTGCTGTCTGTCTTGCCCTGCCTGCCTGATGCTGGCTGGCTGGCTGGCTGCTTAAAATAATAACAATCCTCACTTCCGCACGAGTCTACAATGAAATTGAAAATGGAGGCAAATGGCAGCTAGACAAAATAAAATGTATATTATCTGCATACCTTTTCTGTCTGCAGGGCTGGATTAGGTTTAATGGGAGATGCTGACCCAAGTCGTCATTTTGTTCGTAAACAAATGTATATTCAAACAGTTATTTACTATCAGAAACACATAAATTTCATTACAATGCCTGCTTTTGAAAGGAATATCTTTTTGGCTAACGCTTTTATAGCCATCTAGTAACATGTTCATTTTTCTCAATTTAAAACTTACTTTAAAATTCCGTTACTTGTACTTTCTCTTACTAAAGCTAAATGCTACAAGACTCAAACTATCGCCTATCGGCTTATTAACTATCTGGCGCCCTCTATACTGGCACTGTGGCGCCTCAATTGTTACGATCGTGAAGTATTTTTTGTGTCTGTTCAGTTGTTGTTGTCGCTCTTTTGTCTGTGTCGCGTCTTCCGTTCGTCTCTGTTTGCCGTTCGAGTGCCTTAAGTTAAAAATTCAATTAAAATTTTGCAAAAATTGTAAAAAAAATAATCGACGTTTAAGTGTTTAATAAGTAACCTTTGCAAACCATTGAAAGAATTTAATTCAAGAAATCTTTGTGCCAAACCATCATCTCAAGTGTGTATCTGTAAAGCGCCATTGTGTGCGTGTGCCAGTGTGTGTGTTGAGTTTCTGTGCGTGTGTATATGTGTAGGTGTGTTTGTCTCTTGTAATTTCTTACATGCAGCCGCCGCAGCAGCAGCAGAGGCAGAGAAAGAGACACAAATGCAACAGTTTTTTAATTAAGATCGAAGAATATTTATAAAGCTACTAACGGAAAACTATTAATCATTATAAATAATACTTAGTCTTAGACCTTGTTTACATGTGCCTTTAGCAATCTCTCGCTCTGTCTCGTTTTTTTGCGGAGTTTTAAAGAACTTTTTGTTGTTGCCAGATGCGTGGGTAAGCAGAGAACCTGTTATACTCCGGCTCTCGCATACCTTTTAATACTCTTCTGCAGCAGAAGAGTCTCAACAAATAGTTGTGACCTTCGAAATAAACATTTTTTTTTTTTTTCAAATTCAACTAAAATCATTTAATTAATTAAGATCAACAAAGCTTAACTTCTTTATTCTTTCTACATTCGTCCCCTTTTCTTTCTTTCAAAAAATTTACTTGTCTCATATGAAGTCTGCATTCAAATAAGAGTATCAGAAGTTCGCTGCATTAAAGTTATTTTTACTGCTGCAGCTGCTTGGCGCGTTAAACTGTAAATGTCCAGTGTGTGCATGTATTTAAAATTAATAAAAAAAAAAGAAAATAAAATAAAAGAAAACAATTTTTTAACAAAATTGGTAAAAAGTATTTTTTATGGTAAAATGTTATTGTGTCAGAAGAAAAAAAGAATCCAAATCAATTTCATTTTCCAACAATAAAAAAAAATACTGTAGAAATTTATTTTTTTTTTTTACTCCCTCTGTATCTACATACATATGCAACTATCTCTCTTTCTCTCTGGCATTAAAAATAATAAAATTTAAATGTGTTAACAGTTAACACCAATAAAACAAAAAAAAATAAAATAAAATAAAATAAAACGCCGAGTATTGCCAGTGGTGGTAGAATCAATAAACGGGCAATCGGTAAAAAACAGTTATCCTCTTTGCCCACTCACATACGAACAAATAATCCAATTGCTGCTCGCCAACCAAACCGAAACATAGCCAAGCGATGCAACTGTTGCTGCTGCGGGGCCAGCCGCTGCGGGATCTGCTGCTATTGGTCCTTGCCTATGGCAATTTAATCGCACAAATCGCCGCCGACTATGAGAACACCTGGAATTTTTACTATGAACAGCCATGCTGTGCCGGCAATGATCAGTCGCATCATGGAAAGCATAAAAGAGGTAAATCTTCTTAAAGATTAAAAACAATTATAAAACTAATTAAAATATATTATATTTAATTAAAAGATTAAAAATGCGAAATAATTAAGAAACTTAAATAATTGTGAAATGAAAGACAATAATTACCTTGTTAAAAGTTGGCATTATCTTTTCAATCAGTTATATCCAAATGGAGAAAGCTCGGAGAATATTTTAGGGCCATATTTTAGTTCTATAAATCTGATAAGCAATAATAACTTTATAAACAAGTTACAGAACTATTATCCTTTAAAAAATGAGTCGACAAATAAAGTAAATATTTATTCAACTTTGAGAGAGAGTTGTAATTATTTCATTAAAGATTTAAAGTTTATTATTTAAGAACTTTAAATTAAGCTAGAAAATTATTTGACATAATTTTTCTATCTATTCACCCATAAATCCCTTTTAAAATCCGTTTAGTTATAATCAGGATTTGATACCATATACGATTATGGTTACTATCAATAGTTTTCCACTCATTGAAATGTATTAAATGTTTAATAATTTATTTACGAATTTGTTTAAGTTCTCTGTACATTTTGTTGTTGTTTTTTGGAGCATATTATTTTTCAATTTACACAGAAAAACATACAAATTGTAATTTATTTGCCACAAATATTACCTCATACATACATACACACATAGTAGTAACTGTATTTTCTTTTTTTTTTTTTTGTCATTCTGTTCTTCTGTTATTTATCAATTTTAATTCAACACATTTTTTTCTCTTTCTCTCTTTATTCCTCTCCCCTTTATGGGACTCCTTGTTGCCTGCAGCAATTGCATGCGATTCGAAAAAGTTCTTCTTTTTTTTCATGGTTTTTAACTCTTTTGTTGTTATTACATATTATTATTTATATCATTTTTATATATATGCGCTGCTCTCTGGCATAATTTGCATATTAATATCGTTGCATATTGGTCGCATTGTTCCTTGTTATTCATATGCATGCATATTACCAGATTTAAACAAATAAATGCCCAGAGAATAATAATAATAATCATTATATATAAATATAAATAAATGATGTGTGCAATTGCCTGATCTAAAGGATAAGTGGATGATAATAAATAAAAAAACCAAAAAAAGAGGAAGCATAAAAAAAAATTGAAAGGGCTGGAAATAGGTAAGAAAAATGCAGAAAAATAGTCTCTCTAGATTTCCATTATAAATCAATGCGTATTTTCCATAGCTTATAAATTAACTTTACAATAATTTAATCAAGTTTTTTTTAAGTTGAAAACAAAATTAACACAAAACAAACTTAAAATTTGTTAATTTTGTTGCAACTGTACCAAGTTTTTAGAATTCTCCAAAAGTCTGATAAAGTGATTGAAATGTATTAACAATTTATTTGTGAACAACTCTACAAAAGTTTACAAAGTTCTATCTATATATATAAAACTACAGCAGATTTACAATTTTCCTGATTTCATTTAACCAAAACTCCGATTATTTCGATTTGTTTAAAATGAAAATAATTTGTTCTTAACAAGGGATGTTTTTTTCCTCCTTTTCTAATACAACTTAAATTCACATAATTGTTTAATAATAATAATTATTTTAAAATACCAAAAGTTTCGACACATATTTTGAAATCTTTTTAGACATTTGATTTCTTAAAATATAGAATTTTTCTTGTATGATTTTCATTATGAGATTCAAGTATGAATCAAATTGATTTGTATAATTAAAATTTTGTTGTATTAATGTCAAAAGTCAAAGTCAAAAAGTCAAATAAATACAAAAAATACTTTTTTAAGCACTAGGAAAAGCTTTACAAAGAATTCTAGATTAACTTTGGTTAGAATTCACTGCTTTAAATAATTATATATTTCTAAATCATATTTATAACAAGTTCTCTTCAAAAGATTAAATTGAATTCAGTTTCAAATATATTTGAATTGCCATTTTATTATACTCATTATAAATTCTTTAAATTCTTTCTGTCTTATCCTTAAAAGAATCGAAAAATTTCAATTTCAAATAGTTTAACATACTCTGCTCAAGTATACCCTTTCTATAACCAAAACTATCCTATAAAATACCAAAAATGATTAAAAATCAACAATAAAAAACACCTTAAAAAAAATTCCAACTAAATTGCCAATGAAACTAACTTAACAGAGGAAAGAAAGAAAACAAAAACCTGATTGAAAACTGGTTAACAAAAAAAAAAAAAAAACATTCATTAGATACACCGCAGCCAAAAAAATGTTTTATTGAGTCATTAACCATTAAATGTATGCGTCTCTTTTAAGATGAAATATGTTGGGAAAAGATAAACGAAAAAAAATATATATAAAAATGAAATTGAAATCATTTATCATTTTTACACATTTAATAGATACAAATTTTTACTTTATTTATAATAAATAAAGTAAAAATAAAACAAGTTAAAGTAAAAAATATTTTTGTTTAGCAATTTTTTGTAATGCATTTTCTTATGCTCGTGTTGCATGTTTAGTACATGACCAGCAAAACATTTTCTAATAGTTCACGTTCTCAAGGATTGAAGGATAAAAGTTCACGTGCCGATAACAACAACAACAACAACAAGAGTGTAACACAACATCATCCAGGAGGCAAAGTATTTTGTAGTTTGGTCCGCTTTGGCTAAGCACTTGCCAGCGAAACGTGAGACGATTAAGAGTAAAACTCTCTTTCTCTCTCTCTCTTCGTTCCCCTTTCCCATGTTATTCTCTCTGGCCAAGGTATTGGCAAGCCAAATAGTTGTCCTGACCGGAAGTCAATTGACTGTCCTCTATATTTAAAAGAACTTTAAACCATAAATTTTCATAGAAATGTCAACTATAAATTAGACTCTTTTTATTTTTTGGTATACTCTAACTAAAGGCGTTTTAAAAATTTGTGACAAGGAAGCGATAAGTGAATTTCAAAAGGATATATTTAATAGGATTTTGAATGATTCAACATAACGTTGACGATTGCTTATAAGGAATGTTTGTTCAAATTGAATCTATTAATTTTACTTTGTAATTAGTTTTGTTGTTGATCTATAAAGACTGAAAATCTTTAAATACTTTAGTTTCTAGTTGTTTAAAACTACATTAGGTATATATTAAGTCAAAATTTTTGAACTAATATACGGTTTAGTAATAAATTATAAATTAAATTATAACTCTTATAATGTTTCAGTAAAGATATTTATATTTCTTTTATTCTTTATTGAAATTTAATAGATAGACTTTTGTGATTCTAAGTTAAGTCTTAACTAAATCAGCTTCAAATCTTTTCTTTCTCTGCAATAGAACCATTAGAAGTTATGCAATAATGTCGGTCCAGAGATAAAATATCCACTAAAAAAGAAAACTATTATAGCCGATAAGCTTCTCTAATGTAACTCCATTAATATCTTCAAGTTTAAACTGAATCTGAAATCACAGTATTCATATTTTTTCGATTTCAGTAGCTATTAATATTGTAATAATATTATTTTACCTTCATAATCGTTTTTCTTTCTATTGGGGTTATCTTTTTTAAAAAAAAAGCCCAATCCTAAGATTCTAATTTAGAAATGTTTTTTCTTGGTCATAACCTTTTATATTGTGTGACTCTCAAAGACCTAACAAGGTGTCAAAAACTAAGAAAAGCAATAAAAACCAGGAAGGAGGTCAAGCTATAAGCTTAAAAATTTGATTGAAAGCAAAGGTTTGATAAAGTCTGTATATAAATTTACATCTATGAATTTAAATTTCTAACTGTCATTTCCAACTATCTCCTCTTAATCAGTACTTCTCCATATAAAATTCATCAGAACCTTTCACAGAGTCATCGTGCCCAAAAAGTTTATAACTTTTTTCATTGCAACAAATTCTAATAAAAATTTTTTAATAAAAATCTCTAACATTTGCTTTTAATTTGTAGTCAGAACCAAATACTTTATCATACTTAATTGTCAATTAGTCGCAAGAGTATAAAATTTTCAATATACTGAATTTAGTTATTGAAATTGTCGGTTTTCCTCTTCTTTTTTTTTTAAATTTTTTTGTTAAAAATGAAAAATGTTTGTTGTTATTGATTTAAATGAAATTAATTGCATTTCGCTTGGTCTAACACACAAATGAATTTATAGTCGGAACCAAAAAAAACAGAAAAAAAATATATATGTATGTATATATTGGAGAGCATCTCTTGCCTCTTTCAATTTTGTTGACTCAGCCGGTTTGACAGATGTTTTTCCATTGAAAGAAAAATTGCCTGTCTCCACTTAATTTCATTTCTTCTATTTTTAAAATCTGCCTGCTGTGCGAGGAGGAAAGATCATTGACTGGGAGAATGACTTTATTAGGAAGCAAACATTCCCTTTTCAACTTTACTAAAAACTGAGTCACAGGTAGCTAAACCACAAAGAGAGGTGTTACAAAGAAATAATAAAAGAAAAGTAGTGATAAACACATGAAAGAGAGAAAAAGAAAAATATAATCTCAGCTGCGACCACGCAGAGTGCAAATAAGTAAACGGCATATGGAAACCCAGTGACATAATTTCATTCAAGTGCCCCCGTCTCCTCTTCTTAACCCTTCACTGAATGCAAGACCAAGCTTTGTTGCAAGATAAAAAACTTCTTTATCACAAAATGTATACACTGAGAGAAAAAAATATACATTGACAATTAATAAATACTTTCTAAATTTGTATAAAAATCAAAAAGAAAGTTAAAAAACGAATTTTTTAAGAGTTAAAGGAAATCCATTCCAAAATAAGTTACCTAATGTGTTTTAACATTGAATTTTTAATAAATTTTGAATGAAAAAAAACAATTTTTAGGTTTTTAACTTGAAGGATCGGAACCCTGAATCTGATTTTCCTTTTTCTTTGAATAGTCCAATGCTCTACAATTAAGAAAATATTTTACAAATTTACTTTCAAAATATTATCAGTATAATAACAATTTTTTTTTTTAAACTTTAATTTTTACTGTTACTGATGATTTTTAAAATATTTTTTATGAATTTCTTTTGTTTTCGATTTTTAATTTTTACTCTAGTTGAAAAAATAAATGTTCCAACCGAAGTTTCAAGGATTATGTACCTAAAATATCAATGTTTATGTCTTTATATTAAAAATATTCAATAAATTATTCGATATATCGAAGTCGAATTATTTTTTATTTATTACAATTTACTTAATTTTTAATTTACATAATATTTCCAATGTGTTAATTAGATAGTTTGATAGCTTAAGAAAAAGTTGACCTTTGTTTAGTATTTTTTGTTAGTGTAAGAAAGTGCTTAACAGTTTTTGCTCTTGTTGTCCCTTCACTGCCCTTTCTCAACACTTGACATTAATGGGACAGTTTCAGCATCTGTGTAAGAGAGTTTGTATCTGTATGTTTCTGTGTATATATGTGTGTGTGTGTCAAAAGCCGTTAATGTTCGAGGCGGCAGTCGGCACATGGGCATGTGTTCCAGTTTTCTCTTTGATCCAACCTCTTTGCTGTACTACTGATAACTGTATGGGGGTAGTTGGAGCTGAAGCTGAGCGATGGATTAAAAGTGGTGCGGGTCCAGCCCAAAGCATGTTAGGTGTCCACTGAAAAGTTTTCCACGTGAACAAAATTGAATTTCAATCCTGACACCTGACATCGAATTAATAATGTTAGTTCTCGGTTGTTCTTTCGATTGTTCTCTGTTGCTAGCTCTTGTATGTCGACAGTTCAAAGCCAAGTTTGTGTGGCCATCATTAAAAGTCTTTTAAACAAAACTTTTAAGAGGCAAAAAAATCACGTTCCTAAAGCTAACAAACTATAAAGATGAAAAGCAAAGGGAAAGAGAGAGAGAGAGAGAATATTGATAAAATAAAATATATAAAACACTATAATAAGCGGATGTTTCAGCTGATTAGGCAAGTTTGTAATAAGGAAGTTGGCAAGGCAGAGACTTATCGCTTAGTATGTATAGAACATTTGAATCAGTTTGAATTTCAATTACAATTGCAATTACATTGAATATTTGCATTTAATTAAATTATTTAAATTAAATGCATGTAAATGCAAATTTACCTTATCTGAACAAAACAACAACTATTTTACTTATTTAATAATTTGTATTGCATTTTGTGAAACATGCAACATAATTAATTTTAATAAAATTTTCATTTTACATCTAATTGACTTAAGAGGCCGTTGTGCCACAGTGTGTGGGTGGGTAAATCACTGTGAGACGTACATATGTATATACATATGTAGATATGCATGTAGATAAGCTTTAGATATTACATACATGCATACATATATAGTTGCTATCTCACTCTCATGCACTTAAGTGCTTATTTTGTAGCATCATTTGGCATGCTAAATTAAGCACACTCTAACTCTCTTTATAACCATCACCTTACCAAAAAAACAAAATAGTAGAAAGAAACAGAGAGAGAGAGAGAAAGAGAGAAGGAGATGTGAAGAAAAATAGACTAAAAGAGATGTGAAATGGTTTACCGTTTACGGCTGCACCAAATGGACATAAGCACCAGGCCACAAAAACGTGCACACATGTTTGGCTCGCTCTATGCGTGTATGTATGTATGTATGAATGTCTGCTTCTATGCATTTGTGTATGTGTGTTCCTCATCAAAATGAAGTTGCTCTCCTGTTTCCCTCACACACGCTTCCATACAACCAAAAAATGAAACAGTTACCGCATTTGTTGCGTTTTTGTTGCCTGCTTTTCGGGTTCAGACAAGCATATAAATGGTTGCGCCACAGGTCCGGACCCGGACCACTGCCGGCAAGTGTTAAATTAACAAGTTTTAATTTATAAATTTGTCTAATCACAAACAAAACTTATTCAACAATATTATTTATGTAATTTGAGGTTAAATAAAGTTAAAGGTTTCCCCTATTAGTAGTATTATGGTATATAGTTGACCGATATTAGTCAATATTAACAATATATTTCAGAAGTCTAAGTTTGGGTAACTCTTATTATACAATCAATCACAACATATTTAAAAGTGTTTGCAAGAAATTTAAAACAAAATATATAATCGTAAAAATTGAATGTCAAAAAATCGTTTGGATTACCTTTTTTCACAAAGTCTTCATCAGATTCGCAATAGTTTATTACAGAAAGAAAGAGGGTAAAAAAATACTTTATTATCCATCTCTTTTTTTCCTTTTTTGCTTAGTGAAAGTACTTCTTAGGGTTCGCATTCCAATGCATCACTACAATGTTACGAGCAGATCTGTAAAGAGAGTAAAATTAATAAAGAGAAATTGATAGACGCAAACTATCAGCTGAGCAGAGTAGTTGCCTTAGCTCAGTATAGGTCACTTGCTGAGTAGTGATCGTTAAGAGTAATTGACTAAGAGAGTAAAAGAAATAAAAAGGGAGAGAAAAAAGAGTAAATCCCTAACTAGTGCCCATATAAACAACAGCGCCGACTGAGTAACTGTCCGTTCTTAAGTGCAGGGCCTGCACTGCACTGCAGGCCTTCTATACAAAATAAGCAGAAAATAATAATATTTGTAAATTTATCTTAATCGATTTCGTAAACATTTCAAAAAACAATTTAAAGGTTTTTAAAATGTAAATTTATTCAAAAAATTCAAAGTTTATTCCCTAATAATAAAAGTTGATTAAATAGACTGATTAAATGTAGTGGAACTTAAACTTACTTAAACCGGCCCTGATCTTATGCTGTATCTCTTTTATTCTCGCTCTTACTCGTTACGTCTCTGTTGCTCTTGGTTTTATACTTTTTATGAGCCACTGCCACAACTGTTTTTTGCATTTGCTGCAACAAAATGAACTTGCAGCAGCCATAAAATGAACCTAAATAGACGGAGTTGCAAAAATGTTGAAATCAACTAAAACTTTAAAGCGTAATTTCTGATTCTACTGCTCTGCAGTCTTTAATTATTTGTAGACAAACACACATGCATACGCACACACACACACACACACACACACACACAAATATATATATATATATGCATACAGATATACAATGGAGGAAAACCACGTCGGCTGTCAGACGTCTAGACAGTTTTCGAGTGCTTTTAAATGCTGACATTGTCCTCTATACACGCTTATATAGCCAAAGAAGCAACAGCCATAGGACAAAGTCGAAAAGGAGCTCCTCATATCGTAGCTCATAATTAGCAAAAACAGAAAATAAGGGGAAATTTTTTCATTTTGCATACAAACTTATAGCATACAGCATAGGGTAAAGAGGGAATATGTTTGTGTTCCCACGCATTTGCAGCACATCTCTAACCTTCATCAAGAAGTCCCAGAGCTGTTTGTGGCATATATGGGTAGGTAGCGAGCAATAGCAAGTCTGGGTATGCATGCTTTGACATTTCAAAGGATAACTGAAAAGCAATAGCAGTGAGAGAGCAACACCCAAAGTCCTTTTACCTGGAACTGACATTTGTTACACTGTGTGCCCTTAGGCCCAAGACGACAATATTTATCCTAACATATGTCGTCGTTTTACTCCCGATCTCGTCTTCAACTCCTCTCTAAACATTTTTGATTCGATAATAACGCTTTTGAAAATGTCATTTTTCGTCCTCCCTTGAGGATAAAGAAGACTCGGTGAAGAAATTGATTCGACTTGACTTGCCGCCTCACTTACTACCCATGGTTCATGGTTCATCTCTGCTCTTGGATTGTCATCGTAAAAACTCACGCATATTTATGAAGCGCATAAAAATTATTGACATATATGAGAATGAGGGGAGTCATAAATGCTTATTCCCCTTTATATAAGCACTGCGACCTAATAAAAATCAAAAAATAAAATGAACGAAAGAAAATAACCCCAAAAATATAAAAAGTATACTTAAAAACAAAAAAAAAAAAGAAAATCTAAAGAAAATTGCAAACGAGAGCGAGACATAAAAAGTCAAAGGTCGTAAATGCAATTTGGTTTTGATTGGACTTGGATTAAAAGCAAATAAAGTTGCCTAAGTTGACTCGTTGTGGATAAAAATGATGGCGAAAATATGTTTATAACCATCAAAGGACTCTACCTGCCATGCGAAACGAAAAATATTACTAAATAAAAAATCGAATAATAAAAAACACCAAAAAAAAACCCTCCTCTGAATAGAGTACAGTTTTCAAATGGAAAAATGTGATTTCAATTTTAAATTACCTCATGTAATTCACAAACAAAGTATTAAGTACTTATTTTATTTTGAAGTAATGCTATATTGTACTTATTTACAAATTGTACTTAACGTATTTGAAAATAAAGTACTTTCAATTCTATTTCAATATTTTTATTTAATATTTAAATACTTAATTATCAATTAGCCTTTATTTTATTTATATTAGTAATTATACTTTACTTAATTAATTGTTTCCTAAGTGTGGTATATATACTGAATAAATAAAAAAAAGTATTTACACCTAAGCAAGAAGTAAAGTATTTATAATTAATTTGTTTAGACTATTGTTACTTAATTAACTTTTTATACCTAAAGAATAAGTAAAGTATTTATTTATTTATTTTAACTAATACGTATTTTAAAATAAGTCACAACTGAAGTATTTATATTTAATTTATAAGTTGAGTATTTATACTTAATTAATGAGTAAAGTAATTTTAAGAGCTTAATTCCACTTTTGTAATTGTTGTACAAAGCCTTTTACTTACTTTTAGCCATAAATATATAAAGTAATTATACTAGAACCAGCAAATTCCTTTAAGTAGTTGTATTGTTAGTATTAAATATGTTTCCTTCGATTCCTTTGACTTGATTATTGTTGCCTCCCACCCTTAAACGGAAGTGAAATATTTATAAATTTATGATAATATTTTTATGGCCCCCAAAAAGGGAAGAAAAGAAAGCCTGCCCCAAAGCAAATATGTTTCTTCTTGTATTTTTATTAGGGCCAACTATACACACACATACACATAGACATACAACAATTGCAAAAATAAGTTAACAGTCGATTGTCATCGACATAAATATATCCTTTAATGCCAATATGTAGATGTCCTCAATACAATAAACATTTATAGTTGGGCATAAAAATTGACTTAAGATCCGAATGGCGTCTATATACAATTATCAGAAAAATGCGTAAATGTAACTGGTTTTTCATTTTTTCCACTATTTTCCCAAAAAAATTGCTTTAAACTTAAAGTTATCGGAAAAAAACTAAACAAAAAAAAAAAAACCCGTAGAAGGAAAAAAAACTTTGAAAATAACAGCAGAAACACAATAAAAATATGTACAATAACATTTCAAGCGTACACAAGTCGACTTCCGGTTTGGCAAGGACATTTACCTCCCTTCCCTCCCACAACTCGAATATTGTGAGGAAAATGTATGCAGAGGCACAAACACAAACACACACATACACACAACACTAGCTCATATGCATATGTAGTACTCTATAGGTTGTAGTTGTTGTTTCCCGTTGGCAAACAAAAGACGCAGTTTGATATTTTTTTTTCCTACTCTCATTTTTATACACTCTTTAAACGGAGTTCATTGGTTTTGGCATTAGGGAATATAGATTCTTGGATAGTAAAACTTTAAACTTGCCTAATGTAATTATTTTTTTTGACTTCAAGCTTCTGTAATATAAATTATATTATGTTAATTGAACACGATCGATTGAATAATATTATCAAGGTAAATATTTATGCTGAAAAATTGTGTTAAAATTAATCTTAAGCATTTAAAGCATACTAGATCAAAGGGTTATTTTACATATAAATATTATGTACACTAACTTGAAGAACTAACAGATCTATTTTTTTAAATTATTTCTCCCTAAAATGCAAACTAAAGATGTATTTGTTCATTTTTAAAGCTTTAGTCAGGATGTTAACTTTTTCAATATTTTAAAATATTAATAATCGGCTCCTGATGTCAAAAATAGCTTGTTTATATTAGTTTGATTATATAGTTTGAATTAGAAGAGAAAAAATTTGACAACAGAATGTACAAAGCCTATCTACATCTTTTCTACATGTATATTATATAGTCAATAGAAAGATTTAGTTTGCTACTTTTAATTTTAAAAACAATCGTTTCAAATACATACAGCTGAATGATCTAACATTTTTAAGTGTTATAAATCCATTAAATTCGAAAACTATCAAAACTGGTTTACATTTTTAAGAGATTTTCATATGTATTTGTAGATTACCTTTTAAAATATTACTTAACATTATAAAAGCCTTAGAAACAATAGATATGTTTTTGCTTAACCATTATTTTATTATATTTGTTATGCCTTTGGCCTCTCATAAACATTTAATGTTAGTGATTAGCATTACATTACATTAACAGACTGTTGAAGAGAACTTTACATATGTTAAACTGTTAAAGAATTCAAATACAATGTAAGTCAATTATGTGTACTATTGGCTTATTAATATATTTCAATTAAAAAATCTAAAATAATATTAAATTTTACTTCAGACTTAAGGTTAAATATTAAAGGTCCTTTTATTAGATTTAACTAATTTGAAAGTTAATTATAAAATTACGTTCTCTAAAGGTTAATAAGTTACCATTGGTTAAAATTACTGCTTGTTAGTATATATATTAAATTATTTAATAAAATTATAAGTAACCAATTTTTTAATTTATCATATAACGAAGGTCCTTTATGACGTATTCCTTAAAGAGTATAAAAACTTTCGTTTAGACAAACTTCAATCGAATCTTTTATACATTTTTGTTTGTTTGTTTGTTTGCTGGCGCAGCAGCTACTTTTGGTCTTGGTAAAGTCCAGTCACATTTTTTTTTTATATATGTGTATATGGGTGTGTGTGTGTATTTGCCTTTACTTGGAAATCGGAAATCAAAAATAGCTACATTTTGTGAGCCTGAAAATTGCAAAGGAGGGGAAAATAGATGAAATGAAATGGAGTGAGTTTGGGTAGTGAAATGGCGCCAGTAAGTATTTACATTTTCCCTTCCTCCCAGTATCCTTTCATTGTATTATTGTTGTTGCTGTTACTATTGTTGTTGTTATTGTTGTATGATGATAGGTCGGTTGTTTGGTTTGCCTTTTGTTCAGCTTTTGGGGTTTTCCTTTTGTTTAACATTGATCTGTGTGCTGCATTTTGCATTTTTGGGATTTTGTTGAAAGGTTTCTTTGTCGGAGGGCTTATGCCATAGAGTAAGATGGAAACAAGAATTGCCGAATAAAAACTAAAGTTAAATTGTTATTCAATTGTGTTAGAAATAACTCGATATCAATACCTATAAGTACTTAAGTTCAATTGAATTACTTGATTTGATAAATTTTAAATCAAATTGAAAAGCTTTATTAAAAATTGCATTGAAAATTTGATTAGTTACAGAAAAACTAGTAAACAATTTGAGGATTTTGCAATAATAACATAATAATTATTAGTTTTTATGAATAACCAACTTTATTTTAAGTAATCAATGAACTATTTGCATTTTGTTACAATTACTTAAGTAATTCGACCAAATTTTGATGGATTTCCTTATATTCAAAAGCAAATTTCCTTGTTGTTTTTCATGTTAGCTACATATTTTGCATTTCGATTGCAATTGGTTAATTATTTAAATATTTTATTAAGTAATTGGTGAATTACTTTTGCATTTTGTTGCATTTTTACTACAATTACTTAAATACTTCAACTTTATTTATGAAATATAAAGAGTAATGCTATGTTAAGGAATCAAATAACTTTTTATTGTGCAATTAGTTGATTAACTCACAAATTATTCAAATTTTATACATATTGCAACATTTTAAGTACTTAGTACTTAACTGTTTATTTAACCACATAACCAGCTATAATTAACACAATTAGGTTAACATTTTGCTTCTAGAATTTCATACAAATTACCACACTAATTATATACAAATTAAGGCAATTACTTCTTCCAGGCATTGGTAATACAACTTGTAAACAAAAGTAAAGTATCAGCTCGTATTAAAGTTATTTAGCCAGATTACTTTAGTTTGGTTATCTATTGTCTTTAGACGACATTTGACACTTGTGCTGTCCAAGGCTATCCGTTTTAGCCACGTTCCGAATTGTCAAAATTAATTGCTGGCCAAACAAAAAGGAAAAGCGGGGCAAAAATGAGTGACAGGGCTATTAATTGATAATGTCGATGCGAATATTGAGTGTGTGTGTGTGTGTGAGTGAGTTCTTATAGATGTGTGTGTGTATGTGGTCTGCGGTTCTCCATTCTAAGTAAATATAAATTAGTTTAATTAAAGAAATGCATAGGCTCAGCATTTTAGCACTCAAACTCCAACCACAAAAAGGATAACGAACCAAGTGCAGACAGAGAAACGTCAATAGGAAAATTAACATAACATTATTAATTAATGATTGATTGAGTATGAGACAACATATTCCATTTAAAACAATTAAAGCGGAAAATTATTAAATTAAAATGTTTAATAAAAAACAAGGATTCTGCAAGCTTGCATTTTAAGGGTATAAAAATAATAAAAAATATTGCCAGAAAGAAAAGCAGGAGGATATATATAGATATGTATATCTAATATGCTTGTAAATGTCTTTCTTCTAAATTTTTTATCAAAATTTAATTTAGTTTTTATACACTTAAAATGGTAAAATAAATTGTCATATATAATGTTACAAACACAGACCACTCAGAGATGCATCTCCAATTCCAGTGTCACTAGCAATGCTACTTTTCTATAGTCCAACTCCTTTCTTTTTTTTCCCCAATTCTCCTCCTTTCTTTCTTTATCTTGTGTGTCCTGGTTCCGGTCTAGCCAAAAAGTAAAATGTAAATAAACAACATTTAAAGCAAATGTCCAAGGGAGAGTCAGAACATGACCGATAGTGCATAGTTTGTGCAAGGAATGTCAAAATGTCATTTGATTGAAATGGGATATCTCTACGCTGGAGTCCTTTTCTATATGTATGTATGTATGTGTGTGCGTGCTTTCTCCCTCTCTCTCTATCCCTTAACCTTGTTGACAGCTAACTTAAACAAGAAGCCCTCCATCCAAAAGGAAAAAATAACATCTATTGCAAATATTTGACCAGCGTGAATTTACTTAGTATTTTTATATATATATCTTATATCCTTTGCCTTTTTTTCTTTCTTTTTAGATCATGTACGTGAATTTACTTGCGGCAAATTATATTATCGTACTTTTCATATGAATGAGGAGAGAGATTCTCTTTATGTTGGCGCCATGTAAGTAGAATTAACTCTGCCCAAAAGAAATATATGTATATATATATATATATATATATATAAACTAATTCTAATTGTTAATCCTTCGTTTCCTTTTTAGGGATCGTGTATTCCGTTTGAATTTGCAAAACATCTCTTCGTCCTATTGTGATGTAAGTATCAATAAATTAAGTGGGGATAAAAAAAAACTAAAAGAAAAAAATGGAGACTAAGCTAGACTAAATGCACACTGCAGAACTTCCACTTTTGTTCTGGTTCCCATTTCAATTCCCTGGAAAACCACAAATCCGTTATGCTTTTAGCCAAAAATACAAAAACCGACTATTTTTTTGGCCGTTGAAGTCGCCCCATTGCGGCATATTGTTAAAAATTCATTAGACAGAGCAGCAGCCAGGAACAGCAACCAGTAACTACTATACCCCCACATCCCTTCTCTATCATCATACCACATTTCCACGTATTTCCTCAATGTGTGGTGTGGCGGGTGTATTGTACAGTTTACCAAATGCTAAAGATGACCATTACTATGATTCTGTGGTTACTTAACTAAGCCACAAAGATTGGTTTGAAATAATACCACAGACAGTTTTACAGGAATCTTTTTTAAGTGTTATGTGTAATGATAAAAGCCTTTGTTAAATGAATTTCATGGGACAAGTTAAAGCTTTGTAATTTATTTTAAAAACTTGAAAATTGGTTTCTTCTTTAAATTAATTTTGGCTTTGTTTGTAGTCTAGTTAATATTACCAAAATTCTTTTGTTTTAGATGTATGTAGGTTTATTTTTAATCTTTTCAAGACTCAAAAAGTTTCTTTTTAAAACTTAAAAAAAATATATAGATATTCTTTAAAACTTCCAATTCCTTTTGAATTTTAACATTTTTGTAGATTAATATTTTGTAAATTTTTTTTTTAAATTGTTCGCTAAATTACATAATTATTTAGATGCAAAATAGAAATAGTTTAATTCAATTTAATTGTATATTGATTTTGATATTTTACACTAACATTGATATAGTTTTTTATTAGTTCAATTTTAGTGCTTTAATTTTACATTGGTACAATTTTAGATAGATTTATTTTAACATTTATAAAAATTTACATTTGGCATAATTAAACATGCTATAATTTTACATTGGTATAATTTAACATTGGCATAATATTACATTATAATTGATATAATTTTACATTGGCATAATTTTACATTGGTATAATTTTACATTGGCATAATTTTACATTGGTATAATTTTACATTGGCATAATTTTAAATTGGTATAATTTTACATTGGTATAATTTTACATTGGTATAATTTTACATTGGCATAAATTTACATTGGCATAATTTTACATTGGCATAATTTTGCATTGGTATAATTTAGTATTGGTATAATTTAACATTGGCATAATTTTACATTGATATTAACATTAGTATTATTTTGACATTGACTTAATTGAACATTGTTATAATTTTACATAGGTAAAATTTTTAATTTTATCAGTTTAACTTTTCGTTTTTAAGAGTAGTGCAAATGTTTTCTTTTCTTATTGATTGAAAACAAAAAATAAATTGAATTAAAAATTTGTTTTTAGACATTAACAAAACAATTCAGAACGCTTATATAAAACTATGATAAAAGAGGTGCCTACGGCTTAAATGGGGAAAATAACTAAACATTTTTTAGTTGGATATGAATGGGCATAAATAAAAAATGATTGTTACTCTGAAAAGAAAAAACATTACAAAATTGAATTATTTTTTTAGATTTGGTTTCCCCCTTTCAACAAAGTTTTTAAATTCTTTAACAAAGTACTTTTTATTGCAAATTAGAGTTCTGTTTGGCTTTAAAGTTCCCCCCACAAGATGACCTAAAAATAAAAGAAAATTTGCATTTTACATTCGTTTTCAAAGGATATTTTTTCCATCTCATTGATTTGCATATTTGTTGAAACTTTAGCAGTTACCCTCGTTTACCATATATGTAGTTGCCAAATGGCCTGGGTAAGCGACTCTTAAGCTGATGTTGTTGCTAATATTTTGTTGTTGTTGCTGTCATCCAAACTAACATCACGAAACAAAGCAAAGCAGCCTTTTAGGCGCTGCTGCCACTTCAAAATGTTTCCCACTTTTTTTTTTTTTTTGTTTCTTGTTGGGACCACAAATCTTTGATTCCCTAAGCGGTAACAAACGAATAGACTAAAAGCCATAGCCAAAGAGATGTGTAATAGTTGTTTTTAAGCCCCGTGCTACAACAACAACAACATATTTAATATGCACTCCTTGGGGGGAAAGCCCTTTTTTAGAGCCCAACATTTATATATATATCGTACGAGTTATCACCTTGTTGGTATACTAACAAGGAACTCGCTAGCAATTCGATTATATATCGTATGTACCTACTAAACATAAACTTGTTGAGGCTGTTTATGAATTTATGAGACTTGCACAAAAGTTTTTTGTTTTATGACTATAGCAGACGGGGAAGGAAGATGTTAGGAACGGCGTGTGAGGTGTAGCAAAGGTAAAGGTATGAACACATCACCTGCCTGCCTGCCCAATGGATGTGTTCGTTCGTTCTGGCTCTTTGGTCACAGACCAAACATAAAACTCTAAGAGGTCATGTTTCGTTTCGCAGCCGCAAAAACGTTGCCCATTTTATGTCAATATATTTTATGAGTATATATATATATATGTGTGTACAGAGGTGTTGGTGTGCGTGTGTATAAGAGCCTGGGGCATCATTTGGTGTATGCCTATTGGCAAGGTGTGCGCGTGTGTGTGTGTGTGTGTGTGTGTCGGTTGGCGGCTGCTTTATGCGCCAAATGCAAATTTGACTAAATAATACATGATTTTGGTTTTATATGGAAAAAGCAGTAGGAAAAACCTCACCATAGGGAGTAGTAGAGGGTGGCAGCCATTGGTAGAGAGTTTTGGGTTTGTTGGGATGAGGTAAGGTGGGGGTAAAAACCTAACCAAACCAAACCAAGAGTTGCCTTAGTGCGTGCCCCGCGTATATTTTCCCTTCTTTGTATCTGTGTGTGTGTGTGTGTGTGTATATATGTTAGCTCGTAACATTACGTGATTTATAAATCAATTTGCTTGAAAGCCTGTGCCTCGTCTTGGGCTCTGCTGGTTTTGCCTTCGCTCTGGTCGCTGTTTGCCACATCTAGTTGTATGTATGTAGGTGTGTATGTATATGTGTAGTTTATGCCACTAGAAGCAGTCAGGCATCCCACAAATGTATTAACATTAAAATTTATATATATATATATATATATAACTATATACAGACATATGCGGCAAGCATAAGATGTTTCTCGCGTCTTCTTGCAACCAACCATCCAATGCCTCACTCTGTATTCGTGTATATGACATTCAATTGCAATTTGCAATTTTGTATAGTAAATTGAATTGGCCGCGGCAACGACCCAGCACGTATGTGCGAGATTTATAAAATCATTTTACTTTAACTTCTCATACTATATCCCATATATACATCTCTGTATAATATATATATATATATATATTTATATATCCCTTTTTCTTTATGCTTATAGCGCGATGTCATCAATTTGGAGCCAACACGCGATGATGTGGTCAGCTGTGTATCAAAAGGAAAGAGTCAGGTAAGCTACAAATACAGACAGTATAACAGATATCTCTATATAACTTCATTTATTTCATTTTAATAACTTGCCAAAATTTCAAAGAGCTTTAATATTATGAAATTTTGGCAATGTAAATCTTGTTTTCTTCTTTTGTAAAATTAATTACTAAATTAAACTTCACAGAAATTTTATTTAAATTTCATTTTTTATTATTATTTAATCATTTTTGATTTATATTTTAATAATATATCAACTCTGTTATTCCGATTTCTGATGTTGACCTTTTTGAATGTTTTCAACAATATCTTTGGAACTAAAACATCTTTTTAAACGATATCTAAAGAGATTTTTTTATACGAAAGAAGATAATGCACAAGCTGTTTTCATTAATATTCTTTTTATATTCTATTAAGATTCATCAGCAAATATCTAAGGCTGCCTTAGACATATTCACTATCTTTTCGAATGCTATTTTCTACCATATGGAAAGAAAGTGAGATCAATTTTAATTAATTTTTCAAATTTAGCAAGGATAATGCTTTATCCCAACCTTTCTCATAAAAAAGCAGATTGTTAAATAAATAATAATAACTTTAAACACACCAAAATCAATTCAATATTGAAATCCGTTTTCAAATCGGCATACCAAACTCAACTAAGTATAAAACTAAGTATCTGAGCACTCAAGCGATACTATCGGCAAATGTAAATTAACTTACCCAGCTTTCAGTAATAATTCTTTATCCTAGGAGTAGCCTTTACTTACTTTTCTTCAACATTCATTTAAATTCCTTCAAAACAATCTTTCATTTTTATCCCAAAATGCGGCTTTAAGAAAATTAATATTATATAAATATTCTTATTCACAACGATTTTAAATAATAGATTCATGGCCATGTCCGTATCCGTTGTGTATTTGATATATCATCAAAATACTATATTACCTTTCATAGCTCGATGGTTTCGAGTTCAAGAAAGAAACGGAAGTAAAAGAGAAACAATTTGTTGTTAATAATGGAAGTTAAGAAGATGTTTAATCTATATTAACTCTTTGCGCAACTTGTATAGATTAATATAACCTATGATAATCCATATTCTTTTTAAAATCAACTTGTTTACTATAATATTTGATATATTTAGATTCGATATATACACTAGAATATCCCTTAAAGATTTTAGTGAAATCTTTAAAAATTTTAAATGATTCTGGCAATCTTCCAGACTGAGATAGCTGTTTTTCAAGATTCCAGTTTCAAATTCTAAAACCATTTCAAGATTTAAACCAGAATTGTTTAGCTTTTGCGAGAATTGACAATATAGAATTCGCAAGGATATATAAACTTCGGCACAGCCAAACTTAGTACAGACTTTTAGTTTTTCTTAAAGATGTTAGAAAATCTAAATTTTCTAATTTTAATTAATAATGGGCATTAATTTTAATGGACATATAGTGAATAAGTAATACCACATTTCAATTGAATACTTCACAATAAATTTTATTTCAAGTAGTAGTAAGAAAAGTCCTTCTTCCCTTTAATAAATTTTAAATTACTTTCAAAATGTTGTTAACTTTTGATAAAACGAAACTTAATAAAAGCAAAGAAATATGCATTTACTTGTTATTCTTGTTATGCAAATTATTTTTGAATATTGTAAAACTTTCTTTCTGAATATCAATTGATTAATATAACTCTGTTTGTATTCAGTTCATTCATTGCCTATGAATCAGAACATTATAACTCTATATATTTCAACTTTCACAACTATTAAATTGTACTACAATATATCCTTAAAGGCGCTGCTGTTACATTTGTTGTGAATGCATTTTCCCCTAGTTTTATAGCTGATGCTTGTAATGTCATGACAAATCCTTTGGCTTCTTATTTTCCCTCCTTCTTTTTTTTTTTTCTTTTCATTTCAAAAATCTTTTTCAATTTATTTTGTGGCTTTTTCAATTTGTCGTGTCACTTCCGCGAACTACGCAACAACAAGTGCTACAGATGTTGTACCTATTTCTATATATATATATATAGATATCTTTCATGTTGTTGGCTTCCATCGATACATGTGTTGAGCACGAGGAGAGTATGTATTGAAAAGTCTTCATAATGCCGCGCTCTACTGTCGGGTGTCGGCTGGCTTGCTCAATGTAATTTTACAGGCAATGCTCTTGCATTTGCCATTGTTGCACACACACAAACATATACAACACGCAAGCATACACACACACACATACAACACATTGTTGCCAATTGATTTAGCTTGCTGACTGCAATTCTGATTTATTTTCAATTGCAGCCAGTTGTAGCAGCAGCAGCATCTGGTGTATTTTGGCCTCGACACAAATACCAAAATGTGTCCTATTACATTGCTTTACAACTCTGACACACTCACACACACATACGCACGCATACATACACCATTTATTTCCATCTTAAGCATTCATTATTATTATTTTCATTTCTCTGATTTCTTTTCTTTATTTTACTCTTTTCAGGTCTTTGATTGCAAGAACCATGTGCGTGTCATTCAATCGATGGAGCAAGGCGATAGGCTTTATGTTTGCGGTACAAATGCACATAATCCCAAGGATTATGTTATCTATGTAAGTAGTGAATATAGATACATATATAGACAAGATGAAAGAGCAAAAGAGGTCCAAGGACAACATACAACAGTGCTTCAGTTTAGATTGCAATCAGCATTTGCAGTTGACATAACCCACGTGTAATACCAAGTATGCGTTACATTGCGTTTTTATTCACCTAGACTGTTGTTAGCCTTCTTTTGCTTTTTCTCTCCCTTGTGAATGAGTGTGAAAATAGTCATTAAAATGCTGAAGCAGGTGCAAACAACAGCAACTTTTTCTCACACACACGCACACACACATAGAAAACTATAGAAAACAGATACAAAACAACAAATCGTTGCAAATTCTATAGATGCCACACAAAAACACACACTACAAAATGAGATGGCTGAAGGATGGTTAAAGAGAAAAGGGGGAAAGGGCAAACGCAGTGTTTTGTTTGTTCCAATTTTTATTTACACTTGCTGATAGATTTGTCTTTTGGTCTATTTCAATTGAACAATTTATCTACTAGTTACATATGCAGTATCCAAGCGTCACTTTTGTTTAACTGAATAGAAACCATTACAAGGATTCAATTAGTAGATTTTATAGTAGATTTTAGTTTAGATCTCTTATTTGGTAATGTATAGTTAGAGATTGTTAAGAATAAACAAATATAATTTTAATTGCATTCAAGATTTTGTTTTTTGAGGATTCAGGATAAGAGACAAATTATTCATTCAATTCAATTATAAAAACAAAATATTTTCCTACAGTTTCAGATAACTTAACTACCACGTTATATCCCGAAATTCTCTATAAAATTGTTTTCTATATAATTAATTGGTCATAACATAAGACTCCTTTAAAGGTCTAGTAAATAACACAAGGCGTAAAATACCATCTAATTTGCACACGCTTATCCTGGCTTTCCAGCCTTATGTTTTTGAATCGTTTATGTAACACCCCAAAGATTTCCAGACGGCCTGTAGCCCTAGATGTGGAGTTCATTGCTTTAAAATCGAAAAGTACCAATTAATCGAAGTAAAAACTAAACAAGATAATAATCGAAACCATCAGGATATGTTTTTTTAGGATCGCCAATATCAACTTTATCAATTCGCATTAAAAGATTTTCATAAGTCATAAGAAAATTTTTCCCAAATTCCTATAAATTGATCAAAATTGATGAAAACTCAAAAAACTCCTTACTACTCGGCCGTTTTAAGGACTATTTGGATGTCCTTTGGCCATAATGTGGGCCTAATGAATTGGCATCGATTGAAATAGAAATGTCCTCTAAAATCCTTTTAACACCCGAGAAAATGGGATTTTTTCTTGTAAAATTAATGATCTATATCTCGAGAATCCTTTAAAAGCTCAAGACGTAAACGGCGTGAAATGAATCTGAATAAAAAGGACTATCTCCTGTGTTAAGCACATCTCTATAGTCCTGTTGGGAGCCGAGATTTTAGGGTTTTTGTGTTTTTTAACCATTTTTTGAGCTAAAAATTAAAACAATTTTCCATTGCGTGCTTTTGTGGGCACTCAATACTTCAATTCGGAAATTTGGTTTTGCTTTTCATAAAAATACCGAGCGAACAAAAATAGGCAGTAGAATGATTTTCTATATAGATACAAATATATGTTGCCTACTTTTGGGGGTTCCCAATCAACCGATAAGGGAAATTTGCAAAATTCGGTTCATCAGTTCTTCTAAAATATCAGGCGAACAAAGTGAGCAGCAGGTGAATTGTCTATGAATTTATGTCGCCTCCTTTTAAGGGCACGATTTAAATTAGGTTGCCAAAGCCATTTTCAGCGAAATTGATTTTAGAATTCGTGTGAAATACCAGGCAAACAGAAATAAGTAGTAGGTAAAATGTCTATACTGAAGTGAATTTATATTGCCTACTTTTTGGGGATCAATTCAAAATAAGCGTTTTTTTCTTATGGCGTTTAATATTTGAATTTTGCAACGGCGCTTTCACATAAACATATTAAATGAAATACCCAGCAAAACGTAAAGATATGATTTAGGTAACACTTTTGGCATATTTTATATAAAAAAGAAGGTTTTTTGAACTGCAATTTTAAAAACAAAAGTGATAAAACCACATATAAATGACGAAAAGATAATTTAAACAATCATTGTCTAATAAAAGTATGAACCAACGATTTAACTAAGTCTGTATAATATTACTGCTGAGAAATCCTTGAAACACTTGCGGAACCCTTGTTTGTAGTAATTCACTCGCATGGCTTGTCTTGATATGGTATAGATAGATCATTTCAATAATAAATGTAAGAATTAAAAGGACAAAATCTGCCAAAACAAAAATCTTGTCGTTTCTTGGAATCAAATTCTATCTAAAGGACTCAAGATCTAAAAAAAAAAAGAAAAAGACTTTGGTAGCAAAGCCAGGCATACAAATTTAATGAGGAGTCAAAAAAAGAATTCATTCTATGTGAAAGTATGATTTTCAAACCTTTCAATTCGTATTTGTATTTTGTTTGGACTAAAATATATCCTATTTTCTGTTTTATTTCATATTTTTAGTCCAACTTGACCCACTTGCCGCGTTCGGAGTATGTAATTGGTGTGGCTTCGGGTATTGCCAAGTGTCCGTACGATCCTTTAGATAATTCAACCGCAATCTATGTAGAAAATGGTAATCCAGGAGGATTACCAGGCTTGGTAAGCAAACAAGAAACTGAGCGAGTATCTTAAATCTATATATTTTGTTTTATATCTTTTTTATATCTTTTTTATAGTACTCGGGAACGAATGCTGAATTCACAAAAGCAGATACAGTAATCTTTCGTACCGATTTATATAATACTTCGGCTAAACGTTTGGAATACAAATTTAAAAGGACACTGAAATATGATTCCAAATGGTTGGACAGTAAGTACAAAGAAAACGAAAAGAAATTATAGAAAATTGTTTACTAATTTTCTTTATATGTTTGGTTTTCTTTTTATTTTTTCTTTGCAGAACCAAACTTTGTCGGTTCCTTCGATATTGGGGAATATGTATATTTCTTTTTCCGTGAAACAGCTGTCGAGTATATAAATTGTGGTAAAGCTGTCTATTCTCGTATTGCTAGAGTCTGCAAGAAGGATGTGGGTGGTAAAAATCTCTTGGCCCACAATTGGGCCACCTATTTGAAGGCTCGCTTGAATTGCAGCATCTCTGGCGAATTCCCCTTTTATTTCAATGAAATACAATCGGTTTATCAGCTGCCCACGGACAAGACTCGTTTCTATGCCACATTTACAACAAGTACAAATGGTTTGATTGGATCAGCCGTATGCAGTTTTCACATTAACGAGATACAAGCGGCATTCAATGGTGAGTGAGGCAAAAAGAAAAACGGATAAACAGCCAGAGATTGGAAAATGCAACTGTCAACGGGCAATGGGAACCAGCTGACGTGCAATTTTCTCTTTCTGTCTCTCTCTCAACTTAAGTCCCTCAAGTGCTGCGAGAAAAAAAAAAATATAATACTATTCAAATGGCGAATGCAAGTTATTGGCAAAAATTTTATTTGCAAGCGACGACATTTGTTTTATCTCTTTGTGAATTTGAATCTGATGATTGTCATGGTCGTAGAAGAAAAAGTTTCAAAAAGTGAAAAATTAAATTAAAAGCATTTAATTTTTTAAGTTGAATTGATTAAGATTATATTTTAATGTTTTTTCAATCTTTTAGAAATTACTAAATTACATAGAAAATTGTCATTTTTTTATTATAAATATTTGAAAACTTGTTTCTTAAATAGAAACAAAATTTTAAATTATTAAAGTTAAAGCTAAAAATGTTTTTTTTTATTCAAAATTAATAACAAATATCCTCGAAATACATTTTAAAACGATTATATAGAATTAAAAAATTAAATGGAAAATCTTTTGACATGCAATTAAAAAACTTTTACCCTTTGAATACTTTGCAATTATCTACCTAAAACGTATTCAACTTGATTTCATTGCCATTATTCTAAAATACTTTTTGAAATATAGTCGAATGTAACCCCCCTTTTAGCTACGACCATGCTCCCCTCTTTATTCGCAATGGACAGTTAGCAGTTTTTTTTGCTATAAATCCTCTATAGGTGGAGGTGAAGCTATGGCTTTGCTTTGCTCTCACATTGAGTGTTTTGTAATTTTCAAAGAGAGCTCCCTCGATATATATATGTATGTATATACATACATACATATAGAGTAGTATATATATATACATATATAAATCGTATTAGAAAATCCATTTGAATGGATTATTGTGTGGCGCTCTGCAGCATCCTTCTCTGTGCCAGCTGACACCTTCGGCTTTTGCTGGCAAAAGGAAAGGATTCTTTATTTTTTTGCTATTTTTGTATTTCTCTTATTGCTTGTGTGTTGTTTTTTTTTAATGCTCACTTTTTGTTTTTATTTATCTTGCCATTCAGGTAAATTTAAGGAGCAATCCTCTTCAAATTCCGCCTGGTTACCTGTACTCAACTCTCGGGTGCCAGAACCACGACCGGGTACATGTGTCAATGATACCTCAAATCTGCCGGATACTGTTTTGAATTTCATACGCTCTCATCCACTTATGGACAAAGCTGTAAATCATGAGCACAACAATCCAGTCTATTATAAAAGGGATTTGGTATTCACCAAGCTCGTTGTTGACAAGTAAGTTAAAACAATTTCAATAACAATATATAAACCAGAGTATATACACATATACATATGTATACATATATACATCCATACATACATATTGTGGACAATTTTTTGTGGGTTTTAACATACTCTTTTTATTTTGGGCAAAGAGTATTATGTTTGGAACTGGTAAAACTGATTCATTTAGACATAAAAATCGAAATTAGAATTCAAATTTTTGAGTTTTATTTTTAATAGTCCATAAATGGCTGGTTCAATTTGTAGACAATATGTTGTATAAGTCTGTAAGACATATTTTACTATCATAAAAAGAATTCTAAATTTAAAAATGTTCTAATTTTTGATATTAATTTGTTTTGGAAAGGGGAATATATAGTTTATTCGTAAGTATTTACCTAGATATTTAGGTAGCTCACAAGATGTCTCCTTATAAAGATTGAATATATCTAATAAAATAATGAAAAAGTTTCAATTGAAGAAATTAGAATCCAATTCTAATTTAAAATTGGAATGCAACTAAAATCTATTAAAAGAAGATAAATAGAGGAATCTAAATATAGAAATGTAATAGAAGAATTCAAATACAAGATTCAAAATAGAATAGTCTGAAGTAAAGAAGAAACTAAATAGAAAAGTCTAAGTAGAAGAATCTCTTAAAAGAATTAAAATAAAAGAACCGAAATAGAAAAATTTGAATAGTAAGTATCTAAAAAATCGAAGTAGAAGAATTCAAAGAATTCAATTCAAAAGAATGATAAATAGAAGATTAAAAATATATTTATCTAAATAGAAAAATCAATATAAGAAATAAGAAATATCTAAATCAAAAAAATCGAAATACAAAAAAATGAAATAAGCTAAACAAAAGAATCTAAAAAGTAGAATCTGAATAAAGAAATCTAAATAAAAGATTAAAATGAGAAAAACTGTGGAATCTAAATAGAAAAATGTAAACAGAAAAACCCAATAAAAAAATTGAAACAGAATAATCTAAATAAATTTAACTGCAGATTCTAAAATAAGTTGAAGAAAAAGTATTTTTCATTTCGTTGAAAATTTAGGAAACATACAAGAAACCTAGGATTTAAATCGAAAACTTTTGAAAGGCAAAGTATTTTTAGTGCCTTTCTCAACACTGAGTTTATAGAATAACATCGTATACGATATTATTTATTTTTATATTTATTTATTTTAATTAATAAGTTTCAGTAGAAACTATAAAGTTTATAATATTTTTCAAAGATAGATAAAGACAAAAGCTAAATATATTAACTAGACTTTAACTAAGCTTTTCGTTAACTTACTTTTAAAGATACATTTGTTAGTGTCCTTTAAAGTTAGAATATGTGAATGCTATAATACTCTTCACAAATATCAAAGGACTATATAATTTATCATATTAATAGTGAAGTAATAAAAGAAAATTGAATTCTAATTAAAAGCTCTCGAATAAGTAAACTTCCACTTATATCTAGTTTGTTTAAAACTCATTTAACTGTAAGTAAACTAGAACAATCACATTTCATTAGGGTATAGAAATTTCATCTAAAAAGAATATTTACATTTTGGTCCTTGTCATTTTTTTTTTCTTGTATTATTTTCTCTGTTCCTCTTTTGTTTGGCTGAATGAAATATTCACACGTAGCTATTGTTGATTTTAAACATTTCTGGTTGAATATTGATATTTACATTTGGTTTACCTTTTGTGTGTGTGTGTGTGTGTGTGTGGGAGGGAGTGTGTGTGTGCAATGTGGTAAGCTTAAGTAAATACTTGAATTTCAATTTGGATTTTGAATATTTAATATAGAAAAAGTTCATAACAATATTTGTTATTTTTCTTTTCTTCCTTTTTTCTCGTCTCTTTTCTTCTGGTTAGAATCAAAATTGATATACTGAATCAGGAATATATAGTATATTATGTTGGCACCAATTTGGGTCGCATCTATAAACTTGTACAATATTATCGTAACGGTGAGTCGTTGTCCAAGTTGCTTGACATTTTCGAAGTGGCACCCAATGAAGCCATTCAGGTCATGGATATCAGTCAGACACGTAAATCTTTATATATTGGCACCGATCATCGTATTAAACAAATCGATTTGGCCATGTGCAATCGTCGTTATGACAATTGTTTCCGTTGTGTCCGTGATCCATACTGTGGATGGGATAAGGAGGCCAATACGTGCCGTCCCTACGAACTTGATTTGTTGCAGGTAAGTTAAAAAGGACGAGAGAAAGAGAAGTGCAAGAGAAAGATGTTTTAAAACTCGTTATTTTCAGGATGTGGCCAATGAGACAAGCGACATATGTGATTCGAGTGTCCTTAAAAAGAAAATTGTTGTTACCTATGGACAGAGTGTACATTTGGGTTGCTTTGTAAAGATACCAGAAGTATTGAAAAATGAGCAAGTAACTTGGTATCATCATTCCAAGGATAAGGGACGGTAAGTTGAAAGTGTAATCTAAAAACAAACACACTCTATACAATTTTAATTTAAATTATTTTTATTTCCCTTTGTTTTAGCTATGAAATCAAATACTCGCCAATTAAATATATTGAAACGACTGAACGTGGCCTGGTTGTGGTATCAGTTAATGAGGCTGATGGTGGACGCTATGATTGCCATTTGGGTGGTTCACTTTTATGCAGTTACAACATTACCGTTGACGCTCATAGGTAAAAATGATAGACAAACTATTTAAACTAACCTCGCTAATGTTTTGCATATTGCTTTCTTTATTAGATGCACCCCGCCCAACAAAAGTAATGACTATCAGAAAATCTATTCGGATTGGTGTCATGAATTCGAGAAATATAAAACAGCCATGAAATCCTGGGAGAAAAAGCAAGCGGTAAGTTATTAAAAGAAGGGTCGTTTAGGTCAAGCCAAGCCAAGCCAATTTAGATAACTACCTTCTGGTTAGACACCTGTCACAATATGTATAGAATAAATGTTATAGTCAAGTAATTATTTTAATAGACGTCAAATCAAATTGGCGTCATGTTGTTAAGTTGTCATTATTGTTAACCTAAATACAAACATAATTGCCCATTGCCATCGTGTGGATGAGGTGTTGCAATAATTAAAATGCAATTATTACCATATCATATGACGAATGAGTATATGATAATTGCTCCATATTTAGATATATATTATACACCCTTACAAACAACGTTCAAAGGATATAAGAAAGAAATCAAAATGAAGAATAAGAAGCATAGAATTGTGATCTCTTTTTGTTTATGACTAGGCCATTCGGTTTGTTCTAATGTGAAATTTGAAGCCTACAAATTCAGATGCAATTATAATATAATATAGTTAAAATATAATTATATATATGTTTTGTTTGTATTGTTTATAGTTGTTCATAAAAAAAAGCATTGTAAAGTTTTAATAGGAAGTAAAACTGGAACTACTGAATAAACATATGAATACAAATCTGAATTGATATAAAGCACTGAGTAATAAACATTGAATAATGTTCGTAAAATCTATTGGCAATCCATTTTTAGGAACTTTACGAAACTTAACATTAAAAAAATGTTGAAGCTGGATTATGAAAAAATATTATATGACCTACCGAAGAACTATTTGAAAATATTAAAATTAAAAATAATCATAATATAATATAAGTTATGACCTTTAAAAAATAATAATTAGAATCCAGTTAGTTGAGTTTCACCTTTTTCTAAAGACTCAAACACAAATATCTCTTGCTCCTAGTTTAGTATTATGAAAGCCCAAAGAATAGTCAAAGGATTACAATAAATATTTGTATCTATTTAGATTTTGTAGATATACGAACCTGAACAAGACGTTTTTTAGAATTAAAACTAGCCTTTAGGTTAACAAATAGAACTTTGAATCATTTACTTGCTTTTATAGTTTACTAGCTTTAAAGATAATCAAAAACTTATTGGCAGTTAGAAACAACTTCGTTACAAAACTATTTAAAATTATATAAAAGTGTAAAAATAATAACTTTATTTTATAAAGTATTTCTTACTGATTGATTTTCTATCTTTTATCTCTCTATATCTTTTTCTTATAGCAATGCTCGACACGTCAAAATTTCAGTAGCAATCAACATCCAAATGATATATTCCGTAAAACTAATGTCTGATATAATAAATATGACAATTTCAATCACATCATCAACAATAACAACAACAACAACAGCAGCAGCAGCGGCAACAGCACCGACAACAGCAACAAAAGTAGCAACGGAAGCAAAATGCAGCAGCAGCAGCACGTCCATTAACTTTTTTATAATAAAAGTAACAAAAAAAACAAAACAAAATAAGAAAAGAAAAAAAATAGCACAACTTTAAACGCAACAAAAAACAAAAACCAGCATATGAAGACATTTTTACTCTTTGCTTCAAACTCAACTTCCTAAATACAAGAGATAGTTTTAAAAAAACAACAAATGAATACCAAGCCAATAAACAATTATAAGCATTTATTAGTATGCATTTATGCGACATACTCGAAAACAATCGATAAATAAAATATAAATAAAAATGAAAATCAAATAAAAAGAATCGCCACACACAGATACACACATATACACACACACACCACACATAAATAGCTAGCTAACGAACAATTCTTGCAAATTTTTCACAATTCATATCCTCGAATCGTTAAAATATAACATACATATGCATATATATATATATATATATATATATATATATATATATATATACAAACCTACATCAAATAAAACAAATGAACAATTTTGTATATCATATCGTAAAATAAATATAAAAACAAAAAAACTACTTCAAGTATTATATGCGCAGTGTGTAAAATTCAAAACAAAAAAGAAAAAAACATCATATTAAAAGTAAAAGAAAAGAAAAATATATAAAACTCAACCGCAGCAATTTAAATTGAAATGTAATTTGGTAACAGAAGCAATGTGATGTTAAGTTTTTGTATAATCCACATAATTCCACAAACAATATTGTAAACACACGCACACACACACATACACATAAACTCTTAGACACTCTCATTCTCTCCGATCCCAACTGAATCAAAATCGTTTAAGCAATACTCTCCTACTTAACATATAAACAAATGCATTTCTCTATTATGATTTTATTTGACTTAGATTGAGACTATGTTTCTATATATATATACATATATGTACTTGCCAAGGCAATTGACTATGTTTTCTCTTTTCACACATCCATATATACATATATATACATTATTAAGTATGTATTTGTGTATGTATTGACGACTGTACTTAAGGTATTTTCGAATTGAATTTCTTTTAGTTATTAAGTCTTTAGTTGTAAACAAAAAAAAAGTAAAATAAAATTTAAAACAAAACAAGAAAAAAAAACAAACCTATTTTAACAAACTCACAAATATGATAAAAGAAGCGTAAGTGTAAGTGTATGTCCGGGTATGTGGATGTGCGTGTCTTTTATAGAAAAGCCTACCGGCTACAACATTTCATATTTCCTCACCGCATTGCAGACAATTAAAGTTCTTTGATGTTGACCCGAAAAGGTGTTCGAGCATGTTAAAAGGCAACTGCATACCAAAATCATTTTCAAAAACACCACAGAGGCAACATTTTGGAAGGGAACCGATGTTGGAATACCCTTTTGGCAAGGTTTGGCCATCAGAACCAAGCATTTTGTTCAACTTTCAAGATAGTCGCACTTTTAAGACCACAATTATTGGCATATTGCTTCAGGACATACATATGTAGTTCTTTGGATCGTCAAGAAGCAGAAGAATTGACAATTTAAATTAACAATATTCCTGTTTGTGGTGAAGTTTCTTAAAGAAGATTCATTGCCACATATACACAAAAGTCCTTTAAACTAAACTAATTTAAGGAGTACGAAGATGCACCATGGTCAGAATGCGCTTTTCATTCATTCTCATTGATTGACTACAAAATTTTGATTATTTCTTTAAACATATTTCGAAAAACGACTCTTTTCCTGTAAAGAAAACCGCTCTACCCTAGCGGTTTCTTTGAAAAATCAGGATACGTTTAGTACAAAATAGAACTTCTCAAAAAATTATACCTTTTAGCCAAAAACAATTCCCAAAGCTGTCCAAAAACTGAGATACAAAGGATTTTATGTTTTTCTCTCTTTCTTTAGGGACGGTGTAAAAAGAAACATTTTGTTGCATACTTTTTGGGTGTCCTAATTATTTCTAACAGAGCAACAAATTTGAGTGTCAATCTTAAAATATAAATGAGGACTTGGTTGCAAAACAGGTACTGTGGCAGAGTATCCCAGATTTAGATCTAAAGCTGACCAACTAATACAAAAATACATCTTTCTATTTCATTATAAACATTAGCAAAATTAAATAATACCCTCTTGGAAAGGGTACAAAAACCAGAACTAAAAAGGATAACCAAAGCGCAAAGATGATTTTGCCTAAGGTCAATTTGCTTGGCCAATGAATGAGCCAAGCTTATCTCTTTCTAACCAGCCAGCCAGCCAGGCAGCCAGCTAGCCACATTGCATAATTCCAAACGAGCGCGCAAAGACAAATGTTCATCTATATATAAAATTACTTATACTTTGAACTATTTCAACTTGAGCAAATATTTTATCAGTCCTGCATTCAAACAGAGGAAAGAAGGAAAGTGGAGTGTAAGGAGGATAAATTTCATGGCTATGACTTAGGGGTTTCTTTTAGTGATTTTTGGCTAAATGAAGTCGTTTGGATTTTCACTTGATTGAAACCAAAAATTGTTAAAAATTAAGTGTGATTCGAACTTGAGAAATTTGTAGTATATTGAACCAAGGAAATAAAAACAAATTTTGAAACTGTCTAATTAATAAATTGAAATGGAAAGTCTAAAGTCATCTGGGTTGACAATTACCTAATTTATATTTTCTTTAATATTTCAGATCTTTAATAGGTTTTGCTGTTGCTATGTATAATAAAAATGTAAGGAGTTGTTAAAACACTTTTGTTCTCTGGTTAAAATGAATTTGATATGCTGTTTAGAACAGATATTAAGGAATATATTTTAAAATTAATATCAATTCAATCTATTGAAATTATTATTTTCTACAAAAATTGCAATGCTTTAATATTTTGTGGATAAATCTTTAGAAACATTTAATTTACAGGATAATCATTCCTTCACTTAATTTGGTACCAAAATTTACATTTTAAACAGTTTATGGTAACTTGATTTTTACATATTTTAAACAAATGCTAATATTTAATAAATTGCTTACGATAATATTAAATGTATAACGTTGGATTTGTAAATTATGATTTACTGAATCTTTATCTAAAATTTGTTCAAGTATTTACTGTACGCTGTCGGAATATAAAGTATTCAAACATTTTATTTGATAAGTTTCCAGACATTTGTTTTCAACGCCAACTTTTTCAAAATATTGTTAACACATGTATGAAGGGTGTTATGGAATTTAAATATACAATATATATGGGGCATTCATGCAATCTTACAAATTTATTTGTTTCCTTTTTTTAAGTTAATAAATGGGAAATAGTTATAGAAGTTAAAAATTAATTTGTTGTTAAGTAAATCACGTGATGAACTTTAAGATCAACAAGGTTGTCTAATGAATGGTTCACTTCTCTTTATAATATTTAATTAATTGGTTATATCGATCAGGTCGACTATTATATAAAATATATAGTCGGACTTCTACTGAAAATACCCATCTAATAATACAAATAGGATCTTTTAAAGAACTTCGAAACTTTTTATAGAATTTCAAACTCATTTAAAAAACTTTTTAAAAATATTAAGTATATTTTTGGACGCTGTTTTGTTTATTTGTAAGAACACATTGCAATAGGAAAATATTAAAAAATTAATTTTAAAGTAATATTTAACTTTTGAATCGATTTAAACTTTAAAAACGGTTCGTAGTTGGAAAAAATAAATAAATTGAATGATGAAAAGTAAAAAAACTTATTTAATTGGACTCTATGTCCAAGTTAAAGATCGAAGTTCCAATTTTTGAGTATTACTATTTAATTTACAAACGAAATATATATACTTTCCTAACTTGGCTTTAACTAAACTCTAATGCAATGGAAATAATACCATCTACGCCACTGCCGGGCGACATTTATGACTGTCAGAGGCAGAAAACGGTAGACCAAACTGACACATTTCGACCATGCTTAATGTCTGTCCAATTGCACGACTGTCCATCCGTTGGTCCATGTGTCCTTTTGGTCAGGTTGGACTATTGGAATATGTATATGTATGTATGTAACAGTGTATGTGTGTGTGTGTATATGTTTTGTGTGTGTATGACCGGCGGGCAAAAGTTTTATGTCGTTGTCGTTTGTGTTATCATCAAGGTAAACTCTCACTACCACTTTATACAACATTCCCCCTCTTCCTCCTCCTCCTCCTCATCCTTGTACTCTTTACTGTTCAGCTCAGGTCAAGCGCAAAGGTGAGAAATAAGCAAACATTTTCAATTTGTGTTCTATCTTTTGCACATTTGCATAACAGACAAAACTTTTGTTTAAATACAAATTGCATTTTGTTGGAATTCTATATATATATATATATATATATATATAGATAGTCTAACCAAAATAAGAAGAAATTGTCGGTTAGATAAGCTTAAGCCATAATTTCAATTATACATAGATAGAACCGTTCACTCACCCCCTTCCCCCTTATAACATTGCACAATTTCATTTCAATTAAAATTAACAAGATGAGGAAAAAAAATTGAAATCATAGATGGATATTTAAATCAAAAGATGAATGAATCATTTCCATCCATTGTCCATTTTTCGCAAAAAGTTGTCCCATGTTCTTGTTATTGTTGTTGTCATCGTCCTCGTCCTGGCTTAATTAGCCTTGAATCACTGGTTTGGAAAATTAATTGTCGTTGAACTAATTAAAATTCATATGCATAAAGCGGACACTTTTTAATATTATTTTTTTTTATTTTCACTAAGCTGCTTAAAACAGTAGAAATAAATTTTCCATATATATATTTTTCCTTTTTTAGTTTTCCTTACCAACATCTCTTGCCATTTGGCTAGATCGAACTAGGCTTTGACTCTGATATTTCAATTTTCAAAATTCAATGTAGTTAACTATTTAGTCTTTAGATTCATTTTAGTAGAGTATGCCGAACGAAGCACAGACAGACGTAAAAAAGTAGAAACCCCTTAAATCTATACGGAGAATACAAGTCAACAAAATTTTGCGTAAAATTCATACAAAAAATTAAAATAAAAAAAAACAGTTTACCCCCTTTTGGCAAAAACAATATATAGAACCCTTTCGAAAAGTCAAAAAATATATTGCAAAAATGCCTTCAATTCGTCACCTAAATTTTCTTCGTCGAGCACATCGTGTCCTTGCATATGAACGGCGTTTCTTTCAGACTACTGCAATTCTAAGGTCATCATCATCGAAATCTCCATCATATGGAACCAAATGCGGCAAGCCCAAGGGCGTAGTTGTGGGTGTCTATGCCAAGGAAGGTGATAAACCAGCAAAGACCACCGGAAATGCCGTTGCACTAGACGATGCTGTTGGAGGCAAGGTAATGGGATTGATCCGTGAACGTGGCATGGATGGAACTCTTGGTAAGGGTATTCTATTTAGTGGACTGGAAGGTGACTTTCAATCGGTGGCTGTTGTTGGTGTTGGACCTGCCGGTGCCGGTTATAATGAAAGCGAAGAGTTGGATGAGGGTATGGAGAATGTGCGTATTGCTGCCGGAACTGGGGCACGTGCATTGCAAATGCAAGGCATTATGGATGTCTATGTCGATGGCATGGACTATCCCGAACAGGCGGCTGAGGGTGCAGCTCTTGCTGTGTGGCGTTACAATGTAAATAGGAGGAAGAAGGATCGCACTCCCACACCAAAATTGCATATGTATGGGAAAGGCGATAATGATGCCTGGGTACGTGGTCTGTTCAAAGCGGAATCACAGAATCTGGCAAGACGTCTATCGGATACGCCAGCCAATCAGATGACTCCATCCATTTTTGGTCAGGCAGCTGTCGATGCCCTTTGTCCTTGCGGTGTGTCCGTGGAAGTACGTTCCATGGACTGGATTGAGGATATGAATTTGAACTCGTTTCTAATGGTGGCCAAGGGATCTTGCGAGCCACCATTGTTGCTAGAGTGTAACTATTGCGGAACAGCCCCGGAGGACAAACCAGTTCTGTTGTTGGGCCAGGGCTTGACCTTCCACAGTGGTGGGTTGTGCCTGAAACCGAAAAAGGGTATGGACGAATTCCGTGGCGCTATGGCTGGTGCTGCCGTCTGTGTGGGAGTTTTGAGAGCTGCGGCCGCATTGTCGCTGCCTTTGAACATCACTGCCGTGATCCCACTCTGCGAGCACATGCCCTCGGGCATGGCTGTTAAATGTGGTGATGTCGTTACCCTGCTAAACGGCGCCACTATGGGTATCAAGGATGTGGGCAAGGCTGCAGTAGTTATGCTAGCGGATCCCTTGCTCTATGCCCAAGCGAATTTTAAACCCAAACTGATCATCGATGTGGGCACTGTTGCCCGTGGTGTTCGTAACGGTCTTGGCGGTGGTGCTAGTGGTCTTTGGACCACTTCGAAATTCGTCCATACCAATTTTAGGAAAGCGGGCGGTGTCACTGGCGATCGTATTTGGCGCTTCCCTCTATTCCGTTATTACAAGCAAATTGTCACACGAAACACTAACTACGATTTAAGCAATGCGGGCAGAGGACCTGCCTCATCCTGTTTGGCGGCTGCCATCCTATCAACTCTAGTTCCCTGTGCCGATTGGGCTCACTTGGATATCCGAGGTACTGGTATGATTACCAAAATTAATACGTTGCCCTATCTGCTAAAGAATTCGATGACTGGAAGGCCCACACGTACCATTATTCAGTTTATGAATCAAATTGCCTGTTCAGAAGCTTCCTAGATGCAGGATCCTTCTCTAATCTGTAAGGAGTCTAAATTGTTTCCGTGGAAATATTTTCGACATGCGTAATTCTTACTTTTTAAAAAGTATTTGGGTGTGACTTGATAGACAATATATAATAAATGTAAAAGGGGTTCATAGAAAAATCGGGATGCAAACCAACCAAAAAAAAAAAAAAAAAAAAAAAATATGCAAAATTTCTATGAGACGCCGCACGAATTTCACGAGAACAAAAATGGACTTTGATTATCTTAAACTCCTCCAGCTTTAGATTGGGACAAATTTGCGAAATAAAAGATGCTATTTTAGAATGTCAACAGACATCGACTGGACTCTTGTGAAGTTTCAGTTTCCTTAAATATATAATCACTGGTCAAACATCTGAGAAACTATATTAGTGCTTAAACATTGGTCACGAGCAAAATAACGACTCTCCTTTAGAGTTTCTCTTGGGAAAAGAGGCTCGTCAGGAAAGAACAAAGCAGCTACAGGCTCTACTGACAATATCTTAAATTAGCCATTTAGGTTAACAAGGACTTAGAAATAAATTCATTTTCTTTATTTAAAAATGAAGGAAGCAAGTCATCCCTGCCGACTTTGAGTATACCCTGTACCAATTAGGAAAACTTTATAAAATCAAACTCCTTCGAATTCGCCATTAATTCAAACTAAAATTTTCCTCACAAGCGGCAGCAACAAACTCATACTATCTCGCTCACACTTACTACGCAATGTCGCACTGGGCATTTCAGTACAAATTGTACTTATATATAATATCTTCGATATTTCTTGTCCGATTTTAACGAAATTTGATCAGCTGATACCTTTTGGCCATAGTATTGGGTAATACGCTACTTTTAATTTAACTCTAGTTATTCGTTTTTCCTAAATTGCAGGGCGGAGGTGGGCGTGGAAAAAATTTGAAACAAACTTGATCTGCGTAGACACTACACGAATGCTGACACCAAATTTGGTTGCTCTAGCTCTTGTAGTCTCTGAGATCCACGTGTTCAGACAGACGGACATGTCTCAGTCGACTCGGCTGTTGATGCTGATCAAGAATATATATACTTTATGGGGCCGGAAATACTTCCTTCTGCCTGTTACATACATTTTAGCGACTTTAATATACCCTTTTACCCTATGGGTACAGGGTATAAAAAGTATCGGGTAGGTACTTTTCTAATAAGACCGACCCACTTTAGAAAAAACATAATCTAAAAAATCCTAATCTAGTGGATCTACAATAGTCAAGAACACAGCTAACTAGTTAAAACTAACGAATGTTTTACTCCGGTTGACTTTAAATCTTGGGACTATATTTTAGGAATATTTAACTTAAAAGTAGAAAAAAAGCCAACCTCTTAGCGCTAGTCACTTTGCTTAATTTGGGGTTACCAAATTGTGCAATTTTTTCAAGTGAAAAATGGATATATATATCGATAAATTTAATAAAATTGTCTATCCAACAAGCTTAGTTTTAAAGGCAAACAGAAAGTAAGGCAATTCTTTATTATATCAAAGATTTGTTAACATTTATTTGGCCAGGTGTGCTCATGAAATGTGGTTAAGTATGCAATACAAATAGGCATAGGAAAATAAACGCAATTTGGTCTGATTAGCATAAAGCCGTGAAACTGATTTTGCACATTTGATTGACTGAGCCAGCTGTGTGTGTGTGTGTGTGTGTGTGTGTGTACTGGTGTATGGGTGTATTCCAAATACCTTTCAATCCATCAAAGGGCGACATTTCCCTTTGATGTTAAACATCGTCAGGTGTGATTATTTACTACAAATATCAATCAATAAATGTTTACAATTTAAAGATGGAAATAACTTTGAAGTCCAATCAAATTGAATTTAATAAGTATGTATATTTATATATATATATATAGTATAGTATACTTAGAGATGGTTAATATGTCAGTCACAGGTGTAGCATGTAAATGGCTAATTACAATTTTGGTATCACAAAATGGGCAAAAGGCAAATGCTTGTGCTCAATATTGAATTGGTACTTTGGCTATACGTATTCTTGGCTAAGCTAAAGTTTACATACAAATACATATTTGACTGCCAACCTGGTGGAATCTCATTGTATGTATGGCTCTGTGTGTGTTCATGGCTTGTGCTGCATTCTGCATGCGGCAGCAGTCGAGTTTAATCTTACCTTCAAATGTCAAATATATACAAATGCATACAATGCATACACTTGACAAAATATTAAAAGTAATCATAGCATAGAAATATACAAATATCGAAGTTTAATTCTGGAATGATTTCTTAGTATTACAAAGAGGTTTTTGATTTTCTTAATTCTTAAATCATTTTCGAAACTAAAAATCCAAATATTGAATAATCTGTTTCCTTAAGAAAAAGGTTTTAATAAGTGACTTTTGACTATACTAAAATGTAGCAGATAGACTGCCATCTTTCTTACTTATAGTGGAAACGAAATGGAATGACTAGAATCAATATGAAGCTCCTCAATTAAGACTTTTCTTCAAGTGTATGTTTGTAGTAAGTTTTATTTATTTAATGACCTCAAGACCTTAGACAAACAGTTACTACTGTGCTTGTGGATTCGTGTGTATGTATGTGTCTTTGTGCGTAGAGTGGAAATTCATTTCCAACATTGATTAATTAATGCTAATTTACGAAAATTCCATTTGGCCATTAGCCACATAGAGCAACCTGAGGCTCGAATTGGCTTAGCCTTAGCTTAGATTGGCCCTAAGAGAGAGAAAGAGAGAGCCTTGTTTGTATTTATGGCAAGTATGTGTGTGTGTCTGTTTGTTGTGTTTAGATTTGATTCTGGTTATTCATTTTATAAAGGACAAATGCAAAATCAAATTAAAAAATTGTTTCAACTAAGGCAATTGGCTGTCCCCCAGCTGAGAAAGCGCACAATGAAATAAAAGGGGGAATGGGGAAGGAAAGTAAAGAATTGCTGCGGGGATGTTCCTGTTGCTGTTGGCCAATTCCAAAGTTGGTTGGGAAATGCAAGGATTTTATTGCTTATTTGTTAAATGGCTTGAAAAACTTAATCAAGCGTGATTTTGATACGCCCCATGAGATAACCGTTTATATGAGCAAACAGTTATATGAATATTTGCTTTTGTTTTTTTTTTTTCTTCTTACTTTTTGTGTCTTTGCTTTTGTTTTTACAGCCTTTTTCGCAGTAATTTAGGCCAAATGCGAAAGAAATTTCAATTTCAATTCCTCAAGCTGTTGTTTGCCATAAAGGCAACACACACACATATGTAAATATCTAAGTGTGTGTAGGTATGGCAAATCGTCAGCAACACCTGACAACGTCTTCTCTGTGTGTCGTTTTATGAATTAATAAAGACTTCCTTTTGCACCGCCCACATACCCAAATTCACCATGTCACAATACAGTTACCCCCTCTCCCATCATAAATGGCATTCTTAAGAGAGACCGACACAGCTCAGAGCCTTATTAAACGAATTTTTACAGCGCGCTTAACAAGAATTCTCACTTTATATGCAAACATGTGAAACACTATAAACAAAAGACCCCAATTTACACACACACCAACACTCTCTCATACACCCACTGTCATATACATACACGCACATACATACAACACACTCTTGCATGTGCGAAAAAAAAAATTTGCTTTCTATTAAATTTTACAGTAAACTGAATTTACACCAGAAACAAACAACAAGAATAGCAGAGCAACAAAAGCAAGAGCGGTCCCGTTATAAAACATTTGGAGCATAGAGAGCAAAGTGAGAGAGCGTCAGCATAGGTTAAGGAGAGTGAGAAAAAGTGGCAGGGCAATATGAAGAACGGAGACTTTTTATACCCTACGATTGAAAGTGTAAAAAGGTTTACTTAAATAGATAAGGCGTCTTAAAAAGTTTGCTTATTTTAATTTCTTATAAGTATGTATATAAAAGCACATAAACAAGACTCACCAAATTTTAAATAAATGAATAAATTGTCGGGAGAAACTACTTGGTCCAGTTTTTAATCATACATCAATACTTTATGCAGGGTATTATGTAACCGGCGCAGTTCACCAAAGTAGGAAACATTTTTTTGTTTTTTGGCTCCGCTTTTGATATAAACACAAAATGGCAGAAAATGGCGACACCTGCTGTTGCAAATTAGAAAAATAAGATGTTTCATAAAAATGAAATGTCAGAGGCAAATGCGGCGCACAACGAGAAAAAGAAACAACAAGAACAACAAAATAAGGGGCAAACATGCAAACAACAGGTGGTGGGGTGGGGGGAGATAGCGGGGCGAAGGATTTGTGAATAAACAAATATATTTTCCAGCAAGCTCAGTGCCCAAAAATATTTGTTGTTTTTGTTTCTTTTTTTCCTATTTTACCTTTGGCTAAGTCCGTTAGCTACACAAAAAAAAAAATATAACACGAAGCGGATCTAGAATAAAACCGGTGGTAATTTTATATAACCAAAACGTGGATATAACTTTTAGGTTAGCATGGTAACTGTTCACTTGATAGAGCTGATAATAGAGTGATATCGATAGTCAAAGTTTATTAGAAACATCGATTGCTCTTACACCATCGATACTTTTACGTTGTAATTTTGAATGTTATTTTAATATTTGATCTTAATAGCAGGGCAGAAGGAGTTTTTTATATACTTAATATGGAACACATCTTAATACAATTTTTAAAACAGACACCAAATGACTAAATTTAATTAAATTTTATTAAATTTCACCTTGTTTACAAGTATATGTCATTTTCACTTTCCAAGTGTATAGTCGCGCATATCACCTAGATCAAACGAGTGTCTGTTAGTGCCTGTGGTTGAAGTTCATCTAACCATTGACACCCTGCTGCAGATTCAATTAACCTCACTAGACACATCGGAGAGGTGACGATGATGACTCCGTTCTTCACTTTGCCTGCGCCATGGACTGGGATCTTATCAAACATTTTTCGCCTTACGGCGATTGGGCACAAAAGCCATTTAAAGTTGGGTGCTTCTCATTCCATTCTGCTCCTTCCGAGTTGCAGTAAACAAACACACGACGACGAAAAAGGAAGAACTAGAGAGAGTTAAAAGAGAATGAGAGAGAATAAGTGAACGGAAAGTGTAGAGAAGGGAAACAAATCTAATAAAATCAGCAGATGATGGTCATTAGACCGAAAAGTAATTTCATTTATTCGCAAACTCGATTTGTGTTGCTTTGTAGAGCAAAAGTAAGCACGAGTGCGCGTCCAAGGACCAGTGCCAGTGCCAGGAACAGGACCAAGACCGAGAGACCTTTGGTCATAGGTCAGGGCAGGGGGCATCCAAGAGCTAAGCCAAGGCAAATCAAGGCAGCGAAGCGTTCAACCAACGTCGCGCATAAAAACAAACAAACAACAAACAAAAGAAGGGAGAACCAGAAAAGATGCCCAGACACAAAAAGTGAAAAATCATCCAGGAATGAGTATGAGACCAGGGAGAAAGGTAAATAGGTAAGGGGAAATGACAAAGGTAAAGAGCAATAACAAAATGTATAGATGGATTTCTTAAACAAATTCCCAAAGATGCATCGTTAAAATTTCCGAACCTATAAAAACCTCTATAGCCCAGACGGATTAGTCCTGTGAGAGATTGGGAGAGAGAAAGAGATGGCGGAGAGAAGGTGGATTGTACCACCATCGTTTCGGTCATAAAAATCGCACACCTGTAATAATGGTAAAAACAATAAAATGCCCTTAGCCCCCTCTACCATCATCCAGCACCACGTGCACATCACATTTCGTGTTGCCAGCAAAGATGTACATATATCCAAACATTCAGGTTGGTCCATTTCGTTTCGTTTTTGGATACATTTCGCTCTTGTTGTTGCTGTTTTTATTTTTTGTTGTTTCTTTCTTTCTCTTTTGCTGCTTTGAGAATGGACAAAATGTAAATGAAATGCTTTTAAAATGAAATTTACTGCCTCAACTGGAACTTTTCAGCTCCATTGTTGCTCAGCCGGCAGCACTTAAAAGGAAATGAAATTAAGCGCAAAATTTGTGCCATTTTGCCGGTTTGCCAGCTCAAGAAGTATCTTATAGATACTTTTTCTTTTCTCTCTTTTCCACTTTCGACATTTTTCCATTATTCGGAATAAGCTTTAGCAATTTTTGTGCGCCTCCATCTAAAGTGACAAGTGGACATAAATTCCTAGCTCTCAGTGGTTTCTCTTTATGTGTTTGCCGTTTCGGTTGCACATTTAATCAGTGGACAAAACTCTTTCACTCATTCATTTTCATTCTGTATGCAACAGTGCAATCAGTATGAGAGGAGTGGTGGAGATAGGAAGAGTAGTTGGAGCACTCAACACTCTATTGTTGATTTTTCATTTTTGCGGTAGCCACTACAAACATTGAAACTCATAAGTATTTATACATACATACACACAGCAGTGTGTATATACATAAGTGTGTGTGTTTTTTCTATGTGATATACATATATGTATAGATACATATTTCATAGCCAGTTGTATAAAAACGAAAGACAGTTAAAAGGACACTACACTGAGTGGATTTATAACTATGAGATATATGTACTTAAGTGAACGCTGCAAAACTAGCAAAAGTACAACTATTATGGTTAGTCAAGTGGCAGCTGTTGTGACCTGACATTAAATAACAATTATAGTTACAATTATTTACTTCCAGTATCAAATGCAATATGATAATGGTTTAATTAACATTCCAATAATAATCAAGCATAGTTTGGCTTATAAATCAATTTTAACTGCAAGCCAGACAAGTCACGTTCAATTGCTGTTGCTTATAAAGGCTTACGGACTAGACTATAATTTTTGAAAAGGAACATCGTATTCTATCTGAACTAAGAATGATTAGAACTATATTATTATACCGTACTTAAGGATCAAAGTGGAATATCTAGATTACTTTCCTGTCTTGGAATAGGTTTCTTCGATATTTGCCAATTGTTGAACTATCTATAAAAACAATGAAATTAATATATAACAAAAATTAAGATGTTTATACAAATGTTAAGTATACGACATTTTTCCAAACAGACTGAAAACATATATCACTTATTACGTATACGACACATGATCAGAAAGTATTACAAAACAGTAGAAAGATGAGTCATATAATAACAAAATAACGGCATTTCTATGTTCCTACTAAGAGACTACAACTATAGAATAATTTTCTTTACTTTATTGGATTACCAGCAATTTTATTTAATTGGCCTTGATCAATTAATTTTTTAAATACTTCTCAATAGTTTATCATTGGTATTGCAGTTGTGAAATTAATCTTGGGAACTTTCTCATATGTTGATTAAATTTTAATTGTAATAAATGGATACACATATATACTGGGCAACCATAGTGGTGGAACATAATTGTTAGCAATCAAAGAAACGGAAAAGAAAACTCCATAATTTGCACGAAAGGAAATCATTAAGAGGAAAAGCAGAAAAAGTTTTTTCTATGCTGCGAGAACTGAGAAAAGTGCAAAGCCAAAGCGAAGAAAAACGAGGTGTTAGAAGCAAAAAGAGCAAAAGAAATTGTGGGGCAAAAAAAAATTGAAAATTGCTGAACAAAAAGCTAACAATATCTCTCGCTTTTGCGTTGGACAAAGTGCAGCTTGCATAGCGATTGTGGCTGGGACTTGCTTTCTTCCCCTTTCCCTTTTCAATTTCATGTTGCAAGAGTTTTTCTCTCCTTTTCTTTAGTTTTTGTTGCGGGTGCCTTCTAGTGGACAGGCGGGTTCTTGCTTTCCCGCCCGCCAGCCAGCTTGTTCCCTCTCTCTTATTAGCGTCATTCTTGTTTGCCATTTTTCTTTTAACTTGGTTTTTTCTTGTTGCATTTTACTCAATTCTCATTCATTCGTTATGGGCGCACAAGCAACAAAGCGCGAACTACCGCCATTTTGTGCACTTTGAACGCGCCATGTTGGGTCCTTTGCCGCGTTTTTATCGCTCTTGTCCTTGCGCCATTGTAAGGCTTTCGCCTGCTTTTGCCTGCACCGCACACAAAGTAATTGTCCAGTGTCATTGCAGCTTTTGCTCCTCTTCTCACCATCTTTTTCGTCCTCGTCTTCATTTTCATCTTCTGCTGCTTATTGAAACTGGTAATTGATTTATGTATTTATACTCAGTTTTTAATTAATGAATTAATAAGCTTTCTGCCCTAGGACCACGACTAAATCAATTGAGTGGAGGCACTTAGAAAATTGATAAGCAATTTACAACACAAAAACTTAATATTAACATTGAAGAGGCAACAAATCAAACCAAAAACACAACAAAAATTTTATAAAATTAACAAACCGCCAAAACCGCAGACAATCAACCTAAAAATTTATATTTGTTGTATTCAAAATTAGTTGGAAATTCTTAACAGCCGAAATTTGTATACTCTTGCTGGTATTAAAATAAGTAAATAATAAGTAAATAAAAGGAAAAAGTAAATTCAAAATATATATATAATATACATATAATATACAATAGCTTAATTTACAAGTGTATAATGATTTTTTTTTTTTTTGTAATTTGTTTTCATTTTTGACTCCTTTTTAAACATAACTAATAGTGAGAGATATAACGAATATTGCTAGCTTAACATAAGTGTAACAGAGGGAATCGTGATATTTACTAACACTAGAACTAGTACTAGTGATAACAGAACTGAGTAACGTTTGCATTAACATTAGAGATGGAATAGTTATTTTAAGTTAAAATGCAAAACGAATAACGAACTATAAAACAAGATCTTAAAACTGAATTCTGAAACAGTGCATTTATATACATATTTATATATTTATGTACCTATATATAAAATGTGACATATGGAAAGCAATAAATGAGTCATTTGTAATATTACTTTTTTAAATAAATTTATTTGTAGTCATTACTAGTGAATATTAAACTTACTGACAACTAAGTCATTGGTTCTTATACGAATACATTTTGTATTTAGCTTTGTGCCATATTCATTTCAAGAAAATTTTGAGTATATTCAACATTTTAATAATTATAAATATAGGAACCTGTTCTTGTATATTAAAAGAAAAAGATTACATCTACTACACTATGTGATAAGTTTCAATAACCTCAGAAGCATGTATTTAAGAATATTTAATGTTTAAGTTTAATGTCTTTAAATCATTTCAGTTCATACCAATCCGATCTTTAATCAAAGTAACTTCTATAAACTTAGCTCCAAATCAGATCCACTTATTTCAATACTGATCAAGAATATGTATTGATATCATTTCATTGCATTACAAACATATGGGCCAATTTGTAATACCCTATGGAAAAACAAGTATAAAAAGTTGTTGGATTGGGTTACTTTTTTTATGTTCTTTGGTTGGGAGGCCGAACATTTATCCTTGTTTGCGTGCATATGAAAATTAAAATTGTTGACAATTGTCATTTTTTTTTTTCTCCTTCTATTATTATAGCTGTTGTTGTTGTTGCTGTTGTCATTGTGTTGTCAGCGTTGTTACCGCGGTTGTTGTGGCTCTCCTCCTGCAACTGCTGGTTGTTGTCGTTGCTGCTGCCACACGCAACTAACCGCATTTTGATTGCAATGCATTCGCTCGAATCGTGCTCGTCGCTAAATTGAAAGCATTTTCCCCGCACCGTGTGTATGTGTTTGAGTATGTGTGTGTGTGCAATTCTGCGAAAAAAAAAAAAAAAAAAAAAATAAAAATTGCTGTTGTTGCCGTTGCCAGTGTTGCATGTGAATGCGGCATGCATGCTACGCATGAAATCTACAATATCAGTGGCGTAGCCAAGCATCAAGAAACTTAACCTCGATAGAGTGTCTTGATCTTGATAATCCATTTGAGTGGAGCTAGTTCCAAATCTTAAGCTAATCTTACTGTTCAATGAAGGGATAAACAATATAATAGATTTTATGATAGATAATTTTAATAGTTTTATTCTTTTTTAAAATTTCCATTTTAGTTGACTTAAAATTTAAGTTCAGAACCTGAAATTTTTTCAATATTTGTATGAAACATTATAATATTGAGTAGACTACCAGTAGTTCTGACCAGATTAAACATATACATAGATAGTATTAAAAAATTAAATGTTTCATATTCAGAAGCCAAAACTACTTGAAGTAGTTCTTCTCGATGAAAGTCACATCACGTACTAAAATGGAAAAAACAGAACTAGTTTTATTAGAAACTATTTCTATAACAATTTCAGCTCAATATTTTAAATGAACTTTTTTAAATTCAAATATAAATGTTAATACAAACATGCAAAATATAGATAACTAACTTTAACTAGTATTTTATAATTAAACTAATATACAAATTAAAAAGATTCTTTATATATATATAGGACATAAAAGTTTGCCTTTTAATTAAGTAGTTTTCGACATTTTTCTTGTAACCAATCTGATATGACTGCAATATGGAATATAATAAAATTGTAGCAACTTTAATATATTTAAATTTTATGTTTAATATTGCCGAACACACCCAAAATACATACGTAAGAATTAAATGGTTTTCTTGATCCTATCAAGAACTAGTTCACCACATGACAAATCTACTATTTTACGCGGCTTAAACTGTAAATCCAATATACAACCGTTCTCTTCATCCTCCCCCTTCACCACTTTTTACATTTTAACATGGTCTCTGCCACTGAATATGTATTTCATGTTTTTGTTGCTGCCTTTCGCCTTGTTTGATTTGTTTGCTTGTTCTGCATTTTCTCCATTTTCTTCATTTTATGTGCTCGCTTCACGCTGAGTGTGAATAAGCTGGCAACCAGCTCTTGCCAGTTTATTAAAATGTTAATCTTTTATAAAATTTCGGCCAAAAAACGAAAACACTTTCGTCGCATACATACAAATATTTGAACATATATATATATACATATATATACATACAAATTGAGTAATATTGTTGCCTGCAATATTTATGTAGAAGATAACTTAAACAAATGCTTGATGTAAATGTGTTTATATGGATGTTGATGTCATGTCTCTTTGGCTAATTCAATTGATTTGCTGATTTACTGAAGCGCACACTCACAAAGACAAAGACAAACACACACAAACACTCACATACATACTGGCGGAAGAAGAAGTGACTAAAATTGCTAAAACTGAATCAGAGCTTAATGAAATTTTTGTGTTTTACTGCCTTTGGGCCACACATTACGTATCCTCCACTTTGGTTTTCCCCCTCTTGCCACTCTCCTAGCATCCTTGGTTTTCTTAAGTTCATTAAGTCATAGAATAACATAATTATTCACTTACAATTAGAGAGACAGACACATGTTAGTTGCTTTAGTTAGTGATGTTTAAAGAAACGTTCATTCAATTACATAGAAACAAAGAAAAATCAAATCATCAGGCTTAATTTAGTTAATCAAGATGTTTGTCAACACTCTTTTAAATATCTTATACTTGTAGATCTTGAAAATCGATAAATTTTTAAAAATATGCATTGCCTCTGTTAAAAACCAAGAATGTAATGAGGAAGTTGTATTTTTTCTGTTTATATATCATAAATGGTTATAATATCAAGAATAAATACCCCATTGGGTACGATTCTTATCGTATATTTTATTATATTATATTTAAAAAGCAATCATTTTGTCCTTTATAATAATAATAATTCCTTCATGCTGTTATAATTAAGGTGAAAATATAAATTTTTTGATTTTGTGTTAGATTAGACAACAAAATGATTTTGTAAGATTATCTTTTAAACTAAAGTTATATTTAGACCATACTAAATCTATTTATATATATTCTTATCAAAACTTATAAAGGGAATTCCCCAAACAACATCAGTGTTGACAAAAAATCTTTGCATAATAGTAGTTAGTTTAGATATTTATATCAAGCAATGGAATATATAAGATCTACATAAATAGTTGGCCAATCTGAATAAAATACACCAGATTATGGGCTATATAGAGACAGACTAGATAGAGATAGAGTAATTCCCCTAGATATACGCTATATATCTATAGATATACTATATATAAAGAAAAAAATCTCGATCAGAATTTTAATCATTCTCCTATCTTAATTCTGTTTTTTTCATATCCTTATTGCCTGCAACAAATTGTTAATTGAACAGAATTATAAGCTAAACAACTTTTAGCATTATAACGATTGAAATAAATATATAATTTATACATACAAACAAGATAATCACATTACAAAGCCACTGTTTCTGTTTCTGCACATTGTAAACTTCTGTGAAAAATTAATATACCTTTTTTGATTTAAGAAGGGAATATAAAACAAAAAAAAAATCAACAGACAGCTGAGCTAATGCCATTAGCCAAGAAAATGTTGAATCAAAACCAACATTTGCTCAGACCATAAATTTCCCTCAGCAAATTTTTGGCCAATAAGTTGAAAGGCTGCAAAGTTTTTCCCTACATTCGGTAACCGAAAAATATGCAAAGCAGTCATAATAATTTTACTTTGCAACGAAATATTCTTATTTTTTTCTGTTTTTTGGTGGGGCTGGAGAAAATTGTTGGCAAACAAAACTTTTTTTATGCATCAACTAATTTCAATCAGCTAACAAAAAAAAAAAAAAACAAATAAAGGGAAAGAAATCAAAAATTTCGTTAGCCAAAAAACAAACGTAGTAACACGAGAGGAAAAAAAAAAAAACTTTTGTCAATAATTCCGACAACGTCGTCCTCAAATCCTCAAATGATTGCATTTTGGTGTAGATAGTCGGGCAAGAGGAGATGACTGCCAAAGTCTAGAAATGATCCTGGTGAGAGTTTTTCTTTTTCAAACTATTAACTTTATATATTATCGCCTTTTGTTTAAGTTGGTCTTTAACTTTTTAACCTACAGATCGATTCCTTTGGCATTTGACGTTGATCTCAGAGTCAAACCAACTTGGTGAAACTTTTCCATTCAGTTATATGGAGCTATCGCTCTTCATTAAACACAAAAGCAACTAGAGGACAGACAAGTTTGGTTCTGGTCTCACCATTTCCTACTGATACATTAATTAACTTTGGCTCCTTCATTGTATTCACCTGTTAGGTATTGCCTACTTATTCATTGGCTTATCACCAACAACAATAAGAACTGGCTAAATGGCAAAACTCCAAAAAACTTTTAATGAGTAAATGCAACAACTGATTGCCACATTTCTAATTAACATTTAACAAAAATTCATTTAACTTGCTGAATCCAAGCAGAACATAAAAATGTATAGATAAATGGAACAAAAGCTTCAATAAAATGGAAGCTAAATGTCTCTATTGGGAAATTGAACATAATCAGTTCTTGAGTGAAACTAAATACTTTGTTTGGTTTTGTTCTTAACTTTTGCACCAATTTAATATACATAAATAGATATTGATGAATAGGAAATCGAGAACAAAATGTATTTAGATGATTATACAATTTGAGGTTCTGTTTAAGTAGATCAATTAGAAACTGTTCATTTGGAAATTTAGTAAGAATCAATACTCAACTACTTAAGAAAGACATATTTTGATATAGTGCATTGGTTCATTTAAGGAAAATTTGAATATATGTATCTGCATACTATATGTATTAAAGCATTCCCATATTCATTCTCAAACAATTCGACCTGTGTAGGTATGAACTTTCTTTATATATTTATTTAGGTATATAGTGTTCTGGCATACATTAATCTGATATCGATTTCTAAATGATTCCCTTATAAGAACAAAAACAAAAAAATACTAATGTATTTCCTATGTATAAAACGGATTTCGAAAATTAATATTGTAAAAAATTTGTGTTTTTGAACACATTTTTTTTATTATCTTGCAAAATAGAACCAATCTGAGATAACTCGATTTCAGCCAAAAAAAAAAAAAAAAAAAAAAAAAAAAAAAAAGAAAAGAAAAGAACTCATGTCAGTTAACTAAAATCGTTTCAAAAACCATCAGTAAAATAAATTTAGTTAAGACATGTTTGATTTCGAATGTAAACAGCTCAAAACACGGCGAATTGCAAACTTCTTTAAAAAGTGGTTTTTGTTTATCGATAACAATTAATTCTTATCGGGATTGAACTTATCAGTTCAAAAGTTTATTTTTCAACATTTTATCCTTATCAGGATTGAACTTAATTTCAAAAGTTTAATTTTCAACTATTAAAGTATGTAAAATCACGAAGTGTCTGTCCTTTTTAGCTGAAGTTTCTTAAGCAACTTTGTATTTATAATCTAACAAAAAGTTAATTGATAAGTTAACATTAAGTCAATAACTATTTTATTAATCAATTAGTAATTAGATGCAAAATATTTATTACATATCAATACGTATGTTCGCATATTAGATTAGCAACCAAAATGTAGTTAATTTTAAAACCAAATCTAATAGTTTTAAAACTCTACCTGCTAAAAAAACGTAGCAGCTTTTATATTAGAAATTAGTTGGGTCTAAACTAGGATTCCCCTACATTCTAGTTCACATAGAATGATTTAAAGATATAGTCCATAAAGATAACCTTTTTGCAATGATCAATTTCCTTTACTCAAAATTATTATAGAGCTTTCAAGAGCTCTAAAGTTAGCTTTAAGATATCCTTTTTACCCAGGATTGTGTATCAACTTCCAAAACTTAAAAAAGTTGCTAAAAATAAGACTTTTATAAATTTATTTTACAAATTATAGTATAACCATTATTAAGTTCAATACAGTGGCGCTCTCTATACAGTTTATAAGAGAAAACTTTCACCGAATGCCGGCCCGGTATAAAACTTTCGGTGAAAAGCTGTCTAAAGCTACCCCTAAAATGGCTGGCAACTCTATGATGGCTAGAACATATGCTCTCTGCAAAGTTTCTGCTACCTAACGGAGGGGTTGATATTTATATATTTAGATGTGTGATGTGTATGAGTGTATGTGTGTTTATATGTGGAGAATTACCTCGCCTCTCTCGCGTTCGTTTATTCGCTCAGTTCGCTCCTGAACAGCCAGTGGGAATGTTGTGTGTGCTTTTTAACCCAAACGCCAAAGTCAACTGAACGTACTTCACCTAGTATAAACCAATACATATAAAAGTTTGTTAAAGGAACAGCAAAAGAAGAGAAAAAACAGTGATGAAGTGAAGGAAAAAAACTGTGACAAAAATAAAAAGTTTAGCATACTTATGTGAGTTGGAATTTGGCAGAGCGTGAACGGGTCAACATAAATACATATATGAAAATGATTGAGTGGCGAATGTAGAAAAATGTGACCCAATTCAAAAGAGGATTCTCACTTGACACAAGCTTCAATTTATATAAATACTCTTCACCCATAAACCTCGGCAATAGCACCACCACTAGCAGCGGCAGCAGCAATCACAACAACATTGAAATCAAAGTAAGTTTATAAAGCAAAGTGAAAAAGAGTTGAATGGTTGAAAATATTGCAACTTTTCACAAAAACAACATCAGAAAAAAAAGGTGGGTAAAATGTGAGATATTGGTTCAAAGTTCTGACAAAGTTTCTTGTCAGCTGATTGTCATGTCTCTTCCAACATGTTGTGCCTGCTTTGGTTTGAGCCAAAACTCAGATTACACCCCGTCATCCACAACTCCTTCGAAACACCACGAAAACATACACACACACCAAACTTTACGGTACTGTTATTTTATTTAACTTCTTCTTGTTTTTTGTCCAAAAAACACGCAAAAGGGCAACGCACACGTAATATAGCCATAATCAAAGGTAACCCAGGACAACAGCGCGAATTTCCACGTACACGTACACACATATGTGAGTGTATGTGTGTGTGTGCTCGTGGTAAGTGCATAAATTTGGCACTTGGCAAAGAATTAGCTTTAAGATGAATTCCTGATGGAATCTATTGCCACGAAAATAAAAGAGAAATAATGTTTATTTGCTTTTGCTGCTGTACGAGGGGCATTTGAAATGTTTTAAGAAACTAAGATTTCATATGAAACTGAAAGCATTAGAGCAATAACTATTAAGGATTTTTTAATGAAATCCTTTGGGAAAGAAACAAAACTACAAAATATTTAGTAATAATGACCTTGAGCACTTAGTAACTGGAAAGCATTTCTTTTAGTTATTTAAGAGTCCCTTTGATCTTTCCTTTCGTATTCCTCAAAGGTTCTCTCTTTTCTCTGCTCTCTTAATAGTTCTCTCTTCACTCTGCTCTCTTAACAGTTCTCTCCGCTACTGCAAATATCATTCTAGTTATGGTAGAGCAAGGATTTCAAGGATTATCAAAACTTATTCTACTCATATACTTTAAGTACGCGTTCCTTATTATTATAAATATTGTTGGTTTTTTAACAAAAATAAACTTACATAGGTCTAAGCTTCAATGGAAATTTCTTAGAGTAATATTGATCCGTTAACCTAACCTTACATTATGGTCATTAGTTATTCCAGTAAGAGGTTATCCACGTTGACTTTTAAAACTCAATTATTTTGCAATTAACTTTTTTAGCAACATTTAATATTCCTAAGCTTAATCTTTAGTTTTTTCCTTTTGAATTCTTTAACTGAAATAACTGAAATATCTATTTATATATTAGAATATCTATTTTTAACGAGAACATAGTGAAATTATTAAAATGAACTGGCTTAAGTATCCTTTTCTTTAGCCTAACCTTCTCTTTAATGCTTCTAGTGACTGTTATCACATAGGTTAAATGTTAGACTAGTTTACGCTTATTTAATTACAAGAACCTAACCTAACTTTTCAGTTCTTAACAGATGTCTTTCTTATGCACGAGAATGCCTAATGCATTAGAACTTTTCATATGCACCTCGCTTCACTTTGCGTACCTATTTATAGTTGTTCCGCAGGAGTGGCGGTGTTGGTGGTGGTGGTTTGGAGTAGTATGAAAGTTGTTCCCTCATGGCATTCCCTCAGCCAGCTGTGACCATACTTTAGCCATCATCATCATCATTCTCATTGGCATCAATACTTCAAATATGTTTATGCTCATATTTCACTTTCAGTTTTTCCGCTCAAATATTTATTTATACATTTCGTTTGATGATTACTTGATGTTTAATTGAAAACATATGTTTTTTGCTTTAACTGGAAAATGTGACGACACCGTCACTTGCATTTTTCTATTCCAAGAATAACACAATTGTGTGCCTACATGCACTTGACCTTGTTTCTGCTAATTGATTTTAATTAAGAGCGGTAGTTAATTCAATTAAGTAATTAATCTATCTATCGATCCACCTGATATTACATTATAGAAACTACTATAGCTAGCCATACATGATAAGTCTACAATTTCGAAACTTTTATTTGTTGTAGTTAAATTTATAAATATTCTGTTAATACCCATTTTTCAACTGAAAAATGGACCATCTCGATACGGAAGATAATTTGGATAGGGCGCTTACTGAAGCTGGTTTTGGTTTCTTTAACATAATTGTTGGATTTATTGGCGGGTTTGTTGCCATGGCAACTATATTTTGTACAACAAGTTTCTCATATGCGATGACAGCCATGGAATGTGAAAAAAATCTTACAAATTCAGAAAAGGGTAGAATGAATAGTATGGCCTATGCTGGAATGATTGCTGGTGGCCTCATTTGGGCACTCATATCGGATAATATGGGTCGTCGACCTGTCATAATCATAAGCCTTGCAGCAGATGCGCTTTTTGGTAACGCTTTGGCATTAAGTAACCATTTTACCGTGATGTGCATATGCAAGTTTTTCAGCGGTTTATGGTAAGGCATTCAATTGAATAAACGTTTAAGTAGACTATTCAAAAGAATGTTGCCAATTTAGCATATCTGGTGGATATTCCTCATTTTTGACCTACTTAGCTGAGGTGACCTCAAGTTCCAAGCGAACTCAAATGATGTTCGTTTTTGGCTTTATGTTAACTATATCATCGGGTATCTTACCAGTCATGGCCATTTTAATACTACCACACTCATCTTCAAATGCCACTTCGGGTTTTCAATGTGAGTTCATACATGAAATAAATTATTTTCTTATCTTATATTTTGATCCCACACTTAATATTAACGTGCTTAAATGTCCGTCAATCTCATTTTTTATTCACAAAAGCGTAGGAACTTTTTGATTTGAATAAAGGTCTTTAATTTCTTTATTCCAGAAAAGAAGAAACTTTATAGGCTAAAATTTTTGAAAATAATGTAAGTAACATCACTTACATTTATTTATCCCAATATCAGAGGGTATTTTGTGTTTTGTAGAAAAGAAAGTTTTGTCGCAATTGAATTTCTAAGCGATCGCAGCTGTTATAGTATAGGCAAGATTCGCATTAAATCCTTAAGTGTAATCCTTCAATTTAAAAGTTTATTATCCAAATAAATATATACTTAACGAAGTAGAACAAGCATTATTATATAATAATTTTAACAACACCTTTAAAAAAGTTGAGATACGTAAGGAAATTTATTTTTAAATGCTTTCTCTAAGCAACTAGAGTTGCCAGAGTGGTCCCGCACCATAACTCTCAGCTGATTGTCGTAGGCCTCATAGCAGTCAGCTTCTAAACATACATATGAACATTTATAATTGCCTTTTATCCCCTTAGATTCTAACTGGCAATTTTTTCTCACTTTGGTTACCATACCCAGTGTGATTGCTGGTATTGCTTTTTTTTTTATGCCTGAGAGTCCCAAATTCGATATACATCATGGTAATAACAATAGAGCCAAACAATCTCTACAGAAGATACAATTTCTCAATCGAACACGGGACAAAGAAATGCCAGATATAACCATTCTTGCAGACAAAGAAAAAAGGATATTATTCGATATTAAGGGTATGATAAAATCAGTAAGAAGACGTCATGTGATTGCACTAAGCATGTTAGTAACCATAGAAATTTGCGTTTTAATGTGGTCTGTATTAAATGGAATTTTATATATTATAAATTGCAAAATACTCTATTCTATTTATGCAGTCAGAATACGATACGTTTGTGGCAACCCACTTTGGTAAAAACAGCTCAAATACAGGGTCATGATTTGACATTTTGTAGTGTTATTGAAGAAATAAGTAAAACGGGATATCATCAAAGCGCATCTGTAAAAATGAACAACATAACCCACATGGGATGTGTAACTGTGAGTTATAATTAGAAATTTATTACGATTAATATTTACTTTTCTATTGTTAGAGTGTCAGTGCATCATCATTTCATGGCAATTTATATATATTTTTGCTTTGCCTTGATGGTTTTATTATAGCAATATTAGTAGCTAATCATTATGATGTCAAGAAGATGTTAGGTATAATTTAATTTCTACCCAAAGTTTTCTTTAAACAATTTATTAAACATTCATTATCCTTTTTTAGTAAGCTGTATTTCGATAAGTTGCCTGTTTACAATGACTTTAATAATTGCCAGAAGTTATTTTGGACTATTAAGCGTTTTGGGTCTATATCTTTGTGTGGAATATTTAAGTGCCATGGCTGTCAATAATATAGCTGTACAATATTTTCCGACTGTTGTGCGGTGGGTTAACTTAATTTAACATATTATTATAATTCCAAAGTAATTATGTTAATTTTTCTATCAATTAGAAATACATTTGTTTCTTTCATTATGTTTTCGGGTCGTGTGGGTTCCACTATAGGTAACCATGTACTTCCCAGTTTAATGGGTATTGGTTGCATGTATCTATTTGGATGGCTCTTAACTACTGCAATTAGTAAGATTATTTAATCATTTTTATTTTATAGCTTAACTATTTTTATTACACTGTGCCAATATATAAGTTTTTCTATATACTATATAAGAATCTAGATTATAGTATTCTTTTAACATATTATATTGCCAATAGCTATCTTTTTATCATTTATTTATTTTTAAGTACTTAATTACAAAAGTATTATATAGAACAATCACCTTGTCACAGTGTAATTAAAAGTCAGCATTCCGTTTACAAGTATTTAATATTTACCTAATGTCCTGTTTTAGTCACAGTTGTGGTGTCCATTTTTCTACCAAATCCCCGTAAAGGCTCCGTTGATCTCAATCGATAACTTTGTGTAAGTTGTATAGAGCCAACTCCAGAGAGAATTATTCAATTGCCAACTATTGCTAATATGTATGTATGTGTGCAGTCAAATTGATTTGAAATTAAAAGATTTTTAAAATATTCATGGTTTTAATTTCAATTAGCTCAATCGTATTCAGGCCATTTGCAAAATGTATGCAGTTATTTTCACTCAATAAATTGCTTTTTTTTTTTGTTTTCAGCTTAAACAATTAATAATGAAGCTGTCGGATACCATGGCTACGCCAATTGAAGAGAAACTTGACCAAAATTTAAAGGTAAATTAAATAAATTAAGGTTAATTAATCATAAAAGATAAAATGTGATTTAAAATGAATTATAAGAATTAAATTAAGAAATGCATATTGCAAAGAATGATTGTGTTTGGGTTAAGACAGATATCTTTTATGAAATCCTTAGACTTTAACAACTATTTGGATATTCTTTGTATAACAAATAAATAACAAATAAAACTAAGGGGCAAGCTTAGATAAGAGTAGACTTTTAGTACTATAATGTAAAATGAATGATATATGTATTCATATTATATATATTATATGTATGACCAATCATAATACCTAAAAAACTAGGTAACATATTTTGATTATAATTATTAATATGAAAATAAATAAAAAAGAACTTGACTTCGTCCTTGCCAAAGTTTGCACACCCTTTGCATTTCTAGATTAAAATTACCATAGGTTTTAATGTTATATTTTAATTAATTAATAAAAATTAATATAATTTTTTTGCAAAGGTATAAAAAGGAAAACAATGATATATATTTAGTAAATAAATATATAATATTATTAAAAAAATATAAAAATAATAGTAAGACATCCGATCTGATTAAAACATGATGTACAGTGTATGAGTTGTTGCGGTTAAAGTCAATTTACTATATCTTTCAGTTGGCCAATCCGACTAATCTTCATACTTGAACTGCTTGATAAAATAAAGAGCCTATCTACCAAATTTCAACCAAATAGCTTTAAATTTAAGGTCCATTTCATGCGAAGAAACAGACAGGCATACGGACATGGCTATATTCACTCGGCTATTGATGCTTATTGAGAATATATATACTTTATGTATTCGGAAACATATATTTCTGTGCGTTACAAACATTTGAGCAATTTTATGATAACAGCTACAAGGATATTAAAAGCAAAGAATAATGAAACCGTTTTTCAATGAAAAAAGTACAGTCAACTGTTACTACAAATTTGCTTACATAACAATGTTGATTAACTCTAAAAATATTAAAAACATTTTAAATAATTTTTTATATTTTTGAAAGATGAAATATTTTTATAAAATTATTGCTAATTAAAAGTTTATAATACTATAAAGAAACATACATAAAAGTTGCTAGGTAGCTTTAAATTTTAACAAAATATCTTCAAAAAATAGCTAAGACCTTCTTTGACTATATATAACTATACTGATTGATGCCATTGCTTATCCTGTTGCAGGTCCGCACTGGCATGGTGCATGTTAGCGATGGCAAATGTAGACCAGAACCACAGCGACTTAACTTGACAATGGAATTGTTATCTCTGCAAAAATTGGAAGTTGTTACACCGTCCAGTAGTTCCCATCACAATGGACCGCCAATGGAATCTAAGGAGCGTATGGTTCAAATTACTAGACAAAAACAAGGTGGTCTTGGTTTAAGCATAAAGGGTGGAGCCGAACACAAATTACCCATATTGATATCAAGGATCTATAAGGATCAAGCAGCGGATATAACAGGACAATTGTTTGTGGGGGATGCCATTATAAAAGTTAATGGAGAATATATAACCGCATGTCCACATGATGATGCCGTGAACATATTACGAAATGCTGGAGATATAGTAGTGCTTACGGTAAAGCATTATCGCGCTGCAACCCCCTTCCTGCAAAAGCAATGTAAGTGGTCTTCTTTTTAGAAATGAATAGCTAATAATTTGTAATTGCTTTCTTGTAGTAACTAAAGATACACCAGATTCTGACAATGATGTTACTTGCGCTGAACTCAAAGCCGATGAAGGCTACAAGTCTTCTGTAAATAGTGGCACTATAAGTCGCAGTTGCAGTCGCCCAATGTCTATATGCTCAGAGCCGGAAAAACGTTGGACAGATGTGGTGACAGGTTTGTAAAAAGTAAACTTTTTAAGCAATTCTTTTTAATGATCTTTCTCTTTGCTAGTACCTCTTATGATGGCCTATGTCACACGCTATATTTATGGCACCGATAAGTTGCGTCAAAATGCCTTTGAGGTACGTGGTCTTAATGGTGTAACCACCGGTGTTATACACTGCGATGAATTGGCCATATTAAGTCAATGGTTGAAATTGATTACTGATAATGTTGTGGGTCTAACGCACTTACAAGTAAGTTAAGGTTACTTTGCTTTAAATTTGGTCATATATAAAGTTATTTTTCCTTTTAGATGAAACTCTACAACAGAAATTTTGCTGTGGGGGAACGCATCGAGTACATGGGTTGGGTTAATGAAGGTGTCATCAATAACAATATATCATGGCAAAGTTATAAACCAAGATTTCTATTGCTCAAGGGTACAGAAGTAATGCTCTTTGAAACGCCGCCAGTAAGTTTTGAATTCTTTTTATTTTAATGGTTGGATCATTTAAACAAGATCTTTGTCTTTTCTCTTTAAGCTTAATGTGGCTGGCATAAGTAAAGCTTTGGTAGTGTATAAGGTCTATCAGACCATGTTTCGTATTGTTAAGGAATCGGAAACTGTGGATAGTCGTCAACATTGCTTTTTATTGCAAAGTTCAGGTCACGAGCCACGTTACTTGAGTGTGGAAACGCGTCAGGAATTATTACGCATTGAGAATAGTTGGAATGCTGCCATAGTAACCAGTGTTATCAAGTTGGGTGTAAGTATATATAGACATATCATGTATATATAGGTATATTATGCTATATGTGATATACGCATCTAGAAGTCAACGGAAGATGTTTATGCAGTGTTGCTAGCTGCTGGAATATTCTACAGGGACGTAAAACATGCGTACAGAAATGCTAAGCTAAGCTTGTAGCAAAGTTATTAGTGTTGGAAAGTTATTATATATGGCTTATTAATAAATTATGTATTTAGGCAACACTTTATATGTACTTATGCAACACTTCATGTGGATTTTATTAAGCAACATTACGCTTTCCCTTACCAACACTACTTTTTCATGGCTTTTAAACAAAATCTAGCTAAAACTTTAAATAGATTCAGTTATTAAAGACAATTTGTTATATACTTTTAACACTTTTCTAGTCTAAATTAATTTATATTATATTTTCCACATTTACTTAAATTTTAGCGCAAAACCTTTGCCGTATCGCATCATGGTAAAAGTGGTGGCTTAACCCTTGATTGGCAGGCTGGTTTCTCTTTAGCTGAAGGCTCCGATTCCTCAATTGTTTGGCATTATAAATTCTCTCAACTGAGAGGTTCCAGTGATGATGGTAAATCCAAATTGAAATTACACTTTCAGGATCATGATAGCCGTGTCATAGAAACTAAAGTAAGTTACATTTTAAAGTAATCTTTGTTCTAACTAACTCTTTCTATATCTTTGTAGGAACTGGAGTGTCAGGTTCTACAAAGTTTATTGTTTTGTATGCATGCTTTTCTCACAGCCAAAGTGGCCTCAGTTGATCCAGCATTCTTAAGTTCAATACAACAGACTTAAATCAAAAGAAAACGAAAAATAAGGAAAGGGAAAGGAAACCAATGTAAACCCATATGCTTAGCGTACCATATAGATCTACTTATATATACATATATATATATATATATTATCTACTTATTATGTATGTTGCATACACACTAAATTAGAGTCAACTTAAAGTGAAATCTCTTGGTGCATTATAGGTACTTATAGTAATTAGTAAATTTTAAGCATATATAAACTACTTATTATATAACTAGGCTTTGTTTTCTATATATATATATATATATATATATATATATATATATATATATACTCCTTGATTTAAACCCTAATACATATATATTTATATATAGTTAAAGTTTACATACACTTTATTATTGTTTGGTTTTGTTGGTTTATCTATTTTTGTTAAAAATGAAAATTGAATTTTCGATACTAAACAAAACAAAAACAAATTGAATGCTTTAAATAAATTAACCATTAGCTCACATTAAATACACCAAACAAAAAATACATCCACCGAAATTCTCAAAAAAAAAAAAAAATGCACATAAAACACTCAAACAGCAAACAACAACAACAGCAACAACAACAACTACTCAAAATCATATTTTATTAGATTTTTATACAATGAAAATAAGATCAACTGTTATAAGTGATTCCGTATATATATATATATACACATCTACACACAAACACACACATACATAAATAGATATATATATATATATATTATTATAATAATAATAATGACTCATACTATTATACACAAACATTAAATGTCATTCGTCAATTCGGATTGTGTCTTTCAAAGTGAATGAATGAGAAGGGCAAGAGAGAAATTTGTTGCACAAAATAAAAACAAACAAGGAAAAAATAAAAAAAAACAATATTTATACGAATTAGTTAGCAAATTAAGTGAGCACAAAAGGAATGTCGCAAATTGCCGTAAATGATTAACCATATAACCGCATAAACATGGGCGTGGCTGGCTTTAACTTTAATTTCATAGAAAAATGAAAAAACTATTTGCAAGCTCTTTAGAATATAATTTTTGAAGTTTCTTTTATTAAGACAGATTTATTTAAGACTGTGCATTAGTTAGGAACCAAAAGAATTTCCTATACAAAATATATATCAAGATGGGAAATTTACTTTTATACTTTTTTTTTACTTTTATATATTTACTCTAGGTTCTTTAAAGGTTTTGAAACCTTTCTAATTCATATTTAAATATAAAAAAATTTCATATTCTATTTTTAAAGATATTCCTAACAAAGTCCAAATTTTCTCAATAATTTTTTTAAGTAGTATTCAAAATATTTGATTTTAGCTCACTCCAAATTTTTACACTACGCTAAACTTAAGTAAAGAAAAAAAGTTTCTAAAATTTTTGTTAAGGTTGATTTCTATTGAATCAAATCATTTTCTATTTATATATATTTATTTCAGTTAAAAAATGTTCCTTAAATATGGATCAAAGTAAGAATTCTTCTTTGCAAAAGCTTTGTTAGCCAGCCATAACGCATACGCAGCGTATGCCAGTTAAAAAAAAACTAAATTTGAGAAAATATATATAAAATAAAATTATTATTTTAACTAAATTGAATATAAATGATCTTAGACGATTGATTATAGAAAACAAGAACAATAAGACTCGGTATATAAGAACCAATTCTTAAATTTCTTTTCCCTTTCTTTAAATTTTTGGAGGCTTTTTTTAAATGTTTTGGCAATTTGAGTAACTTCTATTTATATATTCCTTTGAACAAGAGATTACTATTAAAAGTTTTGTGTTTAAACAATTTATATTTGTCTTTCATCTTTATAAGACTCAATTCCTACTTAAAAACAAAATAAGGGAGCTCGATTCGGCTCGGCTTACTCTCAATCATGGAATTAATTTAAGGCTTACAACAATTTATTTAGTTGTTGGTTTTATTAACTATCAATTGATATTTAAATAGTTTTTATATTTTTATATTTTTTTCTATTTATTTCTATAGAAAAACCATTTGTCTTTAGTTCACTTCAAATTTTTACAATACGCTAAACTTTTTTTAAAGAAAAAAACTTCTAAAATTATTGTTTGGATTGATTTCTATTGTATTGAACAATTTTCGATTTATATAAGCTCCAATCTTTTAAAATTTAAACAAAGTATAATATTTTTGAACCTTTTTCTGATCTAATAATTCAAATTACAAAAAATGGATAACCAAAAATTAAAGTTTCAGAAAGTCTTGAGAGAAATATATTTCGAACTTTTTCATTGCTGTTTTTCTTGCAAAAAAAAACGCAAAATTTTTTCAAATGAATTACGTTTAAATATTTCATTTTTATGATAAAATAAAACTTATGCATTTATTCAAAATGAGTGTCTAAATGAATTAAAATAAAAAAAAAAAAAACTGGCTACGTCCATGCCGCATTACCCTACAACACAAAAACAAAAACGCGATCATATCAATAAACAAATCTACATATAGAAATGTAAGCTACTTATAAATCAGCCGCATTATATAATCGTATACAAAAACAAAATGAAATGAAAAGCCAGCTAACTTTTGATGTTGAGAGAAAGTAAATAAACTACTTCCATATATTCTTGTCAAACGGCTGTAAATTAATGCTAGCAGATCAAAATACCATATAAATGTATAACGAAACCGAAAACCAAAAAAAACCAACAATATCTAGCAAACAAAAAAAAAAGAATACTACAACTATTTTAATCCATAAACTAACCAAAAAAATAAAAATAAAAACAAAAAAAAAACGATGGCACCTTAAACAAGACCAAGAAAATGGATACGTAAAGAACAAAATACACAGCAAATTAATCAAATACAAAATACAAATATACCAAAAACAAAAAAAAAACAAAACAATATTTACTTACCTATATATGTGCTTAAACCCCCTTACCCGCCTCCCACTCCCAATGAAAGAAAGAAAAGTATATATATGCGGCTTGCAAATTATTTTCAATTTTTTTTTGGTATCATCGAAATGAAATTACTGTGAAATCATCGAGAAAAAATTTTTAATTAAATTCATTAAAACGGAAAAACTAATTAAATATATATTTAATTTTTTCAATGTACAAGAAGAAAAACAAAAAAAATCTAATTACTAGATACAAATAAATGAAAACTTAATTAGCTAAAAGTTGTTTCGTTCCCTCTTCTTCGATTCCTTTCTGCTTTTTTTTTATCCATAAATAAAGTACACAATTTGTTAACTTCAGTAACTGAAAACTAGAATAATTTATTAAATATTTTCAACACACAAATTAAAATAAAATTGATGGCTGTCAATTTTACTTTAATTTGTTTAATAACAAAAAATAAATATAATAATAATTATTTTAACTAGATCGGATGATTTCAATATGGCTGTTTAATTGAAATCTTCAAATCGCTAAAGAAAATTGATAAATGAAATTGAAACAAAAACTTTTTCATGGCTGTTTAGAAAAAGATTTTGTTGATCAATTTCAAATAAACAATAAATTAAATTAATTTTATATATAATTTATAATAATTTATGTACAATATTTGTTCTGATTTTTGGATTAAGATTTTTGTTTAGTTATTTTTCTATATTTTTTTTTTTGTTGTTTGTGTGTGTAATATAAATTCCTTTTGGCATTAGCAAGCAAAAGTTTTATCAATTCAAATATTTTTTTGTTTGTTTTTTTGTTTGTTTTTTTCTAAATTTCTGTATTATCTACACAGCATTTTTTGTGGTTCCTACTTACTACAAGCTAGTCTTAACTTTTAGACTCGGAAACCTAAGTGGTAAGTACATTACGTTGTATGCGAAAGTTTGCTTTAATTAAACAATATTTTTTTTTTCTTTTTTTTTGATCTAATTTTAAGATCAAAAGCCAATCAAATTAAAATAATAGTAAAATGTTTTTTTAATAATCCGAAGTTGTTGGTGAAATTTTCAAACATAATAAATTTGAAATCTTGCCATAGGCCGAACTCAGACATCCACTGAACCCTTATGATCGGTTTCTGTCAATCTAACCAAAGTTACCTCAGTGGTCACACCATTTAAAGTCAATGACATTTCCATTTGCTGATCACGCCATGGTGTGGTCAATGCTGTCAAACGTTGACTCAATGTACCCGGAGTTGAGATTAATTTTAATATAGCCACAGCTGGTATCATCACAACCGAGGAGCCAGCTATGCACCAGCCCAAAGTGTTTGCCCATCGTGGATACTCATAATCACCATAGGTCAAGGGTTCATAGCCAATTAGGCCATAGACTGTGATAAATAACAAAAATATTGGTGCCACAAATCTCCAACAGACTTGCCAATATCTTCCTGGTGGAAAACCAATCATATCCCTTATATCATCACTAAAACGATTCGTGCCATAGATCCAGGATACGGCAATGGCCTCAAAAAATACAGCCACCAATATGGAATATCCGGCAGCATAACGATCAAGTAAATGAAAGAAATAAAATCCACCTTGGGTACAACTGGCCAGGCCAACAATAAAATATAAAGAAAATAATCCGGCAACAAATAGTTCACGATTACGACGTATTTTTGGAAACTCATCCGATAAGGCTGTAATAATGGCCTCAGAGCCGCCAAACTACAAGACCAACAAAAAGAGGATAACAAAAATAGAATAGAATAGAAGTTTTTAAAAATTATATATATATATATAGACTTACCGAACTATCCAATCCGAGTGTAAGCAACATCATAAAGAATATCAATGCCCAAAATGTGCTTGCTGGCATTGTGGCTATAGCTGCTGGATATACAACAAATACCAATCCTGGCCCTTCAGTGGCCACATCCTCAATTCGTACACCCAATGTGTGAGCCATATAGCCCAATACCGAAAATATCACAAAACCAGCCACAAAACTAGTTGCCGAATTAATAAAGCTGGTAAGCAGAGCATCTCTATGAAAGAGATAAAACCATTTAATCAGATCTCTAAGATATATTCTATATATATATTATTAACTTACTTATAGACATTATTATGGTACTTATTATAAGAGGCATAGGCCAATAAAACACCAAAACCTGGTCCCAATGAAAAGAACACTTGGGTGGCAGCATCAACCCAAACTTCAGCCTTATAAATGGCACTAAAATTTGGTGTTAAATAATATTGTATGCCCATAAATGAGCCAGGTAAAGTTAGGCCACGTATAAGTAGGATCAATAGGACAACATAGGGAAATAAAGCTGTAAACCAAACCACCTGAAAAGGATAATAAAGTGAGAAAAAAAGAAAGGTAATTCGCATTTTGTAGATTAGTAGTTCCTTAACTTTAAATTTCTCAAATTATTTACTAAAATTCTACTTGAATAGTATATTAGATATATTAAAGGATCCTTATAAGGACAAATGAAGTAAGCAAGTCGTTTGCCGACTTTCAGTATAGCCTGTACCCAATAGAAAAACTGTTATAAAGTTAAACTTCTTTAAATTTGCAATTAATTTAAACTAAAATACTCCATACAAACCTCACAAACGACGGCATGCTATCTCGCTCACTCTTACCACGCCATGTTGCATTAGGCATTTCAATACAAATTGTGTAGAGAATTTATCTCCGATATTTATTGTCCAATTTTGACGGAATTTGTTTACTTAATACCTAATATTATTAGATGTGCCAGGTAACAGTGCGATAACTTCAATAAAACTCTATTTATTCGTATTTCCTGAATAGCGGGGGCGAAAGTGGGCGTGGCAGAAATTTAAATAAACTTGGTCTGCGTAGATAGTAGACAAATGCTGACAACAAATTTGGTTGCCCTAGCTCTTAAAGCCTCTGAGATTTAGGTATTCATACGAACAGATAGACGGACACGTCTCAGTCGACTTGGCAAATGATGCTGATTAAGAACATACAGGTAACCCTCCTACAACGCGAGTATTAGGTTCCTCGGAAATGCCGTGTTGTAGGAAACCGCGTTGTAGGAGATATGAACTTCATACAAAAGTCAGGGTTAGGTTCTTATTCAAAAAAAAAAAAAATAGTTTTTAAATGCTTATTTAAAATATTTTTTAATTTATTCAAATTATTTTAAACAATTCATTCAATTAAACAAAACAAAATAGAATAAAATTTGAAAAAGAATAAAAAAAAAACGGATTTCAAGTGTCAAACTCCTACAAATCGCCCTCCTCAGAGTCACTTATTATAATTTGAGCGTGTTTGAAATGTTTTGCTCGTGGTCGTCCTATTTCAAAATCCGAGCTTGAGCCACTATCACATTGATCCGGTTCAGCTATTAAAAAATCTTTGATTGATGTCTGCTTTGTCCTACTTTGTAAATCTTTATAGATTACCTGGTAGGCAGAAAAATCATGCTCAAGATTTCTTTTGAACATTTCTGCTCTACTATTTAGAGGAACGTTTTCCAAAACATACTCTTCCAACTCCTTCGCCAGATTTAAAAGTTTCACTCAAACACTTTCAGTATGTACATATGTATAATACAAACATATTATTATTTCTTTATGAGACTACGAATAATAGATATACATACACATATACACAAGTAATTTTTGATAATTGTGTGTTTATAGAATAGTTTATAGAATAAGTATTTAAAAAATGCTTAAAAATCGCGTTGTAGGAGTCGCGTTATAGGAAACATTCCGCAATTCGCAAACCGCGTTATAGCGAAATCGCGCTATAGAAGTACCGCGTTATAGGAGGGTTACCTGTATATACTTTATGGGGTTGGAAATGCTTCCTTCTGCCTGTAAGTAACATTTTAACGACTTTAATATATCCCTTTACCCTGGGGTACAGGGTATTAAAAACTATGTTTTAAAACTTTGTCTTAAAAAGGACTTTAAAAAGTCACAAGTTTAATTCAGAGAACTTCTAAATTCGATTACAATTTTAAAGAAAATCATTTTTGATTATTATACGTATATCTTTTAATTATCTTACCTTGCCCGAAGTGCTAATACCCTTCCATAATGAGAAGTAGCAAATGAGATAGACAATAAGCAGACACAAGGCCATATCCCATTTAATGGCACCGAGATCATGAATGCCCTCACTCTGATTTAATTCCAGAATGTAACGGCTATAAAATCAAAGATATATTGTGTAAATTTATATTAAATAAAAGAAATGCTTGTTAATTTGATTAAAATTTACAAAAACTACAAATTTATTGAGATACCCATTCAATATACTCACTTAAAGTATTCCGAGGCCGCCGATTGATAACCCTCAACATGAGATGAGGGAGCTATAGCCGGTGCCAAACTGGTAAATGTGCTATTACCATAATACATGGACTCATTCGAGTAATATAAACTTTGATTACCATACATATAGAAATCACTCATATTACCATTTACAATCAAACGCGAAGCATTTTGGCTCTCAAACTAAAAAATTAACAAAAAACTTATTTAAATTTTAATTTTAGTTAATATCAAATTCTACTGACCGGCCTACATTGAGGTGTATTCCAGGGATTATTACACGATGTCCAGGGTAAAACATTGGTAAATGAGGCAAAAAAGAAACGCAATGACCAGGCAATGATAACATTATAATAGAAATCCACATAGAAGGCTATCAGAACCACAGCATAACCTATGCCTAATTAAACAAAATATTTTATTAGATTATTGCTTTTAAATCATTTCATCTAGCTTACCTTTAAAGAGGGGCACAAGGCGTCCCCAACATGTGATGGCCCCTTTACGATTGTGTTGACCCAGGGCCAATTCCATATAGAATAGAGGTATACCCCCAACTACCAACATGATGCCATAGGGTACAAGGAAGGCGCCTGAAAAAATCCATTGGGGAGTGGTAAATTGCATGATGAGAAAATGAGTTCAAGTTTTCTTTCCGCTTTATATCGGCAGAAACTCATTTTAGTTGGACTACAGAATAGATAATACAGTGGTTTGAATATCTATTAAAATACAGAAAAAAAAATTTTTGCTTTTAAAAAAAGGAAAATAATTCCTATTGATATAGTAGAAGACGAGTTTTCAAAGATTAGGTAAAAAATTGAAATTAAATAAATAAAAAATAACTTTATTTTTGGAGACTTAAGAGTTTGTAAAAATAATCGTTAAAATTCATAAATATTTATTAATTCAAAGAAAAATTCAATTACGATTCAAAAATATTAAATATGGTTATAAATATTTTTGTATCAAAAATAATTGTTTATGAATTTCTCCACGGTTTTTTAAATTTATGGTTGAGAGCAAAAACTCCAACAAACTCTTTTCACAAAACCCGTCTTTACTTACTAAAAATTTAAAAGTTCGAAAATGTATCAATATTTATTCTTATATAAGTACTTGACTTTAGTCTAATAAAAATTTCAATAAGTTTCGGAACACCTTCAAAATTAAATCCTACTTTTATGTTCTTTATTAAAAAATTCATCAAAAAGTTTTTTTAAAAAACTTCTGTTACAATTTATTTACAATAAAAATTATGTTTTTTGAATTAATTGTAATGTTATTTGAATGCTTTTAAGTATATTATAATTTTAGAATTTAAAATATATATTTAAATTTACGAACACTTAGAAAAACTTTAGAAAACTTTTAGAGTCTAAAAGATTTTAAATTTTTAGTTGAAAATTATGAATTTCTAATTTAATTTCTGAAAACTTTATCTCAAAATTTTTAAATATTATATTTTATATGTGAAATTAAAAAAAATTATGCTAGTCTCCTTGGTTAATAAAGAGAAAGCCTAATTTTTAAAGGGATACTAAATTTTATTTATAATTTTGGCCTAATCAAACTTAGCTATTTATTTAGCCAGTTAGTTTGATTATTATATTTATTACACAAACTTTATTCCAAATTTTTAAAGTAACTCAAGAAATTTCCATATTTTTTTTTTTATATATTAATTAAAAATTTTTTTTTTTTTTTTTTTTACCTAAATTATCTATTTATTTGCACTGTTCTAATAAACTACTTTTAGATCGGACTGCTAAATCAAGCAGCTTTCTAGGAATTTATATCTATACCCTTGCAAAGGATTCATTTAAATTGGTCATATGATTGTAACGCATTAAGATATACGTTTTCGATCCCATAAAAAATGTATATATTATTGATCAGCATCAATAGCCGATATTTCTTAGGAGTTCAGATTAAATTTTCAAACATAGTCGAAGATAGTTTTCAATAGAGAAATAATTTTTAATAAGTCAAAGTAAGAATTTTATAGGACATTTATATACCTATGTATATATTCAAATCAGTGCTAAATAAACTCTTCCTATCCGTTATCTTATAGATTAACTCTTTACTAAAACAATCAAATCGAACCACTGTAATGAGGTTTGCTGTGATTTTATTTCATTTTTATTTTGTTGTAACTTATTTTCCGTTCTTATTTCTGCAAAAATATTTGTGTGTGTATGAGTAAATGTGTGAGTGTGTGTATGTATATGGCTGACAATATTGCCGTCGATGCAGCATCCGACATCCTGCATCCTTCTCCATCTCTATAAGAGAGTGTCGATTGACCCATGTCAATATCTGTTTTTGTCGCTACACCCATCCATACACAAAATCAAATTGTTTTACAAGTGCCACTCTCTAAGGACATTTTAAAAACATTAACAGAGAGCCGAGTAGGACATTCTCCACCATTCTCTGTCTCTGTTTTGCCTGTCCCATGCACTCGACATTGTCCCCACTCCACCTTACCAAACTTGTGGGCGTGTGTACTCCGCCTTAAACCCAACAATTGGTAAAGTGCCATCGATACTTTGTGTTGAGTGACATAGAAAAATGAAAGGCAGTGAACAGGAGACAGGAGGAGATGCGAGGTGGTGTTATGGAGGATGCGGAGGCTATAATGGGCGGAGCTTCACTTTTTTATGATTTGATTATGTCTATTAGCAGGCAAAGTGGGTGACAAAGTCATCGACGGCCATTATAAGTGAGACTGCTTCCAGCTACAAAAGGTTCACATCATCATGATGATGATGATGATGTTGTCAATTATAAAAGAAAATGTTAAATAAAACAAAAAAAGGAAAAACAAAAAGAAAATTCCAAAAATTCCACAAAAGATGGTAAGAGGAGGGAAAGTTTTTCCTGTTGCTGCTGTTGATGCCTTAATTTCCTTTAGTTAATATACATTTCCGGTTCGTATCAGTTTGATGCTTAAGACTTGGACTTTAATAAGAATACCAACAACTCTAACGACTCCATAATAATGACATTTAAGCTGGCAGGGGTAAAGTTAAGCCTAGCAACGGCTTGGCCACCGCTGGCAATAAAAAGCTTAACTTAAGCAGTGGCAGATGAGTGGCTCCAACCATTGCTCCATTGCCACCCATTCATCCAGTCATCCATTGCCCCATGCCCCACATTCACTCCACGTCACTCACACTTGATTGAGTGCAATGAAGCGCATAAATATAACCATAATTTATTTGGATTTTAAAGCTTAAATCATAAAATAGTAAATATGAGTAGTAGGTAAAAGGTATTTGACAATAGAATACATGGGTTGCCACTTGAGTTTAGAACTAAAACTAAATAGCAGAAGAAAAATATACTTTGTTAAAATTTAGTATAGATTTTTGTATTGGAATAACTTTTCCTTCAATATAGGAAAGATTTTGGTTGATACTGATATCTTTAATATAGATATATGTATATATTCTAGTAAATAAGTTTAACGATCTTTGAACTTGTAGAGCACAAGTTAAGGATCAAGTTTAATAAATATATAGCATTTACTTTTTAATTAAGATTAGTCAGGGATTTTCCAAATGATGATAATATAAAAATATTAATTAAAGCTTAAGATAAATAAATAACATTAAAAGAAAAAAGTCTATTCTTAATCTTGTTTCATCAAGGATTTAGTTCATTTTGATTAGAATTAAAAACGGATACATCTAAATCATAAAATTTGTTTTAAATCGAGGAAAATGATTAAAAACTAAAAGCAATTAAAAATTTTTAAGATTCTCAATTAATTTTTCTTAAATTTCATAAGTATAAAATTTGGTTTCTTTTTAAAAAACGCACCTTTTAATTTAAAATTGAAAAATTGATTAAATATCCCAATTTTGAAATTCATTTATAATATTTTCTTAAGAAAATGAAGATTTTAACAGATAAAGATATTAACACCAACAAGAAGATATATTTAATTTCCAATTAAAATATTTTTATTATCTTTTATATCTTTTATTACCTATGTTAATGTATATTTCTTTCATATAATATTTATTTCCTATTTTTATATATATATATCTTTTATACTTTTATTTCCTATATAAATCTATCTTATTTTTATGAATATTAAGATTTCTGAAGAAAGACAAATTAGAAACAAAATGATAATTTTATATTTTATTTTTTTATATATATTTATATCTTCTTTATGTTTTTAAACCCGTAAAGGTAAATGTGCATTTAAAAGCATTCAAAAAATATATTTCTTTGATTAAGAATTTAGTAAAAATCCTGGACAGGTTGCAGAATATGATGAGAAATCTATAAATGAAGTCTTATAAAGATCATTCATGAAACTTTTACCTCTAATCTATTAAAATCTCTTAAGGCAATGGAGATTACTTTTAATTTTTTTAAAAAATATTTATGTATTTTTTATTTTTATTTTGTATTAAAACCCACATTTCATTATAAATATTTATCCATATTTTATTTGCAATATGTTAAAGTTGACTATTTGGTTAATAAAGAAAACATCAAATTTTCAAAGGAGTACTAAATCTTTGTCCTAATCTTACTTAGTCCTCTCTTTGTTCTAATCGAATTTAGTCCAGCCAATAATTTTGACTAAGATATTTATCACGGTTCATAAGATTATTGGTAGAATTAAATATAATAAACTATATTTTTTAATATAATTTTAGTTAAAGGATCGATATATAACAATCGATACAGATAGATCGATATAAATAAATCGATATCACAGTTAAATGATAAAACTGTGATATCGATCTACTTATATCAGCACTTGCAGCACATGAGAAAACAAATTGTCTAAATAACTTGGAATTTTGTTAAGAAAAGCACTTAAAATGATTCAAAAGAATAAAAAAACTATATAAATTTTATGTCCCTCTAAATTAATAAATTTTATTAACTATATATTAGTATTAACTAACTCCAAGTTTACTCAAATATCCTTACAAAATCGAAATATATCAATAATATGATTCTACCCTAGATCATTTAAATTAAGTATCAATTTGAAGGGTTCTCCTCTTTATATTTTCATATTTCATTTCGCCTAAAATTATAACAATTCCCTGTGACTTATTTTGAGATTAAAAGTGTCAAGTTTAATCAAATTGAATTTCCTATATATGGGGGTTACCCCTCGCTGTTGGTGAAACGTGGTAGAAAAAGGCATAAGCATCAGAAATCAGAATCCATTTCTAAGTGCTCCATCTAATACAGTGCAAAAAAAAAAAAACGTGTGTGGCACATGAATTTCATTTTTTTCCCACAATGCGTATTACTTATAAGTTGTGCCATTGTGTGTAAGAAATATATAGACAGAGAAATGTGGACAGGAAGGAGTGAGTGAAAAAGAGAGGCTTATTCTCAGTCCTGGTTGGAAGGAGCAAATGCGATTATGACTGCCAGATTTAGTTGTCATACAAAAGCACTTAACTTTGAAATTGTTTTGAATGATGATGGCTGAATGGTTGTGAATGTGGATGAGGATGTGACTGTGGCTCTGGCGTTGCGAATGAGTTTCCCTTTTTTCCCCCTACCCTTTTTGCTTTATTTTTTTTTACTTTGCAGGAAGTGAACGCTTACCGCCCAGAAGTTAATGGCAGCAACCGCGCAGCACTTGGCACGCACTTTTCTGCCCCATTCTTTTTTTTTTTTTTTGCTATTTTACTTTTAGCCAAAGTGTTAACAAGGCAAAATAGCAAAATGATGGAATGAGGACAATTTCTTTTTCTCGTTTTCTAGGCTTAATGGTGTGTAAAGTCACCGCCACATAAATTATTTCTTTACTCTAATTGGCCTCTAATGCCATGAAACTAGATGAGTCCTTAGACCAAGACGAAAAAAAATTACTTGGACTAAAGTTAAAGAAGGATAGATCAAGATTGACTTTTTGTACTTACCACCTCCATTTTTGTAACACAAATAGGGAAATCTCCAAACGTTTGCTAAATCTACAGCGAATCCAATAACTGATAATAAAAAATCCACTTTGCCGCTCCATGTTTCACGATCGTCGTTAATGCTGGTATTATCATTCACGTTATTATCGTGTGGAATTGATGTTTTTGTTATTGTTTGTTGTTGCTGTTGTTGTTGCTGCTGCTGCTGCTGCTGTTCCTGATCCTGTTGTCCGGTATTTGGTGACATCTGCAAACCAATCTAACCGTATCCTCTCGGCCCTCTCCAACACACACACACACTCTCTCTCTCTCTCTCGTCTCTCTCACTCTCACACTGCTACAATGCCGCCTCTCGCCAAATTCTGTAAAAATATAAAAAAGAAAAAACAAAGACCAAAAGGAGAATAAGTCAAAAGGAAATCTTTAGCAACAACTACAATATAAGCCAAGCCATATGTTCTATATGCATGTGTATGTGTTTGTAGGTGTTAGAGTAGGTGGGTAGACACTTGACACATGTTTGGTCACGACATGGATATGGATATGGACATGTTCATGTCCTGCTCTAGCCCTTGAAGAGCTTGTTTATTGTGAATGAAGGATTTTTGGATAGGAAGAGGGGAGGGCTGATATTACGAATACGACAGGTGGCTCGCGCACACACAAACACTTCACTTCATTCAATTGACAGGAGCATAAAGAAATATGCGTATGTTACACACACACACATACATACATATATCTATCTATATGTGTTTGATTATGAATTTTAAAAAACCAAAAAGAGGGCCTAAAAACCTTTACTAAATTCTACTAATACCCAAAGTGAAGTATTTTTAAACACAACTCACACATATTGTACTCAAAAAGTATACTTAATTAAGATGATCCACATACATATCATAAATCATATATACATACATATACATCATATATATATACATTGCTTTAATTAGGCCAAACAAATTTTGATTGCTTTTAAAGCTCAGTCATGCTGTGATATATATTTTTATAATTAAATCAAAAGGCAGACAGATACATAGTCGAGTTAAAGATATTAATAGAACTCAACTGTCAAGATATTCTTTTGTCTTAAGCGATTAAATTTATTAACTGGTTTCGCATGACTTTTTATGGAATGAATAAAATTGTATTACAAAAATGCAAAATGTAAATTAATTGTAATATTAAGGTAAAATATATTGTCGCCATTTAAGTTAACTTTTCTTAAACGAGATTTCTTATAGCAAAAAAAAATATATATAAATAATGAATGAATAAATAACTGAATGAATAAACAATTAGTCAATAAATTACTAAATAAACATTGAATATTGTTCAATATATTCTTTAATATAAATGGAACCTATTTTATACCTTTGTAGAAAAAGGTATATTAATTTTGATCAGAAGTTTGCAACGCATAGAAGGAAGCATCTCCGTCTATATAAGATTTATATATTCTTGATCAGCATCATGATGAACTGACTTAATATAGCCTTGTCCGCCTGAACATCCATTCTTCTGTCTGGATCAACGCAATCTCCTCCGAGACCCTTAAAGCTATAGAGCTAAAATTTACATCAAGGCTTTTTATTGCTGCAGGCATTGAATATCTCGAAATCATCCCAATCGGATTACTATATCATATAGCTTCCATAGGATCGATCGGTCGTAAATATGCTTTAGGTTTAATAACTTTGTTGTTTTCCAATCTAATATCACCAAAATCGGTGTTTGAATGTTTTATACTTCTTCTTAACATATCCACCAAGTTTCATTAATATTGGTTGACTATATCATATAGCTCCCATAGGAATAGTCGGTCATATAGATGGGCTTCGGGCAATAACTTGTTTTACTTTTCAACTTCAGTTTTCTTAACTCTTAAGTTATAAAATATGCCAAGTTATAAAATATATTCTTTAGTTATAAAATATACAAAAAATGTTTGTAAATTTGAATTTTAAAGACTTAAATATTAAAAATTTGACTGTAAGCCAAAGTTTAAAAATGTAGCTAAAATAATAAAGATTTTAAATTTATGAAATACTTTATTTTTGGTTTTTAAAATATAAAAATATTTTACATATATTTCTACAAATATTTTAACCATTTTTTTTCCACAACTTTGAAGAAGATTTTAATAACTTTAAAATATTTATATACCAATTTTGAATTCACATTGCATTATATTAACGATAGAAGGAATATAAATAAATATAATATTTTTTAATGTTTATATATCGGTTATAGGTTATGAAACTATTTTACAGATGTTCTCCAAACCAGTTGCAGCCACAGAAATAATTGTAATACTTTTAAAATAAAAAATCTTTAAAAGCCAACTAAATGTTATAAAAATTGTAATAAAAATAAATTAATTACAAATTAAGCTGCTTTGAAATTTTATTCTATATTTTCACGATAAACAGATATAATAATAAATGTAACAATATACAAAGAATCGAACTAAAATTCGAGCTGCAAATTTAAGTTCAGGCATTTACATAACTTTTAAAAATTATTCCCAATATTCCTAACAAACTATAAATAAAATATAAGTAAAACTCTTAATAATAAATTAATTTTTGTTTTTTCCCCAGTTTTTGTATAAATTAAAGTTGTTTGTTTTAGTTATTACCTTTTAAATTTTTTCTAGATCTGGAATCAAATACAATTGTTGTGCCAATCCATTTTACAGAGTTTCCAAAGTCATTACAATAATAATTATGCCAGTTTAATGCAACAAATAGTTGATATTGAATAATTTAATTAATTGTTTTCTTTTTTTTTTTAATAATTTAAATTGAAACACTAATTTACATATATACACTTTTGAACATTTGCCTTTAAACTGGGAGAAATCAAAAATATGTATATAATAATCACTAGAAAAATCAGAGCTGTTGCTTTTTAGATAACATTCGAACGTATGCAACTGAATTCAAGTCAAGCTGCCACTTTTATAGTCTGCGACAAGTGGTTGTTGCTACACACATACTTACAAATATACATACATTCATAGATGCATAGCTATGTATATATATATATATGTGTGTAGGCTCTTGTATGTGTCACAAGCAACTACAAAAGTTTTGCCCCAACGTCCGCATGCGCCAAGGAAACGTTCTGTCCGGAACGGAAGTGACCAATTAGAGTTGCCTCTTTGTAAGTATGTATGCATAAGTATGTTATTATGTATGTGTATGTGTGTGTGCATGTGTCTACATTTGAATATGTATGCCAGTTATGGCATGAATCCGTCAAGTTATGTTAACTGTTAAAGGCTATGAGCTTTTTAACAGAGCTATGTTAAATGTTAAATGTTTTGATTTAACGGACATTTGTTTGGTTACAGCAGAACGAATTATCCATTTCTGTTGTGTGAGCTATTATTATTACTAGAAAGTTGTAATAATAATTTTAATAGCTATGATTAGTTATTTCTAATGATCTTGTGTAATAAACTAAAATAAAATAGCAAAGTTATTACAAGTTAAGCAATCAAACACAACAAACTAAATTTTTTTTTATTTCTAGGTAATAAAAAATTGCTTATCAAGTTAAATTACTACATTCAACTATAGTTAAAAATTAAGTAAAGAAAATACTTGAAAATATTAAATTTTAAATTTGTTTTAAATTTATTTGGAGTAAACACAAAATTAATTTCTATTTATTTGTTTGCTTTTCCTTATGCAAGTAAATCCTTAAAAACAATATTTACACACATCTTTCAAGCTTACTTCTGTTAAATTTGAAAAACTAACATTAGGAACAACAGTTTCAAATTAAATATTAGCATTTAAATGTATTCGTAGATAAAGATCTCATTCTATATTTCTATCTCTTCCTCAAGTTCTCTCAAAAGCTTTATTTCTCTCTCTCCCGCTCTTGTTTTTTTCTTTCTCCCAGAACTTTTATGTTTGAAAATATCTTTTTTTAAACAATTTTTTCAATACAAAATTTTCTTTCCTTAGCCGATAGCAAAAACAAAAAAAGCTCAACTAGTTGGCAACGGTTTCCCGCAGAAGTCGGAGGTAAAATATCTAACCGATCCGTCCCGGTTCCATTGAAAGCATTGAAAGCCTCTTGCTTGCTTCCAAAATGCAGTTAAAAGTATAAATTTGTGTAAATTGTGTAAAAATATGACCCAATTTTTAGTTAAATTAAGAGCTCGTCGAAGAAAGATATATGAAATGAAATATTAAAAAATTGTTAAAGAATAATAGATATTTCTTTAAAATGTTTTATATAAGAGCCAATGTTTGAACATTATTATTTTGATATTATGCATAAAAGTGACCAAAAATGAGAAACCAAACGAAAATAAAAAAAAATTGAAGCAAGAAGAAGAGGGCACAAACTAGCCAGCCAGATCGCTAGACAGACACTCATACATAATTACTCATTATGCAGATAAATGAATAAACTTCAGCAATTTGCACTTACTGAAAAATCATTTCTACCAGGAAATATCTCAGTCATTTTCCGCATCGCATTCGGTTCTTTATTGTTTTTACTTGTAAACCAAATCCAAACATATTAATTCATCGCTCTTTTCTTTACTCGCGCTTTTCTTAACTGCACATTCTACACACACACACACACACATTTGTGTCGATGTATGTGTATAGCATGTCTGTGTATATATGTACATATATACATATAGCGGCGGGTGCCCGATATAGCTATAGCTATAGCCACTGTGTGTATTTCCCTTTTCAGTTTTTCTGTTTCTTTCGCTGCCCGCTATAAATATTTACAACGCATGGTCTGCATGCATTCCCCAAAAACCAAATAAATATTATACACTTCATAGAAACGATTTTATTTATCATATATGCATTATTCTGTTATATTTCACAGTAAGTTTTAAAAGTGATATGAAATGATAATTACAATTAAAAGTTAAAGTTTACAAAAAAAAGAAAACCAGCAAATAGAACAGAAGAGATTTAATAAAAAAAAAATTATTTAAATATTGTGAAACTGCAAAAATGTCGAAAAAACCTCGTGGACACATACACAAAATACGTGAATTTGAATTAGAAAAGGTGAGTTTAAAATATATTTAATGGTTTTATAAATGTTAGATACTAATTACACTAATTAACTTGTTTACATTTTAAGAGCACAAATCGAAGAATGAAAAGATCTTTTAAACAGATTTAACGTACAATTTGTAGCAGAATCGGATTATTGTACTTTTCATTTTGAAATCCTTAAGCTTGCTTTATAGCTATAGTATTATCTTGACTTTAAAATTTAAACACTTTAATTAGAATTTTTAAAGATTTAAAAGATTTTTTAAGATTTAAAAACTTTTCATTTCTCCAAGTTTATAAACTTTAATTTGCCTTAACACAAGATCCAATTAGCTAACAATTTATCTTTAATTGTTCACTTCTTTTTTATTTGATTAACACAAATAGTTTGTACAATTTTAGTCCTTTAAAATATTTGAAGGGCATACCAACTTCGTTCTTGTCCCACATTTGAATTGATTTTCTTGATTTGGCTTTTTGCCAATAATAAGAAAACATTTTCTTACCCGGGGCCAATAGTCTAGCAACAACAACAGTATAGTGTTTTGTTGTTGTTCATAGTGCCGAATGGCGGTGGGGCAAACGAACCCATGTTAATGAGCCGATTTGGTGATCAAAATAGAGTAACACATGTGTCTACACATCGACACAACAACAACAATAACAACAATTGGCCAATCTGGACTCTATAAACTCACAATTAATATAAATATCTGTATATTATCAATTACAGATACAACTGGTAGATGAATTTGATATCATACAAATAGTGGGCGAAGGATGGTTTGGTAAAATTCTACTTGTCGAACATCGAGGATCCCAGACTGAAATGGTTTTAAAAGCAGTTCCCAAACCATATGTGACTTTACGTGATTTTTATAGAGAATTTCATTATGGTTTGCATTTGGGTGTACATCGGCACATTGTGACCACTTATGATGTGGCATTCGAGACAGCTGGATTTTATGTATTTACACAGGAATATGCTCCACTTGGCGACTTAACCTCAAATGTCACTGAAACAGGAGTTGGAGAAGTGTATAGCAAGAGAGTGGCCAAACAATTGGCATCGGCCATAGATTATATGCATTCAAAGTGAGTAATCCAGACGAATTACGATATTAAAATAACGAGTTCTATTAAAAATAATCTTTTATCTTTTCTTTAACAGAGACATAGTACATCGGGATATTAAATTGGATAATGTTTTGATATATCGTTCAGATTTTCAGCGTGTTAAACTATGCGATTTTGGTGAATCATATCAAACTGGCTCATTGGTAGAAAGAAGAAACGAATGGTTGCCCTACAGTCCGCCAGAAGTATTAGAAGTTAAGCCAGAGGGCACATACAAGTAAGTTTTACAAACTAAACATCTTTAGAAACTAACCTCAAAGTTTGCAACTGTATCCGGGAAATATATTTTAGACTTTTAGATTTATCTTTTTAAAAATATAAAAATACTATAATAACATATATAACCAATATATACAACCACTATTAAAATGATCATTCTCGTTTATTGACTCTTAGCAAGCCTAAAACCTTCTTCTTCACTTCTTTTTTTTAGAGCGGATCCCAGTCACGATGTTTGGCAATTTGGTATAGTGATATTTGTATGTCTAACTGGATGTTTGCCTTGGCAAAAGGCCGCTTCGGATGATCCACGCTATGTACGATATTTGGCCTGGCAGAGTAGCATTATGATGATGCCATTGAGAAGGACACCCAAACTATTTAAACTACTCACCTCGAATGCCCAGCGAATGTTTAAACGTTTTTTTGCACGCATCTCGAATAGACCAAAAAGTTTGGGTGATGTTACAAAATTTCTAGATGATCGTTGGTTAGCCAAAACTGCGGAAAAAGAAATGGCAGAATATGAAACAGATGAGCTATGTCCATCAATGTATTCTTTCCACAGTAGTCCAGATGAGAAGAATCGTTTATTATATACGTTGGCGGATTGTGGGATTGAAACCAATGTGGATCGCCAACAGAAAAAGAATCGTATTAAAGACTGGATAGAAGCATCCATTATAACAGAGGAAGATGAGGTAAATAATTTAATAAATATTTTTAAAATGGTTCAATGCTTTATAAATTTGATTTGCAGGAAGAAAACGAGGAAACCAATTCCGCTTCACCCTCATCTTCAGTGTCCCGTGAACCTGTTCCCGGACACATTTCCTCCATTCGTCATGTTCAGCCCCCATCCACAAAACCAAAGGAAATTAAAAGCACATTAAAAGATGCCAATCAGAAGCACTTCGATCCCAGAACAGGAGTCCTCCAACAGGGTCCGAGTGAAATGGGTGGTCAATTGGCCAGTGGCAATCAGTCGCTAGCTCCTTCGAATTACACCACAGCATCCACTCTAACCAATGCGGATAGTTTACTGACTCTGGGTTCTAGACAAGATTTAATGGCCAGTAATTTGACCATGTATAACTCAATGGAATTGGAAATTAATCGTCTAGGTGAGGGCAACAGCAGCAGCAATCTCCTACTAACCGCTCTCGATGTGAATCCTGGCCAGCCCTTCAATCCTTCACCTTCCAAAAACTCCATTGGCGTGGGCACAGGCGTTCGCAGCTCCACTAAGGGCATTCTGCAACGCTCCAAATCGGATTCGGTGCAGGCAGCCCTATTTACCAGCATGCCAGCTATAAATCAAGAAAATAATCAACAACCACAGCAATCCCTGGGCTTTGTCCCTAACGCTAGTTCCTTTTTTGGCTCGAAAACTAATACAAAACAAGTGACCTTTATGGGCCTAACTAATGCCTTTCAATCGCTTGCCCAAATGCCAATCAATCAACAATCGCCATCCTACAGCAATTACAATAATTACCCATATGATTCTCAAGTTAAAGACAGTGCCTATGGTTCCACTGATGTCAGCGAGATGACATCCAAAGCAAGGAATGTTCCTCCAGCTACCAGCACCAGTAACTCCTATATGACCAACAGCCAGCCGCAGCAGCAAAGATCGGTGGCGTTCAAGGACTCGCCCTATGATCGGGTTGGGGTTACCAATAACAATTCAGGGCGCAAATACAGGTAGCTCTCACCTTAGAGCTTACGCCCACTTATATACTACATGCAATACAAGTTCCAAATAAATAGTTTATAAACATTTCTTAAACTCGGCGCATTTTCCTCTTAAAAAATGTGAAACTTCATTTATTCAGAAATAGATAAAACCAGGCCAAAGATAATGTAGTATCTGACGCGTCTTGCGTTTGGTTTGTCTACTTGAGTGGAATAAAACGGGAGCTGTGGGTGGCACCAATACCGGGACGACCGTGCTTAACTGGCTTGTAGGTCAAAGAGAATTCACCCAAATAATGACCAATCATCTCAGGCTTGACTTCCACCTGAAGTAAAAAAGTCAAATCCATAAGTACATATAAAAACATGGTGCTTCTGAATTTAATTTTTACCTGTCCAAAATCCTTGCCGTTGTACACGCCAATGATGGAGCCAGTCATCTCTGGAACAATAATCATGTTACGCAGATGAGTCTTGACAATTTCTGGCTTCTCATTGGGCAGAGCCTCCTTTTTAGCTTTACGCAGCTTCTTGATCAAAGCCATTGGCTTGCGCTTCAGGCCACGGGAGAAACGCCTGCGGGCACGGCTGTGCATCAGCTCAACCAATTGGTTGCTACAAAGGAGGAAAATTATTAATATATTGTATAAACCGATGAGCGCGATTTGTAGGTCACACTCACTTTGGCATATCCAACAGCTGATCCAAGTCGACACCACGGTAGGTGAACTTCTTGAAGGTACGCTTCTTCTTCAGAGTTTCATCAGCCTGGAAACAGTAACAAAATAGGAAATATTAAAACCATGCGAATTGCATACTTTGAGGTTAGAATGAAAAAAGTGTTTAGCTGGTTTTCAGCCTTTTAAGCAGCTGCAATATCACGTCAAAGCCTTTTAGGTAGACTTCATTGACGTTTAGAATTGTTGCTTACCATTTTGTTAATTGATTTGACGATTAAATCGCAAAAATATACAGCAGCAGCTATTCGTCGAACAACGTGTCGGACGGCGGACCACGCAAAAAAGAACTAGGGATGGCTTAAAATGGCTTTATATCGATAATTCAATCGATATTTTATGAAATCGAATGTATTTATCGAAAAGTATGCCACAATGTGTCAAGTTCGTGTGACACTGCGCTGTCTGTGTTATTGGTAAGTGCCGTAATGTCATATTGGCTGAATCAGCTGGCAGCCAATGACAGTTGTTGTTTTAAACTAACAACTATCGTAATGATTGAGTTTATTTAGCAAATAATTATTTATTTGTATTAAAACTTTTCAAAAAATCTTTCAAATGAATTATTCAATGCCAGTATTAGCAATTTATAGAATTATAAATATTTAAATCAGACTTTTTCATAGTAATTTTATGAACTTTTAATATAATCGTAACTATCGATAGTGCCATCAATGTTTTGCCAGCTCCAGTAACCAGGTCTAAACAATGGTGACGTTAACAGATATATGTTTTAAAATTAAACACCTAGCGCTTTAAAAATGCGCAAAAACAACAGAAGGTAGTCTTTCAAACTGAAATTGTCTGTGAATGTTTGCACAAAAGAGCTCGCGTCGACGATCAGACAAATGTACGAGCAGACGCCTTGGATGTCCAAAAGCCGCTGACGCCGTTGACTGTTTTTTTTTTGTTGTTGTTGTGGTTTTTCTGTTTGACGGTTTGATAATTTTTGCTTGTTCAAGTGTTCAGCGACCGCGACCTCGTTATCTGAGGAGAAAAACCAGGTAAAGTGGAGTGACAGACGACACACACAAACACATTAACATAAAGGCAGCAATTTGACAAATGTTCTCTTCTTCTAATTGGAAAAGCATCTGTCCACCCACTAAAGTAGACAAACCAGTTCCCAATATTTTTTGGCAAGTGAAAGTGTGACGACGCGCCTCCAGCTCTGGCTCATACGCATTTACTTCGTCAGCGAAAATGTTCTCTCATTCTGGCCATGTTATGACGCTTGCTAACAGCATCATTGGCGTCGGTATATTGGCCATGCCATTTTGCTTTCAAAAATGTGGCATCATCCTCTCCATACTCCTGCTGATTCTTAGCAATGGCATAACACGAATTTGTTGTCATTATCTAATTAAAACTTCATTACTGACACGTCGCAAGAGTTTCGAACTATTGGGTCTACACGCATTTGGCACGTCGGGCAAATTACTCGTGGAGTTATGCATCATTGGTTATCTCATTGGCACCTGTATCACCTACTTTGTGGTTGTTGGCGACCTGGGACCACAGATTGTGGCCAAAATCTTCAACATTGATGCTGATTCACCACGTTTGCAAACAGCACATCTCCGTATTGGTGTCATGCTGGTGATAACTTTGATTTGCATTTTACCGTTGGGCATGCTCCGAAATGTGGATAGTTTGTCCGCCGTGTGCGCAGCCTCAATTGGATTCTATCTCTGCTTAATGCTGAAAATTGTTCTCGAATCGGAGACACATATTTCGGCCAATGATTGGACTGAAAAGGTTCTATACTGGGAACCAGCTGGTGTGTTACAATGTTTGCCCATCTTTAGCATGGCCTTATCCTGTCAAATGTAAGTCAACATCTATTTTCATTTTACGAATATAGGCTTTAACATTTCTAATCTACTCCAGGCAGCTATTTGAGGTCTTTGAGAGCATTAATAATCAAAGTCTGGATAAGTTAAATGGCATTGTGCGTAATGCGACTTGGATCTGCACTTTGGTTTATATAGCTGTTGGTTTCTTTGGCTACGTTGCCTTTTGTACATACAGTTTTTCCGGTAAGTTTTAGTTTACTTAAATGGAAAGTGCGTCAATTGGCTTATCATTCTGTTTTTAACAACTGTTTTGATAAGTAATTAAGTTGAAATCCTCTCTTAAATGGGAACTGAACGTTTAGTTATTATTTTTCTCAGATAAGATTAATGGAAAACTAAAATTTCTTTTTCTATTTTGCAGGCAACATTTTGGTTAACCTCTCGCCCTCCTTTGGTAGTGATGTAATTAAAATTGGATTTGTCTTATCGATAGCTTTCAGTTTCCCATTGGTTATATTCCCATGTAGAGCGAGCATTTACTCGCTCCTCTATCGTAAGGGGCATACGGAATCAAGTAGTTATATACCAGAACAGAGATTTCGGCTTATAACCATTTTCATAGTAGGATTTTCTTTATGTGTGGCCCTGGTAATACCATCAGTGGAGTTAGTTATTGGCTTGGTTGGCTCCACTATAGGTGTGGCTATTTGTATTATGTTTCCCGCTTCCAGTTTTCGTAAGATTATTAAGAAAGATTCTACGGAGAGAACACTGGCACAATTTGTATTTGTCAGTGGCTTTTGCCTGATGGTTTTGGGTACTTATGCGAATTTGAATGCCATAGATGAGAAAAGTTCAGGACCAGAATTTGATGTGGGACAGATTGTTACACCTCTGTCGGTACTGAAACCGGAATTACCTAAACATTTGGCTAAGGATGCTGGTGAAGTTATCGAAAATAATCATATAGAGGCAATTTTAGAAGAAAAGAAATTAGACAATACTTTGAAAATAGTTGAAATAACAAAAGAGAAGCCTGTACTAAAGTCACCCTCAGAAAGCCCACCTTTGCCTCCACTGCCCGTAGATGAAACTCATGAGCAAGATCAAGAAAAGGCAGATAAAACAGTCGATAAAGATACAGAACCAATAAATAATTTAACACAAATCAAGGTGGAACCAGAAGTTAAACCCACAGAGAAACCACCACAGGAAAATATTGATAATGCAGCTATTAAAAAAGAGGAGGAAATCACTGCCGAAGAGCAAAAGGAAAGTAAAGCTCATGCCGATGAATTAATGAAAACTCAAAATGAATTGAAAAAGACCAAGGAGCTTTTGGAACGCACAGTGGATGAACTTAACGAAGAGTTGGCAAAGCAAAAACAAGTACAACCAGAGCCTGAACCTCAGCCTAAAAATAACCCAAAACCCTTACCCGAAACTGAAGTTAAACCAAAAGCTGCCTCTCTAATCGATATATTAACAGAAAACGCTCATGCCAAAGAGGAAAAAGAAGCTCACGCTAAGGTCTTTGAGCCACTGTCCTATAAGACGGGTGAGCTTATGAAAAATGCCAGTGCCAAGATCAAGGAAGACATAGCAGCTGCACCACCTGCTTTAGTCAAGAGGCTACCTTTACCCCTGGCATTGCTCGTAAATGTGACACAAACCCAACCAATATCAACAAACGCCTCTCTGAGTGGTGAAAATATTGAAGCCATTCGACGGGAATTGTTAAACTTTGAAATAAAAAAGGAAATGGCCACCACATTGTCGCCATCAAAACATGCGGAACGCATTAAACGTGATGCCAGTGAACAGAAGCCAGAGAATTGTCTTCCTGAACCCAAACTAAACGAAGTAAATGGCGGAGCTCTTGGAGCCGCCTTGAGTCTGCAAGTCGAGAATATTGGCAGAGATTTAAAATCTCTCGATGAACATGATAATGATAACGAATATGCCACCACGCCTGTAGCTTCAGTAGTAAATGGAACTGTGAATAGCATAGCAAGTTGACCCAACTTAATTTTAAACAAGTAAATTATACGTATACCAAAATATAGATAGATATATACCTTTATTATATATGATAGATTTATGTAACTTATTTTGTTTTTAAGACCGAGCTTTATGTACATAACATATTAATGTATTTTTATATCTATTGTAACAATATATAAAAAATTAAGTGAATGAACACCGAAATGCAATACAGTTTTTAAGGACCAAATACAATAGTTTCAAAGTTTGTCATTAAATTTGTGTCAAAATTTATTTTAATTTATACAAAATTTCAGTTTTATTTCGTTAGTTGTGTCCCTTGTTGTATTAAATTATAAACAATAGCCCAGACTTTATTTTATAGCACCAATATTTTTAATAGCATAACAATGTCAATTGTTTTGGATATGGTACAGAAGATAGTTCTTCATAATGCCTACGAGTTGACCTGCAAAGCTGCTGAGCAAGTTTTCATCAAGTGCAGCAAGGTAAATCTCTAAATAAGCTAAGACCAAACTAATTTAAACTTAATTCTTGTGTATTCAGTATGAGAATGGGAAGTCACCAATTTGCCGAATGCTTGCACATGAGGTAACCAAACCAAAACCGCCACCCAAACCGTCTCCAGTTGAACAAGAGGAGGAAGCATCCCCCACAGAAGTAAAAAGTAGCACTACACCACCAATTATGGCAAAGGCAAAACAATGGGATCCTAAAAGGGACTTTGCTTGCCTGAATATAGGACCCATTGATCCGCCCCAATGCTCTTGCATGCGGCTATGCAGGGATAGTTATTTCTCCTAAAACCCCAAAGAAATTTGTACAACCACCCTTTATTGGAACAACTGAGGCTTTAATAGAATTTAGAGCAAAAATCCATTTGATCAAAGTGTAACAGTTAAATTTAACAAAATCCGTGGATCGAGCAACTACAATAACAAATGTTTTGAATTTTGAGTATTATTAAGGTTTTAGTAATTTATATTTAGTATTTCTGTTCGTTTGTCTATGCCACATCAGCTCCCAAATTGTGCAGATCGTTGAGTACTTCTAATATGGCAGCAATACTCCAAGCCTGGGTACGACATGAATCCGCACAATATGATCCATTGTCGTTCGTCAATTCGGGTAGGCCACGCCAATGCGATGTTTGGAGCTCCCTTAAGTGAGCTCTCAATATTGACCATGTTTCGGCTATAGTCTCGTCTAGATGGCCACATTTTTTGGCGAAAATAAGCCGAGCTCTTAAATAAAAGCCAATTGGCCATAGCCACTCTGGTCCCTGATGATAATTGGCTCCATGGGCAACAGTGCAATCAGTTGAGTCATTTGAGTTATCATAATTGGCGCGATAATTCCAATCATCAGGATCCAAAGTTTTCATTCCAAGTGGGCCCAAAAGATGTTTTTTGGCCAGTTCTAGGGCACGCCAGGCCTTTTGTGGGTTGCACAGTTCTGGAGCTACAGTTAATGCGATGGGGAAATTGCAACGTAATTGGAAGTCCGTCCAACTTTGAGTAGCACCGTGGCTATCCTTATAGATGCCACGTTTGTTGGCTACCGCACAGGTCTCTTGATCGCCCACAAAGAAATATTTGTCAAAGTTATCCTTAATGCGATCTGCCCATTCTTTGTAGCTCCACTTTGTCTGCTCACCCGATGGACCTTTGCGCTCCACACCTGTATATGGTATCACTTGTTTCTCTCCGAGACCCTGCATGAAACGTACAACAGCATATTGTAGGCCTACAAGCTCAACGGCGGAACCATCGCGCGGAGTACTGGGTCTTCCACGATTTCCTGCCTTTTCAGACGAACCCATTTTATCCATCCATGTGCCACAATTAAAAGTGTTACCACCGTAAACAAAACCAGTTTCTGGATGCACACCAATGTGATTGTTGAATCCCTCATCCACCATATGGGCATCGATCTGGTGGCCGGCATTACGTTCACGATATTGCAGGCCTTGGAAATGAACTTGCAAAGCCTCTTGCATAACATCATAAAGAACCTGATCAAAAGCTCCAGGGGCATGAGGTTGGGCATCATCATAGGGAAAAATACGGGAAACTTTATCCTTAAGAATATCTGCACCTTTAGGAGCGGTTTCCACATATTGTTTAATGCTGTACATCCACCACCATACTGCATCACGGCAGTTGAAACGGGGATTGCCACTATCCAGAAGATTTGGTATTAGACCATGTCTTAGACATTCACCGAATCCCAAGATAATAAATCTAGCCTCACTAAAACGACCCGTAAGAAACATGCAGCCGCGCAAAGCTATAAAAGTGTCCCGACCCCAGCAACGCATGTAACCTGAAAGGAAAAAGCATAAAATTACATGAATGATGTTAGTTTGTCATAAATCTCACCCGTTGAGAAGTGGGTCAAGCCAGCTGCTAATGTTACGCATTGCTTGGGTGGTTTTGGTGGGCTAAGTGCAGGACTGAAGGGAGGCATATTAGCTGATTTGCATACAGCCAAAAATTGAAGAGTGGATAGGGCCAAGGATTGGGGAAACTCATGGCCATCTCGTATAAAGCTATTAATAGAAACAATAAACATTAAATATAAAAGATAATATCGAATCTTTTCGATTCATCACCTGGGCATTAAATTGTTGACCTGCTGTATGAGGACATTGTGTACTCCGCTAACAATGGCATCAAAATAACAGGGTATGAGGTAACGTGGTATATTTTTTAAGGGCTCGAAAGCCGACTTCAACCATTTGGATAGTGGCTTCAAATCTTCGTAATTATTCAGACGATCGGCTATATAATCCATCATCCAATTGCCATCACGTAGATTATTACACAATGGATGGCCCAAATCGTTGTGTGGCGAAATTTCCGTAAGCAGGGACACGAATCCCTGGAATCCACAATAAACCAATTGACCGAAGTTGGGTATATCATAGGCGGTACCGCCCAAACCCAAATCCCGTTCCTCCTGATCGCAACTAAATATTGCCGGACTTAAAGCCGACAAATCCAATTTGCTTACAATAGTTTGGAGCTCTTCATTGGTACCCAAACGCAGCTCATTAGTCAACTTTTGTAGCTTATCGAAACTATTGCGTACGGTTGGATGCATGGACACACGAATTGCCACGACTGTGCCAGGTCGAAGATTTGTAAAGTGAAGCACCGTATTATTTCCCTCTACGGATAGCTGAGTGCTAAACACTTGGGATTTACTCAGAGGTATATGTTCCTGCAGATTCAGCTTAAATTGGGTGAAGCCATTGATAACATTTTCATCCCTTTTAAAGGGAGCTGGCCGATCGAAGGGTTTGTCACTTTGCATGGTTAAACTAGCTTCCAAAATAACCTCATCCAGTACACCCTCAAAGCTTAAGGGACGCACTTGGGTTGGCCCCGCATTCGGATGAGGATAACTGAATGCCGTATGGGCCACTAGAATCACCGTTTGATGGGAATTGGGTGAATGACGCGTAACAGCAACAACATTTGGATCCATTTGATCAACATAAACCTGAGTGAAACCCTCCTCAGCTAGTTGACCATGAAGAAGATTCAGAGCTCGCTTAGCTCCAATGATGCCACTATTATTGTCGACTCCTTTGCCCCATTCCTGATATGGGCGCTCTTCGTCCACCACATGGATCTGAAATAAAACGAAGACTTTTAACAAATGGAATACTCTTTTGCCAATTATTTCCACTTACATGATGTGGTACCAGCTCATCATAGCCACGGTTGCTGCCCGTGGCACAGCAAGCCATGGCTACCAATCCAGCAGATGGTAGAAGATCATAAACCGAACGCTTCTCAATAGGTGAAGGATTATCATGTGTCAGATCCAGAAACAATGCATGTGCTACAGTGGAAGCCTCATCACGAGATGGATTGGGATAAAAACCACCAACCGGAATGCCACCATAACGATAAACCAAACGTCCCTGCTCATGCGCATCCCAGGCAGAGAGGGCTTCACGTATAAGTGAGGTAATGCCCAACCGATTCACAAATACATTATCTGTTCCATCGGAATTGGTAAACAATTCGGCGACCACATATAGTTCCGGATTGATTTTTCTAGCAGCATCTAACAAATATTCAGCTACATGCAAGGGAGTTGAGTGGCAATTATCTAGGCGGACACCATCAAAAATGCGTGCGGTTGTCTCCACATATTCGGTCATATGACGCCATAGGTAGGGACTATCTTCTGGTTTCTGACCAAAGCGAAGCTTGACACTATCACCCCAAGAGATTAGTTCACGCTTGAGATAAACGTTAGCCCGTCCTGGTTGCTCCTCAGCAAAATCTTTCAATGGATCACTGGAGCCCATGACCCAACCGTTATGGGCCATAAACAGCTCCCCAGGCTTTCCATACATATCCTTTTCGATTTCTGCTATAGATTTACCAAGGCATCCCGTATGGGTAAAGTATGTCATAAACACGGAATGTTTCTCGGATATCTCTCGTACGCGTGGCCCATCATGTTGGACTCTCTCATAACGCACACCGGCCAAACAATTGTCTATGGCATAACCAAGATAACCCTGGATCTCGTTCCTCACTTGGTTGTTTAGGTTATCCAAATGGTGTCTTAAAGTTTCGGCGCATTTGCGGAATCGTGACTCTTCATCAAAACAGTCGCCATGAAAAGCATTAAATATATCCAATGCCAGTTCAAAATTAATAGTACTAGCCAATCGTCTATATTCAGGATCCTGAATCAATTGAATCTCCTTAAAGCGCGACTCATTAGCCACATTTTTAGGTGGCTCTCGAGTTCGCACTTGGGTCATAAATTCATTGACGTATTTCATAACGTCGCATTGATAGAGTTCATAAATATTGACCTTGGATAGATAGGTATTATGCAGTTGGTACTTTAAGGCTTCCAAATGGCATTCTGAATCGATGATAGATGGCACGCCCACACTTTCCAAGTTGCCTAAGGCAATATCACTGCCACATTGTGCCAATGTGGCGTCTAGCAAGAATGCCGGACGCAAATAAGGGCATGTAGCACAAGAATATGTAGCATCTGGATGCTCTAATAACCATTCCGATTCATTAGCTGTATGATTAAGGACAATATCGCATATGGAAGCCACCTAAAAGAATAATTTATTGTTATTAAAACTCACAATATAAATATATAAACTTTACTTACTCCCCATTCTTGGCGACATTTTTTGATAACTTTCTCCACATCTTCAAAGGTAACCTTTACTCCTTTTTTAGTAGCAAAATTGGAGCTTACCCTTAGTTGATCTCTTAATGAATAACCTGAACGTGAACCACCCAACTCCTGAATAGGTGTAAAGTGGATGACATTATAACCCGACTCCTTGGCCACACGTAGCTTAGCTTCCCAGGTATTTAGAGGTCCCAGAAGTTTTGTCATCACCGTCTGACAACGAACTGAGTTCAAGGGTATTATCTTCTGGGCTCCCGGTGGTCCAACATGCAAAGTTGGTTCGACTTGAACATAGAGAGCACCATCTGGCGGAGACTTCGCATTCACCTCCCTGCAAAGAAAAAACATTAATTATAGGTAAACATTTTTTTTATCACTTACCTTTCGGCAAAGGTGAAATAAAAACGGAAGGTTCCTGATATGTTTAAGTCCACCTGACTATAGATATCGGTATCCACAACATGAGCCTCTGGATGCATAACCGTGGTAATTTGTTTACCATTTTTTAAACTCCAGTCCAATAAGCGATATTCAGTGCGTACAAATTTCTGTCCATCTGCAGGATAATTTGTATAGAGGACAATTTTACGACCCAAGAGAGAAGAATCAGGATGGACACACAATTTGGAGCCACGTTTCAAGCGGTACAGCACATGCTCAGCATTTTGACCCTCACTTATGGGTATGCTGTGTATCTCCATATCTTTGGCCATTATGTTCAACTGAAAGTGGATTGAGAAGAGGAGGGGTTAGGGTAGGAAAAAGAGTGTCAGATTACGTCAGAGTATCTATGTATAAAACAATTCAATGTCACCCCAATTAACGACGCTCATAAAGATTAGTCGAACACACTGGGAATGATGATCAATCAATCAGTTACCACAAAACACCACAGTGAAATTTGAAATATATTTTTAGCACTTGAATTTTTTTTTTTTTTTTTTTTTTTGTTTAATAACTTTTACACGAGGAGCACACGGCACAGACTGCACTTAACATTGCTCAGATGTCGGGCTTTATATGTAGTCTGAGTTGGTAGTTGGGTTCAATACATAGGCCAATTTACAATCAGTTGGAGAGATTCATAGCATCGGATCCAATCTTGATCATCATACCTCACTGTGGCGTTTTCGTAACGATTTTGTTTGTTTTTTAATGCTGCTGCTGCTGTTGTTTCCCATATTTGCATTCACATGGCGGTGATTACTAATTGTTGTCAATTCGTTTGCTTCATGTTCCCCTTTATCATCATCATTCGCAGCTTCCTCTTCTTGTTCTCGATAAGCATTTACTCGATCATATCCTCTAGTAGTTACTTGCTCGTAAAATTCGATGAACCAGCGTATAAATTGATAGCCCATCAATAGTTGAAAAAGGGCAAATAAATTGTTCCTTGTGGTCTTTAAAAACCACTGGTAACCCTCAGCTAGCATTATTACTGCAAATATATATATATAGATTTCTTTTCTTTTTATGATGAGGAAAGCTTGGCATTGGCGCCAGCTATGAGCCACTACAGCTGCAAAGTAACTGAGGCAACAAATTCTAATAAATCGAAATGAAAGCACCCATCACATAGTTAATAAAGTCACATGGGCGTCTACATTGAAGGGGAACAGATTAATTATACTTTAGAGGAGATTCTTAAAAGCCTTTCCCCTACTTAGAGCTACGTCTCTGGTTTATACCGTTTACGTGAGCTTAGTGCTTAAATATAGAAAAGGTGATTGGAAAATCTTATCAGCAATGCAATATTATTAGCATGAGGTCAGGGAAAATATACACCCATTCAATAGACCGGCCGGACATACATACACACATTCATACATTCATACATATATGCAAATCGAGAATTATATACATTTTTTGGTTGTTTAATAATTTGTTCGATAATTGAACAAAAAATATGTTACAAAAATTAAATTTATATGTTTTATAATGCTGAGCTGTCATTTCAATGTTACTCATTTCAATGTTACTCTGTTGAGGAAACTATGTAAGTTACTTTTGCTGTAAAGACAATCGGCAATTGCATCGAATAAATATTTTTATAAATGTTTGACCATACATATGCATATAATATAGTAGTGATAATTTTATAATTTCAATTTAAACTATACAATTTATATGGATCTAATAAACAGGTTTGCTCTTAAAAATTCTTTTGATTTTCAATTCAAAATAAAAAATAAAAAATTATTTGTCCTAAATAAATTTTTTATTTGTGTTGATCTAAAGGTTCCTACCTAAAAAATTGCAACACTCCGTCGAGAAAAATGTGAATATTCACTTTTTGCCAAATTATAACTTGTATGCTTATGAACATTTTATGATGAGATTCCTTTTTTATTTGATGAAAATATGATTTCACCGACCTTTGACCTAAATATTTGAAATTTTTGGTTGAAAGTGGAATTTATGACGTAATATTTTTTTAACAGTCATAATTAAAATAAATTGGATTTCAGAAACGCTACAATTTCAGGATGTGAGACAACTTTATATTAAAATGTTTTTAAATTTGTAAAATCGATGAAATACAGAACATGGTCCAAGTTCTTCTACTCTTATAAAACTTGTAAATTCTCTGGCTATGTAAACAATGTTAACAATTTAATTTTTTTTTTTATTTGTATTAACTAAAAAATTATTTTCTAATAGAGCACTTTTCGGGTCGCATTATTTTTGCAATCATTGGTAACTTGCACATAATCGTTTAACTACAAATGTATTTTTGTTTCTATTTATGTAAATAGGTTATGGGTAAAATTTGGCTTTGAAAACGGATGATAAATAAATTGGGTTCAAGTTTAAAAGTCCTTCTAATTTCAATTGTGATTGGTCCTACCTCAAATGGCACCCCTGAACGATTCTACATATAAGCGTTTGAATGTGTATGTGGGCGGGAATGTAGGTCAGTAAATTACTTTTTGCCGGCATGTAGATAGTAGCAACAACTATGCCTTTAAATGTAGATAAGAATATTCTATATAGGGAGAGAAATAAATGCACCCACACCAACTCAATGGGTGTGTATGTATTGTTCATCTCCACCTGTACATTTTAATGCGTGCATATGTATGTACATATGTAGATATGTTAGTATTTTGTTTTCAATTATGTAGTTTGCTCAAATACAAATTCATGGCTAGATGTATATGTATGTATCCAACATTTAAAGTACACATTTGAACTTCAATTTGTTGACATTCGCAGCACATTTTCTTTTAGTATCCATTCAGAAGCACAAATTTCAAATATCACTTTGTATCTTTATGCACTTGAAAATTAAATTTTCATAGTTTTGAATTAAACACAAATGGTATTGGAATATTTCATTATTTTTTTGAATATTTTTAATTTATTTTAATATATTGTATGTTTTTACCAGCAAAAATTGTTCAGCGACTGAATTAAATTTTATTTTATTCTCTCTCGTTTATTGAGCTCAAGGTGACCTCTGAGTGTAAACTTGTGTGTTGGTATCAGCTGATTTGCCGCCGAAATCACCAACCCCCATTTTTCCCCCCACTCAAAGATTCTTGCATAGCTTGTAAACAAAGAACAGCTGTTGTGACAGCCTTGTCCATTATCAACTATATAAATGTATGTGTGAGTGTGTTTGTGTACATTCAGTATTTACTTACAAGAAATGGGACCAAACAAGTTCCAGTTCCAGTTCAAAGCAGCAAATTAGTTTGGAATTCGAAGCAATGACTAAGTTATTTAATACAATAGTAGCAATCTACACTTATTATTGTGCACTGCTAATTGTGCAGCCATTTTTAATATTTGAAATTCAATTTAATTTTACTAAATGAGTGCACTTTGCATATGGCATATGGGGTATTCCTATGTGTTCAATCGCCCAACGAAAGGTAACACTGTCAAAGCAGAATAGTGGGGAATACTGGGATGCATAACTTCGGAACGTTGGTGTTGCAAAGCATTTAAAAACATAAGTTTAAATTTATAACTGGTAAACATTGTGGGTTTTGAAAAAGAGAAATATTCTACAAGTCCAGAGGGTCATCCTTGTAGTTGGAATTGAAATACCGATTCCCAAAATTGTAAACGGTATTGATAATTATGTTACTGTGCCTCTAGCAACTGCAGCTAGTTGGCAACAGTTTGACAGCCACTAGTACTTCAGTTGTCCTTTTTTGTCCTTAGCTGCTGTTGACTTGTTTCGTGGTCTGTGATGTTTAATGCGGTTCAACCACAACTATTTGTTTTAAAATAAATGCGTTTGAATACTTATGTAGCACTTTATGGAAATTGAAAATTTTAAATTGGACTAAGTTAACTAGGAGGTTACACTGTAAGAGTGTTGGCAAAGCTTACAACTAAGCTTTCAGCTGATCAGTGTCAGTAGCGATGTCATATAAGACATATCGATAGCTTTTAGACACAGTGTTGCCGAAAATGTTTCTACAGAAACTTAAAAAAAATTAATACTGCACAGTCATTGCAATACCATTTACGATTTGGTCCACTCAAAACAATGAATTTTTTATAACTCAGTGAATTATTATTGAGTAGAGGTTACAAATATAAATTAAATAAAAAACAAACTAAAAATTTTTAAATACACTGCAAGTTTATCGATGATTGTGTTCTAAGCTATACAATTAGCAAACAAAGCAAACAAAACACAAAAATGGAAACCGGAGCAAATGCGGAAATTGGTAAAAAAAAAAGTTAAAAAAATACGCTTCATATATGGGAAAGAGCTTAGGAGCAAGGCAAAAAGAAATTGTTTAAAACATTCCATATTTGAGTTTTGTGATATTCTTTTTCTAATTGCAGAGCTTTTGGAGCGAGTCTTGCTCCGATTGGGCAATGCAGACACCGATGAGAAGTTGGAAGCGGCAGTGGCCAAATTCCTGACGCCGGTCATCCTAAAAATGAATTCACCCCACAATGTTGTGAGGACAAAGGCAAGTTGTCCCCTTATTATGATTCTGCATAAATTGGTGAGTCTAATCTACAAAATAAATCATCACCTTAGGTTGTGGAAGTATTAACTCACATAAAACGACGTTTGACATCGCGCGGTCAAATTCAAGTTCCGGTCGAGGCTCTCTTGGACCAATATGCCTCACCCGATAGCAGCACTTTTCTTAAAAATTTCGCCATAATTTTCATCACCATGGGATTTCCACGTCTCAACTTGGAACAGCAGGCAGAGTTAGCTGCCAAAGTGGTGGGCAGTGAGGCCAAACTGGATAACTATCAAGACAAGCTGTTTGCCCTAATGCTGCCTATTCTGGGTGACCTCAAAATACCCGAAGATCCGGCAAAGCGGGCTAAACTTTTAAATCTTCAAGATAAGCCAGAGATCAGCTCAAATTTTCTCTCACTGCTACAGGATGTATTACTGTTACCCTATGGTATCACACAGGATCAGGATGTGCCACCTGGCTTGAGTCCTTATAGTTTTAAGCGTATCATAGCCAATAATTGGAGAGCCGAAGAATTAGAAAAGGTAAAGAAGGGCATTGTACGATTCCTTTGCTCCGGTGTCTTTAAGGAAACGGAAAGCTTTATGTTGCTAGTAGTAGCATCAGCAGATACACGCTTCAGTGTGGCTACCCCGGCCATCACAGAATTAAGCAAAATCTGTACTATGTTGGATTTTCATCAGCCAGCTGTCACCATTCCCCTTTACACCCTCTTTATTGGCAATCAGCACAGTTTAACAGAACGCCAGACCCGACCATGTTGTGCCCGAGTGCGTCAAAAGCTTTTACAATATCTGATTAGGTGTCGGGGCAAGAGCATTAATGTATCCAAAGGTCTTCAAGTGATATTCGATACATTATTTGGAACAAATACGAATCAAAAGTGCAAAGTCTTGGCACTTCAGTTTGTGGAACTTGTCTTAAGAGAGTAAGTCCCTTGCAATAAGCATTTCACCCAATCTCGCTCACTATCTCCGTTTCTCCCTCTCTATCATGATCCTACAGCGGTCCTCGTGAACTGGTGTCCAAGGTTTCAAAAGTAATTCTAACTGGCATTACCAAAATTATTGGACGTGGCGACTCGACAGAGCCAAATGATGTCCAAAATGCAGCATATTCGGCTTTGGCTCAACATGCACGGAGTTTTCCCCAGGATGTCAGTCAGGATTTAAAACTTGTATTGGGATATTTCCAGAATTTGGCCAGCTGTGCCCCAGATTTGCACTCATCGATACGCGAGGCATTGGTCTCCATGGCTCCGGCATTTGCATGGAAAACAAAAGAGAAAGCCGATGCATCCATGGAGGTAGATGGTGTTGAAAGTCCCGATGGCGACTCCTGGGATGTACAGCTGGATGGTCAACAACATCTCTTACTGGCCATGCTGTTAGACAATGCCGAGTCCAAAATTCAAATTGTACAAAATGTAACCAGCGTTTTTCTAACAAGCTGCTATCCGGAGTACTATGCTCCTGCTCGTTACCTGCTTCTGCTCATTGCCGGCGAGCGTAATTCGTTAAGAGAAAATGTGACCGCCTATTTGTATGGCACTTCAAAAAAGGATCATGTCAACTACAGCCTTATATCGTCCATTGAACAGCGTGGTTTGCGGCAATCTAGCGAATCTATCAGCGATTTCAATCATTTGTCTCTGGAACAGCGCCGTGTGGTATTGCCCAGTTTTCGAGTTATGATGTCGCATGTCCATGAAATGTCACAAAAACGTTTGAAAAAGAATACTTCTGGTGGTGGCGTAGTGGTAGTGGGCCGAACTAAACTACCTTACACTTTGGACGTTTACGAGGAGCTCCTGGATTATCTAAGGCTATGCTTGTGGTATTCCGCTGGAGTAGTGGCCGCTCCTGGCGATGAGAAGCATACCCAAGAGTTGAGCAAGTACATCAGTTTGCACTACGAGGAGGATGAGAATAATCCTCTGCATCAATATGTCCAATTTGTTCAGCGCAGTGTCGAGGCCAAGAGATGTAAGTTGTTACGATCTTCTAACGCATACTTATATTATATATTTCCGTTCTTCCTTAGCCGAATCCAATCTTGTCTGTCTCTATGACCTATTGAATGCCGCTCCTCAATTGTTTGCCCCCAAACAGATACATTTACTAGAGCCGCTAGGTAACTCCCTAAAAGATGTTTCTGAGACAATGCGCATCAATGTGGCTCAGGTCTATGGTATTCTCTGGGCCTATGGACTGCCAGATGAGAAATTAAATGAGGAAGTTAGTGAATGTCTTCGAAAATTGTCACAGTCAACTTTGGAGCATAAGCATGGCCTGCTTTTGGTGCTGGGACACACATTAAATCGAAAAATCAGTTTGCAATTATCGCAAAGGGATGCGAAAACTAACCCAACAGATTATGGCAAGTGGCCGCAATTTGTTGATGCTGTTAAAATAATTGGTGAGCATTGGTGATGAAATATTATTATTAAGAATTCATCTTCATTACAAACTTTTTGCTGTAGCCAAATCTCTGTGTGAATCTCAATGGCTGTTGGTCTCGGCTGCTGTCAAATGCATCTCAATGATCGGAAAGACTGTGGAGATACCAAACGTACAGGTGGAAATACAATTGCCCAGTGCCAGTTCCAGCGAGAATCCTACGAACGATAGCGAAGATGAGGAGGAGTATCGCAGCATTGAGGCCTCTACTAAACTCCTAATATTTGGTGTTGTCTTTCAATTGTTACGTAGCACTTCGGCGCGTCAGAAGATCCGCGAAGAGGCTGCCAAATGCTTGGGCTTTTTAGCAATTGGTGACGGGGACTATTTCACTAAACGTAACCTTGAGAAGTTCCTAACTATGACCAAAGTGCAAAAAGATGCAGCACTAAATATTGCCATATCGGAAGCCATTGTCAATACCCTCTGTGGCTATGATGTTAACAAAGGAGAGCCTATTGAAAATTTCACTAATCCCCATTGCACTGATGTGGATTTCGAACAGTTTTTAAATTCATTAATACGTTTGGTCACAGAACCGAATCCTAATTCACGTCAGGCCATATCTGTGTGGCTACTGGCAGTTGTCAAACACTGTAGCAAGCGGCCAGCAGTGCTCAACAAAAAGCAATTGCTGCAGTTTGCCTTCACGGAGCTACTCTCCGATGACAATGGTAAGCGAGACATTTTCGAAAGACTAAGCTCTTTCTAATTGTATTTCTTTAGAATTTGTGCAGGATGTAGCCTCGAGGGGACTGGGTCTAGTATATACTCTCTCCGATGCCAACAGCCAGACTGATTTAGCCAATTCCCTTCTGGATCAGCTGATTGGAGGAAAACGAAAAGTTAACCAGGTTACCGCAGATACTGAACTCTTTGCCGAAGGTATGCTAGGAAAAACGCCCACTGGTGGCAACATAACCACATATAAGGAACTTTGCTCTCTGGCGTCGGATCTTAATCAGCCGGACATGATCTATCAGTTCATGCAATTGGCCAATCATAATGCAGCATGGACGAGCAAGTTAGGTGCAGCTTTTGGGCTGAAAACACTTTCCTCCGAATCGAAACAAAAAATGCAACCTTATTTGGGCAAGATTATACCTCGGCTTTATCGCTATAAATATGATCCCACGCCAAAAATTCAGAATTCAATGATATCCATATGGGATACAATTGTCACCGATTCAAAGGAGGTAACTGAGAAATACTATTGGGAAATCTTAAGAGAATTGTTGGATAATCTCACATTTAAAGAATGGCGAGTGCGAATTGCCTGCTGTTTGGCTGTAAGGGATCTTTTGAAGCGTCCCAATGGACTAAGGCTGCGTATAGAAGATCGTCAACATCCAAAGACCGACGTTAGTTCTACACCAGAGCCTAAGAAAATGGAAGTGGACGGTGAAGTACCCGAGCCGGAGCTAAAAGAACTTTGGATTCAACTTTTCCGCGTCATGGATGACATTCATGAAGGCACTCGCATGACAGCACATGGTACAGCCTCATTCTTGGGCAAACTATGTGTAATTGCTTCTTCATTGGAGCACGGAAAGTCGGGCACAGCTGTGGCCACCTCTATACTGCCCTTTCTATTGGAAACGGGAGTGGGCCACAAGGTTGGCGAAGTGCGTAAGGTGAGCATCAAGACCATTTCGGACATGATTGATTCGTCCGGTGCATTGATAGCACCGCATTTGGTCACACTGATACCATGTTTGTTGCGTGCCACGGGAGAACTAGAAAACACAAAGCTATCCTATGTCTCCACGCGTCTTGGTGCCGACCATGAGGCACAAGAAGCTATCGATACGCTGCGGGCCGAGGCGGCCAAGTCACATCACACAATGGAGACAATTAACAAGTGTGTCCGATTCATTAACTATCCTGAGCTGGAGAAGATGACACCAGAAGTGCTGGAACTAATGAAATCCAGTGTCAACTTGGGCACCAAAATTGGGTGCGCTCACTTTGTGTGTCTGGTAAGTATTCCATTTGGTGGAATATGCTTGATATTCATTTTTTTTTATCCTTTAGATTAGCATACGTTTGGGCAAGGAAATGTCACCGTTAGTAAGCAAATATCTTCGTGCTTGCTTTGTGGGCATTAAAGATCGGAACGCTACCGTTAGAAAGTATAATGCCACCGCTATTGGTCATCTCCTCGGTTTGGCCAAGGTATGTATACAAAAGGAAGTCATTATTATAACCAGAAAAATCATTAAACTCTTCTGTCATAGGAACAATCAATTAAAAATCTGTTTACTAAATTGGATGAACTGTATATAGAGCAGCCAAACAATCGTTCGATTGCCCTGACCATTCAATCAATCAACAAACGTCACCATGAGCTGATCAAGGACTACATGGACAGCATGATACCATTAGTGTTCTTTGCAATGCATGAGGAAGCTCTAGACGATAATTCTAAGAGCAATGTGGAGTTGTGGAAGGATCTGTGGATCGATATAAGTCCCGGTGATGCTGGCATAAGACTTAATTTAAATGTTATTATACCCAAATTGGAGACTTCACTGACTGATGCCAGTTGGTCACGTAAATCTCAGGCAGCAAATGCCATACAGACAATAGCAACCCGTTTGGCCAGCAGTCTGGAAGAGCCGGAAAGAGTGCGTCTTATTAAATTGTTGCTAACTGGTCTCCAGGGACGAACTTTCCAAGGAAAAGAGCGTCTACTACAGGCTCTAGCTGCTCTCTGTAAGAATTTGAATTCAAAGCATGAGATTTCTGGTAATATTATCGATGCGGCACTGCGAGAAGCACGCAAAAGGGAACCCAATTATCGCACTTTAGCTTTGGCTGCTCTTGGTGATATACTCGATCAACTGGAGGCTGACAGATTCGAGGAAGTATATAACATGATCTGGAACCTGTTGGAAAAGAAAGATCTTCATGATAATGACGATGATGACGACGATGCGGCCAGCTCCAGCAAAGATCTGACTGCCGACGAGCGTAACAAACTTGCTCAAACCTTAAACAAACTTAAGGAAGTTGTCTGGGAGACATTGGGTAAATCGTGGCCAAAACATGCTATCGAGACACAACATAAATATCAACTCATCTTAGCCGAGAACTGTTCGAGAATATTGGCGGAGAGCACTCGACCAGTTCAGGTAAGCCTGATGGCGGCTCTCTGTAAGTACATCGAACGTCTCCACATTTTCGACGAATCCTTGCCTAATCAAGAAAAGAAAATTAAAACCGATCAGCCGACATCTACATCACTTACCCAAGAGATGATTGTCCAGAAGATTTGTAATAATATTCTTGCAGCTGTTACCCTAGCCGCTGGTGTACCACATACCGGGCTCAAGAAGGAGGCACTTAACATTATTTTGATGCTCATCAAGCGACTCAGTGTGTCCAATGACCAGCAGCATTTGGCTTTAGTTAGGCAAAACTTTGATATGAACCTTGAGAAATTTCAACGAGATTCGGCACCTGAAATCCGTTGTCGCATCAAAGATATTGAGGATAAGCTAGGCAAGTTGGATGCTAGCGACTAAGTCATACATATTTATATGGTATTGGGCAAGATAATGAGTGAATAATAAGACAGAGAATTTAACTGCATAATGAAATCGAAAATTCTATTTTATATTTATATACAATATTGGTTTTTTACATAGAACTCTACCGATAACATTTTCATACCTCAAATTACAATATTTTTCAAATAATTGTGTCTTTCCTTAAGAGTCGTCACAGCCAATGGAAAAAATTTAGAAAAACATATTTTCTATAATGCATCTCTTGAGAATCTAAGATATATTTCATCCTTTGATTCCAACATAAAGGTTTTGGGATTAAACTTAATATTGGGAACTGTTTTATCACAAATCTCTATACGATAGGAATGCAAAATGTGTGCCAGGCCCAGTTTCAGTTGCAAAAGTCCAAGCCGACTTCCAATACAACCATGTGGACCAGCACCAAATGGTATAAAAGTCATGGGCATAATATTAGCCATGTTTTCCGTAGCGAAGCGCTCAGGATTAAAGTGTTCAGGATTGGGCCAATACTAGAATGGGAACAACAATTTAAAATGAAATATAAAATAAATATTAGTGTTACCTTTGGATCACGCTGCAAGCCCAGAATCGACATATAAACTGGCATTCCTGCAGGTACTATAAAATCTATATGGGGTTTCAGTGAGAAACCATTTTCGTTTTGACCTACAGTACATTCCCTGTTGATAAAGGCGGCAGCTGGATAAAGACGTAACGCCTCCAAGCAAACCATTTTAAGATAGGGTAAATCAGCAAGAGTCTCGTATGATAAGCTTGAGAGATTTGGAGAGAAAGCTTGACGCAGTTCATCTCTTAAACGCTCCTGTAGGTTTATCTGTTTGGCCAGCTCATACAGGGTAAAGGCCAAAAGGGAAGACGAAGTCTCGAATCCTGCCAATAAAATAATGCCCGCCTGGGAGGCAATGAAATCCTCATGTTGGGCATAGTGTGTAGAAGGACGACTATTTCGCATTTTTTTTAATTGATCTATAAGATCTCCTTGATGATTTAACTGTGGATCCTTCACTAGATGCCTCATAAAATTGGCGTAGCTTTCGGTAAAAACCTTTGCTCTTAAAAGTTTTGTCCATCCGGGAAGAAAAAAGATGCTCATAAAATCAAATACCTTTTGAAAATTGGGGGAAAACAATTCCTTGGTTATGTGCCGAAGCTGTGAATGACCGCAACGTAGGCCGCCCACATCCAGACTGTAGAATAGTTTACCAGTTATATCTGTAGTATATAGCTGACACATCTCACTTAGCGGTAATGTAACAGCTCCCGTTTCCACTCGCTTTTTGAGAAAGTCTTCTAAATCGTAAGCCACTTCAAGCATTAAAGGATACATACGTTGTTTCATGGGTCCGCTGGCAAAGAGAGTCGACATACACTGACGACTCTCCTTCCAGTTGTGGTACTTTGCTAGGGGTAAAGTCAAGGAACCCATGGCATCATTTTCTATTCCTGCCGCTGCTTCATAGCGATTAAGGAACCTATTAAACTTCTTTATAAGTATGAGACGTATCAACTCAGGATCTCGGATCATCAGTGCTGGAGTTTGAAAAATAAAAAAGCCAACGACCTTAGCTTTATCATCAAGACTGGGATCAGCGTAAATTTTGCGAAAGAGATCAGCAAACGAGATGCGAAGAAACAGCAATTGACGTAAATGTCCCAGCGGTGACCAGGCGGAAGCAGCTAAAAAAGGTATCTGGTAATGTTCAAAATAACTATATTGTTTCCTTAACCAAAAATAACTCCAGATTATTATGGTAATCGGTAGAAATAAAAGCGGCAACCAGAAGCTGACCATGATAAGCTGTCAAAAAAAGGAAAGAATTAAAAATATTTTTAAAACAGAAATCGAGAGAATTTCTTTTGGATATATTTTTAAATTGTTATCATAAGAACAAACGCAGTCTCGAATACAGGCAAATGACCTTGTCATTGGAGCTTAAAGTGATCTTTATCTCACCATGTAGAGAATATCGTAATTAGCATTAGAAAAGTGTGTACATCTTGATGAACTATGATCTCTCTTTTTTGCTTCTGATTTAAGCCCATCTCAAACTAATACCCACAGTCAGTTGTGCATTGGGTCGTGTGTGTTTAACATGGCATTCGGTGTGCTGGTGTTATTATTTGTTATCCTTTTTATCTCTGTCTACTTTATCCTGCAAAGACACTATGCTTATTGGTTGAAACGAGGAGTCAGGCAACTGCGTCCTCATTGGCTAGTGGGAAACTTGGCAGGCTTGTTAAGCATGAAGACCAGTCCAGCAGATTTTATAAGTGAACTCTACAATCATCCGGATGCCGCTGATCAGCCCTTTGTTGGTATTCATGTATTCCACAAACCCGCATTACTCTTAAGGGAACCCGAGCTGATTAAAAGGATAATGATTAAAGACTTTTGCAATTTTGGAAATCGTTATTCAAATTCCGATTACAAGGGCGATCCACTAGGTTCCCAGAATATTTTCTTCCTTAAACAACCGCAATGGAAAGAAGTGCGTCTGAAGCTTTCGCCGTTCTTTACCAGTAACAAACTGAAGCACATGTTTCCACTCATTGAAGAAGTGGGACGGAATTTGGATGCCCATTTAAGGCAACAGCCGTTGCACAATGAAAGAATGCGTAGTTTCGATATAGAAGCCAAAGAGCTGTGTGCCCTTTATACCACAGATGTGATAGCAACCGTTGCCTATGGAGTTAAAGCAAATAGCTTCAGTGGGCCGGACAGTGAATTTCGTCGACATGGTCGTGCAGTTTTTGAATTCAGTTTAAAACGGGCAGCGGAATTCACATTAGTTTTCTTTCTGCCCCATCTTGTGCCCTATTTTGGCTTCAAGGTGGTTCCCAAAGAGCCAACCAAGTTTCTACGTAACACCATTAACTATGTGATGGCTGAACGAGAGCGTTCCAAGCAAACTCGCAACGATCTAATCGATATACTGATTGAGTTTAAGAGAAGCACACAGCAGGCAAAGGCCGCTGGAAACGATAAAAATCAGTTTGTCTTCGAGGGCGACATACTTGTGGCCCAAGCTGTTTTATTCTTTACCGCCGGATTTGAGTCCTCCTCCTCTACCATGGCCTTTGCTCTCTATGAACTGGCTAAGAACTCTGATATACAAGAGCGATTGCGTGAGGAAATTAAAATGGCTTTGATAAAGAGTAATGGTCAGGTTACCCAGCAGTTAATCGAGTCCTTGGAGTATATGCAAATGATCTTATATGAGGTATTGCGTATGTATCCACCACTTCCGTTTTTGGATCGTGAATGTACCAGCGAGGAAGCATATTCTCTTGCCCCTTATCATAACTTTTGCGTTCCCAAAGGCATGCCAGTATATATACCAGTTTACGGTTTGCATATGGATCCTCAGGTGAGAGCAGAAAATAAAAAGAAAATGAATACTAATAGACTCATTTTCCAATTTTTATTTTTCAGTACTATCCGCAACCCCGTAAATTTCTTCCGGATCGGTTCTCCCCCAGTAATCGTAAACTGAACACAGCCTATACTTATTTACCCTTTGGTCTAGGACCTCATGGCTGTATTGGCGAACGTTTTGGTTTCCTTCAAGCGAAAGTGGGACTAGTTAATTTGCTACGCAATCATTTGGTAACCACTTCGGAACGTACCCAAGCACGCATGAAATTAGACACCAAGGCCATTATATTGCAAGCTCAAGGAGGCATCCATTTAAGACTTGTGCGCAATCCTTTGGGCGTTTAAAACTTACCTTATATTAAGACAGCGAAAAAGGAAAGCGCTGTTGGATTTTAGTAAGAGTTGGATCGTTGACAACTGTTTTGGTACTAACTTTAGGGATTTGCGTGTTTTGTTATTTTAACTTCAAAAAGAGAGAGAATATTTTTGCTGTCACACATCTTGGAATGCAATTTGATTGGCAATTTGCGTGTCTGATCAGTTGGGAGCAATGCAAAACAAAAATTATAACTAATTGTCCCATATTCCCGGGTCCCGCAAATGAGTCAACAACCGATCTTTAGGTTCAACGTCTGGCAATCAGTTTCACTTGACTGGGTTTATGTAGTCTCAATTGTAATCTAAATGAATTGTTCCATCTAAACCATTTCGGTGGCAACTTATTATAACATCTTAATCATCGATTAAGTTAATCTAATCTATTAGTTTGTAACAATCATGAAAAACGTTTAAATAAACAATATCAATTTGATTTATTTATTGGAAGCGCAATTTCCCTTTCAAGTTCAAGGAGAATACCCCACATATCTGGACCACAAATGTTTGATAACAAATTATATAATTTATATAGAGATTTATATTATTGTTTCACTTTGTCATTATATAGGCAATCATTGACAATTTCCAAGTTTATGCCCGTTAACGATTGCAAAACGAATCCTTTGGGATCGAATTTCATATCCTTGATGGTGTCTGGACAAGTGCGCACACAATGATTCTTAAGAAAATGTACTAATCCAAGTTTTGATTGGAGCAAGCCAATGCGACTGCCAATGCAATTGTGGGGACCGGAACCGAAAGGTTGATAGGTCATAGGTACAATGGATTTGCGATTTTCAGGTGAAAACCGTTCAGGATCGAATTGATTAGGATTTGACCAGTACTGAAATAGAATAAAAACTAAAAATCTTTGATCTAAAGACAAATAATTAGGATCTACCTTTGGATCACGTTGCAATCCATATATTGGTATAAATACGGGAGTACCATCTTCCAATTTGAAATCGTAATATGGTTTAAGTGACCATTCAGGCTCACCCTTAACACTTCTGTACTCACGATCCAGGAACGGCAGTACTGGATATAGACGTAGTACTTCATCTACCACCATACCAAGATATTCAAGTGAATTAATTCGTTCATATGACAACTTTCCGCCTTCTTCTATGAGGGCTTCATTAATTTCTTGACGTAAGCGCTGTTGTAACTCCGGATGTTTGGCCAATTCATATAATGCAAAGGACATGGTGGAGGACGAGGTCTCAAAGCCAGCTGTAAAAAATAGACCCGCCTGTGCCACCAAGAAATCATTATTACGTGCATAATGCGGCTTGCTGGGTTCCTGGGCAGCAGCCTCCTTCCGCAGACCCACTAAGATATCAATCAAATCGTTGCGAACTGTACCAGTTCGTTCCCGATCTGCCATCACGTAACTTATGGTGCTTCGCATAAAATGTGAGAACTCTGCTGTAAAGAACTTTATCCTAAATAGCGAAACCATTTTGGGCAAGAAAAAGGCCACAAAGAAATCCTTGGCACGTGCTAACGTAAAGGTAAATAATTTTCTGCCATGATAACGAAAATCTGCATCCGGATTCTGTAAGCTATGGGCTCGTATGCCAAAAGCAATGGTAGCAATACTATCTGTGGTAAACTGGGCACAAACCTCCTTGCACTCCGTTATATATTTGCTAGGATATTTGCTTAAATGTAATTCTAGATCCTCAGCTATCTGTTTCGGGAAAGAAAAATGGTAAATTTAATATAGAATATTATTTTTATATATATCCACCGACCTCCAACATCAAAGTATACATCTGTTTAACCTTGCCACTTGTAAATACAGGAGTTAACTTGGTTCGTATTTCCTTCCATTCTGGATTCCTTACAAAGAACAAATTATTCGATGCCAAGGGATCACCATGTGGATCACATTGTCCATAACGATTGTGGAAACGATTAAAATCCTTGATCAATATCGATTTAATTAATTCTGGTTCGCGTATAACCAATCCAGGTTTATTAATCGCATACATTCCTACTACAGCCTCATCCTTCATTTGGGGATCATCGTAGATTTCGGACAAATGTAAGCCAAAAGAATTTTCCAATTTGAACATCGCCATGGTGTTCCCAATAATTGGTGTCGGTGGAATATAAGGTATACCTTTACGCTGCCAGTAGCTGTGATTGCGCTGGAACCACAGATAAATGGCGCTCAAGGCGCCAACAATGAGAAAAAGAGCCTCGGTCAGGGCCATTTCAGAGGATGCACTGAAAAAATTCGTAAACAAACATTAAGTACCATCTTATCTAGAACAGCCACCTGGACTTCATGATAAGGTTATTATTTTGCACTTAAAATTAATTAGGGAGAGGTTTTGTTATTGATTGACTATATTGTTTTTTTTTTTTTTTTAGAGACATTGTAGAACACACTTCAGCTTCTCATTCTGTCATATTATTTAAAAAATACTGATATCCAGACACTTGAAGGTTAAAAAACCTAAAGCCATAATAGAAATTAGTTAATCGACTCAACCGGTTAACTTAGAAATTGCCGCAGCATAAAAGCTACTTAATCCTTTTGGTTAACTGCTAACCGATTTCTTATTCATACAATTAAGTTATTTGCTTCTTTTATTAATTTTATCAATAAACTATTAAATTGATAAATTAAATTGATTTATTAGAGTTACATTTTCCATAATACAACAATTTAAACGCAAAACTTTTCCAACATACACAGTCGATTTATTATATTAAAGGCAAAAAAGTCAGGTAATTAATCCTTGAATCCTTTTAGAATGATTTCCACAACAATTGTATTATTTTTAATTCTATTCAAAATGCCTCAATTACTTTTGTTTTGCTTAACACTGACCTGATGAACAACTGGTTCTTCAAGTGTTTTCATGGAAACTTTTTAATCACTCGCCAAAATATTTTTTTTCAATTTTATTAACCGCACCGATTTCGAATACTGTTGAGCGCACACTTAACGTAAATTAAAATTGAGCTCACGTATTTATAGGAAAATGCGAATCTAATATTTTGCGATTGCACAGCACGAGTATATATGTTCATATAAAAAGAAGCGAATCTTAGATTACGATTGTAAGTACGAATACATTTAGCTTTGAAGTGCCCTAGGGAGCCCGAACCCAAACAGCTACTACTGATAAAAGAATATCCCTGCAGATTTCGTATAATATTAAAGTCTCGACGTTGGTGCTTGATGATAACCATTATTAGATAGGAACAACACAATAGTTAAGATACACTCAATTACAAATTTAAGTAATATTTATTTTGGAAAATAAATCAAGGGGTATTTGTAAAAAATTACTACTAGAATATTTAATTTATAATTGCACTTTTGCATGCTTATCAGTAATTAGAATATTGTTTAAAAAAACAAGTTTAGATTTCACACCTTTCTCTATCAACCGTAGGGAAGAATTTTAATCGAACTGCTTGTTTTTAATCATCAATCAATCTTTTCATACGCTAAGATTTAAAAGCAACAATTGCATAATGTCTTGGAGATATAACAGCATCAAATAGATCAATTATATGGCTACGCTCATAGCCCAGTTCCTTTAGATACAGGAGACGATCCAAAAGAATTAAACTCTCTAGCACGGGAGCAAATGTCATACGTAGCAAATAAAATAATTCCAAATAGTGCTTGTCCATGGAATAGTCTTGAAGAAGGGAATCGAGTTCTGTTGCCGTTACAGCCTCCAACCAATTAGCATTCATTTTTTTGGCACATTTTTGTATGTAATCAGCAAAATCCCCAAACTTGTTTATTTTTCCAACTTGAAGGTTCTCCGAATCCTTGGCATGCCGACAGACCAAAACTTCGAGCAAAGCCCTGTAGTATAGTGTTATATTTGGCAATGTCTTGGCATTTAAAGTACGCTCAATTGACTGGGAGGCCAACATACGAGCGTTACGACCTAAATAAACTTTGCGGTTTTTAAGATAATTGCTGAGTGGAAACCCACAATCTGTTTGTAAATCCATTACTGACATATTGCCGTAGGGTTCGTCCTTTGAAAAAGATTCCTTAAGCAAATGATAACAGCAGCCAATATTACAAAGAATCCGGCATTGGGACTGGGAATTGAAGACTTGAAGACAGGTGGCAGCCAGATTGCCACAAGTGTGCAGACCAGTTAGGCAGATGGGAGAACTGGGTGTTACTGGGAACTCTTTAAACTCTTCAGCCAGTAATTGACCAAAATTAAGTTCAGGAGAAATAAATCTTGCTGTGGTTTTGTAATTCTGTAAACCAGCTAAAGTTTTTGGCAAAGACTGTTTCTCCCGGCACTGTGGTGAAATTCCACGACTTTGAAGCTCGGCACGCTCCTTTAGTCCAAACCATGCGCGCTAAAAAAAAAAAAAGAAATACAATTTTGAATTTAATAACTTAGTTTTGTTTGTTTGGCTTATGTTAGCCTTAACTGAGTTTAACAGTATTCGATAATTTTATCGTTTGTTTACTAATACAGCACATCACTAACGATGGCACAATTATCGGTTTTTCCACGCTTCACCGGCAAAAATTTTAGAACTTTCATATTTTTATTACATATAAAGTTAAAGAATATAAGCAATTAAAATGTCAGCTGGTATGCCCATCAATCCTAAGCCATTTTTAAATGGTCTGACTGGAAAACCGGTTCTGGTGAAACTTAAATGGGGCCAGGAATACAAAGGCTTTCTAGTATCGGTGGATGGCTATATGAACATGCAGCTTGCTAACACAGAAGAAGTGATTGAGGGCTCCGTCACCGGCAATCTGGGCGAGGTACTGATACGCTGCAACAATGTGTTATACATCAAGGGCATGGAGGACGACGACGAAGAAGGGGAGATGCGGGATTGAAGCGAAATTACAACTACAATTTATGCTTAAGTCTATGTACAATGAAATAAAATATAAATACATATATATCTATTTATTTGATAAAACTTGCCTGTAGTTTCTGATTGCGTTTCAGGGCATTTTCCGCGTTAGCTTCATTAGCGTCAATACCGAGCACACGATGTCCATACTGGAGAGCAAGGCGCGAGGACAGATAGCCCTTCCCATCGCCAGCATCAACAATGTAGAACTGTTTTGCTTCACAAGTACTTTGTATGAGTTTGTCTACTAAAAATGCAGTGTGTTCCACCTATAGAAGAATATAGCTGAATGAATAAAGATAGTCCATTGATTTGTCTGGCGTCTTACCTCATGACACTTTTTAGCACTCATAAACTCATTAATATTTAATTGCTGTCTTCCATTTTCACCAAGCAATTGCTCCAGTGTGGTAGTTAAATCTGGGAAATGCTTTAAGTGCTCGTGGTCCCATCTCTTCAAAAATTTTGCCCAATTTGGAAATGTTTTACTTTCACTCCGTTCTTTGCCGCTCCAAAATAGTTCTTCTATTGCCAATTTTACATCTACTTCATTCTGTACCTCCTGTCTCATCTCTTCTGGCACGAAACTAACCCAATGATTGTCAGTCAGATAGTTGACCATGTGGCAATTAATTAATTCCGAATGTGTTGACAGCAAGGCCAATAAACCATCAAGTCGATGATGCAACTGGGCCACGTCCACCCTGAGCATTTTGTTTTAGAAGCTATAATCCTTCACCTCCTCCGTTTTAGAGGATGAAACAATTGACTTGTTTTTTGTACCCAACTGAGCACACAGACGACGATGGTTATTTCGGATTTGTTCCACAGCTCCAATAATATCCGCCTTTTCGTCGTTGGTCCGGGGAAACTGATTAATGAGTAGACGGAGCTGCTCCAACGAACGCTTCACCTTGTCCGAGTGTGGTAGCTGTTGATGAGCTACAACTTCACCGTAGATCTGACCAAGCTCTTCGCCCAATTGAACACCCTGAGCGTAGCCAAGTTTATAGCCCTCGGCGTTGCCCTGAGCCTTGCCTTCGCTCCAGCCCTCGTTGTACCCCAAACGAGCGTGTTTCTCCTCGGTCAGCACAATATCGTCGAACAGATCGTTAATATCGGCTGAAGATGTTGACATTCTTATTATATGAGACCACAATGTATCAAGCAAGACTGGTTATTGCTGGCAAACAGCTGATTCGATAATTCTACACGCGTAGATAACATATTTACACGATAGTTTGTTCGTTTTTGTTGTTATTTATTTAAACTTTTTGCTAATTTTGCATGCTCGCTTTGCAGGGCGGGGGCGTAATAGAAATATAATTTGGCTAAGTGCTTAGAGCCATGCAAGGCACATCATGAAGAGAAGCTAAGGCTGACGAGAAGAGAGATCTCTTGATCCTACTCTGACCAGGCATCATCCTCATCATCGCTGGACTGTGAGTTGGTGATTGAATCTTTACGCGGTTGTACTGGCGGCGGTATGACGCGGGATAACTGAATCATCATGGGATTCCCAGAAGCGACGTTTGGGACATCCGAAGGGTTTTGAGTGCCTGAAATTCCTTTCCGTCTTTGCATCAGTTTGTTATGCAAATCGGCCATCAGATCGCCAGTGGCTGTCGCAGAACCTGCCTTGGGCCTGGTTGTATCTACCACATCTAACGGAGCAGCCGCTGATGAGCGCAGTCGTCCTCCATTTGCTCCACCGGCCTTTCGTATAGCTTCCATAAGTTCGGAGCGTGGATCGGCAGGCGCAGCAGGAGGAAGTATACTGGGCATGATTAGCAGCGTTTCGGGAGATGGGGAGAGTGGCTTTATCACGCCACTATTAGGTAAATTGGGTCTCTTAGGCGATTCTGATGTTGGCGGCGGCGGTGGAGGAGGCGGAGGTGGTGGTGGTGGAGGGGGAGGTGGTGGACTTGCTGACACAGATCCCCCTGGTCTCTTAGCAGGAATGGGAATGAGCGTCTGATTTACCACTGCTTGCACCGTGATGTTTTGCTCCTCTGCTTCAACTAAGTCTGGCAATTCCGGCAGATCTGCAAACTGCTCTGATGGTGCAATTCGAACCGACTCTTCCACCGGTTCATATTGCAGATCCTTGGCTATACCCGGTAAATCTGGCAAGTCCAACGGCACATCAATGGCCGGGGCAGCTTGCGCCATTGGCGTATATCGCAAATCACCCGACGGAGTGACCAATTTGGTCGCACCAAAATGAAGCGAGTGAGGAGCCGGCGCTAAAAGTTGTTCGATTGGTTCTATCTGTTTCTTGAGTCTTCCCATGCCTACACGATTCTGACTATGTGGTGGCAGGCAACGCTTCCAAGCATTCAAATCCTCGCCGTAAGCAAATTCATTTGTGCTGAAACGCATCAGGGAAGACACTGACTTGACCCCGCCTAATGGCAAGTCGCCCAAGCCGGCACAACGATTCGTCTTTTTCCTCTCGCTGACCAAAGGTGGCTCATACTGTTCCTCGGCCCTTACATGGAACAGGACCATTTCACCGTCTGACTTGAGATCGGAACATGTTGCACTGCATCTTTGCCGCAAATCAGTTTGCGCCTGTTGTTCTGCCCGATGATCCGCCATTAGATTGTGTGTCACCTGGGGAAAGGTGGCGGGAATATTCACCAGAACGTCACTGGATGGAAATCTAGCGGGCGCGAATATTTTGATGGCTCGTTTAGAGCCAACCAGTTGAGCATCGATTTTTTCTTGCGCCCGTTTTACACGCAGGTTTATTTCGCGAACTTTGGCACCATTCCGCTCCAGGCGAGCATCAATTCTTTCAAAAATAGAGTTAATTGTTTTATGTAGACAGTCCAGTGACTGGGCTGCTTTGATTATCGTTTCCTCATGGTGGAGATCGGTTGGTACAATAGATACTTCGAAGGCACTGTGTAGGTAAGTGTCGCTTTCGTCCATTTGTTATAAACATTAACAAAGTTTTTGGCAAGCCAACAACAACAAAGAAGAGTGCGTCAGTGCTGAATACATTAGCCTTTTCTAGCATTGTAAAATCTAGCTTTTTTGTTCAGCTATAAAATGTTATTACCTTGGTGAAATATAGAAAATGTCAAATGTAATTGACTTTACCTATGTACATAATAATGTAATATTTGTCTACAGTATGACCAAACTTTATGCTGTGGTCGTCTCTGACAGACACACAAAATATACATCGCAGTTGTTACGTGAAAGTTTTCAAACACATTGAATTTGTAGATTAAAGTGATTATAAATTTATTCTCATTGCAAAAAAGTGCGTTGAACTGATTGTACAAATGTATTATTAAGAAAAGGTACGTGTATAAGTAAGAAATAAGTCTCTAAAATTGTGTTAAAATTTATGTGCGTGAGTAAGGTTGTCTATACGTATATGCATAGATGTGTTGGTGCTATTAACGTGGCGAGGTCTTCATCATTGGACAAAAAAGTGTAAAAAAAGAACAAATATCAAAGTTTAAAGGTTCGCTTAAGACGTTTGTGATGTAAGTGTAAAATCGACAAATTTTTATCAAATTTTCAAATGTTTGGCATCTGGTGGAAATAAAAAATGCGGGTGACCGCCATCTTGAAATTTTTTTGCATGCGTGTGTTATGTATATGTATGAATGTACATATGCAGACGCGTGATTTGTTTACTAGTGTGTGTGTGTGTGTGTGTGTGGCTGCGTGTATCTGTCAACAAAGGAGAAGAGTTCTTTTAAGATTATAATTTTTAAATAATGTCAAACTTAATTCTAATTATAAACTTCCTCCTTTTCAGCTATTAAATTAAACAACTGGAAAATAATTTTATTGTTCGGCTTTAATAAGTCGTAAGGATAAGGATCAGGATCGAAAACGGGATCGTCGCATTATGGAGCAACTATTTCAATCATATCGCGATGATGAGCGACGGATTGGTGAGGAGTATTTATCCAGTCTGCAGGATTTGAATTGCAATAGCAAACCTCTGATCAATATGCTAACCATGCTAGCCGAGGAGAACATCAACTATGCCCATGTCATAGTTCGAGTGGTGGAATATTACATTAGCCAGGTTAACAAAACGCACAAATTTTAAACTAATTAATACACGCGCTCGCGCCTGTGCACATGCCCACACGGACAAATTCACAGGCTGCAGAAATTAATTTACACCGTGATAGTCCAGTGCCCAGAAGTTGAGATCTTTCATTTCAAATCTATGTGTATGTGTGTGTGTGTGTGTGTATGCGTGTGTCTGCTTAGGAAACTAGTGGCTTACTACAATTGTGTGTTTATTCATTACAAAATGGTCCGATAACCGACGAATTCCATATCCCATTTGTTACAATTCCATATCGTTGACTCAAACCAATCCTTGTAATTAATAAACACACAAGAAAACTTTATTAATTATAACCCTTGACTATAAAAACAGAAGACTCAACTTTTATAAGATCTCGTCTATCAAGGTAAGACTATTTAATCTTCAATATTATTTCCCCTTCCTCTAGTTTTGAATCGGAACTAAAAAATATAAAAAAAAAACTAAAACAAAATAGATAACTAAAATAAAAGAAAAAACAAAACAAATTCAATAAAAAGAGAAAATACTGAAACAATTGTCATCAAGTTGTCTTTTATTTAATACAAAAAATTGCCTATTACAAAAAATAATAAGAAAAAATACTAAAAATATAATAATAAAAAAAAAAAGGCATCCTTTTTGTATAGCAAAAAAAAAAAAAAACACGTTTTTGGTAAAACAAAGTGACAAAAAAATATTATTATATCCCGAAAAAACATAAGTCTCTCAAATTGCACTGAACAATCGTAAAAACTCGTAAGCAGAAAAGGGTGTCGAGTGTTACTAGGCCAACCTTTAAAAAACCGTAAAAACTCTAAAAAACCATTTGAATACAAAAAAATTTATCATATATAATATGTATTATCCCACAAATGGTTTGGTTCTATTAAAATAGTTCGTGTACTATATAAAAAATAATGAATTCTTTTAATTTATAAATAAATAATTGAAATGTATTGACCAATAAATGAGTCTACTTTGCAGTCAGAGATTTGTAGTTAATTTGTAAATGGCTAGTTTCTTTTCCGCTCAAGGGCTCCTGATCAACGTTGGATGTGTCTGTCCGTTGTTCCTGTTCCTGCTTCTTTTTTTTTTTTTATTTTTTTTTTTTTATCACGTTTGTCTCGACTTGGTGCGCTTGTTGTGTTTTTCGCTCAATTCTTACCTTATATATTTTTATACCAACCATCCCATTCCCCCCAAACAGGTGCCGCCAGAGTTCAAATTGCCCATCTTATATTTAATTGATTCGATAATAAAAAATGTGAAAAGCAGCTACGTTCAGCTGTTTGGGCAATGCATAGTCAACATATTTCTGCATGCCTTTGAATCGGTAAGTATTTTAAAAAATATAATATTGTACTTATATCTAATGGATATTTATTATGATATTTTTTTCAGGTACAACATTCGCAGAGTCAATTGCTGGAAAAGGTAAGGGAACGCATGTATGCTCTGCGTCAAACTTGGAATGAGGTATTCCCACCATCTAAATTATATGATTTGGATGTGAAAGTTAAGCGGTTGGATAATAATTGGCCCATTACGGCTAAACAACCAACAACTAAGATACATGTCAATCCAGCCATACATGTTAACCCAAATTTCCTAAAAACGGTAGGTTTTATAAACTCATATAATATTTTTTTCTTATAATAAAATCTTATTTTTTGCTAAATGATAGGGTATGGTTCCTGTGCCCAATCTGCCCAGCGATATGGAGGAGATACTGCAGGCCAAAACTCGTGAATTGCTAGAACTGAAGAAACGTAAATTAGAATTAGAGCTAGAGCAGACCAAGAAGCATTTACAGGAGCAAGAGCGTCAGCTTAATCAGGCCACAGATGCCATACAAGTGCCTCCAAATCCATTGTTAATGCCGGCACCGACAGCCCCAACGATGCGTCCACCAATTATGGAAGGTGGTGCTCCTGCTGGTGGTGGCGGCATGCGGCAGGTGCGTCCATCAGTGTCTGGGCCAGTGCCAACAGGATCACAACAGCAACAAGTAAGTTGACAAATCAGAATTCATCCAATTATTTAGAAAAATTAATCTTTTGAATCTTTCAGCCATTTGCAGTTAAGCCAAAGGTTCATCCCGTTAATCCTGCACTGCTTAATTCGGTACGTCAACGAGATCCTCGCTTGGCACGTCAAATGCAATCCCAAAACGGTCCAACGACTGCTCCCATGCGCTCAGATCCGCGTTTAGAAGCCAAATCCTCTACATCCTCTTCACAAAAGTCTAGTCGCTCACGCAGCAAGTCCCCGAATCGGAATAGTAGCAGCCGCTCGAGCAAAAGCAGCAGCAGCCCACACCGTGGGAGTTCCTCTTCATCTAGTCGCAAACGCAGCGAATCCAAAAGTTCCACAGCCTCTTCTTCCTCATCGGGCTCAGATGGTAGACATAAGAATTCTCCAACTAAACGCTCATCGAAGCACTCTTCGAAAGAGCATTCCTCAGAGCGATACACACGAAATGGTTCGCCCACATCCGGAACATCTAAACGGAAAAGCAATTCACCCGTCAGTTCACCATCAAAGTCCAAGCGAAATGCTATACATAAATCATCCTCAACCAGTTCACGTGGGAAATCATCTTCGTCAGCTCGATCTCGAAGTCGTTCACCCGTTTTTGTGGATGTTGATATGCGTAAATCTCCAGAAAAAGTAAAGGCTACTCCAGCAACAGGCCCATCCTCAACATCAATACCAGCAGCAGTGGTACCATCAGCACCGAATCCCGCAACAACAAACAAAACAATCATTGCAAATGATTTAGAGAAACGTAAGAAACAACTTTTAATCCTTATCTCACATTTGTTAGCCAAAAAACCAGTTCAAAGTAGCCAAAGAACAGACCAAGTAGTTGATTTATACGGAAATTACAAACCAAATTGGCGGCACATTTGGCTTATAGGCAGAAGGTATCAAGGGAGGGGCAATCTTGTGGGCGTGTGTGGTTGAAAAATGACATTAGGTTTTGTTCTTTCCTCGATGTTTGATTTGTGGAACACTTTTCTTTAACTATCGCGAAAAACACAGATTCGCTTGATTGTGAAACTATTCTAAAGGTGTCGACAATTTCGATTCTTTGTTTATTATAAACCTCTATAGGAGATGACCGTGGACAGTTGTTAACAATCTGTTTGATTAACAGAAAAATGGTGTGAATTATAATGGATATAATCGTAATCGTAAAGTTAATTTTTGCATATCTTTGTTATAATCCTACATTTGACATTACCAAAAATAATTTGGGACCCCTAATTTCATAGACTTTTTTAAGTCTAATGCGGATTATTTTTATTTGTTATGACTTTAGTTAAAGAGTCATAATACTATATCCTGTGATATTATACATGTGATAATTTAGTTTGATATTTATTTATACCGTTGATAATTAGGTATTCTTCTTGATATTTGGCTCCACTCAATTTCTCTACTTTTTTTGAAATTTGCCCCTTGAGACCTTTTATCATAAATATTATACAATTCCATTTAATGAAAAAAAAATATTTTTTTAATAATTAAGACTCGCTTTTTAAATCAATTCACCAAACGAAGAAAAAAAAAATCATAATGAAATTTTAGCTAAACTAAATGAAAAAAAATATCTAAAACCTTAAACAAACAAGAAAAGAATTCTAAAAAAAATAAGTTCTAATAAAAATTTATTTTAAAACCTTTTGCATTCCAAGTTGTTTTAATTTAAATGCAAAAATAACATAAATAGCCAAGTGCCGCCTTTTGGTGTAATTTTAAGTTTTAAATGTTATAAAGAAAACATAAAAAAAAAACAACTGTGAAAATGAATACTAATAATGTACCTGATTAAACACTTTTATTAGATGATTGAAAAAAAAAAAAGTAAACTAATATCGAAAAATTTAACGAAAAAAATACCCAAAATGAATCAAATAAAGATTGCAGTTTTAATTTGTTTGTTCAACACAAAAGTGAAACAAAGTGAAAGCGAAAAAAGGACCTTATTTTAAGATCTAAACGTATTTAGCTGGTTGTGTATTTGTATTTTTGTATATATATATATATATCTATATTATTTACCTTTTGTATTTGTAGAACGGCACTTTTATTTTACTATTTATTTTTAATTAATTACCATTGTTTAGTTATTAGTTCTTTTTTTTTTTTTTTTTGCCTTTATCCTAGTTTAACCGAACAACAATTTAAACTTTATTCTATCAGATTTAAATTGTTGGTGTTCCTTCCTACCGGTTGATGTGTTGTTTTTCATTTGTTGGCCTCCTTTCTAAAAGATTTTCTTTTCCGATTTTATTTTTAAGTTTTATATTAACTTTCTTTTGATTTCCTTTTTTGCACAAGTTGCATTGATTGGTATATATATAATATATTACTAATTTTTCTTTGGTTGTTGTTTGTGTGCCAAGTAAAAAAAAAAATCCCCAAAAAAAAAAAAAAAAAAAATCAAAACAAGAAAAAATTGCAATAGAAAGCAAAATGAATTTTTTAGATACATTTCACATACTTGAACTAGGCCATGCTTCGCCTCCAACTAAAGTTACTTCAAGTCCGCCGCTTATAGAGGCCTCGACTATGGACATTGATTTGAGGCGGCCACAAACGCCACCTCCTCCAACAATCTCTATAAGCACAACAACACCACCAGCTGCTGTTTCCACGGCAACAACAATGGTTCACGATGAAGCAGGAGTCGACAACGACGGCGGCAGCACCAGTACAGCAACAACAACATCAACCACAGTTACTAGTAGTAGCGCCTCAATGGCATCATCCACATCCAAATTGCCCACAAAAGTGTCGTTCAAAATACAAAAGCCGTTAAATAAATTCGAAAAATCTACAGCGTATTTATCAACAGCAGGAGCAGCAGCACCGTTATCACTGCTAATCCCAACATCAGTCAAGCAATCGTCACCCTCGCCAGTGCCCTCATCATCATCAGCGGCCTCATCTATAACCAGCACAGCAACCATTAGCAGCACATCATCTCGTTCGGGTAATGTATCAATGGATGTTGGCAGCAAAGTGTTGCCACTTCCAAACGCTGCTATTGGTGGTGCTGGCGAGAAACGGCCAGCTGATCAAGTGGTCTCCGAAATTCTGGACGTTGACGAGCAACCGCCACAGCAGAAGCGAAGTAAATCAACTAAACTGGATGCGTAAGTCGTCATCAAAGATAACCTCTTGAAGTAAAAACTAATGCTTTCTTTTTCAGTCTTTTTGGCAGCGAAGATGTGGATCTACGACGTGAGATTCCAAGTGTGACTATGCCAGGACCGATTATAGTTTTAGAGGATGATTCTATGGATAATTGTGATATTAATAAGGTAAGCCTATTATATTTTTTTACCGTCCAACTTTTAATATGTACTTATCTTTGCAGACGGCAACAAAAGTTTCTTCGACTACGTCGTCGCCTCCAAAAAAAGCTACTTTAGATGAGTTGCGAGCCAAGTTGTCTAAATCTGTGCGTCAAAGTCAAAAGCCTTCCAACAAAGGTAAGTGATGATTGAAGACTCGTTTTGAGATAGCTACATTTGAGTTTTCTAAATCTTAGACAAACCCAAGGAGCATCCTGTGACACAGCGTCTCAAACAGCTGGCAGAACTTAAGAATAACGATGATTCCCAGGAAGCGCATGACGAGAAAGTGCGCACAATACTCAGTCAGGCAAAGGAGATGTACGAAAATCATGGCATGAATCAAGAGCAATACAAGGATCTCGTCCAGAAAGTGGTAGCAATTAATGAAAGTGGCAAATTGAAAGAAGCTTCTCGTCGACTACGTGGTAACAGCAACGATGGAGATCTCGATGTGGAACGCAATGCAGCCAGGGAGGCTGTGCTCCGCAAGCGTATACCAAAAATAAAGGGTAATGAGAATCATCATCATCGGGAGAACAGTTCACCACGCAGCGACGGTTCACCCAGATATGATGAACAGCCGGCAGCTGTTAGTTTACCACAGCAGGAAACAACGAAACGGGTGGACAAGCCCCCAAATACCAAGAGAGAACGAGAAAACAAGAGACGCAAGCCCAGTAAATGGGGTGATCAAGTGGCAGATCCTATAGCTGCACAAAGAGCAGCATGGCAATTGGCCAATAACAACAATAACAATAAGAGAGGAACAAATGGAGCCAACGGAGGACCACCTAATTTCCGTAACATGCCTTGGCAACAACCACCAGCTTTGGTGATGGCCGCATTGCCCCATCCATCCCATACTCCATCAATGATACCCATGCCACCAGTGCCACCATCAGCTCCGAATCTGGGCATTACTAAGGCCATCAATTCGCTGGATAACCCTATGGCAGATGTGGTGCGCAGCATTACCATTGACGGGGGGTCCAAGGAGATACGTTTCTATAATCAGGTGGCCGTCATATTCATGGATGGTGATGAGCCACACGAAATTGGCTTCCAGCATGGTCAACGAGTGATCCTCATCGATCACAACGAGCCATTACCTCTTAACTTTAATGATGACTATAAACCCTTCCATTTGGACGGTCAATTGCATCGTATACGCTTCGGTTTTCCCTCACGAGAGCTATATATCGATGACCACTGGTATGAAATATATTTTGGTGGTCCTGCAGTTTCTGTCCCAATCGGTAACAAGCTGCATGTGTTGAAAGCAGAAGGTCCGCCACCCAATGTGGACATCGGACGGATTCGCCGTGATTTAGTGGTGGGCAAGATTAACATGATAGTAGATGCTCATACCATAGTTCCTCTCTTTTTGGATGCCCGTCAGCAAAATTTTCAACTGGGCGCAGAGCAGCATTCGTTGCAGTTTGTAGATAGCTTTCAATATGCTCTGATGGACGGACAGCTGCAGAAGATTGAATACGGTGGTCTGCCCAAAGGCATGAAACTGAACGGAGGACGTAACTGTTTCATACGATTCGGTACCCTTCCCAAGGGAGTAGTAGCCGGCAGGACTCATGTCGCCGATATGGTATATATTAAGACAGAGGCACCGGCTGAATCACCACAGCCGCCACCAGTGGTAATAAAACAGATTCCGCCACCACCAACCGCGCCAGTTCCCCCTATTGGTATCCCCCCTGTCTTAGATGTTGCATCAGTTACGGCGCCAGCTGTGGCCTTGCCTGCAGCTGCAGCGGCTCTGAGCAATCTCAATATTGATGAACTGTTCCAGAAACTTGTCTCATCGGGTATAATTGGAGGACCTGCAACAGGACCAGCTGTGTCAACCAGTGCTCCTACTGCCGCTCCCACTACGGGCACTGTTGTAGAGGAGCCTACTCCTGCTGCGCCCGCAGAGCCCATTCAACGCATTGACCTCAACAAGCCGGAGACCATTAAAACTCGCCAGTCAGCTGTGGTGGCTACACTTTATCTTGGAATGCAGTGCAGTAGTTGTGGTGTTCGCTTCCCACCTGAACAGACCATTAAATACAGCCAACATTTGGATTGGCATTTCCGTCAGAATCGACGTGATCGTGATACCAATAAGAAGGCCACATCCAGACGCTGGTACTACGATGTCAATGATTGGCGGCAGTATGAAGAGATTGAGGATGTAGAGGAGCGTGAAAGGAACTTTTTGGAAGCTCAGTCATCAGGAATGACAACGGCAGATGCTTTCGATGATGTATCACAGCAACGTTCAATGGACTCGCCAGTTCCCACCTGTCCAGCTGGAACTGATGATGTAGATCGCTGTTGCGATATGTGCCACGAGAAATTTGAACAATTCTATAATGAGGAGCTGGAAGAATGGCATCTGCGCAGTGCCATACGTGTAGAAGAAAAAATTTATCATCCATTGTGCTACGAAGATTACAAGGCGTCGTTGAATCCTCCATCCAAAAAGCAAGAGGAAAATGAGGAGAATGCTGAGGGTGCCTCTAAAAAAGAAATAGACATGAACAACAGCGATGACAATGCCATGGATATACTTATTAAAGTTGAAGATCTCGATGATGATGATGATGAGGGTAAGATAAAAATCTTTATTTTGAGGAACATGAGAAAAAATATTTATGTTTTCATTTCGGTTTAGATGCCACTTCCAAACGCGCTTTTGATGATGATGACGATGATGTCATAGTATTACCCAACGAGGAGCCCAGTGTGACGGAAATTGTCGATGATGATGAAGATGAGTATGTGCCTGCCAATGTGACACGATTGGAAATGGGCGGAGTCAATGATGAATCGTCTCAAGAGAAGCCAGCTCCGATAGAAGTAGAAGTAGAGCAGGTTGAAAAGAAAAAGGAGAGAAATAACAAATCAGATAACGATGATGAATCCGATGTGGAAATTAAGGAGCCACACATTCCTTTTACCGATCTAGACACTTATGTGGAAAAGCCACTGTTAAATATTAAAATCAAGGAAGAACCAAAAGATGATGACGACGAGGAAGAGGATGAAGACGATGGCTTTGAGGATGTAGGCACTGTGGTACCACTGCTGCCTCTACCATTGGATGAGATCTCTATCAACAGTAGCGGTAAGTGTGAATCTGTTAATCAAAATAATAATAATAATAGACAAATGGTTGCTCAAATTTTGTCTGAATTGGTAAATTATTTAGAAACACAAACCCAAACCATTGGCTCTTCGGCATCGCCAGCCACATTAGAGCGACCGGCCTCGGTGGCATCGCTTGGGGAAGAGGATGTTGAGAATAGCAAGGAGAAGGCCTCGGAAGAGACTGAACAAGAGTCCACCCATAATCTGAGTGCAGCTGGACCGGCGCCAGCTTTACCTTTGGCTAGCATAGTTAATAAAATAAAAATAAATATCACTAAGAACTCAAATACTAATAGTCATAATAGTGCCTCCTCGAACACCTCCACCGCCGCAACCAACGCGGGATCGGGAACAGCGGAAGTCATCTCGGCAATAAGTGTGATCGGAGGTCAGGCTCCATCGGAAGCCCCCCAACAGCAGCAACAGCAGCAGGCGAACGCTATTCAAACGATTTCCACAATTCCAGTTCTCTGTGGTGGCAATACATTTGCGCCCAAGATTACCACGAGTAGCAGTGGCGTAATCAGTTCCATTTCGGTCATTGGCAGCTACGGCAGCAGCAGTAACACAAATCGCAATCCAACTTCAGTCGGCGCTAGCGTAACCTCATCAGTTTCATCAACAGTGATGACGGCGCCAGCATCTGTCGTCCCCATTGTAACTGCTGCTCCTACTGTCGTGGAAGCCGAACCTGAGCCGACTGTTGAACTGAAGCCGGCGTTGCGTAATGTCACGCTTAAGAAGACAAAAAAAGTGCAAAACGGCACTGAAACTTCGGGCCTATGTTCGATCATGTAAAGCAGAGATAATTCCTATACACTTATAATTTACATCTTTTTTTTTAATACAATTACCGTTACTTAGTTTTAGGTAGGTACCCCGGGCCGCCGCCCAGGCCCCCGTGGTCAAATTAATTTATTACCGAAAAAGAAAACAAAAAACAACAAAATTTAATAAATCAAACATATTTACAAAGTATACAATAATTTGTGATAATTTTATAACACCGAATTGAACACTAACCACTTTACCTTAACATTGTGTAATTGTGAAAAAGAATAAAAATGAGTAAATTTGCATAACTGAAATCGGAGCAAATTATTTTCCAACCTTTTTATTATTCTATTAATTAATCATACTAAATGCTTGAATAAAGATACATAAATACTTAAAAACATCTAAACCTTTTCCTAACTATTTCGGGAGTAACTGGGTTTCGAAAAATTGGCGCTTCATTTTAATGTACATTTTTCAAAGTTCAATAACTTGAAATTAACGAAAATAAAAGTACTCCCACTTTATTTAGAATATGGCGCTGCAATCAAATAACTATAAAACCAGTGTTAAGAAAAATAAATCGAACAGCTGTTTGAAAGAAAACGACACAGTGTTGCCGGATACCCACAGTTTCTATACTGCACGTGGGCATTTAAACTAGAGAGTTTAGTTGTTTACAGCCCTTTTTTATACAAAAACTGTATTATGTCCTCCTCCTTCTTCCTCAAACCCGGTGCCAAGGGTAATAAAAAACGCAAGGTATGCAAAAGTTCTATATAGAAAAAATATATTTTACCAACATTGTGTTTTTAAAGAATCCGCAATCTAAAGGGGGCCCCAAAAAATCTGGAAAATCTCCTATATTTGGTGCAGCAACAACTGCCAAGAAATCTCGGCGTGCCAAGATCGACGATGAAGAGATCGCTAGTGATGATGACGAGTACAACAGCGATGTGGGCGGTGACGGCGGTAACACTCTGGCTTTTTCTTCAGACGAGGGCGAGCAGGAAACACCGCAAGACAAACGTCTGCGTCTGGCCAAACAGTACCTATCAGAGATTGAAAAGCAGGAAGCGGAACGTGCCGACGATCGAGAACTGAGTCACAGTGTGGAGCAGCGTCTGCAGACTGAATATTTGGACAGTGTCGGCCGATTAAGGAGAAACATAGCAGGATCTGTTAAATACTGCTCCGCCCACACGATACTTAAACACAAGCTCCACCACTTGTCCCTGTGTGCGTTGGCCCTAAGTTCAGATGGCAAATTTTTGTTTACAGGAGCCAAATCCCAATTCCTACTAAAATGGTGCACTGACAGTGGCAAAGTGATAGGCAAAGGCGATGTATTCCCTTATCGTGAAGAACCCGAAACAGGCAAAAAGCGACGCTCTCATATTATAGCCATATGCCTATCTACTGATATGAAGTATTTGGCCTTATCCGAGGGCGGCCCACATATCCAGATCTGGTGTCCACAGACTTTAAAGCATGTAAAAACATTTAAGGGGCATAGAGACAGTGTAGCTGCACTAGTTTTCCGAAAAGGCACCCACGATCTGTACTCCGCTGCTAAAGATCGTTCTGTAAAGATCTGGTCCCTTGATGAGATGGCCTATGTGGAGAGTTTGTAAGTGCAGCGAATCGAACAAAAAAATAACAAAATCAAACCATAGATGAATAACTCTCTTAATATATTTCCAGGTTTGGTCATCAGACTGGTGTGACAAGCATTGATGCCTTGAGCCGAGAACGAGCCATAACCGCAGGCGGTTCGGATTGCTCATTACGCATCTGGAAGATTACCGAGGAGTCACAACTAATTTACAATGGCCACCGAGACAGTATAGAGGCTGTCAAGCTAATAAATGACGAGCACTTTGTTTCGGGCGGCATGGATGGGTGAGATGAATTAATGCAGGCAATATTCTTTATATGACAATATTTGGTTTAATTAATTTAGAGCATTCAGTCTGTGGAGTGCCTTGAAGAAAAAACCTATTTGTACTAACCAACTGGCCCATGGCTTGGGCGAAAATGGCGTGCCCAACTGGATAACAGCTATTGCTGTAGTGGTCAATACGGATTTAGTAGCAACAGGCTCATGCGACGGCTGTCTGCGACTTTGGCAAACGAATCCGAATGCTCGAAAGATCCAACAGATTCAAAGCATACCCATACCGGGCTTCATCAATGGTTTAACTTTTAATGCAGATGGCACAAAATTGTATGTGGCCGTTGGACAGGAGCACAGACTTGGTCGTTGGTGGCGACACAAAGAGGCCAAGAATCAAATAATTAGAGTTGATATTAAGTTAGACACAAGCAATTAATTTTTTCCTAATAGCTGTAGGTCCAAAAGAAAGTTGTTTAGTAAATAAACCAAGAAATTGTATCATCTGAATTTAATTTCAAGCATCAAGGAAATCGTTACTAATTTTAATTTCAACATGTGTGTACTTAACATCGTTGTCAACACTGTTTATGTGTTATCTAACACTACAGTTACACCAGCTGTTTTATATTTCTTACCGTTGATTATAAAACATAATATTCCAAATTTATAACTGAACTTAACCACTTTTCAGGATTTCACCGAAACTGGTGGCTAACGTCTACAACGTATATTCAATTTTGCACAAACGATAAAACATTGCCTCGACGGCTGCCTAAAAATACAGTAGTTAAAATGCAGCAGCGCGAACTACCGGGGAAATCCTTAAAAAGTGGTTTCTTACCGTACTTTAAAACGGCCAATGGACGCAAACTTGTTTTTTATGCAGCGGGAACCATCACTGCCAGCTTGTTTGTAGGAAACTTCGCACCCCAGACGTTTGGTCTGCCGTACTTGAAAGATTTCGTGCAATGTTACAAGTAGAGTTCTTTCTTCTTCAGTTAATTCCACTTTGTCAATGCTAATTCACCTTTTTTAATTCAAGGAATGGTATAGCACTACCAGTGCCCGAGCTAGTGCAGCAACGTCTTAATCAAGCTTTAGATAAACTGGAAGTGGATGAATTCGAGCGGAAGTTTGTAAAACCCTTTACTGTGTTTGGACTCGACCTTTTTCAAGCGGGCTCCACTAAATACAGTTTTGGGGCCGCCTTGGGCATACCGGTAAATTATGCTTATGAGCATGCCGGTGAAATTAAGCGTGCAGATATACGATTCCGGGATCAGAAAATTGATTGGAGTTCCCCCAGTGGCAAGCTACTTGAGCAGGCCATTGTCCTTTCCGAAGACGAGCAGGTGTTTGGTCTCAGTAAGGCTATACTACAATTGCAAACGCACCGTTTGTTTTTCAATTCGATATTTCCCTGCGTTAGCTTTCTCATGGTATATACCATGGGACACTATTTGAATTTGCGTCTAAATCTTTTTGCTCGTCATGGAAGTGTAAGTTGATTTTGGTAAAGAAGTTACCTTTCTAACTTAATCTTTTTCTTGTCAGGTACGGTTTGTTCTATACTCGATATTGGGATTTTTTGGCCTGGGTTCTTGGACATTTATGAAGGATTTTAATCAGGTGGCCACAGATGCGGATATTGATAAGAAACTGGCATCTTTGGGACCACAGTTTGTGGCCGCTGGCATTAGCTACTATGACAAGCAGCTGAAAAAGAACATGGCCCTGCGCAGTTTGATTGGTGACAACACCTACACGGCACTGGGCAATGAGAATTATATGCTTAGACAAAAGTCAATGCCATTAACGGCCCGTAAATCCTTCTTTGTGGAGCGGTGGCAGGAACTGCAACAGTCCCAACACCAGACCACAGCGGAGACAACATAAAGAAAAAAAAATCGTTTAACAAATAGATTTATTTGTATACGTTATGCATTACAACTATTATATGTATAATATATATGTATGTACTTGTATATATGGTTATATATGAAATCCTGCCCAACCCCCTAAAATTGACTAGCATCGTGTTTAATGTAATGAAGGGAATGTATAAGAGTAGTATAAGAGATTCAAAAACTATCATCGCCAACCAGATCGCTAATTGTGGCTACTAAGCGGCGCGCATGTTCCACAGCACAGGTGGCCGTCACTAAGCCCAAATGAATGCAGAATAGCTCATAGACTCTTACTTTGCCAGGTGAAATTTTTGGAAAACATAGCTCGGCGAGATCGTGATAATAGTCCATGGTGAGGGCGCCGGGTTCCTTCAATCCACCATTTATCGGTTGGGTGCTACTAGCCAGGAAATGTGTCTGTAGGTCAAGCGTTGACTTTAAAATGCCACCACCACCCGATTGATCCTCAAACCAAAGGAAATATGAGTAATGAAACGCTTTATCCTTCCACATGACGGTAGTTTGACCTCTTTTGAGATATGATCGCGTCATTTCCACCATATTCCAAAGTTTGGTTTTGGGTACTAGCTGATTGGGACGTAAATCCGGTGCCAACATTTGGCCCGAACTCCGATTCACATAAATGAAATGCACCAATCCAGGAAAGTCTTCTAGATAAGCTTCAATCGAGATGTTGCGGGTGGCCTTTACAGCCAAGAATTCTGAGAATTCCAATAACTTGGCTTCAACAATGGAAGCCGAGTCCGAAAGTTGGTCTAATTGGTGAATACTGGAGCTATCGCAACAGGCCAGCGTAAAGAGTTGCTTCAGTTCTTCGACAAATGACGACATATTCGATTCAATCCTCACCAGTAACTCGCGTTCATAGTTTTTGAAATATTCTATATACATCTTACGTAGATTCTCCCATTTGGTGGAGAACTTTTTGATGCAGGTCTCTAAATCTTCGGGACGTTGCTGGAGTTGACGCTTAAGAGCCGTTAAGGTTTGACCCACAAATGATTGGAGACTCTCATAAGCAGGTTTTAGGGCATCTGAATCCCCCTGCAGCTGAACAGCTATGATCTTGTGAAGCACAAAGAAGGCATCGTAAATGCAACTGGTTAGCGGCATATTGGCATACTCAATGACCTGAAGAAGTACTTGATGTCCCGGCAAACGAGAAATATGCACTATGCTTGGCACACAACCGGAGTTGACATCATGTGAGACTCCCTGCAAAAATACGGCTACGGCTCTTTGAGTTTGAGCTGGCGATGAAGTTGTAGATGCCGTTGTCTTGACATTTAAATTCCGCGACAAGATTCCCAAAAAAAGAAGATCAGCTCCAGATAACGGTAGAGCTTGGCGCGTACTATTTGCACCCACCAATTTATTGGAGACCATCAGTATAGCATGAGCTCTTGGAAGTCCAGCCTGACGCAGTTGTTCTAGTGTAGCGTCAAGGGTTAAGTGTATAGTTCTCTTAAGTTCTGGATTAATAAGCAGCTTGGGCACCGCTTCGAGCAAGTAGGCCTGCTCCTCCTGGCACAACATCGTCTCATAGCAGTCCAGGCACTGGGTCAATAGCTCCTGCTGCATGGCTCCCGCCTGACTACCAAACAAATTAGGTCCATAGCAATAACGTGACAATGTCATGGCGACTCCTAGTTGTCGCATTAGTTGATCAATAGGTAATTGGCCAATCTTTAAGAATGTATAACCCAAAAGGTCGCCAAAGACCAAATTGAATCCCTTGTCACATTGGATTTGTTTGAAAAAGTTATCAAACTGGCAATGCATGATTTTTTGCGAACTGATAATGGGACTGAATATCTGCAGAAGAATGTTGCTGTCAAGCGAGTGGGAGTTGCAGGAATATAATGTTGTGTCCGATGGCAACAATCCTTGCGAAATGGCCACATCAAGGATCTTTTGTTCCAGTGGTGTATTAAGTTTTTGATAAACCACATCGTTCGCACTATTAAATACAATAAGTCCGTTCATTTTATTTCTATCTGCGCTCATTATTCTAAGAAAAGACAAAAGTCGTTAAGATAACAAAAGAAAGTACACAAACTTTTCCAGGCAGTGTTGAACAACATTTGTTAAAAAGGTTGAACAGCTGTTGCTTCTTCTTCTCGTTTGTTATCAACAATTATTAAATGTGCTAAGTTTGGTTTTAAACGATTTCATCATTATGGGCCGCCTTGTACTAGAACACACCTTGCAGGGTCATAAGGGACGCATTTGGGGCGTGGCATGGCATCCGAATGGCAATACATTTGCCTCTTGTGGAGAAGACAAAACAATTCGTATCTGGAGCCTTTCAGGAAATACCTGGAGCACCAAGACCATTCTGTCAGATGGACACAAACGCACAATACGGGAAATTCGGTGGTCGCCCTGTGGCCAATACCTTGCCTCGGCCAGCTTTGATGCCACCACTGCAATTTGGTCGAAATCCTCAGGTGAATTTGAATGCAATGCCACCTTAGAGGGCCATGAAAATGAGGTAAAGAGTGTCAGCTGGTCAAGGTCGGGTGGTCTACTGGCCACCTGTTCACGTGATAAATCGGTATGGATCTGGGAAGTTGCCGGCGATGATGAATTTGAATGCGCCGCCGTTTTAAATCCGCACACTCAGGATGTGAAACGAGTAGTCTGGCATCCCACAAAAGAAGTCCTGGCCTCAGCTTCGTACGACAACACAATCAAAATGTTCGCAGAGAGTGCCCTTGACAGCGACTGGGATTGCACAGCAACTTTGTCGTCGCACACAAGCACAGTCTGGAGCATTGATTTCGATGCCGATGGCGAGAGGTTGGTCTCGTGCAGTGATGACACTACCATTAAAATCTGGCGAGCTTATCATCCAGGGAACGATGCTGGAGTGGCCACGCCAGATAAGCAGACTGTGTGGAAATGTGTGTGCACATTATCCGGTCAGCACTCCCGGGCTGTCTATGACGTGTCATGGTGCAAATTGACGGGTTTCATAGCCACTGCTTGTGGCGACGACGGCATAAGAATATTTAAGGAAAGCAGTGATTCCAAACGTGACGAGCCCACGTTCGAGCAAATAACCGCTGAAGAAAGTGCCCACGAACAGGACGTTAATTCGGTGGAGTGGAATCCTGTTACAGCTGGTCAGCTGTTATCCTGCAGTGATGACGGGACTATCAAAATGTGGAAGATGCAGGACTAGAACATGTACTTAGAGGTTATAAATAAAATAAAATTTTCATTTTTATTCCGTTAATATTATTATAAGGATCGCTTATTTTACTGGCTAAGAAATGGCTCCTGAAGTGTTTTATATAGCTTTTTGGCCTTTCGTGGTCCCAGCCCCATTACCTGGCTTAATCGCTCCTCACTTGCATTGATCAGATTTTCCAGATTACCAAATGTTTGAAGCAGAGTCACTGCATCCGTTTTGTTTACCGGCTTTATGTTGGTTAAAGCAGCCACTAATTTCTGATGCGGATTTGATTCTACACGCTCCATAATTAGATCAGGCGGACGCTTCTCAAACTGCTTGTAAGTTTCAATTACTTTTCCTGCCTCCTCGGCATTCCAAGCCAGTATCATGGTTAAATCAGCCAACAGTGAAATGCGTGTTAAACTTTTTAGGGCATTATGTGGTTCAGGAGTGTCCACTTGAACGAGCAGCACGCGCAACTCAAACATCTTTCCCAGAGCTTTTAGACGCTGGCATATGTAATCAGGATTCAAATTATGATATTTCAGAGATAAATATAGAATGCATGAAGTACGACCAACAATATAGTCTGGCACAATATCATCGCGATACTCTAGAGGGACATTAAGAATAAATTTTAGTATGGGATTCCCGCGTTGCTTTGTGTGTACAAGAACATTATGGGGATTTGAAGCCGGTTTGGAAGTGGATGGCGGTGCTGCCCCAGAAGCGGAAACAGAAATCGTCGTGGAAACGGAGCTGCTGCTATTAGTAGTGGCGGATAATGTTTTTGGCTGCTTAGCCGGCGTTGGAATTTCCATAGAACCCAGTATATCATTAAAAGAATCATCATCAAACTCATCCATGTTTTCTTTACGCCTATTCAAAGTTGTTTACCTAAACGAGATTCTAGAGATGGCAAACCATTCGATAATTTTATCTACTATACAATACATCTAGCGTATTTGTAGCTGAAAAGTAGCTAGATTGTCAACACTTTTCTCTCCCTTTCTCTTTCCTTTTGTGCTGTCAAAGCCACAACGAAGACGTGTGCGTTATTATTTTTACGAAATTGTGCATATTAAAGTAAACAATAATTAAACAAAATATTAAAATCAAACAATGACTTCGCATCCGGTATTCATAGACCTGTCCTTGGATGAGCAGGTAAGGCGGGAATCAAGAGTGACTTTTTCTAAGCGGTTCCCAAATGAGAGTGAGGTTATGTTTACAAATAAAAAAATAATATTAACATTTGCATTATTATGTGCTATCCAATTATCAGGTACAAGAGCTGCGCAAGTATTTCAAGAAACTGGGAGCCGAAATATCATCGGAAAAATCCAATAAGGGCGTCGAGGATGATTTGCACAAAATAATTGGAGTCTGCGATGTGTGCTTCAAGGATGGAGAACCATCTCAAATCGATGGCATATTAAACAGCATTGTGTCCATCATGATAACGGTAAGTTAGTGTTTAATAAAGGTAACATCTTACTGATGTGAATTTTTGTATTTGCAGATACCTTTGGATCGCGGAGAAAACATAGTGTTGGCCTACTGTGAAAAGATGACAAAGGCGCCAAATCAACCTTTAGCCAAGGTTTGCTTGCAGTCACTATGGCGTCTATTCAACAACTTGGACACGGCCTCACCTTTGCGTTACCATGTCTACTATCATTTGGTGCAGGTGGCTAAGCAGTGCGACCAAGTTCTTGAGGTCTTCACTGGTGTCGATCAATTGAAATCCCAATTTGCCAACTGCCCGCCATCTAGCGAACAAATGCAAAAATTATACAGATTGTTACACGATGTCACCAAGGATACGAATCTAGAGCGATCCTCCAAGGTGATGATTGAGCTTCTTGGCACATATACTGCTGATAATGCGTGTGTTGCCCGGGAGGATGCCATGAAGTGCATTGTCACCGCTTTGGCCGATCCCAATACATTCCTGCTTGATCCTTTGTTGTCGTTAAAGCCAGTGCGCTTCCTGGAGGGTGATCTTATTCATGATTTGCTGTCGATTTTTGTGTCTGAGAAGCTGCCCGCCTATGTCCAGTTTTACGAGGAGCACAAAGAGTTTGTCAATTCACAGGGTCTCAATCACGATCAGAACATGAAAAAAATGCGTCTACTGACTTTTATGCAACTTGCCGAAAGCAATCCAGAGATGTCTTTTGAAGCTCTAACCCAGGAACTGCAAATTAATGAAAACGAAGTTGAACCCTTTGTCATTGAGGTTTTGAAAACGAAGCTTGTGCGTGCACGTCTGGATCAAGCCAATCGTAAGGTGCATATTTCATCAACCATGCATCGTACCTTTGGTGCTCCTCAGTGGGAACAACTTAGAGATTTACTTCAGGCATGGAAGGAGAACCTTAGTTCGGTACGCGAAGGTCTGACAAACGTTTCGACTGCGCAACTGGATCTGGCCCGCTCCCAGAAGCTGATACACTAGACACAAAGCAGTTTTGAATATAAATTATATATATTGCGTGGGAATGATTTGATTCTTGAATAAATTTCTATAAGTAAAATGAGCAAGTGAAAACATTTAGCTAAAAACTACTGAGCATCTGGAGAATAAAATAGTGATCCTTTCGTACTGTTTACAATTCCTCATGCACTTTAGCTTGCTGTTGTTGACGTTCCTTCTCCTTGGGAAATGACCAGAAGGAGGAGGGGAAACCATGGGTGTCTCTTTCCCGTTTCACAAAGGCACTGTATGAGGAAATGCAATTGCCTATGAAATGATTCGATTGTCCCAAAATAGCCAGATCCAAATATGGATCATCTTCGTCTAGCTTATGGACTGTGATATTCATTCGACTAAGGGCTAAAGACAGCTCTTTTATTAAATGATTGGCATCAGAGGCCACAAACACCGATTTTATTTCATTTTTGGGCTGTGTCTGACGGATATTCTTAATGACCCTTTTAAGTTGACGTACTATTGACTCTTTAGTCTGCATACAGAGCTCAGGGTACAGAAAACCGCGCTCATTTCTATATCCTAAACACTGAGGAGACGCAAACAAGTGCTGACTGTCCTTAACATGCTCGCAGGCTCGTACCCAATCGATGCCGTTCCGCAAATGGACACCGACGAATGCTCCACGGGGAAGAACCTGTTTGATGAAGTCGCGTGCCGCCTCCCTGTATTTGGAACTCCACTGTAAATGCTTTTGCAACTCGCAATTCTCCTGCTGCACTGGAAAACTTGCTGGTGCTCCGGTAAATGCCAAGACTGGCCAAGATTCTACAGAATATTTAGTTTGCCACTTGCTGGCTACCGCACTGTGATGCACATCGAAATGAAGTGGCCCATAAAACTCAGAATCCACAAAATCAATATTGTATGTGTCCCAGAACGGTCCGAATGGATTACCATCTTTTGCATGACAATTGGGTTTATCAGGATTATTTTTCTCCTGCTGCAGGCTCTTGCGTTCCATGTAGCAGAAGGACACCCGCTTTTCCACAGGCCAAACTTGCTCGGCCAACTGCTCCATGAAATCAGACATAAGTATCACTCGATGATATTGCTGGATGGGCTCCACATCAAAGTATTTGTCGAAGGAGACTTGGTGGGAGCGGAGCTCACCCTTGCGGTATTCCACCCAGGGCGGGAGTATTAAAGATCGATTTAAAGCCTTTGCAAAAGCCAAAGAGCCTAGAAAATGATCGGCTTGGTTTCCGAAGCGTCCTTTAGTTTCAGAGTGTGAGAAAAATGCATATAAGTATTTAGAAAATGCTTATAAAATGTAGGTCTTACCCATACAGGGGCAGTAAGTTACATAACCATTGGGATCAAGTTCGTATTTGCCGCTTAATCCGGGCGTGATTTGAACAATTGTAAAAAGAATAAAAATCAATTTTAAATTTAAATAAGGCCACTGCATTCTGCCGGCTTCCAATTATAAATAAAGCTGGTCTAGTGCTAAACAACAGTAAATTGACTGAAAAGTGTTGCTAAACAAAAATAAAAGTTATCTAGCATAAAGAACATAACAAAATTAAAAGTAAGCTGTATATTAATTTAGTTTATTTATATCTAGGAAATATATTTTTCAAATTAAGAAGGAAATGAAATATATGTAATATTGCCCGACCCAGAATATGTTGAGCTAGTAAGTAGCGATAATCGCATCTAATGTTTAACTAAATTTTGTGTTTTTTCTCCATCCCGTCTTAGCCGGATTTGTAATGTACGTTTTCCGTGCAGTCAAAGATGGCATAGTCAGGGGCCAGTTCCTCCACATTCTGGAAACTCGCAAAAATTCATTTGGCAAAAGCCATTGGGCCAACATACAAACATTCGGATATATAACCATATATTGCGTCAAAAAGTTCCGTTGGTGCTACCAAATCCCAATTTAGTCACTTGGTATACATGTGGACCCACTGTTTACGATTCGGCTCACTTGGGTCATGCAAGCACATATGTTAAGGTTGACATTATTCAGCGCATCCTAAGGGACTATTTTCGAATTAACTTGGTCACAGCCATGAATATAACAGATGTGGATGACAAGATTTTACGAAAAGCCCGGGAATCAGGCTGCAATTGGCTGGACATTTCGCGAGCTTATGAAACTGAGTTCAAGAATGATATGCTGCAATTGAATGTGCAACCGCCTGACATCACGAGTCATGTTAGCACGAATATTGATAATATTCAAGGATTTATCAAAGAGCTGATTGACAAAGAACACGCCTACGTGTCAAAGGACTATTCAGTGTACTTTGATGTACCAAAGTTTGCGCAATATGGAAAGCTACAAAAAGTAGATCTGGATAATAATGAGGAAATTGGAGAACAGGATAAGCGACATCGTTCAGATTTTGCTTTGTGGAAAGCCAAGAAAATGCCAGATGAGCCAAGCTGGGCAGCTTCTTGGGGTGGCGAGGGCCGTCCCGGCTGGCATATAGAGTGCAGTGCTATTGCTGGACTCTTCTTTGGCACAAACTTGGACTTTCATGCCGGTGGTTTGGATTTGCGTTTTCCGCACCATGAGAATGAGGAAGCGCAGTGCTGTGCCCGCTATCAGACCGAACAATGGGTTAACTATTGGATGCACGCAGGCCAACTGCATGTGGCGGGTGATGAAAACAAAATGTCCAAATCTCTGGGCAACACCATATCAGTGTCGGAGCTCCTCAGACATTATACAGCCGACGAATTCCGTATGGCCTGTCTTCTGTCTAACTATCGCAATGCCATGCCCTATAGCAACCAACTTATGATGACTGCGCGACAGACCCTGCAAAAGTTTCGCAATTTCCAGGCGGATCTCTCTGCTTATACAAAATTCATGAAACCCCTCAAGTTTATTGATGAAGGAGCCCTAAGGGCACAGTTGGCTCACATGGTAAAAGAATTTGATGCTAGTTTGCGTGATGACTTTGATACAGCTCGAGGGTTGGGTGTTCTTATGGACCAGATGTCTAGCATTAGTCGCTGCATCAATGAGCACGAAAAGAATGCAGAACAAGAACCAGCATATTGCCTAGATCTGTTAATTGCGTCTGGAAATTTTATTAACAAGGCCATGAGTAATTTTGGACTGGCTGAGCTAAAAGACGCAGAGATGCCAAAATATAATCAACAAAAAATTTCCGCATTGGGACTCGACAGCAGCAATTTGGTATCCGATATTATTAATCTACGTGGTACTCTACGCCAACAGGCAACAACACAATCACCAAAAAACCTTCAACTCTTAGCCGTTTGCGATGAACTAAGGAATGTGCTCCAGCAGCAGGGAATAAAAGTGCGCGATCACGAGCAGGGTAGCTCCTGGGTAGTGGCGGCGGCTAGCAATAAAACCCAAAGCAAGAGCTCGGGCTAAACTAAGTCCTTAGTTTATTCAACTTATGTATAGAAGTGCTGTTTAAACTAATTGTTTAGTTTGCCAATCTTACTTGGGGTAACATTAGTGCAGAATGACAAACCTGGACATGGGGTATTTAATATACATATGTTTTTTTTGTTTCTTGTAAACATTCTGACATAATTTGAAATTGGTTTTCGAATCCGCCTTATTAAAATCCCATCACTAGATGTAGTTCCAAAAACCTGCACTATTTTTGCGTTTATTAACACTATCAGCTGTGACGTTCCCTTTGATTTTGTAACGAAAATTATTAAACTATATAAAGAGGAAAATAATTCCCACAAAATGATGCGCTACGAGGGAAATGAGAGGCTGCTAGATGAGACAGCCTGTGCGGGGGTGCGTGCCGATTTGAAGATGTGCTTGTTGGAAAGTGAATGCTGTCGCCTAGACAAAAAGACGCCGCGTCAATGCCTACAGGACAACAGTGTGCCGCCCGAGTGCCAGGTGCTACGGAACACCTTCTACGAGTGTAAACGTTCGCTGGTAAGGAATATCCAAATACAACAATTTAATTATTGTTATTGATCTTTCTATTATACCATTTTCAGCTTGACAACCGGCAACGCTTTCGAGGACGCAAAGGTTACTAATAAATTGCCTTCTTTATTTTCCACTTACTGCTTTATTTAAAATTAAACTAAAATTAAATATAAAATTTTGTGAGAGTATGAATTAATTCCGTCTTCGTCGCACTCTCGAGATACGCCAAGCATTCGGTTCTTCGTATTTGTTGTATAGTGGCTCCAGGCGTTGATTCTTCTTGAATTTACTGAGCTTTGTAGGATCCGAGAAGCGGAAGAAGGATGGTGCAAATTCTACCAACCATTTTGGATCAATAGTGGTCACCTCGCGCATATACTCCTTGGTCGTTTGCACCAGTTCGTGATAGATGACCCATTCAGGCTGACGGTTAAACAGTGCACTCGAAGGATGAATGTAAACCACCTGGGAGTCAACCAAGGTACGATAGCCCTCTTGGGGATCTTTTTTGGCAGCATTGCGAAAGAAACCTGAACAGATTGCCTTCTGAATGCGAACAGAATTCTTGCCCGCCGATACAACATCCAATTTATGTCGATCCATAATGCCAAGCAATTGTTTGCGCACATCCTGTGAACGTTTTAGGGTCCGGATCTGGACAAAATTCTCATAACACCAGGCATTTGAAAATTTATTGTTCTTCCAACTGTTGTAGACTGCCAACAGCGTAAGATGATCACCTAGAATAGTAAAAAAAAAAGGATTAGAACATCCCATTCTGAAAAAGGAGCGACAAAGTAGACTCACCTTCGGCCTGATTAAATTTGGCCTTCTTTTGATCGGCTAGCGCTTGCTTATCCTTGGGTCTATAAAACACATTTTGCACACTCAACATGGATACAATGGTTAAAATCTCATCGGAACACTGCAGTGCCACGGACATAATAAGCATTTTTGAGAGGTTCGGTTCTAGGGGAAACTCAGCCATGCGGCGACCCAAGCGGGTTAATAAACCCTCATCATCCAAAGCTGAAAGTGAATGCAGCTGTTCGAGGGCCATCACCAGGGATTCTACAGGTGGCGCATCCATGAAATCAAAGTGCAGCAAATCATTTATTCCCATTGTTTTGAGTTGAAGCACTGTGGTCGCCAGATTAGTACGCTGTATTTCCGGCACTGGCGTTGGCAGCATCTCATCCCGATATGCTCGTTCTGTGTAAAGGCGATAACATTTGCCCGGTCCAGTACGTCCTGCCCTGCCAGCTCTTTGCTTAGCCGCCGCCTGGGAAATGGGCGTAACCACAAGCGAATCCATGCCTGTCTTTGAGTTGTAGACTTTCTGTTTAACAAAACCCGGATCCACCACATAGAAGATACCATCAATGGTCAGCGAAGTCTCGGCAATATTTGTGGCTATCACTACTTTGCGACTACCAGCCGGAGCTGGATCAAATATGCGAGTTTGCATCTCAGATGGCAGTGCGGAATAAACCGGCAAAATAATCAATTCGGGCACATCAGGTCCCAGACTCTTCATGCGCTCGTAAAGAATTTCACAAGCTGTGTCTATCTCCTCCTGACCGGTAAGAAAAAGCAGAATGTCGCCTGGTGGCTCCCGCAAATGTATCTGCATTACCGTAATTAATGAGGCATCCAGATAGTCAGTTTCCGGCTCTTTTGTGTACAAAACCTCCACAGGAAATGTACGTCCAGGAATGGTGAAAATTGGAGCTTCAAAGAAATACTGTGAAAACTTAACCGCATCCAATGTGGCAGACGTCACAATTAGTTTCAGTTCTGGACGCTTCTGGACGGCTGTCTTAAGCAGACCAAAAAGGACATCTGTGTGAATGGTTCTCTCGTGGGCCTCATCCAACATAATGACCGAATAGCCTTTCAGTTCTGCCTCCATAAGGCATTCACGTAGCAACATACCGTCTGTCATGTATTTGATTACTGTCTCCGGGCTGGTGCAGTCCTCGAAACGTATAGTATAACCCACTTCTTGTCCCAAACGGCAACCGTATTCTTCGGCCACACGTTTGGCCACTGACATTGCAGCCACACGACGAGGTTGGGTACACCCGATCTTTCCACGTGCTGTGAAGCCGCATTCACCAAGATATTGTGTAATTTGAGTAGTTTTTCCAGATCCCGTCTCACCAATAACAATCAGAATCTGATTATCTGTCACCGCCTTGATAAGATCATCGCGCAGCTTGTATATGGGCAACGACTGGCGCTGCTCCACGAGAGTGAGATCGGTTTTCTTGCCGAATGAGGATTTTTTGCCACCAATTACATGTTTCTTCCATTCGGGGACCTCTTGGGGTGCTGATCCCATGCCACGCATATTGGCAGCCAAGTGGCGTCCACTATCCTCTTCAGGTAGTGGATCAATCCAGTTTTTGTTAAGATTTGTGGGCAACGCCTCCATTTCCTGCTCACGCTGCAACATTTTTTGCTCACGCCGCTCCTTGGACAGAGCCGATTGCATCATGGCTGCTTGAGCAAGCGACCCATCGGGGTTTTTCACAATTCTCACAGGAGAGAGATCATGCAGGGCACGACCATGACCAGACAGAAAAGGTGGCTCTTCCTCAACAATCTCAATTTCAATATCTGCTTCGTCATCTTCATCTTTGGGCAGCAGACCAGTCTCCTCATCAAAATCTGGCATTTCGCTTCGATCGAGTACACCGGAGCTGATCATTTGCTTGATCTCCCAGCGCTCGGGACTAGAAATCCTAGTAACACGTTTTCTTGATTCATGCTCATCACTGTCGAGGTTATTGCCCTGCAAATTTAGCATAGACGTGCTGCTGCTGTAAGGACCATCTGGATTGCGATCTCTTAGCGAGGCATCTTCGTCATCTGGGGCATGCGATAGCGGGTTTAAGTCTCGGCCAGATTCTTGATCCACTTCCTTCATGGAGAGAGAGACTTTTTGGCCTGTTATGGACATGACCTTAACCTTTACCGTTTGATTACGTGTAACCACTTCGGTAACATCGGTAACGCGCCCCTCAGCCCTTAACTGGGAGATGTGCACTAATCCTTCCCAACGTTTGCGAAGGCCAAAAAGTTGAACAAAACAACCAAAATCGACAATGTTGGCCACCTTGCCAGAGTAGATTTTGCCAGCCTCTGGGTCATCAGCCATTACAGCTGTAGGTGGAGGCATCTTTTCTCGACGATCTCTGGAACGGGATCTACGGCGCCTTTCCTCGCGGGATCTGCTTCTTCTGCGACGATCACGATCTCGATCTTCACGAGATCTACTCCGTCTTCGACGATCATCACGTGAACGTTGTTCTCTGTCTCTACTCCTACGACGCTCTCGATCTCCGTAACGATCCTCGCGGGACCTGCTGCGCCTATTACTACGGCGTGCTCGATCGCGAGATTTGCTTCGATGGCGATCCCGATTTCCTCGAGATTTACTTCGTCTGCGTCTTTCCCGGTCCCGATCACGGCTTCGACTGCGTTCCTTACGCTTAGTAGAAATTTGCTTGGTCTCCGCTTTATTGTCTCCTGGCGCCAGCGCTTCTAATTCTAACATGGCAGCATCCACATCACTCATTTCCGATTTTTTAGCTTTAAACTCCTTTCGTTCTTTTTTGTCCGACGTCTCCTTTTCATCCTTTTTATCTTGGTCGCTCTTCTCATTACTACTAAATGTATCATTGGGTAATGCGAGTCCCGGAAACATTTTCATAAGTTCTGATTTTTTATCATCTTTTCCAGATGCTGCAGATGGAAGCTTTTCGTCCTTGGAACGACTAGGACGCATAAGATTAATAATTCTCTGCAGGTTCTGCACTAAAGAGTCTGGAAACTCGGCTCCATTTTCCGCCAGCGCAGTCCGAAACGCTTCATAGCTGCGATTCTTGTTCTCCAAATCGATAATAAATTCGGCGAGATCCTTGTCATTAATGCCCAAATGGTTGTCCAATTCCGTGCAGATTTTGGAGACCAGCGAAAGATACTCCAGCTGCTGCAGTTCCTCCATAACGCAGCTGTAAAATACAACCAAAGTTGTATTAAATGCTTATCTTTACAATAAACGTTTTCCCGTGGTGGAAATCAGCTGTGGCGCAGTGTTGGAAAGCAAAATCAGTCTCAGAAAAGTTTATGCGGGGTTTAAATTTGATTTCGTGAACATCATTATTATAATCATTAATTTAAAAAAAACCGACCAAATTATATTAGGAAAATTAAAGTTTTTATTAAAATAGTCAACTTTGTAAAATATTTATTAGGTCTAGAATTTGGTTTAGCCTTGGAATACGTGGATTTTACTTGACTGAATTCCAAGCTCAGTTAAAATATCATTGGCAGCCGAATTAAAGCCAGTTGGTCCACATGCAGTCACATATGTAAATTTCCCTACATGTCCTTCATCCACAAATAAGGGGCCTAGCAATTCCATAGATATGCGCTGAGATTGATCCTGTGACAGTATATGCTGATAACTGAAACGTTCATCCCGATTGTGTAGATCTAATAGTTTCTCCTTTAACCAAATGTCAGACTCCGTCTTGTTAAAATAGAGTAGGTGTAGACGTTCTCTAAAATTAAATAATGAAATAAGGTATCAAACTGTTCCGTGAATGATTAAATATAATGACTTACATTCTATTCGTATTCCGCTTTAGCAGTGGGTGAAGTAGACTTAAAATTGGTGTCAGACCGCTTCCAGCTGCCAATAGCAGAATATTTCGATGTGTAGTTAGTTCTGAGAGCTGAAAATTGCCATGGGGCAAACTAAGTCGCAAAATAGAACTTTTCTGGACTTTGTGTAGATAACTGGAGAGACCGCCACCGTCGTAACTTTTGATAAGAAAGTTTAAACAATACCCACAACTGGAGTTCGAACAAACATAGGCATCTGATATTGGAGTATAACTACGCTGAATTACTTCTCCATTAATTGGAGCTTCAATTTCCAGGTGATATCCGACTGGCAAAAACATTAAAATCTTTTGTCCTACACTTTGAAGGCGGAGCTCGAAGGAGTCGTGATTGATATCAAAACGGGAGACAACCTCATACTCATAGAATGCCTCAGTAGATAAGTCAAGTTGCCTTAAGACATGTGTGCCGTAGTTTGACCAAGGAGCAGCTTCCACTTTACTTAAAACAAGCTCGATTTTACCCGTTTCAGTTCCTATTTGAGCAGATTTCGGTGGCCATTCCACGTTATCCGATAGTTGAAAATCAAATATGTGCCATTTACTGCCTAACAAAACACGCACTTCCAGCTGCTTTTCATCGATTTTTTTTATCCACAGCCCTGGATTTGAATATTTACGTGTATACAGGTACAGGGTTATCTCACTTCTTTGTTGTATCCAATCAAATCGGGGTACAAATTCGACGGTTGGTTTTATAGGCGGTCTCGCAAGCTCCTCAATTGTTGGAGTAGAAAGCGTTGAGCCTGAAGGACTCTCCTTCAATGGTCCCACATAGCATTTGCCCAACAGTTGGGGATAATTTACCCAGGCGTGAACTTCGTCAAATAGCTTGGTAGCATCGCGACCTACGCCCCTCATAAGTTCGTCCACCCCACCTGGGTGGAAGTCCATGTAACGTGTAACATTAAAAACTTTGCCCCTTATTGCCATCCAGGCATCGTTGACTTTATTGTGTAGAGCCAACTCATTTCTGGTCACGGGAATAACACGTCCTCGAGTGCCAGAAAGATCAGCACCAGAATTGCATAGTTTTATCCAGCTCATCAAAGAGTAGCCTGGCTTTAGAGCACATTTGTTGCGGGGATTACCAGTAGCCGAACCTGACCCGGAATTAAGTTTTTGTGGCGTTGTCGAGGGCAACAGAAGGTTGGATGGAACGACAGCTTTTGCAACAATAGCTGGTGGCTTCAAAACCGATTTGCCTTCAGCGGTCGGTGATGTTAAATCGGACATCTTCTCACATTATTTTTAAAGAATCTACCAGTTTGGGATATCAACAGTTTGTTCTACGCAAAATAAGATAGTCAGCTGTTGCACAGAACTAGTTCAAGAAATTTTGTTGGGCGGAACTAATTAATGTTGAATAAAGTTGTTTAAAACTATTCATTAAATTCTTTAGAAAAAATTTCTATTATAAATATTATAACCAAGATTTAAAAATTCTAAATCAAATTTATAAATTCTGCAACCTCTACTCATTTTTCTGTTTCAAGTTCAGTTGAATGGATGGTTAAGAAAACCAATGAAGCGACGTTTTTCAACACTGATGAGTGGTTGCTTCAGTTTTTCAACAGTTGTTCAGCCGTTCACTGCGGTGCGGTTCCTTGGTAAAATAATTTTTTTTTATTGTATTTGTATTTGTTGACATACGGGCGCGCATTCGTATTCCATTGTTAAATCTTTCTGTAGTATAAACATATACACTATCTTGTTTGCAAAACAAATTACGCGTGTGTGCTTGATGTGTCTGTGTATGTGCGCGCCTTACAATTTGCCGCTAACCGGTTCATTGTAAATCATCAAAACAAAATATGAAAATAGGAAGAAAAGCCAAGATTTAAAAATTATGCAATAAAACAAAAATACATTTCTAATGCAAATCCAATTGCAATTTAGTAGGCTTACGTCAAGTTATAGACAAACACACAAAAATATATGCATACATATGTATCTGCTCTAGCATATGCATAATGGAATAAGACACTTGATGAATTCATAATCTACGTACACATTCAACTAAATTTATAGATGTTCATACATTTATATACATATGTATATCTATGTACATATATATTATAGTTCTCCGTGAATGATGTCATCCCGTATTCCCCCCTTTTTTCTTTTCCCTCTGTCACATACCGGTCGAGTCGTTTACTTTGCCACCTATTAGTTTTTTTTTTGTTTATTCCTTCTAGCTACTATACATGTTTGTTCTCTTTTTTCGTATTGAAATCAATAGCAATATACTGACCTACCCACTTACACCCTCCTCCACTTCTGCCCACCGCCCGCTTACTTGCCCACTCACTTAATTAACTTGAGCACGCAATTAACTGTTTTAGTAAATGGGATAGCGAGAATAAAAGACAGGGCCTCTCACAGCAACAGGTTGATCACTGTTCGGCTTTTATAAAACGCCCGTTCTAGCCGAAGGACTATGTCAAAGTTTTTATGCCATGGAAAAATCTTGCAATTATTAATTATTTCTTTGACGATATGATATTCAATTTACGTTAGGCTTAAATTTAGTTAACTTTCAATGCAGATTACTAATAAATATCAAGTTCTGTCTATCCAATCTTGGATAATTTATACCATTTAATAAAAAAAAGAAGGCACCGATTAGTTTAAGCTGAGTGGATTCTACAGATAAGACATCAACTTAGTTTAATATACTAATCAAAAAAAACCTTTGGATATGTGTATGTTTATATGCACTTCAATTCTGTTCTTTTAATTTTGTGACTAAAATAAACATACGCTGAAACTGTAAATTTAATAGCAAGAGAACTTTGGCTTCAGCTATTAAAATAAGCATTCTCTATTAATCTTATCAAATGATTACCCATGTTAAAGCATTTATAATCATTTTAAATTTGAATTGTTTTCATGATTTATAGAAATTACTTCACATGCATGCACATACATAGACATATACTTATGTATGTATGTATATACACACATATAATTTATCTCGCATGTGAAATCTCCAACTTATTGTTGTTGGGCAATTGATGCGAGGTTCCAATTCCATTTTGTACTCACATGTCTGGCAATTCAATTAAACATATTAATAAACAAACAAAAGGGTAAAACCAATTGCGTTTGTGTAATATGCTATGGCCAATCCTTAATGTTGGAGGTGCTGCTGATAATGACACGCAATGACACAATGACAATGAAATTAAATGTCGCAGCAACATGTTGAGATAAGAAAAAATAAAATAATGTGGAAACTAAAAAGTTCCAATTCGTTTGGCCCATAAAACTGAAACAGCTGCAGCCCAAAGCTTGTGGAATATTAGTTTTGTGTTTTTATCACGTCTGCTCGGAATAATAAACAAAGGGACATGAATTGTATGACTCATTTGTTGTGGTTTTTTTATACCCTGTACTAGAGAGTAAATGGCTATACTAAGGCCATTCGAAATTACTCTGGCACATATTGTAGTAGTTAATAAGTAACAACAGACTTTGTGTTTCATATTCTTTATTAGCCTCGCAACTTTCAACAATTTCTAAAATACATTTTAACAAGGTATTTCATAGTCGATAAAATAATTTAATACTCTTTTTTTTTCTCTATCTGCTTTATAGGCTATTGACTCTTTGCAAACTCTTTTGTTTCAGCTGTTTGTTTAAGCCATCATTCAATGCTTTTTGGAGTCTAATTCAACTAATTCAGTGATAAGATAAAATGTTTAATTATACCATATCACAAATCTGGTGAAAATTCACTAAATTGAATAAGAAATAAACATTTTATCTGTACAAATATTATCAACATTTTGTAAATTGTAAAATGTTTCCATTGTTTAAGATTATTTTTTACCCTTTCAACTGTTTACATGAGTTAAGCAAAATAATATTTGTTTAAGCAACAGTTTGGCAAAAAAGCGACTGAATAGCACTAAACATATCATTAAATTTTCTCTCAGTTTGTGCCTGAAACGAAAATTTTCAGTTTTCTGAACAAATTTGTTTAAATAACATTGTTTATGTCTAGCACGCCCACATACATAGTAGCAAGAAAAGTTTAAATTCTCTCGCATTCTAGATCTTGCTCTACTCTCTCATATATGTACATACATGTATGTATGTATTTATACATGCATACGTACATGTGTGTGTATTTCATAGACCATGAGTCAGAGTTTAGATTCATTCCGAGTCGGATTTTATTTAGAGGCAACGTGGTGGTACGGCGATCGGATCGGCCTTGCCCAATTGAAACTCGGTAAACTATCACAAAATGATTGGCCTTATAATTGAGTCAACTTGCTGATTGGAGTGTTTGTTCATGCAATAGATTTGTAGTTTATCAAAGTACATTCAGCTGCAAATTAGTTTGCATATCTTTCATATAAGTAATGATTTTACAATTCAATTTTATTTGTTTTCCAGGAAATATGGGGCGCATAAAATTATTAAAATTTATATGTGTGTTGGTTTATAAAATGGAAAAAAACTACAACCCGGTCATGATCATTATTTGTTTTTTCTATTAAGACTACAATTTGTCATTCATGGGCAAAAGGTTTATACTACGAAAACTTTATAAACTTTTGTATTGTACATAAGCTTTATAAACTTATTTTTCTTGATCGGTTGCAATCTATTCCGGTCCTGATGTAGATTTTAGAATACCTACATATGTATATATATGTAAATATGTACATATACTACTATCCCATAAAACACAAAATAATATTCATGGAAGGCACAAACGCAAATATTTAAACAAGATTGCCCAGAAAATGTTTTGATATGCATATACATACATACATATAGTATGGGCAGTCTGTTGTTCTCTTCAGTTTATTGTATATACAGACACATTTGTACATCATTCTTTTTCTTTTTTTATTTTAATGTTTCTCTTTCTAATATTTCAGAGACAGAACAGTAAATGGGCTATATCGAATCGGAAAGCAACTGTTTATAATTGAATAAATTAAAAGTTGATCACATTCCATCAACAACATCTCCATCTCCATTTGTATCATCATTATCAAATATGTCAGCGGGTAGTACATTAGGTGCCTATATATTTGGCATGCTTCAGAGCTTTATACGAGTCATATTTCGTCTGATCTATGGCTCCAAAGGTGAGAGTATGCCACCAATAACAGATCCCATTTTGTTGGAATCGGCATCATCGTTGGCTAAAAAAATACGAGAGCAAGAGGTAAGTAATGCATCTGATCCTTTTCAGGAAAGTGTATTTCACTAATCCTTTTCTCACCCTTAGTTGAGCAGTGTGCAAGTGCTGGAGGCGTTTATACGCCGTATAAAGGAAGTGAATCCCATTCTTAATTGTGTGGTAGATGAACGATACGATGCGGCTCTTAAGGATGCATCAGAAGCGGATAAGCTGATTAAGTCGGGACAATGCTCTCTAGATCAGTTAGCCAAAGAGAAACCATTTTTAGGTGTACCCATTACAACCAAAGATTGTATATCAGTTAAGGGTAAGGTCATTTTACATATCAATATATTTCTTATTAAATGTATCTCTTCATTTTGCTAGGAATGCTGCACACAGCGGGTTTGTATGTGCGTCGAGATGTCCGTGGATCGCAGGATGCCGATGCCATGGCCCTTATGCGTCGCGCTGGTGCCATTCCATTGGCCCTCACAAATGTATCTGAAGTGTGTATGTGGTGGGAGAGTAATAACACTGTCCATGGACGCACACGTAATGCCTACGATACTAACCGCATTGTGGGTGGCTCTAGTGGTGGCGAGGGATGCGTTCAGTCGGCAGCCGCATCAGCTTTTGGTCTAGGCTCTGATATTGGCGGTTCCATACGCATGCCGGCATTCTTTAATGGCATTTTTGGTCATAAACCCAGTAAACTGGTGGTGTCCAATGTTGGTCAATTTCCTACACCCTTCAGTGCTGAACAGAATTCGTTTTTGGGTCTCGGACCCATGTGCCGATTTGCTGAGGACTTACGTCCCATGCTAAAAATTATGGCCGGCGAAAAGGCTGCGTCTTTGCATCTGGACGAGCCTGTTGACCTGACCAAATTGAAATTCTTCTATCAGGAATCCGATGGCGGAGCCCGTTTGGTCTCCTCTGTTGATCCAGATCTTAGTCAAGCCCTGCAAAAAGTAGTACAACACTTAAGCGACAAGTTTGGTGCCCAACAGGTAAAACGACTTCAGTTGCCACAGTTCCGCCAATCGGCGGCCATTTGGTTTGCTAACATGCGGGATGACAGTGGTCATGGCTTTGCCTACCAGCTGGGTAACCTGGATCACGACATCAACACTTACTGGGAGCTGTGCAAGTGGCTCGTCGGAGCTTCCAAGCACACATTCATTGGCCTTACAACAGCCATTATGGACAGTGCCCAGTGCAAACATGGATCGTCCAAATATCAGCATTTAGTCCGCAAGCGTGACGATTTGCGTGACGAAATTCAACGTCTGCTTGGCAGTAACGGAGTCCTGATTTATCCTACACATCCCACAGTAGCCCCCTATCACAATGAACCCATACTAAGACCCATTAATTTTGCCTATACTGGCATTGTAAATGTCCTTGGCTTTCCAGCCACGGCTGTGCCATTGGGCAAAGTTGGTAGCGAGGGCCTTCCTCTGGGAGTTCAAGTCATTGCCAATTTCAATGAAGATCGTCTGTGTCTGGCCGTTGCTGAGGAGCTAGAACGTGCATTTGGGGGATGGGCAAGACCAGAAATTCGAATCTAATTCGAATACTGATCAAAATTATATACATTCAAATATATTATGTAGAGACTAGGTTTATAGTAGTATTGTCTGTTGTCCCACCCACCTGATTATCCATCCAAATTGGCTATAATCCAAGCTGCTGTGTACCCTTGTGCCTCGTTATAATATCAAATTTTTCAATGTGGTTTTTATCTGTATAGAAATACATAATATATATGTTTCTTTTTTAATTGTAATTTACTATTGGTTAGTCTAAGAAATCGATATATCATCCTTTTCCATTGTCGGGGATGACAATGTTTGTATTTTGCATTTAAAATGAAAACAAAAGAATAAAAATAAATTTAAACTGAGATAATTTTATATTTACACTTCCATACCCCGATGTGGCGAACTTGAGATTCATCAGGTTTCTTAAACAAAACAAATCTTAGCAAATCTAGAATTTTGTTACTGACTGTGAATCGGAGCAGGATGACATGCCAGCTATATAATAAACAAATGGTGCGACTTTTTAATAAACAAGTTTTTATTCTACAATCAAAAACTTTGAGATTTAAGTGTGGGACATAATTCTGTTGTTGGTTTTGCCGTGTGTGTGTGGAGTGCCTGGCACTGATCTCGTATCGCAAGGGGTAGCGCATGGCGCATTGTATGAACGTGTGTGAAACTAAACATGTTAAAATAATATCAAACTTATTGTATACATATATCCTCTATTTATCTCTCTTGCTCTTCTCCCAACACCTTGTCTCTTTGTCTTTACTTAAAACTACAAAACTGAAGAATTATAAATCTCCTCTTTTAACACTTGCCGCCCAGCGAAAGTATTAGTTTAAGGATTTCCGTACGTTTGGCCTTTACTATATCGACATGAAGAGGTGGCAAATCTACTATCACTTCATACCGATTTAAATAGTCGGAAATGAGATCGGTCATGCAGATAACATGAATACCACAGTCATAACTATTCGTTTGTTGTAGACAGCGCATTGGCCGGAACCGTGCCTGGCGTACTCCCAAAACTCCTTTTAATTTGTTCATCAGATCAATTGAGTTGGCTGTGTTATTGTTGCCATATGAGTCAAAGTGATAGAAAGTTTTCTCCGGTCGCGAAAATACCAGCAAGGACCAATGAGTACCACCTGCAGCAGTGGTTTCATTGTCATTGAGGGCAAAGAAGATGAATGGCTTTGTTGTTGCGTCATTCTGTCCTAGCAGCTGTGTCAATTCCTGCTCATCCATATACTTCATGCACTGCGTAACCTCCGGTGCTATAAAATATAGATCCAAATTTGTCTTGTACTTGACATGGGTTAGGTACTCATAGTAAAAGCTTAGGATCTGATCATTCAGCCAATGTGGTCCTTGCAGCAACTGAACATCCGACATACGAAGACAAGAGTCGTGGAAGCTCAGTGAGATGGGATCTGCTTTGGAGCCGATGTTACTCATTTTATGGTGCAGATAATTGTTGTTGATTCTGCCACCGGAACGTCGGGATGATTGTCCAGTATTTAAATTCGTCTGATTCTGACGCGTTTGTTGCCTTCCCAAAAAACAAAAAGAAAAAAAGAAAACATATAAATTTCATTATTTTGTTTAATTTGTATTTCCCTGTTTATTCAGCACCGCACCTCAAAACTTTCTTTTCTTTTGGCAACATCCTGGCCAGATTTAAACAAAAATAAAATAAACTGTAAAATTTTTTATTTTAAAATTGTCAATTCACAGAGTCGGAACTTCGTATTGAATGCTACCGAAGCCAATAATGAAATGACGTTTCCTCGTCATTTTGTTTGCCCCTTTCCATTGTCATCCCCTTGACATCCAACCATACTTCCTTGCTTTCGCTTTCGTTCGCCGGCCGGCGAATACGTATTCAAAACAAATACAAGAATGGCTAATTGGAGCTGAAGGTTAACTAACTCCAAAATATAATCTTGAAGGTCAATGTAAGCCCCACATAACTTGACCTACGCTTACCCGGATTAATGTTTATACGGATTGTGCTTAGTCTTTGGTCTACGCATCGATTTATTTATCTTTAAATTAAACATTGCATTTTCTTAAATTTACTTCTTGTTTTCACTCTCCTCTTGTTTTGCCCACTTTCGCGAAGTTGGCATCCCAGCTGGCAAAACCCGAATTTTACAACACTGGCATATGTCAGTAGGGGCACTCATCGAAAGTATGTGTAAAACAAATTTTCAATACATGCTGCTCTTAGAACTCAATACTTTTTTAAGCATTACACATTTGCCGATTATGAAAATATAAAAATAAGCGCGTATTTTCAAAAGTTTTACATTTACAAATATTGGAGAGTTAAGGGTTAACTAACCAAACAGGGCATGTTACATATCATATGCATGTAAGCACTTTTATGCATCTGCGCACTATATTTTATTTTATAGTTAAGTAGATGACTTTTATAAATTATAAAGAAATAAATAACAAAACGCCTGACAAAAAAAATTTAAAAATAAACCAAACTCCGTGACAATGCATATTTGCAGCATTGCCGTGACCAGGATTCGAACCTGGGTTACCACGGCCACAACGTGGGGTCCTAACCACTAGACGATCACGGCTACGTTGGTATGTTTGCTGACGCTGCCCAATGAGCTACAACCACTCCAGTATTTTTACTGCGCAGTGTTACCATAGTTGTCCAATTTTTTTGCCATGTTTCAGCATTTGCACGCTAGACAACACTACTTAAATAGAAAACCTGAGGCATCAAAACAATTAAAACCAAAATGAGTTCTATTGAAATCCCAGATTCTGATGAAGACGAAGGACGCTGCTTCGAAGAAGAACTATACGAGTTGGAACCCACCTTCAACGAGGAAGAGCGGGCGGTTACACCGAAGGCTGCTGAAACAGAATCAAACTTTGCGACCTCAAATAGTAATGAGCACACACCCAAAAAGGGAATGGAAACGGATTCTTCAGTAGCAGCTTCATCGCCGAATTCATCTGTTGCCACCACATCTTCGCCGACCACAGCAAACGGGACTGATTCCAATAAACCAGCACGTCATCGCGCTCGCAAAACCCAGCATCAACCACGTCCAACAGACACCGACATTCAATTTGAGACTATAGCTTCAGTAAACGACAGCGGTATAGAAACACAAGTGGAATCGGGTCCAACGCCAGCCAAACAGTCCAAATTGCAACAAGACGACACAGCAGCACGGAACCAGATGCGAGTTGCTATTTCCGAAATGTTGAATGAAAAAAAGATGCAAGCCCAAATCAATAAAATTGCCAAAGAGAGGGTTCGCTGCAACTTTCTTCTGGCCACATACCAGCTTCCAGATATGAATTTTACATTAAATACTACAATAAACACGTTAAGAATCCAGTTTCAAGAGCGTCTAAAGCAGCGGCGTGAAAAGGCAAGATTAGCTGCCGCAGCAAGAGGATTACCAGTAAAGAAGACCGTAGTTAAGGCCAATCAACCCCAACTGTAGCGTATAGGACATATTAATTTAGTTACATAAGTCTAAATCTTAATTGAAACACAGATGTACTAATATTAAATCCCAATAAACATTATTATTTAACATTATTTTATTTTGTTAATTATTTCTGCGCATGCCTCTGAAAACAGCGTGTTGGGCGGCCCGATTCAACAGCCCGATGTAGCCGTGATCGTCTAGTGGTTAGGACCCCACGTTGTGGCCGTGGTAACCCAGGTTCGAATCCTGGTCACGGCAATGCTGCAAATATGCATTGTCACGGAGTTGGGTTTTTTTTTTCATTTTTAGATAAAAATTATCATTTTTGGTAATTCATTTTTATTATGAATGATGCTTGTAAAAGGCGCAGTTGGTTTAGCGGAATCCAACGTAAAACTGTCAGGATAAAAAAAGTTTGCCATACCCACTAGCTCTTGTTGGACGCAATGGAATTGATGCACCAGTAAATACCGTTCAACTAAAGAGAACCAAAAACAAATCCAACAGATCATATATTTGTATGTATTATATTTTTTTTAATTTACCCTGATCGGGAGTACATAAAATAATTATGTTAAAATACATACAATAAATTTCTATAAAGAAACTAATATATTGAATACGACAGCAAACTAAAATTCTGTAAGTAAATACAAATTGTTTGACTCATTTTTATAAGCAAACCATCACATCAAAGTAACAAACTGGTAGCCTTCAATGTGTCCAAAAATTCAAACCTAACTTTTGTCCTCAAATTTGGTGCCCATACGAAAGGAGGAATGTGGTGTAGTCGATGCAATCCTAGATTTTGACCAAAAATATGTATATATTTTTATGTAACTTCTTAATTGAACAATACAATTACAAATACTTCTATAAAAGTTTCTCTTGTTGTGTGTTTAATAAGAATTTACTGGTTTTTGATTGCAGGCTTAATAATAGAGCATAGATCATAAATTATGGATAGCACCATACATATTTTTTTTAAAGAGCTTAATAAACATTCTACGACTCAACTTTCAAGTGCCTTTCGAAAAAACTACTCTTATGTACTTCTCGAATCTTTTGAACTTGAATTATAACGCTCATTTAGTGTTAGCCAAACTGGTTTGCTGTTTGGACGCTGAACTTCAACAACCCGATATAGCCGTGATCGTCTAGTGGTTAGGACCCCACGTTGTGGCCGTGGTAACCCAGGTTCGAATCCTGGTCACGGCAATGCTGCGAATATGCATTGTCACGGAATTGGGTATTTTTTATTTTTCAGATCAAATTATATTATAAAGAGTTTCGATTCGCATTATATTTTCTTGTTGTATATTTAGAATTTGATTATTTACAATTTCGCATAATATTATAAGTATTTTGTAGATATTATTTATATAAATAGGCCTTCAATCAATTTTTTATTTTAACTATTTCCATTGCTAAAGCTTTTTAATGTTTACTACACCCAAATTGAGCAGCGATTTTTTAGCAAAATTCCAAAGGAGGAATGTGAGTTGTATTTCTGTGTTGAGAGGGGGTATGTGGTGGTGTATTAGTAACAAATAAAAATAACAATTTTGTATATATATATATATGGTATATGTAGTATTAACTATAAAAACACAAAAAGGACATTCAAATAAGTATAATAAAACTCTCGCTTAATGACTTGAATTTCCCTTTATCCATTTGCTCTATTGCTGGCCATAGAGAAGCTCAGATCCCGGTGGAATATTGTTGGGATCTACATTAACATTAAAATAATTGGCTACCGTTGAAGGTTCCATGCCCGTTGACTGGCTGGCTTGACCGGAGTTCGTTGGTTGTAGTGTTAAATTATAGGGATTCTGCACATATTCATGGTAGATATCGGCCGCCGCTTGATTGATACCAGCCACCGTAGATGAAGGCTGAGCGGGTGCAAAGCTATGAACAATCGCAGCCTGAGGCATTTTGGGTAATGTGCGATAAGCATTCCCAGCCAGCAGATGACTAATTGGCACATTGATGGCGGGATCGGCATTGATATCGCTAGACTGCTGCTGAGTCTGATATTGCTGATAGTATTGTTGATACAACAATTGCTGTTGCTCCAACAGTTCAGGCGTTGCCTCTGGTGTGGGCGGCAACTCAATAGAATAGCTATTGTAAGTGTTATTGGTGGTCACTATATTTGTCTGCTGGACAACTGGCGGACTTGCTGACGCTGGCGCCGTTTCTGCACGCTTTGGGCTATGGTGTATTGGGGTTGAGGGTATCGCTTGGACAGCTACAGCAGCTGCCTCGTTAACCAGATCGGGCAACAAGCTGTTTGTGGTTTGAGCTTCCACTGGCTGGGGTGGTACTATCATCAGGGGCTAAATAAAAAAAAATAATAATAATTGTCAATTTAAATACAAGTAAATTTTACAATTCATGACTAACCTGAGCGAAAATGAAATTGGGTGCCTGTTGCAGTGCATCGGCAACAGGTGGCTCCAGAATAATGCTACTGCTACGTTTGGGCGATTCCATTGGTGATAGTAAAATGGGCGTGGCCGCGGTAGCCGGTACAATTAGCTCACCGCTAATATCGGGACCGGGGACAATGGCCACAGACGGAATCTGCTGCTGCTGTTGTGAAGCACTAGCTGCAGCCAAATTAGTTAAAGTCTGTGCTCGTTTGCCTGGAAGAATGGTTAGAAGGAACAGGTAGCCATTTAAATACAAATATAGAAACGATAATACAAATAAATATAAAAAGAACAGAGGAAATATTGTATATGATGGCAATGGAGGTGGTCACTTCCTCCTACCCAGAATCTTGAGCACTCTAAGTTTGAATTTTAATTTGGCCCAAGGTTTTCTATGCGGTTTCTTTGTTGGCTCGCTTCTGATGGTTACCGTTGAACATACGGTTGATGCGCTATAAGCACATAGTGGCAATGATAGTGATGTGGCATATATGATCTCGGTTATATCTAAGGAAATTGCTGGCGAAAGATCTGCTGGTTGGTTTTTTACATGAGATAAGCCCAACAAAATCAAATCCACGGATCATTATCAGAAACTATATACGCACCTTCATCGTGAAATAGCTCTTCCTTCAGATTTGGTAGAAATTCACCAATACGACGCCAGGTAAGCTCCCATAGTGCCTGCTGTAGGGTACCATCCTGATTGTGAAAGACGCGAACCGAATGCATTACCAGTAGCATGTTTTTAAGAATTTCCTGCATTTGTTCCGAAAGAGTATCGGAGCCAACTTTCATAAAACGCTCAATGTAGTCCAGAATGTCCAGCCACAGTTCATTAAAGGCCGAACCAAGCTCAATGAGGGTGGTCAGATGCTGTAAAAACACCTTGGACATAATAGTGGCAGTTCGGATGCGTGACTCCTCTAGCAGGGAGGCATCCAATGACAGCTGTTGCTGTCCAGCAATCTCCCTCTCAGGCAACAGTTCGTTGAGCAGCGGAAATAACACCTGATGGAAACATGAGCACCATTCGGTTCCCGACAACGTCTGCAGATCGTGGACAAGTAAAGCCCTTTGCTGCAGGCATGATATGGCATGGGTTCGGACTTCTCGTCGCCGATCCATAGCCAATCGGGCTATACCTTGCAACAGAGGACACCAGCCGGGTGTCCAGAGAGCGGCCGATTGGGGCACAGTGCATCCCTCCTCCGCCCACCAGCGAAAGATTTGGGCAGTGCGTGTATATAAAGTGTACATGAGGTCCAACAGTTGGATCGATAGCTGCTCATACCGCTGGGCAAGCTCTTCCTGTTCAACCGGATTCGTAGACGATAATACACTTTCCAATGCACCTTCGTTGCTCACTGGATTTCCTGCACCACCAGTGCCAAGCTGATTTAAATTAGTACTGGATGTAGATGCGGTAACACCAGGTTTACGCTTCTTGGATTGGCGCTGTTTGGACGCACTCGTTGCCTCCAGCTTGCGTCGCTGGCGTATGCCGCCATCCCGGCATGCCTCCACAAAGATGCGAATACACCGAACACAAGCCTCAAAATTGTATGGCGTAATGTGAGCCACACTGCGAACGATAAATGCCAGTGAGTCCCAACATTTAAATAGAGCAAAAGGCGAATGGTCCAGCAGTTGGCAGGGATATACCAGAGACGAACTAATGCTGACCAGAGGAGTGCTACCTGAACTAGGTGGCGATTGGGGCCTGAAAGAGTAATTGTATACAATTATATTATATAATAGAGATACACAAAAATAAGATCTACCTGGAGGCTGTTGTCAGTTCGCTGTCCTTGTTGTTGACCAAAATCCAGTTTTCCACACTTGGACTGGATATGCCCGCCTTTGCCAGCTCTGAATCAGAGGTATAACCACGTTCAGGAGGAGTTACAGTGGAATCTTCTTCGCCACTTAGAGCACCATCCGACTTGGCACCTCCACCACCACTGCCATTAACATTAAGTGGCAAGGGCAACTGTGTATCATCATAGTTGGGTGGCTGTGCTCCAGCTCCCACACACTCTAGCAGATTGAAAATAATCTGCCAATCCTGTTCGGAGTGTATATTCTGTGCCGATGTCTTCAAAAGTTCGTAGATGCCTATGGAAATTTGTTTAGAGATGCGCAAGAGCAGCGCCGGCTTCAGAACTAAGAGCATCTTAAGTGACTGCAAAACAATGGGACACAGCTCTTCGTTACGCATCAGATAAATTGCCAATTTTAAAACCGCCACAATACAACGATTAAGAAGATAGTCATAACCGCAAGAAGCACTGCCCATAAGCAACAAATACATTTGATCCCGTACACCTGGCCAGAGAGGAATCATACGATCACGATTGTGTATGGCAATCTTTACCAGAAACTCCATCCAAAATACGGTGACATCTTCTGTATAGGGCAAACCAATTGACTTGTGACCTTGTGGTGCTTTTAGTAGTACCAGCACACTCTTAATAAGCTCTTGCAATGACTCTACATGGACAAATTTGGATTCTTGAAGCATTTGATCCAATTGACATTCTTTGATGCACTTGCGACCTTGTTTAATAAAGTCCTGCTCTTCATATGTGGGCTCCCTTTGTCCTTCGGAGCTGATGAACGAGTACAGACTGGAAAACAGTCCAGATTCCTGTTTCTCCCGTGGTTTCTCGAGAACCAACAAAGCTTTACCATTCGCCTCACAGAAATCTTCCACTTCAATTAGTGATTTTGGTAACAACTTTAACCGAAATAGTTGCAAGAATAGATCCAAAATATGTTTCCAACTCTCACGCAAACAATCCCCATAATCATGGACAAGTAGGAATACCGTGCGCATGGCTGCCTGGGCTTTGGCATTAAGGCCAAAGTTTACTGCCTGCTGAATCTCATTGTTTGCTGGCACATAATTCGGATGGTGTTGATCATGTTGCTCCACACTGCTCAACAAAGTTGTGAATTTACACAGTGTCAGAATGAGGGCATCAAAATCGGCATGGAGATTATAATGGGCAGATATGGCAGCCGACTTGCTAAAGCCTGTCAAGAGAAGCCTTGTTAAAATAATCAGTAAAAGGGAATAACAAGTCTGTCTTACCCGCCAATGTTTTCTGATAGCCCGATTCCGTGCTCTTGTCAAACATAAAGCTAAGCGCACTCAATGATGCGCCCCAAACAATGTTAAAAATTTGCGTATCGTAGGCGGCGTCGTGAACATAATGGAAATTACCATCATGAGTGGAACCACGACGTAGAAGCACCTTCCATTGATAGTTCTCCCGAACTAGGCCAGTTTGCTCAGCCGGCATAACAATCTCCTCGTTTTTAATAGCATTAAAAACTTGCGCTAACATTTCCTGATCAAAATCGTTGCCACCATTTAGACCTCGCAAATTTTTGGTAAAATCCTCCAAAGTCATGGGTACATTTAGTCGCTTGGCATTAGAATTATGCTGATCCATGTTGAGCATGATAATTGCATAGGCAAGACGAAAAGCGGCATCTGTGTTGGCAAATGGTTCCTCATTTTGTTTCTGCAATTGGAGAAAAACAATTTTGATTAGTCAAAATGGAAAATTCAATTTTTTTGTTGGAGTCACTCACATGCCAGTGATCGGAGAAGTGCTCCAGAACTAAAAAGATGAGCGGAGCCTCACCAGGCAAACGGAATGTTTCTAAATATAATCGTAACGCCTGGTCAACCCGAAGCCCAGTAAAATCGAACGAGTCCACAAAGTTAATAAGGATTTTAGAGTCCACATTCTTCTTCTTTGATATATATTCACCAATCATTTTCTTATCCAGTCCTGGATTCTCTCGCAAGAATAATGCCACTTGCATAGGATCTAATTGGGCACTAAGAATACCATGCTCTTGGAGATACTGTATGCCTTTATCTGGTCGCTGATTGAAGCGTTCAGTGCCCTGGGATAGTAGACGCTTCTTTTCCTTTACTTGCGCCAAATGTTCGCTAGTTATGCCATAGCCAGACCCATTGCTGCGTAATCTATGTGAGCTCTGATTAATGAAATTGGAAATATTCTCAACACGTTCCTCCGTCAGTGCAGTTCCATTGTCAATTACAATTCCTTCCAAGCCGCTATTGTGGCGGGAATGGCGACTTCCACTGCCTGATGCTATAGCTGAAGTTTCCTTTATCATCGGTGCCACTTGTCCGCTTCTTTTGGCTGCCGCGCAATTCGCCTCAATGCTATCGATTACGCTCAAGAGCGTGTCCATTGAGATGATGTGTGTGCTGTAGACTGCATTTGTCGCCGACAGCGTGTATTTGCTTAGCAGATTTGTGAGGCTCTCGAACATATCCGTGCAGTAAAGGTCGCAATCATAATTAATATACAATTCCGTTACGAAGCCAGGAATCCTCCACAATTGCAATAAGTTGTCGAGGGCCAATTCCCGCATCTCGTAGGGAGTTTTAGGATTATCGCTGGCTATGATTTCTGTAAGCTTCTTGAGATATGCCTCAAGCTGAAACTTCAAATGACCACGTAGCGACTCAAAGAGTAGGAAGCATAATTGAAGATCTGCAGCGAAAATACTCAAGCGTTCCGAGGTTAGCAGCTGGAGGAGCAAAAGAAGAGAAAAATAAGTTTAGCGTCTTATACAAATCTATATTTTCTGGTATTACCGATATCAAGTTCCTGCAAAGATCATCTTTGACTAGCTCCAGCAAAGTATCATACTTCCCAATGTTATCCGCTGCCACCTCAAAGGCCACTGTTAGCAGACTTAAGCCCGTGTGCATCATACCATCCGAGTTTTGTTTATCCAGGGGATTGCAGAGTATGATAAGAAAGCGGAATAGCTCTTGAATGAAGGGCAGACCATATGGTGACAGGTCAACATCTTGTTCAGAAGATTGCTGTGTGAAACGCACACCCACTGAATTGATATATTCGCTGCTGGGTGAAGAGGTAAGAGGAACAGTCTCATCTTGGTCTTCATCCACTCTTTCGGCTTCTGTTGTGATTTCAGCGGGATTTATTTGAATGGAAGGAGTGCCTTCTGGGCCTGGACTTATTGTGTCTGGGCCAACCGAAGTTGTAGTGGTGGTCGTAGTTGGCGTTTGTATTATCTTGCCCTGCATATCCAAAACATTGCCTCCAGGCGTGGCGGGTGTTGTTGACAATATGGGGGCTTTTAGCTGATGAGTCGGTCCTGGAACAGCCAGTTGACTTTGTGGAGTCTGCGGAGGCTGCGCCGATTCATCCACTATGGAAGTTTTCCGTACTGACGGAACTACTCCCGTTTTTTTTTTGGATTTCTCTTGAGGTAGAGCAGCATCACCAATCGTAAAACGCTTTTGCAGTATCACTGCAGCTTCACTGCGCTCTTCGGTAAACTGCGGTAAGCGCATAAAAAAGAGTAAGACCATATCCTTCAAGGATTGCTCGGCGGAGCGACGCAACAGCTCGCCAAGACGTGGCTCAAAGCAGATTTTGAAGCAACTAAGCATAATCTCGCACATGGACTCATTGCTAACAGCGGCACCTTCTGGACTGCGAATTAGAGTATGCAAAACTTCGATAACCCGCATAAAGGTTACGCTATCTGAGGACTGATCGGTGCCCATAAAACGAGCATGGGTCACGGCATCGGCAATAAGTTCAACAATCACTGGCAGATTAGGTGTTGTGGGATCTACAAATTAATGGAAGAACGTCAGTGCCACAATAAGATCATTTATCTAAGACTTACCAATCAGACCGTACGATAGAAATTTATTTACCGAAGCCAGTGCAAGACTGGTCAATGGTCCCGTTGTGTCCGCCGTCCGTATTACCTCCAGAAAGGGAGCCAAAAAAACATTTGGTTCAATCAAACGCAAATCCTCAATTCGATTGAGTACTTGCTTCAAGTCAATAAACAATTTCAGCAGCGAATCTTTTTCGTCGTCCTGGCCAATGAAGAGAATTATTTAAATGTCATTTTTACAACGTTGACCTTCCACTTACCACGTAGGCTGTGGTATTCCACCGCGTTCCACGTCGCATTGCCGTCATTAAGGTAGCCATCTCCCCCCGAACCACATAGATTCCATTACCGGGCAATGCCATTGCTTTATTCTCTTTTTTACGTTCACTTTCCTTTAATTATTTGCAGCTAGTTGGCTTCCAGCTGCAGGCAGAAAATTTGCAAATTCCTATGCCAGCTCCCTCTCTCTGCGACTCTTCTTTTACATATGTACGCTTTGCTCACCAGGCCTCACCACCTGCCCGCCCTCACACAAGGACACACTGCTCTACAATCTTGCTTGGGCTGGAACGGAACTTGTTCCTGGTGTTTCTAGTAACACATTTTGTTTATAAAATCAAATATAAATTTATTTTTGGTGACGTGTTATACACACTCACATACGACTTGATAACAAAAACAACACTGAACAAAAATTAAGCAATGAAAACACTGGAAAACTCAACAAGAACCTCCTCAAGAGATTTCCAACACTGAAAATTTTAAATCTAGTGTCGCACTCTAGCGTCATAAATATGATTGATATGTAGATAATGCCGTACATTATCATGTGACCAAATTTCATAAAAATGTTGCAACACGTGTTCTCGTTCATTTGTTTTAACCTTGTGCCGCGTGCATGTTCGCTCCGCGTTTGGTTAATAAAATATAACTTAAATAAACATGGCTGACGTTGGTAAGCATTAAAATTAACTTTAAATGAGTTAAAATGAGGTACAATTATTGCCGATCGTCTTAGAGGTGCGCAAGGAAAAGAAAAAGAAGAAGATCAAGGAGGAGCCCCTAGATGACATTGGTACTCTGCAAAAGGAAGGCAACTTTCAAATAAAACCATCATCGAAAATAGCCGAACTAGACACTTCCCAATGGCCGCTGCTTCTTAAAAATTTCGATAAGCTTAACATCAGATCAAATCACTACACACCCCTGGCACATGGCTCATCGCCACTAAATCGTGACATTAAAGAGTATATGAAATCAGGTTTCATTAATCTGGACAAACCCTCGAATCCTAGTTCTCACGAAGTTGTGGCGTGGATAAAGAAAATCCTCAAAGTAGAAAAGACTGGACACTCTGGCACCTTGGATCCAAAAGTTACAGGTAAGCATAAAGTTAATAAAGGAATTTGGTGTGGTGTGTGCGCGTGTTTGTTTAAAGTTTAACCTCAAAATATCAATGCGGTTTCGTTCAAAGAACAAAAACAAACAACACATGGAAACAAAACCGTTAAGTGTCAAGCTATTATTATCACTGAAATTTTAAGAACTACCGGGAAAAGAATTTGAAAATATGTTTTAACAAAAATTTTGAGATGGAACTTAATCGATTAAACTGATTTCTTTTAAATTTAAAGAGATTCCGCTAAATTTAAGATTTGTTTCATTCCATATGTTTCTAACCTCAAAAATGCACATTGTTTTAAAATTTTTTAAGGCTGCTTAATCGTCTGCATTGATCGTGCCACACGTCTCGTTAAGTCACAACAAAGTGCTGGAAAAGAATATGTTGCTATATTTAAGCTGCACGGTCCAGTTGAATCTGTGGCGAAGGTACGTCAAGGATTGGAGAAACTACGAGGTGCCCTCTTCCAGCGACCTCCCCTAATCTCAGCCGTAAAACGCCAACTGCGTGTGCGTACAGTTTACGATAGCAAATTGTTGGACTACGATGAGAAACGGAATATGGGTAAGCATTCGTAGTAATAAACAGGGAGAGTTGATGCATCCTCTGCCTGGCCTTATACATGAGGCAGTGGCGCATACACCTTCACTCTACTGTAAAACAGAAAAAGCACATTAAAACTCCAGTATTTGCATGGCAAATGCACAGTTATTTTAGTTATAAACATTTTTTGTTCTCCACTTTGGTCCACATCTCATGCGTTTAGGTGTTTTTTGGGTTAGTTGTGAGGCTGGCTCATACATTCGAACGATGTGCGTCCATTTGGGTTTAGTCCTTGGTGTTGGCGGTCAAATGCTTGAACTGCGACGTGTCCGATCGGGCATTCAATCTGAGCGTGATGGCATGGTCACAATGCATGATGTCCTAGATGCTATGTGGCTATACGAAAATCACAAAGATGAGTCCATGCTGAGGCGTGTGATAAAACCCTTGGAGGGTCTGCTGGTCAATCATAAACGCATCATCATGAAGGATAGTTCGGTAAGTCGCAAAACAAAATTGGATCGACCCCTTACCCCAAGATATTAAGCCGGCAGTTGCTCGAAATTTAACCAAAAGCAGCTGTGACTATGACTGGGAACAACAATGCCGCTGATGTGTGTATGTTGGACAGCGTTTTAATAGCCAGCGCGTTCGACAAAGTATTTTCAGACCACAATTTACAAAAAAAAAAAAAAAAAAAAAAAAAAACAAAACAAAAAAAACAAAACAAAAAGAAACTACTTGAAATGTTACCTAATGCTTGACTTTCATTTAATCATTTTCTTTAGGTTAATGCCGTGTGCTATGGTGCCAAAATAATGTTACCCGGTGTCTTACGGTATGAAGATGGCATAGAGATTGATCAGGAGATTGTTATCTGCACAACTAAGGGAGAAGCCGTTTGTTTAGCCATTGCTCTAATGACCACAGCCACCATGTCATCCTGTGATCATGGTGTCGTTGCCAAAATCAAGCGCGTAATCATGGAACGAGACACATACCCACGAAAATGGGGATTGGGTCCCAAGGCATCAGCCAAAAAGGCTCTTATTGCTGCCGGAAAACTGGACAAGTTCGGCAGGCCTAATGAAAATACACCCAAGGAATGGCTAACTGGGTTTGTTGACTACAATGCCAAAAAGCCAGGGGCGCCAGTTACACCACAGATAACTGCCCCTCCCACAAATGGCTCCTTTAGTGATCCCGCCAAGGTATGGGCATAATAAAAGATAATCCTTTTTTTATTTTATTAACATATCATTCCGTTGTTTTCCAGCGTAAATTAAGCGTCTCCAGTGTTGAGGAATCGCAGGGTGGTGATGAAAGTTTAGCTAAGGCGGATAAAAAGAAGAAGAAAAAGAAGCACAAGGGCGATGAAGAGGCTCCTGCTGAATTAGAAGCTCTGGATGTTGAGCCGGTAGAAAAAGAAAAGAAAAAGAAGAAGAAGAAGGACAAAGATAGGGATAGAGAAGAAGCTCAGGCATAGAGTGTATACCAGTTACATAACTTTTAGGAATGGGAAAAGTTCTACGATTTTTTCTGTAGAAAGTTCCTATAATTTGGAGTAAAATATTCAATCCAACAATTTAGTTGTTAAGTTTCAAAAGCAGTTTTTATTTGTATATGAGTAGAAATGCATTTAAGGTGACATTCGCAATGCAATAAATTCAATATTTTATTGTAAATATAAAGTTAGTTTTCAGTTTGTGTATTTATAGTTTTTAGTTTCAGTATCTAGAGCTAGGAATCCTGTTAAAGAGGTGAGTCGAATTTAAATTTATTTGAAAGTTTTGCTTGCTGTACTTGGATATATGATGAACTATAAACTTTCGCCCCTATCTGAAATTTTGAAACTTCTCTTGTTGAATGCGAGATTGGTCTTACTGAAGCAAGTACAGCAAACAAAATGTATATCTAATTGTTTTGTAATATACATCGAATTTAAATATTCAATTTGCTTTATATTTTAGGTAAAATGGACATCGAAAGTCAGCAAAGTTCTAAAGGTGAGATTAATTTTTTATATAATAGACAAATATAAACAATTGTGATGAGTTATAAACTTTCGCCCCTATCTGAAAATTGAAACTTCTCTTGTTGAATGCGAGATTGGTCTTACTGATAATTTATTTATATTCCCAAAATTTTGAAAATTTAATTTATTATAGATTTAACTAAATAAAATATTAATCATTCATTCCAGATCCAAATCCTATATGCGAAACAAAGACTTCAATTGAATTTTACAAAAGGTTTGTGTCTTCATTTTCCATAATTACATTTATTTTACTTTTCTACCTCTGATGAGTTTTAAACTTTCGCCCCTATCTGAAAATTGAAACTTCTCTTGTTGAATGCGAGATTGGTCTTACTGAAAAGAAATTTAAAACTTCAGCAGAAATATCTGTTGGTATTGTTGATTTAAAAATAATTATAATTCTTATTACAGATTGGTTTGTAACTTAAGGGTATACACCGGATCAGTTTACTCCTCAAATCAGGTGAGAATTGCTTTTTTAGTTTTAAAAAACTAAATTAAAACAAATTTCTGTGATGAGCTATAAGCTTTCGCCCCTATCTGAAAATTGAAACTTCTCTTGTTGAATGCGTGATTGGTCTTACTGACTACTAAACTTTTTGTTAAACATTTTTCATTTTGTTAAATAAATTCTAATTTTTTCCTTTTTCTTTTAGTGTTTTACAGGATGATTAAATTTTCCATTGATAACGGAAAACGAAAGTTTCGAAAACTTGCGTGCAATCAAAATCAACTTCGATCAAAGGTAATTATATATATAAATTATTCAACTCTTTAATTTTATCTTACTGATGAGAAAGGAAAGCTGAACTATGTGGCATGATTCACATTAACCGCAACAAAACAATCCTCTAAAATAGGTCCTTCTGAATAAAGAGCTATAAGCTCTATTACTATATTAAAAAGAAATATATTTCTAAAAAAATTTTGTTAATTTTTATATATTTTGTTTAATTTCAGTCTATTCTTCACATATGGATAAGAGCAGCAATACATTTAAAGGTGGGTTCATACAAAATTATTAAAAATATATATAATTTGAGTGATGAGAAAGGAAAGCTGAACTATGTGGCATGATTCACATTAACCGCAACAAAACAATCCTTCAAAATAGGTCCTTCTGATTAAACAAAAAACCAGCTTAGAGAAGCTAAAAGAAGTAGTAAGAAAATACTAATTTTGTTGACGCTTTTTTCTACTTTCAGGTACAGTAATGTTACAACAACCAGTAATTACATATTTTCAATAAAACTATATATAAAAACAAGAAAAACGTATGTGTTATTTATTTTGGCGCCAGTAAAACCGCGCGTTTTAGTCTTTCTAGCATGAGTTCGGAAAGCTTGGTGTTTCGTTCTTTTTTATATTCTTGTCATGGTTTGTTATCGAAAACTCGGCAAAGAACAAGTTGGAAATTAATCGAAAGCGGAGTCACGTGTTGTACTGGTTTGCTGTACCTTGGCTTATAGTTTGTTTCATCTCTAGGGAAAAGAGCTGAGTTGGTTCATAAAGAAAAGCAGGTAGCTAGTAATAACAAGCTACCTGCGTGATACTTTTCTGAAATGTAGTCCCTTTTTGATGATTGACCCGACCAGCCATTGCAGCAAATAAACATATGCATTTTTACTAAGAAAATAGCAAAATTTTGTGATTCGCAATTTCGAATTTTTCGCTTGTCCTTGAAGACTTTTCGCCTTAAGGAGGGACATATAATCTATCGAATGTCATTAATATCGATTAATAATTCTGACATAACAGAATAGCAATTTAAATAAATGGAATTGACCGATTAATACACATGTTGCTTTGAATTGATAAAGTAAAAACCATTTACGTGATCTTAATTAATAGTTTTTGAAACGTATAATAAAGTAAACAAAATAATAATAGGCGCCATGTTATCATTATATTAGTAGTCTATTAAAAATACAGTCAATTCTTTTTCTATATGACAACTTCTTTTTTATTATGCGAGGTATCAATATCTTATCAATCAATACAAAATTGTGTCATGTGGCAGTTTTTTTTTGGTCGAATGAATTTTGATGTACGTAGTTTGTATTTAGAAGGTTATGTTTTGCATTGTTCACAGTTAGTCATAAGCAAATTGAACTATCGACTCTGTGTTCTATTCCCAGTTAATAGCTTGGCGCGTTGTGACATCGGCAACGCCATATTGAAAAATTATCGGAATCAGACTGCACATGTGTATACTAGAGTGTGTGTGTGAGTTGCGCGTGGATTTTGTGAAAATTAAGCAATTGATAGTCAGCGTAGCAAAATACTTAATTTATTAGTCTAACTTGAAAGCGCGAAGTGTCCTGAAACGTCCAGGTATGTTTTTCTGCATGTTATTTTATCATTAAAGCCTGACATTCAATAAAAAACTAAGGACCTTGCTTGTGTGGGGGATGTGCGGCAATTCTGTTGCATGTGGGGTGCTTTTTCATTAAGTGACGCATGCGATCGTCTTACTTTTCGTTTGTATGTATCTGGTAAGGCTGGCGAGAGACGCCATTTTGAATTTTGTTAAATTTTTGAGGTTATCGATTTGTGTACCACTGGCAATACAACTTGCAGTTTCCTTTTTGGCAAAAACTTAGTTATATTAAGATTAGAAAATTGGGATCAATATTAATTAATAATTAGTATATTTTTCAATTCTCTAGCTGCATGTGAGTATTGAACAGATTTATCTGCATTTACATAACTTGTAGATACATACACACACAAGTACATGCAATTTAATTAGTATATGTGAGCAGTTAGTGACCACCGAGTGGCACTCGTCCATTTTCTGTCTCGCTTTATGGTTACCTACGTAGAAAATAACTCGGTCACGTGTATTAAGCCGTACGCATACCTACACCCTTACACTTCCCTCTCCCACACACCCTCTTCACCATCAAAAACAACTGTTGTTGTGTCATTGCCAGCCATTTCATTGGAATGCTTGGCAACTGGAACGTATCCATGCAATCTCAGTTTATCGAAAAGTGGAAGCAGAACAATTTGCGTTGTGATCGCCAGGGGAATCTTGTTTTATTAAATAAAATTGTTGCAAGTTTTTATTGACAACGAATTTATGTTGTTAAAATATGTGCTCATGCGCAATGTTTTTTGTTTAATAGTTTATTGAAAAAGATAAAACAAAAAGTGTAGAAATGTTTTAGTTAATTTACATGTATACATCTGTGAATGTGTGTGTGTGTTGTTGTTCTTGTCGTTTTCCCTTAGTCGAGGGACTGCTAAGTAAGAGAATCTGACAGCTGGAGTAAATAGCTGCAATAAACCGGTGCTGGGATTAAACTTAATTCACTGCATTTACCGTTTTGTGATTTTGTAGTTGGCCGTTTTTTAAAAGTGCGTAATGAATGTTATGTTTTTATTCGTTTTGTACATACAACCATTTTATGTATAAGGATAAGTTTTTTTTAAGAAATTATAAAGCTCTTAGCGAGTGTGTTGCTGTGTACATTTCCGCTTGTATGACGGGATTTATTTACAGCTTGTGTGTATTTGTTGAGATTTCAGTGCTGCCCATGCATTTTGTGAGTTTTATACGGCAGTAGAAATAGTTTTCATTTTTTACAAAGTCCGTAAAGTTTAATTTTGCTTATTTTGACTAGTTTTAAAAAAAATGAAAATAATTTTGTTGATTAAACTTTTAATTAAAATGCAAAAACTAAAAATTTAGTCAGAATGAAAAATAAAGGAACTGAAAGGTATAATACGGATGATAGATAATAAAAGGTTATGTTGACGTCAATAACAATGAACTGGGCAGAACTTTCTTCTACTATGTGCAAAGTCGTAATCTATTGTCCCATTTTATTTTTTTTTTTAGCTAATTGTAGGACTTTGCTATATTAGTGATGTCTTACCGAAAACTTTTTTGTTACATTACCTTTCAGCATGATCCAGGAACTGCCACCTATATTACTTAAAGACAAAGAACTGATCAGATATCGTCGCCTGAAGCGAAAATATCCGGTGTCACGTCGGTTTCTTCATCAAAACTGGAATAAAGTGAAAAAGTTTATATTGTATGCATTAACACCTCGCTGTGTGATACGCACTTATGCTTGGCGAAAACGTCGCCAACATCGTGTCCTAATATTAAGACGAGTGCGCTTACTGCTTTTTGATCCGCGCTTGAAGCCGATGATCGTGCGCCGAAAACATAATATCAAGCAGTGGTCAAAAAGTATTGTTTTTTATTATAAGCAAATGGGACTTATCGAGGAATACGAGGAGACTGAGCTATACGACGTGGCTGAGCCGCTAGGAGCAGAGGAATTGTCCAAGCAGATGAAGCAGCAATTGGAATTGCTTAAAAGTGGAAAGAGGGGCATGTCTTTAATAGAAGACGCCAATAAAAATGTTGAAGTCTTGCCGGAAAGCGTAGAAGACAAAAAGGAGAGCGCGGAGATAAATGTAAATAAACTCTCTGAGGTGAGTCAAAATCAGACAAAGGATTACCAGGGAAAAGAGAAAAGGGAGGATCAGGAAAAAGAGAATTTTGAGAATCAAAAGGAAGATAAGGAGGAGGATCAAGAAAAAATGGAGGATCAAGAAAATATACAAGATGAACATAAATCCCAAGAGGTAGATGAAATTAAGTCCTCTAAAATAAATGAAGAAACAACTCCAACAAAATCTCAAAATAAATCCTCCCCCCTGTGTAGTGTTCCTCCCACTCCAAGCAAGGACCAGAGCAGCAGTGTCTGCTCTAGCACTGAAAAATCCGAAGTAGCCGGTGGCTCGAAATTCTTAGATATGCTCATCAGTAAAGTGAGAGTAAAAAATTTTGCCCATGAATCAAACATTCCAACAGAACAGTTTTGTCCAGTACGCGAACTCCAGGTGGAAGAAGATAATATAAGCGAGGATTTCGTTGGATTCGATGAAAGTGTCCATCAGCCGGGGATGCTACTTACTCCACTTGTGCCACAGAGTTGTAAAACTTTGGAAGGGAATGCGGCTTTTGTGTCCGATTCTTTAGATGCTTATATGCGGAAACATCACATTAACGATGATATGGACAAGGAGAAACTTCTCGAGCCCATGTGGCGTGATGGTCAGGTTACGCCACATAGCATGGCTCCAGTCATGGATATGCCAGCCGTGCCAGAGGCACTGCAGCGTTTACGTACAGTGGCTGAGCGTCGGCATTATCTGCAGCGTTCCAAGAACCAAAAGATGGCAATCATCAATAACGAGGCAAACATTTACAGGGAATTACAACGCAAACAGCGTCAGAAAAAAGTCAAGACTGGTGCCATGCAACTGCTTCAGGGACGGAATACACAGATGCCATTCACTCGACAAGGCTGGCAAGCAGCTAGCTATGTGGCCACAGAAGAGTTTAATTATTATTATCAGGTGAGTTAAGTTTACAAGTTTCATTATTCTAACAAAATAGCTTATCACTTTTCTTGGTTTTTTTTAATAGGTGATACAGATTGACGGTGAAATTGTCAGACTACCCGGTGCCCAAGGCAATAATTTGGTGCGCGAGAAGTTGCCCTATAGAAGCAAACTATCAGCAGAGGAGGCTGCCACTCTGCAATGCAATGATCATTGCGTAGATGCAATTTTGGCTAACGAACTTAAAGTTGTGTCACCTAAAATTAGCAAATCTCCTAGCCAAAAAAGACTCAATCAGTTCCCATTACCTGCCATTTTTCGTCCTTGTCCGTTAAGCAAAAAACCATTGCAAAAGCCACTTGATGATGATACTGCAGCCCTGCTCCTAGCCGGCGGCAGCATGGCTGTAGTCAGTATGCCCACGGTACAGTTGGAAGTTATGCCACAGTTGGGACGCCCACTTAATGAAATTGCCAAGCGTTATTTGCAGCATATATTGCCGCATCATGACATCACAAGAGAGTGGGCCGAATTCAGTGTGTCTACATTACAAGAGCCGCCTGGTTGTATGCGCGAGGCCGAGGAGCAGGCAGCCCAAACTCCTGCTGGACGACGGAAAAGCTTCACTTTTGTCATTCCCTATCTGAATGATCGAAATCATATACTCGTACGACGAGTGGTTGATCGTTCAGAGCAAATGGATAATAGTTTCCAGCAAACACCGGATGAACTGCAGCAGTTTAAGTTCCGTAAAATGTTGCCGGAATCGCCGCCGGAAGATCTACTGGAATGTGCGAATATGATAAACGATATGATTAATACAGTGGCCATCAGTTGTAGTGAGAACAGCTTTATCAGTGAGGATCCAGATGCAATAAATAGTGAAGCTGTCCATACAACACCTCAACCAAGTCCCACCAAAGAAGGTCATGGATCTGATAAGTCTGGCGGCAAACTAAAACGGCGTCCGAACAAGAAGCAGCGTTTGGCCAACGAACTGCGTCGCCTCAACGCGACAATAATTGATGCCGATGCCCCAAATGAAAATGGTGAGTAATAAACCAAAACTTTTAAATTTCACATTGATTTTAAATTTTCCATTTGGATTTGTTCATGCAGCGAATAAGCCGTGTGGCAAGCTTCATTGCGTTTTGGGATGCCTTTGCGCTAGTTTGGCGGGAACAGATTTGCCCATCCGTGATCATTGTGCCCAAGCTGAATGTGTACTGGATTGTCGTTGTCTGGGTGCCGAGCAGAGCCGTGTGATGCGTGTTGAAACAGCAGATGTATGTATCCAATCTCCTGCAGCTTTGTTGTGATTGTTAAACATTGGGTTGTCTTTTTCATATTTTGTAGGGACGCGGCATCTCCAATGAAGATGCGTTTAATTTGCGTCGTAAGGCCACTGCCCGTTTGGCTAAAATGGAAAAGGATTTTACCTCTACGCTGGTCCTGACAGAGAATGAGACACTGCTAATTAATGAATCCCAGGGTGATAAGAAACGTCGCTGCACAAAGGCACCGAAACGTTATGAAGATTTTGATGACGAATCCAAGGTCGATGAGAATAAATCCCTATTGCGTTCTGCCGTTAAACCTGTCGTTAAAAGAATTGTGGGAAGAAATAGTGCAACCTCTAATAATTTGCGAAACAGTATTCTAAACGGTGAGACGTGCAAGGTAAAGGATCAGGATTTGGCACAGATCAAGCATTGTTTTGTGAGTCTGCGTCGGTTACCAGATGTGGATAACCTAGCCACTTTCTGCATGACTCATCAGCTGTATAAATGCTTTTGCGGTGGCGACTCCACTGAAGGCAAGCCAGTGGTTATTGAGAAGGAGAAAAGTGATGCTGTAGTGGCCCACTTTAATCCGGAATTGGCCGTCCGAGCGCATTATAGTTTTGAGCGTCCGCCAGAACCGGAACATCAACCATTGCAGCAGAAAAGGAAGCGTAAGGAAAAACAACAGAAGCCTTCAAAGCAGCAGCCGGAACAGCCACAGCTACATGTCCCACACCAGCAGCAACAGGTGTCCCAGTTGGATAAAAGACAAATCGAACATCCACCAATTCAACAACAACCAATAAGGGAATCTTTAAAGTCCAATTCGGATATAAAAGAGGAAGAATCTTTAGTGTATGAGTCACCAGCGCCGCCATCATTACCACCGACCCGTCCCCCATTGCAGCGTTCTAACGAGCTGGATATAATTTTTAGCTACTTCCGATCCCGTCCCTATCTTTGTCGTCGCGCAGTGTCTGTACCTAGGAACTGTTATCTTCGAATTAATCGCCGTCGTGCTCAAATTGTGCGTGACATGGTGGAAAAGGATGAAACTCCAGAGGTCCACCAAATGCTTACGGAACGTATCCATGGAGCAGTTAGTTTCTATCGCAAGGCATTGGACCAACAGCGACGACACGAAATGGATCAAAGGATGAAAAAGACTCCAAACAAAGAGCCACCGCCAGTAATTGTAGTCCGTGATGATTCGGATGAGAGTCAATCGACAAACAATGTTGTTAGTCTCCTCAAGCGAAAGAACCGTTTAAGAGAAGATGATCATAATGCAATTCCAATGAAGCGACTAAAGAACGCCGCCTCCAAGACAGAACAGAAAATGGAAAACATTTTGGATATTCAAATGCCGAAGATAGCCGCCTGCTATTCCCTTAATAGTGCTTCTGCAGATATTCTAAATTCAGGCATGAATTCAGCGGCGGCGGCTGCCGCTGTAGCCGCTGCAGAGAGCAGCGATATAGGCGACATGGATAGCAACATTGATGAAGATGTTAGTGAATCGTCAAATTTTCGTGCATTCTACAACGAGGTAGTTAAGAACATGAATACCTTGGTGAGCAAGAAAATGCAGGACATCGATCTCGCTCTGCAACGTGAGAGTAAAGTCATTCCTATTCCTAATGAAGAGATCTTGTGCATCATCAAGTGGACCAATTTTTTGGCAGCCTTCGAGTCGAATTTTGTGTTTATTTGGGATGTTCAAATGAAGAACTATAATTTTCTGGCTGCCACTACAACAAACATGATGCCATCGGTGTGCGGAGCCATTGGTGTGGTCAACACCCGATTTGCTCCGGATCCGCAGGCACTTCCCGTCATGGCTCGAATGCTGATGGAGGGCAAGGCGAATGAAAATACCAGACGATTGGCTGTGGTAATGCAGGGCAGAAAGAACTATTGGTTGGTGAAGGGTTTTCTGCGTCACATGGAGGGGAACGCCTGCACCAAGCCTACACCACAGACACATCCTCTGTTGACGAAGAAGATAAATGTGCTTTGCTCTTTGTTGGTAAAGCAGCGTATACGAGAACACCAGCGAAAGATGCAGAATCAGGGATCAGAAGAGTCAGCTGCTGTCAGTGAAGCATCAGTTGCTTCCTTGCCACCGGCGAATGCAGTTTCAACATCACTTCCATCATTGACGGGTCCAGGTGTTTCAACAAAGCGACCTGTCTCCCAAATGGTTTCCGCGCCTATTTTAGATGTTAATGTTAATCCAAACGCTTCAGAAGGAGCTTCTCATTCCACTCAGCTCAAGGACGCCTCTCACAAGATACGTAGCAATATCGAGTTTCGTAAGGTTCATCATGGCGATGTTGATGAACTTCAGATTCCGGAATTGCATACCAATGACCATCGTTGGGTGGTCCTCGATCTCTATGATGACTTTTCGCATATCTATGTTCCGGCCTTTCGGGACATGATCTCGTTGGATCGCATTCACAATGTAATGCGAGTTTCCAGCGAAAAGCAGAAGGTGGTGAAGCTACAATTCTTTCAAAATGCCCCCTATGATGCTTTTGTGACGCCGTCATCTCGAAAAAAGATTTATTTCGGCCCGCTCCGGCTAGATATGAAACCGCCAGTATTAGTGCTCTTGCAGAGCGTCGATGGCAAAATGATGTTGCGAGAGGTCTATCAAAAAGAGCATTCGATACCCGTACAGCGTAATCGTCGGAGCATGGCCTTTTGGGTGCTCCATGTGAATAGTCAAATACATTTTGAGATTGATCTGGAATCGTCCGTCAAACTGGAGGCAAAGTCGAAGGAAACAACTTCAGTGTCACCTACGCCGGGAAATTTAAAGGAACAAACGAAAAAGAGCAATTTAAATGTATCCAATCCCGATGATGCTGTGGTTATTATTGATAGCGATGAAGATGAAGACGAAGCAAAAAACCCTTCGATCAAAAAGGAGGATTTAGGCAACAATATAGATCCAGAGATTCCTCGCATTAATTTTACAATAACAACAATGCCCAACAATGGTGGTCTTAAGATTACACCCTCTATTATGACTGCTTGCGGCACTGTTACAAATCTTCCTGCTTCAATGGCTCCCAAAGATCCTGTTTCTACTAATTATCCAGCTGGATTTGTACCCTTTATAGCAAAGATTCCAGCCAAGCCTGGGGAATCACCGACTTCACCTCAGTTCCTCAATCCTCAAGTTCAGCTCACTAAAACTCAAGCTTGTGATGGAGATTCTATTTCAGTTGGGCCGCCTCCAGCAAAGGTTAGCCGCATCGCTGGAGCGCAGAACCTTAAGATTAATGAGTCGTTGCAAGAACTCCTAAGCAGCGGGAACACAACAACATCAGGAGGCATTACAATCACCAAGGTGGGCAAAAAGGCATCATCACCCACACAGGAGTCTGTTAAAATTGGCTACAAACGTACCTCTACTGGAATGGCCAAGACCGAAACATCGTTGGCACCAGCCTTACCAAGAGCGTCAGCATCAACAACAGGAGGATCAGGACCCTCCGCGAAAAAGCAATCGGCTAACACTGTTTCCAAAGCAAATCAACAAACTCGAGCACATCCATCATCATTATCCAAAACCAAATGCGTTAGGCTGCTTCCCAAGCCGGCTCCTACTCCAGCTCCTACTCCACCTCCTACTCCAGCTCCTACACCAGCTCCTAAGAGTATGCGACAATCTCTGCCAAATAATGCAGCTGTTAAGGAGCAGCAAGTCACTGAAGGACGAAAATCAGTGCCTGGCAAACTGCCTCTAGGCCAAACGTTGGCGAAAAAGAAATGCCTACCAACCGCAAATCGTGAGCAAATTCCTGGAAAACTACCTACTACCGAGGTCCTCCAGTCAACTGGAACTAGTTCAGCAGCCGCCACACCAGCAGGACCTGGGAGAAAATCACTGCCCATGAATGTTGTTGCACCCCCTACCCGTCAAATGGACAAGCCTGCTGCCTCTCGCAAATCTCTACCAGGGTTAGGAGTATTTAATCAAGCTGCTTCGTCGTCGGTCGATGAATCTAAGGCTTACTATGGGTTTTTAACAGCCAAAGGTTTACCCCGCTATCGAGTGAAGGTATTAAATTCTGAGTATATGGTTAAAATGCCAGAGCTGGGTGTGTTAATCTTCAAGAACTTAGCATTGGCTAGCAATTTCATTAATCGGTGAGGACCACAAAACTATAATGATTTACAAAATCCATAACAATTTACATTCTTTCAACAGACAACTTTTACGCTGCGCGGAATTAAAACCATTTTTGCCAGGAAAATGGAAATTCCTGCCATTGGAGTCTAACCGGAGTCAGCAGCAGCTATCACTAACGGAAAATCCCGGCAAAAACGGTTCTACATCCTCAACGCCAGCCATTGTTATCGAGGATTAAAATCGTAGGGAATCTTTATCATTGTTCCATTTTTTTTATTGATTTACAAACACATATTAAATATGTAACTACATCTACATTTTGGTTAATAGTCTTAAGATATTTACTATACATGAATTTACTTTCATTCTCTTTTTTTGTAACTGTACGTTGGAAATTTGAATTTAACAAATAAAAACATAAAGAGCGAAAGGAGTGGATCTTTTTTATTTATAAACTTTTCCGAATAAAAAAAAATTATCAACATAAAATAAAACAAAACCGAATAGAGGTTTAAATTTAAGAACATAGCGCCATTTGTTACATAATTTGGCTTACGCTTACTTTTGCCAGCTGTTTTCCTTACGTCAACAGCTGTTTCATTCGCGTGTGAAAGAAGGAAAGCGTGAAATGCTTCGTTTGGGAGAATAATTAATGGTCGTTAAATTAAAAATAAACAGATTGGTCGTATCAAAGCTACGATAGTCCCACTGATAAGCCTGTCCCTGTCTAGGCCTGCCCACGCAAAAAAAGAAATTTAGTTGGCCGAAAACAAAACAAACATAAAGAAAAGCCAAACAGAATCAAGGTCAGTAATAGATACCGAACCGAAGTACCGCATACATGCACACACACACACAAATAAGAATTAATGCGAATGTTGCTTACCGAAACAATTCACAGATATTGCACAGCTTTTAACTTCTACAACTGCTACAAATCGGACGTGTCACCTGCCTAAGAATGGGGTATGATGAAAATAATAAGCATGGGAATTGGCTGCGAATTGAGGATCTGCCGGCCCTGCAACAGGAACACGCCATTATGCGGGATCCGACTAGAGCGCATTTTAAATGAATTTGTCCAAGGCGGACCCGAACGTATGCAAGTGGTTTCGGATTTCGATTATACCATAACTAAACAACGAACCGAAGATGGTGGAGCTGTACTATCCAGTTTTGGCATATTTAATGCATGTACATCTCTGCCTGAAAATTTTAAGAAGGAAACAGACAGATTGTATCACATTTACAGACCACTTGAGATAAATCCAAATATCCCCAAAGACGAGAAGGTGAAATATATGATAGAATGGTGGACAAAATCTAGCAAGGCGACTTCGGGTTTTCCATTCGATCAATCGGAAATAGATGCTATAGCGAGTAAATACAAGCATGCACTACGTGACAGAACGCACGAGCTATTTCAGGACTTGCAGCGTATGCAAATTCCACTGCTGGTCTTTTCTGCTGGACTTGGTAATTCTGTGGTCTCAGTATTAAAACAGTCCAACATTATGTATCCCAATGTGAAGGTTGTTTCCAATTTCCTACAATATCGTGATGGCCTTTTGGATGGATTCCAGCAGCCCATGATTCATACGTTTAATAAGAACGAAACGGTTCTAGATGGCCATGAATATTATGATTTGGTTCATTCACGTGACCATATTATTGTTATGGGTGATTCCCTAGGCGATTCGGATATGGCTGCTGGCGTTCCATCCTCTTCGCATATTCTAAAAATCGGGTTTCTCTTCGATCATGTGGATGCTAATATGGAAGCGTATATGAATACATTTGATATTGTTTTGGTCGATGATCAAACCATGGACGTGCCACGTGCCCTACTGGAGTTGATTGAAAAACAGAAACTGAAACTATGTAACGGAGGATCTCAGCTCCCAGCTCAATTGAGTGCTTTATAAAGATATTTGGACTGGTGTATATGAACAATAAGCGATTTATATGACGTTGCTGCTAAACATACTCAATTAGCTGACGGTCAGTGCTAACTCTCTAAAAGATTCAACAACAAAAGAAGCTACTAATTTAAAGTTAATCATTATTTCACTCATTATCACGAGAACTGTTTACATAAGTTCCATTGTATAATTAAATCGAGTTGATATGCGTGGGCAACGGTGAATCTGTCTTTATATTAATCTGTAGATATGCTAATTAAGTTACTAGCAGAGGTTCCCTCCTGAATGGCAGTTGCCTACGTGATGGTGTGGGATGAAGACGAGTCGGAATCGGAGCAGCCACCGCGACGTGCTCTTATAAGACGGCATAGCGTTCGATTGTTGCAGCAGTCTCATTGCAGGAGCAAGGACAATGTGGAACGTTTAATCTTTAAGCTGGTTAATGGTGGTTCACAGAAGATTCAATTTATAACCACATTTGATCAGACGTTAACCCGTGGACAAGCTCCAAATAGCATTAATATGCTCATGGAGAGCTCAGTATGGCCACAATCGTTGGTTGAAAATTTAAATATGATGCCAGGGAAAATAGAGGAAAATTGGCAGGAAATCGCTCAACTTTTGCAAGATGTAAAGTTACGTATTGAAGATCCAGATGCATTGACTGCAAAATTAAACTCATCATTGAGGGACTATGCCAAGGAGTTGCTGGAATTCTTATGTCTCAAGCAAGTGCCTCTGTTTCTTTATTCCCAGTGTGGTCTAGGAGACTGTATTGTGACACTGATGCGCCAGGCAAACTACTTGTGTGACAACATCCACATAATAGCCAACCCCTTGGAATGTGAACGGACTGAAGACCAAATATTTATAAAAGGATTAAAGCCCACTAGCTCGGGGCAGTTGGTTTTAAAAGAAAATATTGTACTTCTGGGTAGCAAACTAGATGATGTAAATCTTATTTACGGCCTTATACCTAATGTGAAGACTGTGCTTAAAATTGGCTTTCTTAATGAGCAGGTTGAACAGAATCTATCCAAATTCATGGAGTCTTACGATATGGTCTTGGTGAATGATCAAAGTTTAGATGTTCCAGTGGCTCTAATGGAGTTAATAAGCAAAGCTGTATAATTGTAAATTAAATTTTTGGTAAAAAAAATGATCTAAAATAATTATTTTTGAATTTTTTAGAAAGATTTACATTAAAGCTGGTCACACTGTTTACAGTTTGTGTAGCATTACTCACAACTGATACTGTTAAGTTACCAGTGTTTGTTAATAATGTTATAAAGTTAACAGTGCTCGCTTGTGATGCTGTTAAGCTACCAATTCTCAGCTCTATGAAAAATATACAAATCATTCATTTGCGAATTAGTTCAAAATCAAATCGAACGTGGTCCAAAAGTGGCCAGAGTAGTTAGTGGGTAAATTTAATAACGTCAGGCTTTGACTTATCAATTAAGCAACAAAATCAGCAGCCTGCAGCTTCTGATTTCCAAATTATGTGCTAGCAGTGGGAAAGGGGAGTACAATTGAATGTGTGTAAGAGTGAGAAAGGGAGAAAGAGCGAGATCAGCTGCTTGAATAAATTTGGGCAATAACAAAAATAACACCATCATGTTTGGATTTGACGGACAACATAGAAGGCGTCCAATTCAAAGCTTAGGAGGAGCTTCGCACACTTGTGACCGTGAAACTGTGATACGAAAGGCAGCGCAGGAGCGTCAGAAACGTAATGAGCTACGTCAAAAGGCCAATGGTGCCGTGATACTCCAGTCCTATGCCCGTTCATTCATCCACCGTCAACGGCGCAAAAGAGCTGAACGGGAATCATTTGATGCTTATCTCCATGCTCATCGGGATCGAATTACTGAGGATGAGAGCTTGTGTTTTCTACTGAGACGCTTAAACTTTTTTTACAGCAGCCGCGATGATAAAGACAGCGAGCGATTGGTTAGCATAGGATACTTTAATCTACATCTACCGACTCTAATTATTTAAAATTATTTTATATTTTAGATTGAGATCTGCCAGCAAATCCTGCGCAATCCCTCACGGTTGTTACAGCATTCGGCTCAGGATCCGATTTGGTTGTTACGTGTGTGTAAACTTCTCGATGCGTGTCTTCTCCAGCTGGCTCTTCCACACAGAGCCCAGGCTATTCCTTTGCGCATGTTGGAAACCTTCACCACAGTGGCCGCCGTAGAACGTCATGTGGAGGATGAGACACTGTTATTAAAATATTTAGAACGGGTTTTTGGGTTCCTCATATCACGCAATTATTTTCTGCGATTGCGTCAGCTGTTAGATGAGAAGTGTCCTCCACTTGATGGCGAGACATTGCATGCTCCTAACCCACTTGCTGAAGCTTTGCTGCAATTATTTCAGCGTCCATTAAGTGTAGCCCAGAGAGCGTTTTCCACAAGCAAACAGTTGCAGACTATGCCACAGGATTTTTGTCAGAAGTTCGTTAAGGATATACTGGCAATGCCTTATACAGATCCCATTCGCTACTTTGTCCTACCATGTCTGGCAGAATGGGCAGAACTTCCCTTTGGCCTGCTTATGCGATCGCTGTTTGCTTTATTGGAGGAGGGTACATTTAAAGCTGGTGCAGTATCGGATGTATCCTATAATCGTCGTAGCTTCTTGTTTTCGACTGCGCACCAGGGTCAGCCATTGTCCTCATCTACCAGAGATAGTCGAGAGGCACTGTTTAGCTCATTCTTGCTCAATTCTTTGCTGATCCTGGACCGACGACAGTTAGCTGGCTTGCAGCAGAGCTCTCTTCTTATTGTATATGTGCGTTTGGTATCCGAAATGATGCCTAATATTCTGCAACTACCCAAATCGACTTTGCGAACGCATGCCTCGGCACCACATCGTCATGTTGATACGGATGATGAGTGTGACGATGATTCGGATGAGGAGGACACTCTGCCACCAGTTGCTGGCTTGGACTATGACATGGAACAATCTACAAGTCGTCCCAGTAGCGAATTGAGTGCCAAAGAACAAGTTTGTCTGCTGGAATCCATAAACATACTGAATGAAACGGAGCGAGTTAATTTCATAGTTCAACAACTGGAACCTAATATAGAGCATGGAAGATTGATCTATGCACTCTGTGAGATCTGTCATAATTTGATGATCTACAACAAGCATGCGGTCTTTGAATACAAGTGAGCTAGAGAGGATTCCATTTTTAGTTTTGATTTATATATTTTTCTTATACTTTTATTATTTTGCTTTTAGATTGCTTTATACTTTGGCTTTTACACCAAAGTTTATACGCTCCGTTTGGTTCAGATTGGCAGCTGAAACCACACAGTTGGGATTTTCGGCTCCTTTGATACTCATCTCAAAGGGTGTTGTGCGTGAGTAGACAGACCATCAAATCCCTTGTCTATTTTAAATAACCAAATATTTTTTCATTTTATTCTAGCCAAGCAACAGGGTGTTGATCGAACTATACCATTGCTGGCCACATTTTGTATGCTCTTTGGACGTCTTCTGCCCACCTTACATGATGTGGAATTTGTGGAGAACAAGCTTCTGATGACATCAAGTCATTCGCAGCCCATTAACCATGTTCGCCTTATGCCATTCTCTATAGCGGAAATTGTGCAAATGTCGAAGACTTTAAAGGATATCAGTTTAGGATTGGTGGAGTTGGCCTTTCCCGAGACTCGCTCGAATTTGGCCAACTATCGCAGTGTCCTGGGTCATACAGATGCCGATGACAAGCGTCTGCGTCACCAGAAACAAATCTGGGCCAATTTACTGAATGTCGTTGTCTTCGTACTCAATCAGATACACACTCGTGATTTGCGTTTGGGTTTCTGTCCAGAGGCACACTGGACAGTTAATCGTTTGGATTTACCCCTGGATAGGCCAACTGATTTGCCATTAACCCATAGCAGTCGTTTGCGTGGTATACGCCCATTTCAGCCTATACGCGACTTTACGCGCGAGGATTTCGAGAATGGTCCACCTATGTCCACCAAGCAGATTAGATCTATAACTATATTACGTGAAATACCTTTTGTGGTGGCTTTCAACAAGCGAGTTAGTATACTCCAGGGTCTTGTGGCCGCCAATAAGATGCGAGTACAGGGCCATTTGCAAGCATTTCTTCAGGGACCATCTATAATGATTACAGCGCGAAGATCACATCTGTATGAAGATGCCTATGACAAGTTGAGGCCGGAAAATGGTAATAATATGAAATAGAACATTAAAATATTAAGAGATATTAATATTTTCTTCCCCTTTTTTCTACCAGAGCCCGATTTACGCCTAAAGTTTCGTATTCAGTTTGTATCTTCTCTAGGTCTGGATGAGGCAGGTATTGATGGAGGCGGAGTATTTCGTGAATTTCTTTCAGAGCTCATTAAAACAGCATTCGATCCTAACAGAGGATTTTTTATGTGAGTACCAATGATTATTTTTTTTTAAGCAAATCAATTTAATTTAAATTATTTTTATTATTTTGCTTCCCTAGGGTAACAACAGATAACAAACTGTATCCAAATCCCAATGTCTCTGATCTGTTTGCTGACTATGAGAAACATTATTATTTCATTGGTCGCATTCTGGGCAAGGCCATATATGAGAATCTTCTGGTTGAATTGCCATTGGCTGAATTCTTCCTAACAAAATTAGCTGGAAAATATTCAGATGTGGATATACATCAGCTGGCCTCATTGGATCCGGAATTATATCGAAATTTATTGTATTTGAAAGATTATACGGGAGATGTTAGTGAGTTAAACTTGGATTTTACGGTGGCCAGTAGTTCGCTGGGCCAGACACAAATTGTGGAACTCAAGCCGCAGGGACAAAGCATTCCAGTGACCAATTCGAATCGGATTGAATATCTACAATTGATTGCCGACTACAAGCTAAATGTGCAGATAAGGCGTCATTGTAATGCCTTTAGGAAAGGATTGTCCAATGTTTTACCTATTGAATGGCTGTATATGTTTAGCAATAAGGAATTGCAAATACTCATATCGGGTGCTGAGATACCGATCGATTTAGAAGATCTTAAAAGACACTGTAAGTATGGTGGCGAATACACGCCTGAACATCCATCAATAGTGGCCTTTTGGTCAGCAGTTGAGGGTTTCGATGATCTACAGCGCAGGCAGCTGTTAAAATTTGTCACTAGCTGCTCCAGGCCACCGTTACTCGGTTTTAAGGTAAGTGCGTCAATAAGAAAATTTTATTTAATTATTAAACATATATTTTCTTATGGTTACCATAATAGGATCTGGATCCTCCATTTTTTATACAAAATGCCGGAGATATGGAACGTCTGCCCACAGCCAGCACCTGTACCAATCTTTTGAAGCTGCCTCCATTTAAGACCGTTGATCAAATGAGCGAAAAGCTACTCTACGCCATACAATCGGGCGTAGGCTTTGAATTAAGCTAGGTCAGATAGATAACACATTCATAAAAAGGAAATTCACACTCCACCCATAGACATATCCATAATCCCTGGCCAGGAGGGCAGACGGTGCAACGATTCCTGTTCAGTTTTATATGTACATCAAATATTAATATTAACGTAATTGTTTAGTGTAAATTACAACAAAGCTTAAAGAGGTCTGTTTATTTTCATTCTCAAGTTTTCGTTACATTATTTTTCATTTGATTTATATTACTTTTTTTATTTTGAGTTTTTATTGTATTACAAAATATAAATGTAAAACTAAAACCGAATTTGAGCTCTAGTAGAAGTAAGACTTAAGGTATCCAATTTTCCATTTCCGCTTTTATATAGTTTATATCTATATAGTAATCGACACGGTGGTTAAGGACCTTTGGCCTTAATACTTCTACTGTTTCCATAAAAATCTTTTATTTGTTAACAAAGATTTATACATTGGCAATAAATTAGATTTCAAATTAATATCCCCAAAAATGGTCCATCTTAACGGCCTGCTGTTGTCATGGCTGCATCAAATCGCCAGGCTTGTTGTATAATACGGTCATAGACAATTTTGGAAGCGGATGACGCAAACAGAAAGTCAATGTGATTATAGCCTCGAACCTGATAGAGGCTGATGGAACGACTGTTGCTGGCGCTTAATTCCTGTACCAATCGCTGTACATCTGCCTGGCTGGCTAGTGCATCACGAGTTCCATAGAAGATCTGTAGTCGCTGGAGGCGAACATTGCCCAACTGATACAAGGGTGGCACGGCTTGACCGTAACGCAACTGATTGAGTCTAGGCGAACGATAGTCATACTGTTGAAAGTTGCCTGCAAAATCAAAGGAATGAATATGAATGGCGATAGTGGTGGTGGTGGCAGTCATCAATATTCAGTTGTGCCAGGTGTTTCAACTTACCGCTATTGATGAGCTGTCCAAAATGCTGGAGTTGCCGACGCGAAATGCCCGCCGGTGTCGTTCGTAGGATGCGTGGAAAGATGTTCTATGATGGCAAAAGAAAATGCAATTCAATAAGCAGAAAGAGAAAGGCTTAAATTCAAAAACGTTTAAATTTTACGAGGCTGACCGGAAACTTGCCCTGCCTGGTCCACTCATGTGTGTGTGGGTGGGTGTAGCTGGGTGTTCGGGCTGCTATTTCCGTTTCATTGCGACACAAAAGCAGGCGGAAGTGCACACACACACACACACACAGATGAGTAAACACAAAACCCCATCTAAAGGTCCCTACAGTGCAAAGGCGATTCGGTGTCCGAGTCAGAGTCCTTGCTTTGATAGTCGGCGAGGGAGTTGAATTTTTATTATTTGTTTTGAAATTAGCTGCTTATTTGCCAACCCTCAGATTTTACAGCAATCGATTTGCCAAAGAGGATTGACCAGGATATATATAAGTATACAGCATTTTTAACGAGAATTGGAAAATCTATGTAATGGGATTACATTGGCTAAAAGCAAAAATTAGGTAAAGCAAATTAATAAGGTAAAGTTTGTCGTTTACAGAAAGAAGTTCAATTTTGGTAACTATAAAGGGTCAAGTTTTAGTAGTTTGTGTGTGTGTATGTTTTCCTTACCGATTGATATCGACGGTTTACTTATACATCAGTGTTTATTAACATTTAAAATTAAGTAGACTTTTTGTGTGAATAAAAATAATGAAAGAGCAGCCAGTTGTGGAAGAGTCGGGGTAGGATTTTATCCTGAATGAATTGTAAATTTATTATTTTATATAATCTAGTCAAATAATATAAGATAACAGTAGTTAAATATCAACCAAACTATCGCGGATAGCTAAAACATCGTATAAAATTCGATATAAGTATGCAAAGCACAAGTATTAAAAGAGTTAACAGTTAATTCTATTATGAGCGTTTACATAACGTAACAGTTTTTGTTGCTGTTATTTTCAGGAACATAGCTAAATTTAAATTTAGTTTATAACTTTTGCTAAAGCAACGGCTGATGTATAATTTCCGTAGAAAAAAAAAACAAACATCTTTTTAACTTATTTTTATACATAAATACATACATATATATTATATAAAAATATGTAATAATGTTCATATTTATGTTTCACATCCGCATTCTCCATCCTATTCATTTTGCCACAATTTTATGTAAATCGGTCGACTTTAAATTGCCATGACAGCAGCCATTCAACCAACGTCCTCGTGTCCGACGCTCAGCGTCCTGCGGCGACATCCATGTACTGGCTCAATGTATATGTGTGTGTATGTGTGTGTGCGTGAGTATATTTTTTTTTTTAGTTGCTTTTCTTTTCATTTTTATTTCTGTTTTGTTTTGATGTTTATTTGATTTTCCGCCGCCTGGTCGTTGCATTTTCTTTGGCGTTTTCGCTGCGTGCTTGCAACAACTTGTGGCAAATACTCGCAATTTTTTCTGCCGCCAGCTTGTTTGTGTTTCCAACTGAGTTTTTCCGGATTTTTTCTGTTTTTCTTTTCCTTTCTTGTTTTATTCTTTTTTTTTTGTTTGGGTTTTTTTTTTTTCATTCTTGAATCTTTGCTGTCGCATTGCAGTTTGCAGTTTACCAAGTGTGTTGAACTTTATGCCGGCCACTGAAGGAAGCTTGGTCGAGGGTTGAAGCAGTGTAGGAATTGGAGATGTGGGTGGGCTAAATATGCACAAATATTTATTTGGACGTCTATTCAAAGTATGTTCGGCAAGTTGTCACACAAGTATCGCAAGCTCCATTTGCCTTAGAGCATCTTTTGCTCTTCTAAACGCCCTTGCTCAAGGGATATATTGACTTAAGTTGGAAGTATGCAATGCAAAAAAAAAAAAAAGAAAAGAATTTTTTCACCCTACCAAGTGTATTTAAAAGTTCCTGTTTAGCATGATGACTTTTAGTTAGTCATCATGCAAGATAGATTTTTATTTAACTATACTAAATAGTGGGAGGTAATTGCATATTAAATAGTTTTTTTTTATAACAATATTTAAATGATTGGATAATATAAGTATTTAGTTTTCAAGCAAAGACAGATTCGCTGACTACTAAAAGTATTTCAACCTGCTGCTAAGAGTTTCTTTTGCATCATTTGAATGCTACACTAAGGAAATAATAAGACTCAATTTCGCAGGACTATTTCTTTTGGACCTCACTGTCAGATGTTTAATTTGCTATTGGCACTTATTTTAGTTGTCCACCATTTCCAAATTTTCCTTTTCGGCACTAATTAAAAGTCTTGTTGGCTATTATTCCTGCCTTTTAATATTGACCATTTAATCATATTATAGTTTCATAAATTTTGATAATAAAAAGTTTACTAAAGATTTAATATATTTCTGAATGTTTTTCTAATTCGAAAATTAAATTTACGCCAAAGTTATATTTATTTTAACAATGTTATGTGATATCATGTCACTCAATGTTATATATCGTATGAAAACTTTAAAGTGTTGTAAAAGGATTTTAGAAGTGATAGTAGTAGAATATGTACACTGACTAGTCTAACAGACTAATGTTAATCAAAAGATATGCGTATATATATGTATATATAAATAGAACCAGATATCTAAATAGAAATTTAATTTTAAAAGAATTCTATAAAAACTTTCTTAATTTTAATATTTTTATGAAAAATAAAGTTATTTCCATAAATCAAGTGATTACAACTGTAATTTCTAATTTTAAAAATGTTTTTGAATAAGTTCATTTAAACTTGTATATTATATATATATATTATATGTATAGATGACTCTAACATATATATTTATTTACTTTACTTTAATTTTTAGGGCATTTTAAATGTGGCATGTTTTAATCTTCCTCGTGGTTGCTTATTTTATTTTTTATTTGCTTAACAATTTTCGTTGCCCTAAGGAAAGGTCCATAAATATGCTGTGTCGTGTCCTCAGTCAGTCACTTTGTCTGTTTGTTTGTTTGTTTGCCTTTTGACTCTTTGCTTTCCGCTTTGCGTTTTTTTCTCAATTTTGTTTCTGTTTATGGAGAGTTATGACAATCTTGATATATATCTATATAGATACAGATACAGATACAGATACTTCGCATGCGACAATCATTTTTAGTTTGCAGTTGGAGTTGATTCTTGTGTCAAGTTGCCAACAGCTAGACAGATCTGTTTCCTGAATTTAGTTTGGGACAACAAAATGTTTGAACTATTGAAAAGTTTCTTTTATCCATTTTATTTCTCAATTTCTTATATAAGATTTACAATTCCCCTGTGAGAGTGTAAAACAAAAAGAGATATATGGCTTATTGTGAATAAGATTTGCGGCAGGTACAAGTATTGGCTTTTCCATCTATACCATGGAAATGGATAAACTTTAAATCTAGCTTTACCTTGTTGTTGGTGGCCAATTGGCTTGTGCCCTTACCCTAATAACTAACAAGCACTTGACGCCACTTCGCCATTCACCATTCTCCCACTTGTCCTAAGCCTTTTGAGCACGCGCTTCCCTACATCGGGGCCAGAGATAAGCCATAAAGTTTCCTTTTTCTATTTTCCGTTGCTTTTCTTTTACGTTCGTTTTCTCTTGTTTTTTTTTTTTTTTTTGGTTTTTGTTTTTTGTTAGCTGTAGCGTTATACGAGCCCGATTTATTTGCCATATTTCATGGCAAAACAAAAATTTAAATGTACCGTGTGCGAGAAACAAAAAGTGTTTAAGGCAATGTGGCGTATACGTAATATGTGTGTGTGTGTGTGTGTTTCGGCAGTAGAGAATAAAAGTGGTCCAGAAGCCAGGTAAAAGTTTAGCCCACACCTTTTACTCGAAATTTGAATATGTAGGTAAATATCCAAGAGACTAATCCGTACTAAAATACTCTAACCTCCAAAGAGATTAGAAAATTAATAGTAAAGAATCTTTTAAGTTGACTCCTTATAATTCCTTATATATTCCAGAATTATTTCTTTATTTTTAATAGCCAAACAATATAAATTCGTTTGTCATTTTATTTATTTTTATGTAACAGCCTTTATTTGTTAGTTAAGTTACCCTTATTTGGTTCCGCTTATAGTTTAGCAACCAGGAAGTGTTCTGGTCCTGGCCAGACCAGGCCAAAGCCAGCTCGTTTACGCATTTAAATTCAAATAACTTTTATTACCAAAAAACTAAAGCCCGGCGTCAAACGTGTTTGTCTGTTTGTGAATGGTTTTGGGGGGTGCGGATGTGGACTGAGGATGGGGAGGCACTCCTGAGTGCAATAAAAACTTTTTGCATACAACACAGAACAACTTTTTTGTAGAGGAGAGAAGATTGAGAGGGTTTGGCGGGTATTTCGCTTTGTTGGCTAAATTATGGGCATGGCTGGCTTATATACATACATATATATATATATGTATATTCTATATATAAATATGCATAATCGTACTCACACGATCCAACGGATAGTCACTAAATCCCACATATAGCGAGGTGAAGAGTGTGCATAGGGCATAGGTGGGCAATGTCGAGGAGCAAAAATATTGCCCACCCACCTGAGTAAGGGCAGTGGCTGGCAATAGCTCATGAAGGCCAAGTTGATTGAGCAGCAGCTGCAATTAAATGATGGTTTCATATATTTTTCACTGAATATTTGGTTTTGTGTTTTTATTTTATGTATATTAAGTATACGCACTGTTACCGCACGACTATCACTGGCCAGCAAACGTAGGGGTGGACTGCTTAAATGCTTAAGGAATGCCACTGGTGCCATGAGAGCCACATTAGCAAATCGAGCATTATATTCAGGTCTCTGTGATAGTAAAACCAACAAAACTGTCGTCCCTTGTGAATGGCCCACATAGTGCACTTGACTGTGACCCGTTTGTCTTAGTATATAATCGACTATCGCTGGCAGATCATAAATGCCAATTTCATGCCAACTGAAATGCCAAAAGGCAGGTTGATTTGTCTGCAACAAACGATGACTACGCGAATATGTGGTACCGCGAGCATTCGGTAGCCATACATCAAAGCATTGCCGATGCAAACGAAAGGCCAGACTCTGGACCACTCCCGCCGTTACGAAATCACCCGCCGAACCAATTAAACCATGCATAAGGATAAATGGACGCTGGCTAGTGAGACAACTTTGATTTCGCGGCACCGGTATACGCTCTATAGTCAACTGATATCCATCTGTTGTCTCAACGCGATGCACTTGACACTCGAGTCCATGTCGTTGAACTATTTGACAAATTGTATCGATCTGGCCAACAACCAGCGATGTTATCACACCGATCAGTCCTATATATAGATAAACTAACGACCAATTCATTTTTCTGACATGATTGCGGTGAGACGTACGAACATCGACTGTTTTCAATATTTTATTTCAATTTACATTGACTGATTGCCTGTTCACGCCGCGTATACGCAATGTGTAAATAAACTGCTACTCTCTGATTGTTTGTGTGTCTGTGTGAGTGTTTGTATGTGTATGAGTAGCCATAAATAAATAAATACATTTCAGTGAGCTTTGTTTAACCATGGCCTGTGACAATTGTTATAACTAGCGTCCATCGTTCAATGGGCTAAAGACCTAGAAAACCCTAGTTTACTTTACAAACTCGAAACCTTATTTTATTGTATTAAAGTTTAAAATTTATTGTAGTACTTTTGAGTTTTATTTATGTAGGGTATATAAGTTTTATTGATGAGAATATACAAATAAATAAGGCAACTAAGTTTGAGGTTTTTTATTTCTAATCTTTAACTTATATTTAATTTAAATACAAATAATTAAAAAAGTAAAAAAATTCATTTTAAAAACCTAAATAAATTATATTTGAATAAAAAACAAAATTTAAAACAGAATTTTAATAACTTCTTATTTTTAAAATTAAACATTAATTTTAGGTATAATTTGAAATATTAATAATTTTTGAATTTCTGATTCTACAGTAGTTAATTGTTGTTTAAGAACAATCGTATTAAAGAGTAGTTAAAAAAATCAAATTACATTCAAAATTTTTAATAAATATCACAAAATGTTCACTTAGAAATGAAAGTTTTTAAATATAATCGAATAGAATAGAAAATATCCAAAATAGTGAAATTTTTTTAAAAGAAATACAGTTACATTTCTAATATACAGAGAAAATCCTGAGAATAAGAATTGCTATAAAAAATACTTTATTTTGGTAAATATAACTTTAAAATAATTATTAAGTTTCTTATTGTGTTGAAATTTGCAACTTTATCATGTAAAATTTATGTTGATTCAATATTTATGATAATGTAAGTATTAAAAACAATTTTAAAAATTTAAAAAGAGAAACCAAAGAATTGGACAACTGGTAAATTAAAATACAGATAATTGAATTTCTACTTTATAAAAAATTTAAAAAAAAAAAAAAAATAGTAAAAGGAAAGCATTTGTTATACAAATTTTTGAAGCTTTCAAAAAAATATTTATTAAATTTAATATTTGCTTGTTGAAGTCACACGTTGCCTAATCTAAGGGAGAGTAATCAATATAAGTAGAACATAGATAATATACAAATTAAAAAATGTAAAAAAAATAATAATAATTTTAATTTACATTAATATATTAACAGATAAGGAGTATTTAATAATTGTTGTGCTAATATATCTAAATGCATTTAAAACTAAGTTAACAGTCAAGTTTATAATTAAATAAAAGTATTATTATTAGTTCATGAGTTAAATATGAATCTTTTTATAAGTTTTTAAACAAAATATGCACATTGTTATTATTTTTTATAAACTTAATATAATTATTATAAAACCAACATACATTTGCTTATATATTATGCAATTTCTTTTATTTTTTAATATAATTGTGAGACAATTCTTTATAAAATATTAAAAATATGTATGTATGTATGTATGTATTCTTAATTAACAAGTGAATATAGATATTCAAATAAATACAATAACTATTATATAATAATTTACAATATGTATTCAAATACAAATAAATAACTTCGTGGTCAGTAACTTTAATGTTAAATAAAAAAGAAAATATTAAATAAATAACAAATATTTTATTAGCAGCTTATTGACATAAAAAGTTGTAAGGTTTTATGGTGTAAATTAATTTTAAATAAATTGTAATACAATTTGTCTGATGTTTATATATAATAAAAGTTATTATTTACCTAAGCAATAAAAAATATATTTCTTAGTATTTTTGTCTATTGATTTTATACTTGTTAATTACTCGAAATGGAGTTAAAGTTTTCTTGTTTCAGCTTATATTTGGTTAGCTAAGCAGTTAATTAATTAATGAATTAATAAATCATCAAATTAACTAATCAAATTTTAAGTTAATTTATTGAATTAATTCATGTAGATTCTTAAACAACTAAAATTTACCTTTAACTAGTTCAAAAGTCATCTCGAGGCTTTGTTTTTTTTTGACTTGTTATAGTTGTGTAATATAATAGATATTCCATTGTCTTAAAGCATCTCCTTCCAATTGGGGCGTGATATAAATGAAATACAATAACTTTCCCTTTAATAAGCAACTGAAATTTATGCAAATATCGAACATCATGTTGACATGTTAATTACTGAGCCAAATCAAATGTAGTAGGATAAATAACGTTTATTGAGACTATGAAAACCTGGCTACAAGGCGCTCTCTTTAACGCATCATTAGCTTTGGATGCCACCATCTGCTCCTTCCATAATTACTACTACTACCACTATATGCTCTCTGACCTCTGTATTGTAATTAGCAATATTAATTTACTGCTGTGCTGTGGTTTAAGTGAAGTGCAGGTACTTGAAAATTATCAAAGCGCGGATATTTAACAAACTGCTGCAGCTGTTGCAAGTATACTACATAAACAGATATGTATATATATATACTATATATATACATATTTATATATATGTATCTATTTGGTATATGGCATCTGGAATGAATGGCGGGTCAGTGTTTAACGGCCTATGTGATTTACAATTTGAATTGTGTCTACGTGTTGAAAATGCAATCGTGCTAATTAAAATGACCGCGTTTGTGCGTGTGAAATTATAGATATATATATATATATATATATATATATATATAGACATACGACATCGAGATCGACATTGGTAATGTTACTTCATGCGGAAGGGTGTGATTATTTTGGGTGGCACTGTTAAATTGATGTGGCTGTGACATCATCAACTAGTTGTGGTTGCAACAAATTTGCAACTCATTCAAGAATTTCAATTTGGAATAAAAACCACTTTAAATCTTGAGCAAAGGAATAAGTTTTAACAAACAATGTTTCAATGGCTTGCACACATAATACAATAATAAGAAAGAAGTGAAAAAATGAAATCTTATTTCATTTTACTTCTTAGATTTATGAAAATTCATTTTACCCGCTGGAAAAGCTAAAAAAGGAAAATTTTTGCGTAAATTTGGGGAGTGGGAGGAGAAACAGAAAATCCGTACAGCTACAGAAAGTAGCAGCTACTTGAGCCAAAGTTAAGTAAATAGGACTCAAGGACACTTGGCTGTGACGTGGCGTGGGAATATCCTTTTTGGCCATGCCCTTGCCCAAGTACATCCTCACTGTCTATCTTTCCTCCATTTGAAAAACGTTTTTAATACTTTCTCGCACAAAAGCTACTTAAAGTTTTCCTTGCTGGCTTAATTCGTTTTTTGTCAACAGCAAACAAACAGGAAAAAAATTCTCAAAAAAAAATAAAAAAAAAAGGAAAAACGCAAACTTTTCTTTTTTCATACTCAGTAGTCATTCGGTTCAGAGAGTTGACAGGAGTTCCCAGTCAATTGGCATTGTTAGAAATTTACCTTAAATATTTATTTTAAATTCTACTAAATTTCAAAGAGTTGATAATTTAGACTAGATAATTTACAAATAAGTTTATAATTTAGACTAGATAATTTAAATTTAATTTTGTTACTAAATAAGTTACAAAGGATGAAGTTCACTTTTAAGTGTGATAAATCTATCTATAAATCTATTAAGTATTTCTTATTGAAATTGTAGAAATGAACGTTTTTATATATATGTCTGATCTGTAAAAAAATATATATAGTTTTTACGAGAATTATCTATTCAAATCTTTAGTTGATTTCGCTTTTCATTTCATTCTTTTTAAAACTTGTTATTCATATAACAAGTTGAGCTTTGAATTGTGATTTTATAGTTTTAGAATACTTGGGAGTATTCCCGATCAATTTAGATATTAAATTTTGAATATAGTTAAGAATAGATTATGTTAAAACTGAGGTTTCATAACTAAAGTTTATGTTTTCTAAATATCATAATAATAGTTACTCAGAAAAAAATCAAAGAATCATATAGAAGAGTTTGTGTTTCAAAAATGGTATAATAATTTTACTATAATCCGCAATGTTCTTATTATAAACCGTGATGGCTAAATCCATTTGGCAGAAGTAATTAAGTAAGAGCCTTTAATGATTTAAAGATGTTTGGAGTAGAGTATTAAATTTTCTAAGAAAACCGATTATAATATCTCTGAAATTATCCCATTTTTAAGTTAATTTTTTTTAAAGCTTTGATTTTTTCTAGATATTTGGGACTGTGAAATCAAGTAAAATATCTCAGAATGTATCCAAATATAACATTTTTTTTTTAACCTTTACTTCTGGATTTAGTATTTGATTTTAAAAATTATACATTTTTAAAATATTAACTATTAATATATTATTTTAAATAGTATTAAATCTTGGTAACAATTTTCTTTAATATGTTAAACTTTCAAAAGGCAAAACTATTCACATACAAAATATTTAGTTGTGAAAGATGCTGTTTATATATAGTAAGACGATCTATACAAAGTTTCTAATACAATGAAGAATTGAATGTGACTGAAAATACTGAAAAACAAAAGTGGGGCAAGTTAATACTGAAAATTAAAAATCAATTAAACAAATTCAATTCAATTTTAAAATATTTTTCTAATCACAATTGAAAGCGACAAAGTACCAGGTATTGGCAATTTGTCGACCCAATGTATACTTTTTTTCTTTTGATTTGAATTAAGTTAATTTTTGTCTCTTCTTTTTGACCAAGTTTTTATTTTTGGCGTCGAGGTTTTGGCGCTTTGGTTTGCCTAATAAATGTGCGTGCAAACAAAAGGCTAGAAGATAGACATAGATAGATATAAAGAGAGAAAGAAAAAGAGACAGTTGTTGCCATAGCCAAAAGGATAAAGGATAATGACAGCCATTAGTATTAAGTGAGCGTTGGCTACTTTGGCCGCTAAAGTTGAATCCTGCCATGTTGGTGGGAATCCGTTTTCCCTTTTTTTTTTGGTTTTGTTTTTTTGGTTTCCTTTTTTTGTTTTCTCTCCTTGGCGCTCATTAAAGTTGTTAAGTACTTGGCGTAAATGTTGATCCAGGCTGAGATGCTGACGGGAAAAGAGGGGTGAGAAGAGGCAGTCAGTCCTTGGATTTTGCTGTGTGGGTCGTGCTATTAAAGTTAATTTAAATGCGCCTTAAGCGCACTGACTTAATTCGTTAACAACAAAAAAAAAAAAAAAAAAAAAAAACAAAAAAAAAGAAAAGAAAAGAAGAAAAATTGAAGTAAGGAAACAAACAAAAAAACAAAAAGAAATATAAACCTTGACTTGACTTTTACCAAAACTTAAAATTCTTTCGAATTATGCCAACGGAAAAATGAAATATATTATGCATACAAATGTGAGTCACTGAACTGGAGAACATAAAGATCAACAACAGCCAGCAGGGGCGCATCCACATCGACATCCATTCAAAAAGGGGGCGACAGGCGCCAACAACAATTGAAGTAAAAAAAAAAAGAAGTTATAAGCAAAATGTAAATAAGTTTCTTACGAGCTTTTTATCCATTTAGAAGGGTTAAAATTTAAAGAAACTAAAGTCACAGGGAAGTTTTGGAGAAAGTTTTCTTTACATTGCTCTAATGTTAATGCTCCTTAAGGAACAAAATATTATGTAAGTTTTGATTTTCTTTTACAGGAGGCGAAAATTGGCATAGAAAAATGTTAAAGCTTTAAATATCCATGATAACAATATATTAATATAGTTTTATAAGTATATTTTTAATACACTTTGGATAATGCGATTCGGAAACAAATTTGTGATCTAAAACAAAAAATTGTAGCGCCAAAGAAATCCGTAATATAATAAAATAAATAGTAATAATTTTACAATAATATTTGTTAAGTAATAATAAGATTAGGAAAGAATAGGAGACTATAAAAGAATAGGAGAACTACTTTAAGTAATGTAATTGTAGATTGGATTCTTTTTTGTTAATTTTACCTTGGAAATTGTTTTATATTTAAAAGACGTTAAAAGGTATGTAAGAGGCTGAAGGAAGCATTTTCGACCCCATAAAGTCTATATACATTCTTGATCAGCATCACCTCTACGCAGACATATTTACTTATGAACATTTTGTATTGAAATGCCAAAAGCGACTCCGCGTTAGTGAGATAGCATGCATTCGTTGATGTGAGGAGAGTTTTATTTAAAATTGATGGAAAAATTCCAAGGATTTTAATTTTATAAAGTTCCTCGAGTTGGTATATGGTGACAAAATGACATCTGTTAAAATCTTCTTCTAAGATTCTTATAAACTTAATCCATTCAAACTTTTAACATAATGCAATTGAATGTGTTGTAATGATGATTTTTAAACGGTATTAAACTTCAACTGTTATGTTCTTCAGCAGAAAATCTAAAATAACAGATTCGGCTCTGCACTTTACATTGCTTCGAAATGGAATGTAAACAAATAAACAAATAAATAAATACAGGCCTAACATTAACTTGGAACTTTAATCATTATCGAAAAATAACTAATACTACGATATTTCCAATTTGCTAAGTTCGCTGAAATTACTATTTCAATAAAAATCCTGAAAAATAGATTAAAATATCATAAAATTGAAAGAAATTGCAGGTTTAATAGCTCCCAGACTACAGAAGCTTATTGTTGATAAGAAACCACTTAATCACACAAGTTTTACACGATTATTCACCTGTTTTTTTTATTTTTGGCAAACAAAACCTATTATTTAGCTTCAATTTTTTGTTTTATATATTGTGAAGTTGTTTTTTTTTTTTATCTGGAAAAGCAACCGCAGCACCGATTCCATTTGCTATTGTTCCACTTTGTAAAAGTAAGAAAACAACAACAAAAAATAAACGAAAAAAAGTAGCGAAATGAAAAGTAAAGAAAGAAACAATGTGACAGGAAAGATTGAAAGGAGAGAAAGAGAGAGAGTGGTAAGGGAATACGACTGATGACTGCTTGTATAACACAATGAATCTGCTGTCTGGCACTCGTCAAAAATTCAGTTGCAGAGTTTGCTTTTCTTTTATTTTTTTCCACAATTCACCCAAACTACTTCATACCACCAAACGTTTATGGTGTGTGCAACAAATACGCCACATTTGCGTTCAATGAGCATGAGATAATGTCATCATCAACGTCGTCTTCATCGTCATTGCAACCCTTACCTGCAGCAACTGTTCCACAATGCTACATTTGCTTCTCCTCCTCCATCTCCTAGGTACATACATACATTTCATTTCATTTCATTTCTCTGCTGGCAGTATGGTCAGGTGGATTACCATTGTATGGAGGTGGGTTGGGGAGTATTTCTGTCGTCTAGTTTCAGTTTTGTATTCCGTCTGTCTGGCATTTTCGGTTAAGAAATTGCATTCTATTTAATGAGCATTGCATTTTTAATGAAGTCGTTGTCTACCTTAATGGTTTGATAAATCATTATGTGGGGTCTACTCTAAGTATAAAACATAAACTATAACAAGATAAAATCTCTAAAAATCTAATAATGAATTTTAAATACCCTCTATTAAGTGGATATATACTTTATATTAATTTTTGCGTAATTACTGAAAACTAACGACATTTTTTATTACATATATATATTATATATTATCGGACAGCATTAACAATATTATTGTATAGAATCTCTGTATTGACTCATTTATATATTTTTGATAAATTTTGTGATTAGATTATACAAATTAAAAAAATAAAAAAATTAAGTGTTTTTATAGCTTAATCCCGATTAATGTAAGTTTCTCATTTTACAGCAAGATCAGAAGTCCGCTAAACAATTTCTTTCCGACTCTTATATCTTCATATTTTCTTGATACAAATTTTGAGCAATATTTGTAAAATGTTACCTTAAATTAATGGTAATATTAATTAAATTAATATTTCCCAAAAATTGCATAAAAAGATTAACTTTTCAATGAAAAACAAACCAATTATTATCAATATTCATAAAGCGAGCAGTATTTTTATTTTTGTATTGAATCTTACGTACAAATTGTATAATTATTTACATTCCCAAACATTTAAAACACCAAAAAAAAAACATATAGGGGATATACTCACCCTTTCTTTATACGATTCTTAAACGAGTCATACTTAAGATCCTTTAAATACAATGCTAAGGTCAAGATCGTGGCAAGGTCATTTTTTATGGCTTTTTCAACAATAAAAATTATATATTAGTTTTTTATTAAAAATCTTATTTTGTAGCACGGGTTTTCTAGCTTCTTTTTTTCTTCTATTTTTGATGGGATTAAATTTGGAAGCATCAAAAAAGAATTTATAAATAGATTTAAGATCTAACTTAAACGATTTCACATGGGATTACAAACTACCAAATCTAGGTAACAATAATCGGTACTTTTAGTTATTCTTCTTTTATGTATCGCGTTTGGGCTTTTCTTCCTTTTCCCTTTTTGGAAGTCGGAATGCGTTGCAAGTGACGCCAAAGCGTACTCTTGGGTATCTCGAATAGATTGGCCGCATGATTAACTGTCATACCATCGTAAGTGCAAGCGTGCATCGCCTTTCGAAGCTTGTCTTTTAATTCATCTTTGGGTGTGGTATCACGCCGACGGTCATCCCCATATTTGGGCAACTGCCCCTCGGCTGCTAGACGCATCTTGTGGCGGTGGAGAGTAGACATAGGTATATTTAAATCATTGCAAATACTTTTAAGAGAATGACCCTTCTTAAGGCGTTTGTGCGCCTCTGATAGCATGGGATTCTTGCGATTACTGCGTATGTACTCGGGACAATTGCGCACGCGACGCCACAAAACTGTTTTTGATATGTCATAGCGATCAGCAGCCTTTTGTAGGCTAAGCTTCAGGCGGATAACGGCATCAGCGGCTAGTTCCAGTGCATCAGTGATACCATCTTTACCCTCAATATGCGAACCACTTTCTTTTTGGGGTAGCTTGCCGGCTGAGCGTTTCGCTTTTGGATTGGCCTCGCGACGTGGTTTTGTTTTGGGCTTCGATTTTGTTTCCATTTCCGTTTCCATTTCCATCTCCATCACATCAAACACATCGCCATCGTCTTCGTCGTCATCACAATCATTTTCGGGTATATATTCATCTATTTCAGCATCAGAGCAAACTGCTGAGCTGGTCAAAGGATCGGTTGCCACATATTCTTCTTCAAACATTACCATTTCTTCTTCCTCTGCTTTGTTTTTGGACTTATTTCCCACATCATCGTCATCCTCATCATCGGGTTCTTGTACTCCCATCTCATATTCTATATCAAACAATTCAGAATTCTCGATTTGCAGGTCGCAATTGGGAATGCACTTGAACCTTATCGGCGCCTTAATGCCAAGTACATTCAAGGCCTCCATGAATTCAGTTAGCGAATCCGAGGGCAGGCTTGTTTCGCCCACGTATATAAACGAGAGAATACTTTCCAACAGGTCGCCTCGGATGTCGGGTAGAATAATCGTTGCCTGCTGGCCTGGTGGTAAATCCTTCAGCAGATTCCACATCAAATCGCTGCATGTACAGAGCACATAAAGATGAGCGCGCTCACTTGCCCCATCTTGGGTTACCAAAATAACTTCACACGATTTGTCGTCATTTAGCAGCGAACACTGAATGCCCATTATGGTGGCCGAATGACCCATCCACTTTAGTTTGTTCTGTAACCAAAATCAAGAACCAGATTAGTTTATCAATTAAAGTAAACATTTACTGTTCCAATTACCATTTTATTTTTGTTTTGTTGCAATTCCCGCTCGTACAATGTTTGTTGTCAAAAAACGCTTTATCGTTCCGCGGAGCTAGTGAAAATGTAGGCATCTGAACTGGTTCCAAATGAGTTATTTGACATGGAACTAGTTCTTGACATTTGTATATAGAAAATTATATAATATTAATCAATTTTAAATATAATAGCATAAATTATTTTAAAAAAATTAAAGTTTTTATTTATGCAATTACAAAAAATTCAACAATTACAATAATGAACCAAAATTAAGTTTATTGAAATTATGAAATTCACAGCAACAACTGATTACAAATTGTTTTTAAAATATCCAAAGAAAATACAATTTTTGGATTGAAGTAGCAAAAACAAAGACAGAAATAAGCCAGCAGCAAAGCAACAGCGCCGTTTTATCGATTTTTCGATAAATACGACTCGTAAAATATTTTGCTTAAAAAATATGAACGCAAATAACAGTGCTCTGCGTCACAGTAAAATACTAGTATATGGTAACACTGAAAATAATGACAAAGCACTTGATCTAATAAACGCTTGAAAAAGTATTTTCTAAAAAAAGTAGTTTTTGTCTTTGTTATAATGAGTAAGAAGCATTAACTGGATCGTTCTTTTCTGTTAGCTTTTCCTATTCCTATACCAAATGGAAAACTAAATACATAGTTGTATGTATGTACATACCTACATACATACGTATGTTGCTCCAGTAGAAACTATGGTTTTTAGAAAATTCGTATTTGTATGTTTGGTATCAATATCGTTCGTTGTCCGCCAAATATTGGAAATTGTTTGTTTTATTTAAATATTTATTTATGATTTTGCTTCATTTCATGTGTATCGCCATTGATAGTAACATAAATTAACTAAAAAAGTAACCGAATTTTACCTCGACGGTTTTGAAAAACTTACTATATGTAAATACTTCGAGCTTCAAAGAAACCTCAATTAAAATTTAGTCCGATTTTTAAAAACTTATGTTTATATATATAAATTCAAGTTGAAAAACTAAGTTGGATAACTAATACAATAAGGTAATACTGTAAAAACTTCTGAAAATCTTGTCTTTTGAAAGACAATCCAAAGATTTGGGAAATGTTCTTAAAAGAAGCTTTAACAAGGCTTCAAAGCAGTTAATTTTTTCAAGTTTTTTTGAAAACTTAGTCTTAATTTCCTTTTTAAAGTATATTTCAAATGAAATCAAAAACGAAAACACTTAATTCTTAACAGATTTTTGTTGTAGTTTGAAAAAAAAAAATTGTCTTCTCTATTACACAAACAAACGTTTCTCAACTTGTTCCGGAGGAACAGATTCCAATACTGAGTTGAGACTAATGTTATTTCTTAGGTCACTTTATAAGTTATTATATAAATATGGTAAAAATGTTTTCAGTGTTCATTTGTATTATAGGTAAAAGGTATTTCAATGGTTTTTGTACAAGTGTAAACAAAATTTTCAAACATTTTTCATTAAAATTTAACTGTTTTAATGACTTTAAATTGAAATGTTCCCTTTTTATTGATATTTGCATTGATGTTAACTTTCTTTATTTCAATCCATTTGTGTTTGTTAGTCGGAATTGTGGAAGAGGCAAACAGTTTCACATTTCAATTTACAATTTCTATGGCATGCCGTTTGCAATAATTGTATCTGGCCCAGTTCAATTTGGTTTTTTCATTTAACTTTTTTGTTTAAATATATTTTTTTCCTGCAATTGATTTATTTCCATCATTTTTATTATATATATACATATATATATATTCTCCAATTAAATGTATATTTACATCAATACTTCATCGGCTACATCGAGCAAGGACATATGGTGAGGCGAGGGTGAGGGAGCAACTGTAAAATTAAAGCAGAGAGGGGAACCTTTTTTGACATTTGCATTATTTGCATATTTATTTGATTTTTATTTATTTGAAGTTGAGTTGCAAACGATTTACGCGTCAATTCTCGTTTTTATTTTTTGGTTTTCCTTTATTTTTAAATTTTTTTGTTTTTTTTTTTTTTTTTTGGCTTGTTTTATGACGAAATGCATAAAACATAAAAGATTTTCACTTTGATTTGATTTTGCATCAATTTGAAACAAGGGTATTTCAGGTTGCCAAACAGGGTGCCCACAACAGGGTGGCAATATTTAACTTTAAACCAGCTTAAATTTAAGCCAATTTTTGTTTTATACTGCAAAAAGGAATACAAGAAACCCCAAGTGGACAACAATTTTCTTGTATTCATTGAATATTTAGCAAAGTTACTACTGAAATCAGCTTATAATTGGAAAATATGATTATCTTATTTATTGTGGTTAATTGAATTTAGATTTTTCAAATATCAATGATAAAAATTATAAATATTTAAGCTATTCAAATCCACTAAAACAATAAGAATTGCCATAACAGCTTTCAGAACTCTAATCTGGGTGACTTATTGGTGAAAAACAAAAATTTCAGTCCCGGTCAAATAACGTTTTTTCGAATCCTGTAAAAAATTAGTAGTGGTAGATATATGGATCTTAAATATAAATATAGATGTTTCCAGTTTATATGGCATAACAGTACTTTTCATTATGGTATTATGCTTTCTTGCCTTTGTTTGCCAACTCATTCTTTCTTTTCTTGGAAGTGCTTAGGAATAGCAATATTGCCTATCTCGGGGCCCAAATACTTTGGATTCTATTTCATGCCCTATTTGAAAGAATATTATTATAAAGAAAATATTTAGTTTAAAAAATGTCTTTCTTAAGGGTTGCCATACCTTCCAAAAGTATACAGGAGATCAAATAAAGTTTAAAAACTAGAAGTATGGGCTAACTTCGGCCATGCCGAAGTTTGAATACCTTTACAAACTAAAAAATAATTCTATGGAAGCTATATCATATAGTCGGCCGATGCTAGTGAAACTCAGTAAACAGAATTCTATATATACCAAACTCACACATACCAAATTTCGTAAGAAACGCTCTTAAAATAAGCAAGTTAATTATCTCAAACTATTTTTCTGGCCGTTCGTTCCTATGGGAGCTATGTGAACCGATTCTAATAAAACTTGTGAACCGATTCTAATAAAACTTGATAGATATATATAAAACTGACAAAAACCAAATTTTGTGCTAATCGCATTTAAAACAACCAAGTTATTGCTCGAAATCCGTATCGTTTCTATGGGAGCTATATGATATAGTCAACCGAATTTGATGAAACTTTGGGATATGTTAGAAAGTATATAAAACTCACAACACCGGCTTTTGTGATATTTCATTGAAAACAACAAAGTTTTTGAGGTTAAAGCTTATTCACAATCTATCGTTCCTATGGGAGCTATATGATATAGTCATCCGATCGGGATGATTCCGAGATATACCTGCAGCAAAATGAAGCCTAGGTGCAAAATTTCAGCTCTGCAGCTTAACGGGTCTCGGAGAAGATTGCGTTGATCCAGACAGACGAACAGACAAACAGACAGCTTGTAGTCCTGATTAAGAATATATATACTTTATATAGTTGGATATGCTTCCTGCTATGCGTTGCAAACTTCTGACTAAAATTAATATACCTTTTTTGCAAAGGTATAATAACTAATCGTTAATGACTAGATACTTTAGTTCTAGTGTTTAAACAAGCATTGGAATTTGGAATTGAAACGATTAAGAGAAATCCAAAGTCTGTGTTTTTTACCGACTTCTTTGTCTTTTTTAATAGCATAACTATTAAAATTAAATCGAAAGCCCTCTTATGACTATATTCTTTCTCAGTACTTTCTTTAGAAATTGCACTTAACTATAGTCTACTTATTATTAATGAATACTTACATTCTTTTATATAAGAATGACTTCTCGTTGTTATTTAGTTCATTAATTTGAATATATAAAACTTTTTTGTTTTACTAAACTATACTTTATAATCGATTGTATATTAACAAATTAAACATAATCAATTAAAATTATTAAAAAAAATTTATATAATTGATTATGTATTAACAAATTAAAAATCATGTTAGCTTATAAACTCAATTATTAAATTGATAGAGAAATGCTTTAAAATTAAATGATATTATTGTAATGTTGATATAATACTATTACTGTATTTTCTGTTATATATTTTAGACCTACAATCTTAGTGATTTCTTAAGAAGATTTCTGCAAAATTTCAAGCCAACAGTTTATAAAAACTTAGAGATTCCTTTGCCTAGTTCCAGATGTTTTAGAACAAAAGACTTTACATAGTAGGAGAATGCATAAACTGAATTTTTAAGTTAATATACTCTATTTGCAAGAGTATTAAAATGGAAACAAAAAATTAACACATTCGTTTAAGGAACAAAAAAAAAAATGCGCATAAATAATGTATTTCTTAAATATACTTGAATTTAACTACCAAGAAAAGTAACCCTGTCACGTACAAAAAAAAACAACAAAAAATACATGCACAGCATAATTATTTATAATTATTGTTAATTTTCAAAGCAACCAACCAACCAAAAAACAAAAAAAAAAAAAAAAAGCGTTAAAAAATACCACAAAGAGACCTCAATTAAAATTCAAATTAGAGCGCTTGGGAAATTTTACTCGATGCCGGTAAAAACTTAAAACCGCAGGCATCCACCCACTACCCAGTTTCCGTTTGTGGCTCCTCCTTCTGGTGCTGATGCGGCTGCTGCTGTTCCACCAACCAAGAAACTAACTGCCTAAAATGAAATATGAACCCCAGGCGTTGGTACATGAAGAACTTCGGCTATGGTTTTGCCTCTCGCGACTAATAAGAAATTTGTGAACTTTGCAAATTTGCCATCATTAATTCTCCGGCATTCTCTTTCTCTCTCCCTCCCGCTCTCTCCGGCACTAAATATAAATTGTCGAATTCATCGTCAATTTCTCTTCAGCACTCTGAGAGATGGCAGTGAATGAGAATTTTCCATTTCATTCAAGGCAGGATAATAATTGTCAAGCAATTTAAATCGAAAGCTGAAAAAACATTATAAATTGTCATATGAAGGACCAAGAAGGCGGCTCAAGCCCTTTTTCCATTTGTCCAAAAAATAGCCAAGACAAGAAAGTGTGGGCAAAATATGAGGCCTGAGGAGAGAGACAGAGAGAGAGAGAGAGGAAGAGAGAAAAAAGGTAATGAGGAAACGGAAATTGTTGCCGGAAGTGTATGCGAAGGCGGAAGCTCATTTTGCAATATTCACAGTTGACTGACTTCGATTTCTAGCAGCGACTTTTTGCCGCCATCGTTGCTCCTTCTTTCCCTTTTTGCCCTTCATGAATTGTAAATTGATTGAGGGCCAAAAAGAATTGCCAAATGCCATCAACATTGTCGTCGTCCGTTGCCAAAATTTTAATCATTAATAATGGGGAGAGTTGATAGAGGGAAGGGATTTTGACTAAAGAAATTCTCTTTGGCTAACATATTCAAAAGTCTCAAAAACTTTCAACTAAATATTATATATGCATTCATTTTTCCAATTGTTACTATTCTGCCTCTGAGCTCATCTTCTTTGTAAGGTTAGGCCATGCCTTTCTCAAGAGTCCTAGCCAAGGCAACAAAATGGCCACGCGAAACGCTTATTCTAGTAAATGCTTCTTCCATGTTGCCAAGTTGTTGTTGATTGTGAAGAGCTGCTCAAATAACCAGCCAACAAGAACGAACAGCGGCAGCAGCAGCTGGAGATGGAGATGGCGACGGACTAAAGGACTAGGAGACAAGGGAAAGGACCAGGGAATGGCATACAGACGAGGACAAGGATCTGGCAGCCGTTAGTTTCATTGTTGACATTGCAGCGCAAAAAGGTAGCAAGGCAACAAAAAGCAATTAACTTGGCTTACATCTTTGTTGAAAGTTGAAACTCATGGCGCGATTTATGCCGCCAGGTGTGGGTGAGCGAGCACGAGCACCAGCAACAGCAACAGCACCAGCAGGTGAACCAGGTGAGCCAGAGTGAGCAGTTGCACTACTCCACGTCTAAGCAAAGGCAAACAAAACAAATGGAGAAATAAAATTGCAGTGTGATTCAAGAGAGATTTGCTTTTACTTTGATTCGTTGGTGAAATGGCTTGGCTATTAGCAGAGATTAAATGTTGCAATCTGCCAAAGAATTTTGATTTAAGAGCTAAGATAAAATTTCAAATTAATTGATATACAATTTGTGCAGTCTTAAGTGTAATAACTTCATCATTTGTTTCAATTAAAGATAATTTTAGAAGCTTTGTGAATGGAATTTGTTATATTTGCCAAGATCCCGAGATCTTAATTATTTTTTCTATTAAGTTTTTTTTCGAAGATATAATAACAATTACCATTAAAAAAAAATGGTTTACATCTAGTAGCTTCTGTATATGATGTTTTTTAGATTACATTGGTTTACTTATAGATTGGACTGTACCACCAATTCGACTCTCTAATTATTAAAGAAAAGGTTTATCTATTGACTTTCATCTAAACTGAGACGTCCGTACAATGTAAACTAGTGGACTTTTATGTTTGAAACTTTAAAAACTGCTGGTCTTAATTTAAAAAAGATTAGGTACCTTTTTCAATATTGTGTTCCCTGTAATATTGGTACCTCTTAACGATAAACGTCTAAATATACAATATTTATATACTTTTAAAGCACAAAATGGAGGGATTTGTTTATCGTCAAGAGGTACTAATATTACAGGGAACATATATGTTAAAAACACAAAATTCAAAGTTTTTTTTTGTAAAAACAACTTTAATTCATAATTGTTATATGTAACTTAATTAACTTGTAAATGGAAACTGTATTCTTTTAAAATTGCTTAGTACTTATGCTTATCTGAGATCTAAATTAATCTAGAGGTAGTACAAACCTCAGCTATATAGTTTGTATAGTTTTAATTTCCACTTAACAATTAATAGCAGGCCGATGATCAAGATGTTTACTAACACTAGTACTTAACAGAAGAAAAACAGAAATGTTAATGTTAACACAGCTGCAACTATACAGAAACAACCTGCAATTAACAAATTGTAGCTTCCTCTAAGTGCATCTGAAGAGAATATCTCAATGAAAACTATTTAATTTTCTTCTTTTAGAGTAGCCAGAGTAGTATGGCATATATAAAATTAGTTTAATTAATAAATAACTGAAATACTTACTTATTTTTTTATGCAAAGTTGCAAAGAACACATTCTGGTTGAGGTATTTGTCATATTGTCAGTCAGCATTCGCTAAATCCTTAGAAAGTTTGGCTATTAATTGATTTGTATAAAAGTTAATGGTAATTAATTATATTAACTATAAAGAAAAGTTCAAGAAAGAAAGAAAATAATTATATTCGTATATGATAAAAAAAACACTTACCTGACTAGTTGAATTTTCTCATTGTTAACCTTTTTTAGGCAAAGATATGAGTTTTGTAAATTTGTCATAATAAAAATTGATTTTTTATGCGTATATCAAATTTTGTTGTAAAAAATGACGGTTTTCAATTAGTCCCAAGAATCGTTGTGGGGATTTATAATTGATATTTGACCTACCCATTGGCTGTAAAAATTGATTAACAAATCAAACAGTTTTGATTGCTCTTTGTTTTCGTTTGCCATTCTTTATTTCCTATGTTTTGTTTTAATCTCTGTTTCTGTTGTATTTTATTACAATTCTCTTAAACACATAAATACACACACATACATACGTACATTTTCCATTTCCTCATGTAGTTTTCACTTTATGTTTTCTTTTAGCGTTTGTTTTCACATTTTCTTTTTTTTATTCTTTTGTTGTTGTTGCTGCTGTTGTTGTTTTATTTGTTTATTTGATTTATGCTTTCCACTGTCATCATCAGTATTTGATTTCAATTTTAATTTGCATTTTATTGAATTTTTTATTAAATTTTTGTTTCTTTTGATTTCTTCTTATTTGTATATAAGCTTAATTTATTGAATTAATTTTTAATGTTTACAAAAATTGTATTTGTAATTTCTTTTCTTTGTTTTTTTTTTTTTTTGTTGTTTTTTATTGAATAAACGGCTACAAAAAAAGCTCATGGCATGGTTTTGGTATCTTCCCCTTATTTGGTTTTTGTTTCTTTTCAATCTGTTTTTGTTTTCTTGATCTGTCCTTATGTTTTATCAACTTGAAGTTGCATTTTGTTTTGGGTTTTCTTTAAGCTAAGCGCGAAAAAGTATGCTACACACTGATAGACACATACATGTACATATACAACTACAATACAAAGACAATTGTTAGAAAAAAACGGAAGAAAAATAACAACATTGATTTGCATGTGTATGTGTGCGTGTGTGTATATATAATATCTATGTATATATAGAACATTTGCAATTGTTTGTTTCGTTTTCTAAAAAAATAATTCAATTTGCTGGACTTGTTGAACTGTTCAAATATATATATATATATATATATATATATCAATATTTATATGTATATATATATATTATTTTATATATGGATGTTCTGGCAGGTACCTGATACATATATATATATAAATATCAATCGGGGAAAATATTGGGTATAGGGTGGGGTTGTGGGGTTTAGAGGGGGAGCATCTTGTAGCAAATAAAAATTCAAATTTTGCTTTACTTCTTCATTCTTTCTTTCGCTTGCGTGTAAAAGCGCCTAAAAGCGAACTACGACATGAACTGTTACTGATTTAGCACACATATATATATACTATATATGCAAAAAACATTCAAGCCTACACACATAGCAAGTCTATATATATATATATATATATAAGTATATAATTCTAATTTGTAAATATGAATTTCTTTTGAGTTTCTTTTTGTTTTAGCTCTTATATTAAGTTGTTTTGTTTTCTTTTTACTTTAAAGTTAGTTTTGTTTTTCTTTTTTTTTTTTTTTACTTTTACTATATGTTTCCTTTTTGTTTTAACACTTAGGGTTTGGCAATTGGAGCTTTGACCTGGGGTGGCGACGTTTCGAAAGAAAACCATTCGCCATTTTGTTATGCCAAAAGTCTCCAATTATTGGACGAATTGTTGATATACGTTGCGGTTTATGCTCAAAGAGTGAGTTAAGTTTTGAGTAAGTGATTGAGTGTTTCGATTGAGTGAGTTAGTGAATGAGCGTGTGGATAGAGCTAGAGTAGATTAGCATTAGCGTGAAGTTCATTATGTTTTTTTCCATAATTTCACAGAGAAAAGAAAACTATTAAGTAAAATATTATATTTAATGTGAAATTGATTGTTTTGTTTAAGAAATATTGTTTTGTTTAGATAAATAACGAAAGTAAATGAAAATAAGTTTAAAAATTAAATTAAATTAACTATATAACTATATAAAATTTGATTCACCGCAGATGTTAAAAGGAAAGTTCTTGTAAGATTGAAAGGTTTTTAATTATTTGTTTTTATATTCTCAATATATAACCTTTATATTCATTTGTAAATATTAAATCAAAACAATCTAAAACATACAATCTTGGCAACAAATTTAAATATATTTCTCGTTTTTTTCTAAAAAGAAATTTATTTCTAAAACCAAAAATTTAAACAGTTTATAAATCCTATTAAGAAAACAAACAAAAAACATTTTCTTTAACTTCTTGATTTAAGATAAACTATTTATATGAATCTCAGCTTAAATTCAGCAAAAGAAGGCAAAAGAAGGTCCTGCTGCCTAATCCCTTAAAACGAGGAAAATATTCTTCAAGCAAAAGACCAAATGTATATAAAAAATAGCAGCCGTAAATAGTTACTTTAAGAATGTATAAATATTTAAATGTTGTCAATAAGCATGGCAACTTAATCCTTCTTTTATTGCATAATCTTTTTAATAATAAAATATAAAAAAAAAAAAATCGTTTCTCGTTTTCTCTGTGTTTCATCAAGTTAAGTAGTTAGTTTAGTTTTTGGTTTGCTCATATTTTGAAGCTTAAAGGCAATAAGTTGAGCAAACATGGCCGTTTAAGGACGTTTTGAAGAAAAACTGCCATGCACATATACACACCAATACTAATGCACACACACATATATATATATATATACGCCAACGCACACACATGCTGTGCCCACTCACAATCATATGCTTCGACAAGCACAAGTTTCAATTTGTTGCACTTTTTAAGCATTAAGTAGCTACTGCTAGCCAAAGAAGGGAGAGTGAGAGAGAGAGAAAAGAGCAACTATATGAGTGCCCTAGCATGTGTGTGTGTGTATGTTTGCATGCATGAGTGTTTGTGTATTAGTGTGTTAGTGTTGGCAAAGCGGTTTAGTTGCATTTAGCTTTTAACAGTTAGTAGTTTGTTTTTGTTTCGCTTTGGTTTTCATTACCTACACAACATCGAAAGCACACAAATTTTGCTCGTGTTTTATTTTTTTTTTTTGTTTTCTTTTCTTTGGCTTGTCTAGAACATTTAGTTAAAATTACAAATTACACACTAAAGTACACACAGACATTTAGAAATGTTTGGTAAAAAAATCGAGAGCTTCTCTTTTCATTAATGCGCTCAATTATTTTCAATCCTAATGCAACAATTTAATTTTTTTTTTCTTTATCTATCACCTTGACCAACATTTGTTTAATTTGATTTTTTTTTTTTAATTTCCAAAAATTGCACATGAAGTTTCGATTTCTCGCTCTACTTAGACACTAACAGCAAAAACTATAATTAGAAAAAAAATATATTTATATTTATTTATATGAAGAATCAAAAATCACACTGGGGCCATTTTATGAGTTACTCAGATTGGACGGCGGTGGCCATTGCCGTTTGATGACGGCAAAGTGAGTCATCTGAAAGGTGTTTGTCAGTTGGCAGCGACGCTCTACAAATCCAGTCAAACAATAGCCCATGTTGTAGTCCTCCATCGAGATGTTCGATGTCAGATACAGCTTGAACTCATCATTGCAAGCGGGCTGTGACTTGTCCGTGAGTGACAGTGTCGCCGATGCAGATGCAGAAGCAGAGGCTGACGGACATGCAGGGGCCGAGGATGTTGCTGAGGCAGATGCTGTTGTCCTTCGAAAGTGTCCGGCAATCAGTAACGAGCCCTGCTGCTCCAGCGGCACCATTCGTGCCTTTGTGGCTTGACGTTGCGTGCCAGAGCATTCGACAATGCGACAACGATTCGGTTGCCACCAGCAGGGTGTGATGGTCCAATAACTGGAACTGGCTGTACGCGCCCATCCCTCCTCGGGATACAGCAATATCTGGCAAATAAAGAATGACACACAAAATGGAAAAAACCGGAAAAAAACACACAAAAAAAAAAAAGAAAGAGGGGAAAAAAAAACGTATGTGAAAAAGTGGGTAAGAGAATGAGATTTTAGTTGGTAGCCAATTGCAAATTGGTTTTGCCTGTTGTCGCACCCATTCAGTTTTCCACTAGTCTCTAATTGAAAATCGTAATTACAAAAAGTGCAAATTTGTTTCGTTCCAGAAAAGTGATTTACCTAGTGGCACCGAGCAGAATCCTTAACTCACTCATTTAAACATTGATTTCGAACTGTTACTCATTAAAGTGGAAGTTTAATTTGATGAAAATAAATTGCCATAAAATTAACATAAAATTGCTTTTGACATTTTTATTGTGGCCGCATATTTATGCCACAGTAGAGATTGACTATATATGAAAATTGAAGAGAAATTCACGGTTTATCAATGTTTTTATATAAATAGTGTTGTCAATGATATAAGAATGTAATGTGTTAACTAAATATATAAATTTGTCTTTTAATTTCCTAAATTTCAAAGATTCCTGAAAGTCTTTAATTTCTATTATCAACAATTTTAGCCACTATCAAAACCTTGTTTCTGTTTCCTGTAGTCTTAGGTTTTGCAAACTGAAAGTGTAAATTTATAAATATTTTATAAAATTCCTTTATGGTGCTTGTCATTTTGCTAAAATATGAGGCTTTAAGCCACAATTAATATTGGTTAAATGGCATCTTTACCTTTTACTCAGTTATTTTCAACATCCTGGAAACACATATTTTTCTTCATAGACTTTCAACAATTACAACAATTCCTTCTCTATTGTTTCTCTTTACATTATTAAAAATCCCAATTAAAAGTTAAACAATATTTAAATATAAAAATAGGTTTATTTAACTTTTGATTAAACAATTTGGCAGCATTTTCATTTAGTTTATTAAACGAGCAAGTTTACTCAAATCGAAAATTTACCCAACACTAGAACAGCTGGTCTTAAACAGAACCAAACGCTCCATAAGCTTACTAACATTGACATTAACAGAAAACTGCTCATAATGTAAATGTTAACATAGAAGAAAACATAAATTCGAAGATATAATAAACTGATTTATTATATTTATGAAACTAAACCGATCTATTGCACTTACTATAACATAGAGACATGGAAAATGGAGTGTAAATTCAAAATCAAATTTGATCTCTGATCAATATTCAGAGCTTATTGCATTATGATTGTGATGCCTGTTTTTAACTGGTTTTTATGTTTTGGCTGCCCATTTTTTTTTTTGGCCCATACATTTTCAGTGTATATTATTTTTATATTGCCAACTGACATTTTGCCGCTGTTGCAACCGCATTTGGTGGTGTTGTTGCTACTGTTGCTGTTGTGGCATGTGGCATATGGCAGCTTTATCAACAGCAGCCATAAATAAAATCCGTTAGTTAGTTTATCATTTGGTCGAAATGCCAAAACCAGACTTCAATTTGCAATGTGGAATCTCCTGTTCGTGTGCCATGCTTGTGGTTTCATGGCTTTTATAATTAATACATTGGCAGCTGACGAGCCACAGCGAGATAAAGAGAAAGAGAGAGAAGGAAGAAGAATGTGGAAACAGGATAGTTAGGGGAAGAGATAGAGAGCGAAAACCGGAGCTAGTCGGTTGAAATATTTTAAATATTTTCTGCTAATCAAACATTGAATTAGCCGCACAATGGCATGGCAAAGGCCATGACGGTGGCAGCCCCAAAACGAGGCAAAAATCCCCTGGAAATCAAAGGAAAACTTGAACGAAATTGAAATAATGCAGCTGCAGCAGCAATAGCAAAAAAAAAGAAAAAAAATAAAGGCAAACTGAATGGAAAAGCTTGAACTTCTGGCTAGAGGCCAGCGGCCAATGACCACAGCTGCCGCTGTGTCTGCCTTTTGAAATTGAAGTGGCCATGCCACCGTCTCCACCTCCAACTTCAGCACCAACTCCTGCTGTTACCTCCTACTAAAGCTGCTGCCATTTCTCTTCGAGTGGGGAGATTTGGTGGCTCTTGTGGTGACTTTGAAATGAAAAAATGCTTACATGGTTGACCAAAAGGGGGAAGGGGCGGTACGTAAAATAAAAGAATAAGGGAGAGCACGCAGGGCAGGTAAATTGTGGAAAATTAATGCGCCGCAGACAACGCTTAAAAATGCATCAATTTAATTTCACTACAACTCCCCTTCAACCCTTTACTAACTATCTCTCTCCCACGCACTCTCTTAGGCTTTTAGTGTCTATCTGTCTCTGTCTTTGTTAACGCTTAACGGCATTTAACAAGCCCGTTGGCCAAAAACAATGGCCATCATGGCAATGCATTGCCTGTGTTGCCATGGTACATTAAGCTCGAATGAAAATCCACTTGACTATTAATGAAAATTAAACGATTTTCAAGTGGTTATTTACTATGGCAAAAAAAAAAAAAAAAATTTCCATTGAATGGAAAAATAACGGTAAGAGCAATGTCATGAAAATTTAATGATTATTTTTTAATAAATTGTTAAGAAATATTTATAAATTTCTAATGTAAAATATTTTAATCAAACATTTTTTCTACTTCTTAGTTTTACAGTCACCTAACATTTCTACAACCTCTGTCTCTGTCTCTCTCTCTCTCTTTTCTCTTACTGTTTATTCCCCAAAGCAAAGTCAAGGCACGTGCTGCATATTTGTCACTTTGGTCATACTCACACACAAACACTCATAAACATACGCACACACATACATACGTACAGTATATGGACACACATGCATACATACATACATAGTTGTCGCGACGTTGGCTTATGGCTGCAGTTCAAATTGGGCGCTCGTGTTTGAAAATTTGAAAAGGGGTGATTGGGCAAAAGGAGGGGAGAGAATGAAGAGGGTGCAAAACGAGAGCAAGAGAATTTGGCATTGGAATTGCAGTTGCATTGGCAGTCACATGGCGCTCTTAATAAGCTGGCAAAAAAAAGACTAGCAAAGAGGCAAAGAGGTGAGGAGGTAATGGGGCAGAGGTAGCAGTGGCTGGGGTAGAGACATTGCATTATTCAAAGGTGCCCAAAAAAAAGTAGAGCCCGTTGCAGAAATTGAAAATGCAATGCTACGCAACAAATCGCTTGCCACTATCAAGGGTCATAAAATCCCCCAACACACACACACACACGCATACACACACACACAAATAGAAGTACCAACAGACATTCACACACTTACACACACGCAGAGACACACAGCTAGGAAAATCACTTCCTGCAAACGTTGGCAATTTCACAGTTAGGACATCAGGTGGCAGCGAAATCGAAAACGTGGCAGAGACTAGGTCTTTCAGCACAGGCCCTCCTTCCTTACTTCCCCCTCCCACAGAAATAATAATCGATTTCTTACTCCCTCTCTCGCTCTCTGTCTCTGGCAACTCTGTTTTGTTGACTTTAGGGTTTTTATTGCATGCCCATTTTTATGGGCCACCACAAGATGCGCTTCCGTTTGAATTCCTTCCATCTTCTACTCTAACTTTTATTCCCATTTGCCAATGTAGATAAAGATGGGGGTAGTCGCGTATTCTTGGTAATGTTTTTGCCTTGAAACAGTAAATACAATTTCCATTGTCAGCAATTGGTAACTTTGTCTATTAATTTACTTAATGAGTTCATTGACAAATATTGAACGGGGAAAGAGGCTCTGCAAGCTCGAACTTAACTTAACAAATAGCTGCCAAGTTCTTTGGTATAAAAACTTTTCTCATTTCGCTCTGACATTAATTAATTAAGTGCTGCAGACATTTCAACACTTTTACCCAAAACTGTGTCCGTCTTGACGTCCATTTTGTAGCCGTTCGTTCACTGGTTCCTCCTTGTACGTCATTGACTCCCATCAGTCATTACTTAGGCAAATTGTCTGTATGTGTTTTGTTGGGTGTGGGTGTCTGTGTCTGTGCCTATATACATACATATATATATATATATATATATATATATATCGGGGCACTTCAACTTAATTACCAGCCCTCATAAGTATTCTATACAGACTCCGGCATTGCCTAAGCTCGAAAATCAAAGCTTCAACACGATTGTCTAAGCACTTCAAAGTTGAGTACAAGCACAGGATAAGAAACAGGATGTGTCAGAGAAAAACAACAAAAAAATATAATGAAAAAAGCAAGTTATCTCTGCCGACTTTGTTTATACCCTGTAACTAGAATAGATTCTGTAGAAAGTCCCTTGAAATCGAAATGAATTTAATATGAATTTCTCTTAACATGCTCTTTCTAATCAAACAGTGTTGCATAACGGTTTTCACTAGAGAAGCTTTACATGTAGATATTGTCGGATTTTGTCAAAATTTATTCAGCTTATGCATCTCGAATATATTTTTAGTTGTTTTATTAGTTTGATATTCTTTAGTGATTCATTTTTTCTAATTGCAGGGACGAAATACGCTGTTTCCATCTGCCTCTTACTTATATTATTGTGCTTTAATATACCCCTTTAACTCATGGCTACAGGGTATGAGAACAAGGACTAAAGCAAAAAAATAACCACTTGGCAGACCCTGCGACAAAATCCCCTCATTTTCATTCATTTCATACAATATGCTATCGAGTTATTGCCGAAGACTGATTGTGAGACTCCTGGGATGCCTCTGTGAGTGAGCGTTCAATGAAGGTGAAAAGCAATGGGATTCCAATAAAGGTGAAAGGAACATTAATGGAAATACATACAGTAAGGGTATTGCAAACAGTGATTATATTAGCGGAGTGGCAACAAGCCTTGTGCCAATGAGTTTGGAAAACTTCGTCTAGCCAAATATTCCAAATTGTCATGTTTTCTTAATTAAAAAAAGACAGATATGGGAACATTTATATTTTTTTTTATTTATTTTTAAAAAATTTTGAACAAAAACCAATATTTTTGGTACCTCATTACTATATAAACAAAGCAGAAAATTAAAACAAAATTGTTTCATAAGACTTTTATGAAAACTTAATAAAAAACTCGTTTGAAAATATCTTTCATAATGTGAAAATGGTTTTTTAAACATAAACATTTAAAAGATTATCAAAATATTATTTTATTTTCCTTTTACATTTTTTTATTTTTCCGGAAATTGATTCCATATTATGATATCTTTTTCGATAGAGCAATAAATAGTTCACAGGAATCACTGCATTTTCTACATATATTTTTCTTTTCTTTCTGGCACTTTAACTCGGAAATGTTTTGTCTGTTTCCCTAAGGTCATTTCGTTATACAGAGGTGTTAAGTACCCATTGATCATTTGCATATATATATATATATCTACATATATATATATATATGTGTTAGGTACTTGCATTTGTTAAGAGGATATCACAAAAACGGGGAGAAAAAAAAAAACGAGAGCAATTTGCTGTGTTTGCGGAAAAAAAAAGGTGTTGTAGGTTATTACCTAGTCGTATTTTTCACATTTTCAGAGAAGAATTTCGCCTCCTCAGTGCGGCTTTTGTTTTTATCGAGAGCATGCTTTTAGCCAAGTTTTCAACGAGTTTGTGTTTCTGTTTCTGGTTGTTGTTGTTGTTTCACTTGCGCGCAATTCTCATTTTGGTTTTGTGCCATTGTGAAGACAGGAAATTGAAGTTTGCCATTTCTATTTCTATTACTATTTTTCTTAGCGTAAATGAGTTTTTTTTTTTTTGTTTTTCTTGTTTTGTTTTCATAGTTGTTTTGTTCATTGTTTTTTGCTGTGTAAAGTTATCTCTTATTTTTTGGCTTTAGCTTCAATTGGCCCTGACCATTTCCGTATTTATTTAGGCTCCTCACGCGCAACCCATTCAAATTGCCTTTGCCAGGAAAGTGGAAAGTTTTAATAAGTTGCTCATTAGCACAGAAAATGAAACTGAGGCTACAGCAGGTTACACTCGAAACGAACGAAGGAACAGTTGAAGGATAAAGGGAAGACAAAGCAGCAGATGGCAGGGCAGAAATGTAAAATAGTAAAAGATGGTAGCAACAAAATAATTTACACGCCAACATCCGTTGCAATTAAACTTTCGCTGGGCGTAAAAACACAAAAAAACTTAAATTTCAAGCTTAGATATTGCCTTGGGCCGACTACAACTACAAGTATTCCAAGTAAATCGAGTCTTGGCCAAGTTCTTCTTCTTCTCTTCTTCTTGTAGGGCATATAATGTAGATGTCAACGAGAACAGAAACTTTTGCCGCGAGCATTTTCTAAATTTAATGAGTTGTATTAAGGCCCAAGTTAAAGAGGAGTAGCTTCCCATTCACGAACTTGGTGTGTTGTTAAGCGTAACTTTATATGGCAAAGTTTTGCTTCATGTGTCTCGGTTGTTGCCTCCAACATCCGCCAAGCATCTTTACTCTCCCCGGCAGCTATTGCCAACACCAACCACCTTGTCCTTGTCGTTGTCATCTCTAGTAATGCAGAAATTAAAGTTCTTTACCAAACTACAAGCGGCAAGACGAAAGCGAAGGCGAAGGCAAAAACTTTTTCTTTCCTCTGAGCCCGCAGTTGACATGTTGAGAAGTACAAGGATATGCGTAGCTACAAATTTGATATGTTAGACAAGCAGCAGTGGTTATAACCACGAGTAACACCCAAAGAGGGAGACTACGAACAGGAACATAACACAAGCAGGAGCAGAAGCAGGCACAAGAGTAAGAAGCCACAGCTTACACAATATCCTTGTGATACTTAGTTAGTTTTAGGCACCATGGGTGATGGCTATAGTTCACCAAGAGTATCTAACTTTTCCTTAAATTAGATTAGATTTATACAATTTTAGAATGGCAGATTAGATATATAGAGTGGATACTTTAATATTAAGGTTTTTTTTTACGGTTTTTTTCATTAGGGTTTTGTTAGTGAAAGTGAGCTTTCAGGTGCTTTACTACTATTAGAATTTTCCTGTCTTTTTTTACTTAAAGGTGTGAAATTTTAGCCTAAACTCTTATAGGAATATAGGAATCAATTATTTTAACTGTTTTTTTAGTATTTTTAAACATTGCAATATTTGTATATTTGTTAATTTGTTTAAAAATTAATATAAATAAACTATGCTTAGCTTTTAAACTGGCAAATATTTTTGGATAAACTTTTAAATTATTAAAAAATTAAGGCTTAATTATAAATATAATCAATAGAACCTTCTCTAAGATAAAGAAAGACCCTTAAAGTTGTCAGCAAGTAATCCATAACACTAATTAATGACTTTAAGGCTCTTTTTTTCTCTTAAATAAGCTTCTATTGTGCATATTTATCTGACTTTGTTTAATTTCATATTTTAATCATATTATTCATAAAAAATTCTCTTTGCCAAGTGCAGACGGACTGTTCTGATTATTTTGAGGTTTTAGAACGTTTTTAAGAGATTATTCTCAATTGATTTAGATAACTTTCTTTATCTCTTTTTATAGTTTAAATATAAAACTTGCAGTTTACGTAAATTAATATTTTTTCAGGAGTTTTTAATATAATAATTAAATCATAAAGAAAGAGCCTTAAAGTTGTTAAAAAGTATTACGTCTAGATAGATATATGTAATATATATATGTATATGATAAAACTTTTATATTATTTATATATATATAACTTTAAAGTTTTGGGATTAATTATTCTGTTTAGAATGGTAAAATAAGCTTTTAATGTGATGTAGGTAAAAAAATAAACATTTATTAGAGAAAAAATTTTAAAAATAATGCGTTAAATAACTCATCTCTAATTAATTAAAAATTTATAAAATATATCTAACAAGAAAGACTTTAAACGGTAATTCAATAAATTTCCACAGAGAGAGAGAGAGAGAAAGACAGATAGAAAGACTGATAAAAAGACGATAAAAAGCCTGAAAAAATATTACGTATACGCAATGTTTGGTTATTTTATATGAAAACCTTCTGAATGAACATTAATTTTATGCCCAATGCAAGTTTAATGTTAAAACTAAAGAAAGCAGAAAAGAAAGTACCAGATAACGTATCAGAATTACCGGAAAAAGAACATAAACAAAAATTTAAATATTATTTATATTTCTAAATGCTAAAATTTCATATTAATATACTTTGAATAAAGTCATCTTAAGTTGTAAATATTTAATAGTAGTTTTAAATTGAAATAGAAAAAAAATTGAATATACGACATGTTGTCTACAATTTGAATCGTATATGCCACATATTTGGTTACCAATCCTACTCTTAATTCCATATTAAGCTGATTTTAAAAATTATCTAAAAGTTGCTTCAATTTTAACAAACAAATTAATTATAAACTAGAAATGGATTTTTATAGGTTTTCCACGATCTATTTTATTTCGAGGTCTAAAATTTATGTCTCGGCATTTGCATATAAAATACTATTTCCACATTGCCCACATTTAAGCAATCTTTTTGCCACTGTGGTTTTGCTGTTGGGTATCTCAATGTTGCAAGTTTGCTCCTGGTTGAAATCCTCTGTCTGGCTAGATGGCTAATGGGAGGGGCTTGGCGGGTGGAGGGGCGTTGGTTTGCCGGTGTAAAAGATTAAGCACATTTATGTGACAAGTGCGGTGTCAGCAGGAACTGAAGAAGGAATTGCAACTGCAGTTGCCGCATGTGCCACGCATGTGAAACAAATTTAAAGTTGAAGCGCTAATGAAATTTGAACTGGTGGCACTTTAAAGTTCTGCCACATGTCATAGGCGTGTCTCCTTCAACTTGTACACAATTTGAGGTAAGAGAGCAGAGGTGGCTGGTGGCAAAAAAACAGACTGTCTCATTAGCAGTCACTTTTTTGGTTTTATTTACACTCGAATTGGTCCCAGTCACGTATGTGAGCCCAAAAAACTAAATCCGGTTCAAAGAGATGAAAAAAAGAAAGTTATTTTGCTATTGTTGTTGTTGTTGTTGCCAACTCAGCAAGAAGTTGGCAAAATAGCTCATCAATAACCCATTTGGCGATACAGCAGATATGGATACAGGTCATGGCATGTCCTCCCCTGGGAGAACGGATGCTCCTGTGCTTTTGCCACAGCCTGTGACTGTGCCTGTTGACTGGTTCACAAAAGGAAACTGTTAACCCACATCCGTGCAACTTAAGACTTGGCATTCATACTTTAATAGCTTGGGGACTAGGGGAGCATAAATCAGCCTTATCCAAAAAAAAAAAAAAAAAAAGAATGGAAATGAAAAGGAGAAACGATAAGTAAGAGAAACGCAGAAACCTTCTGCTTATAAACTTCATTGGCAATCAACGAATCAGCAGAAAGTACAGATAATATATATATGTATATATACATACATATATAGTATATACCTCCCTCAATTATATTCCAAAGCAAAGGAGATAAATAGAGTGCCAAAGAAGAAAATGAAGAGAAAAGGAGTGAGACATTTCCTTCTGGCAGCAGCAGTCAACATGCAACATGTTAAGCGTGTAAAAATGGAGGGGCGAACAAGAAAAGTAACGAAATGAAATGAAAATTTAATAAAATAAAAGCAAACGACTTCGTTTTGCCTCGTCTCGCCAGGCGTATGCCAAGACATTTGCCTTTAAATGAAGATGTATGCCAGCCGGGGCGTATGAGTAATATGCGCAAATATGCGCATAAAATAAAGCAACTTGTAGCAAATTTCCCAAGCAACCATATCCCTACATTACCCCACTACACTACCAATCCCAGTCATACGCTCTGACTTGGAATCTGCTACCAACTTTGGTCTCTTTGGCTGTTGCCTTCTTGTGTGTTTAATTTAGCCAGGCCATAAACGTAATGCGGCGCCTGAAGTATGCCAGCTACCCGAAATTTATATGGCGCCACATAAAAACCTCGTCGACAGTTGCCTTCGAAGTGTTTCCCTGACGTCGCCCATTTACCCATCTCTTCCATCCCCCCCTTCTGCCAATACTTGTATTTCATTTCCGGCCTGGCCTAACATAAAATACCATTTTATTTGAAGTCGGCTTTAAAGACAAGATATTGTTTTTTATTTTTTAAGGCAGCAACTAACATTAACCCATTGCACAATGGGCTAATTTGATTAACTAAAGGGTAAAAAGTACTTAAAAGGGGAAAGTAATAAAATCTTTATCCCTTTAAATAGATAAAAATGAATGACTTTACTTTGCTTTAAGCCAGTTTTTCTTAGATGAAAACAAATTGAAAGCAAAATTACTTTGAACCTAATCGATTAGATGAGATTGCAAAACGTAAACACTTTTTTATTCTGATTGCTCAACACTAATTTTCTGTCAAGATAGCAACTCATATATACAATAACCAATGTTATTAAAAAATTTCATAGAAAACAATTTTCATTTTAATTGAATATTTGGCAATCATAAACATCAGTTTCAAGCCGACTCTTCCTATTAGTATTTTACTCCGTATACGAACCCGATCCCATTGTGTTGTCTGTATGTGAGATGCAACAACACATCAAAGGCATGCCAAAGATGGCATTTGAGAAGTAGAAGGAGATACGAGCAGAATGTTTTTCCACTCTCCCACCCCTAACCATGTTTTTTAGGTTGCCAGCACGTTGGCATATCAGTGATGCCATCCATATTCATCAAATATCACGCGCTCTTGCCATGCTGGTACGGGATGATGACTTCGCTGACTGCCTTCCTGTCGAGCCGTCAAATTTGCAAAAGCCATAGTCAAAAAGCCACCTACCCATACCTACCCCAATTTCAATATCTCCCTTCATCTTCTTTTACTCTCTTGCTTTTTGGAGTTCTGGCCATGTTTTTAGACCCTTTGTTAAGATATTTTAAAGCAGGCAAAAAGTCTCTTCTTCACTTGGGTTGTGCATAAAATTTAACTTATTTTGTTGTCTAGTTTATTGAATTAGCCTGGCACAAACACATACTTACACACACGAACACAGTGAAAGCGAGATAGAGAGTGAAGGAGACAGATAGAGAGTAAATAAATTGAATTAAATTGATGCGGCAGGAAATTGAGCAGCTTTTTCAGGTTGCTTGTTCTTGTGTTTTTGGCCAAGGAAATTGCTTTTAATTTTGGCACAAAATGTCTTTTTAATTTTTTTCTCTGGATTTTTCATTTTTTTTTTTTTTTTGTTGTTTTTTGTTTTTGGCAGACAAATCTTGTTTGCCATCAAAGTCCTAAAGCCAAAAATGTATTAGAGCCACAACACATGTGAGGCAGATGAATATGTGTTTGTGTGTCTGTGAGAGGGAGAAAGAGAAAGCTAATCAAGCGGCAGCTGTGTGTCATAAAATTGTGTGTTGCCAACAGGAAAATATGAAATAGAATAGTTAAGGTAGATATTTATACTTTAATATAACTTGAAAAATGTATATTAAAGATGAAAATAACATCAGTTAGGAAAAGATTTTGCAAAAGGTATTCAAATGTCACCAAGATATTTATAAAGATAAAGGTTAATCCTTAGCTTTAAATGTACCAGTTAACAATGGAGATTTTGTTTGTTATATAAAACAAGATTAAACTTTCATTATTAATATTTCTAAAATTATGATAACATGACCTATTTTATCTTAATTTTCCTAATGTCCTTTGTCTCTAATAGATTTAAGCAATCAATTTCAATCGATGTCAATCTCAATCAGTTTTGATACCAATTGGTTTTGATTTCATGTCTTGGTTAAGTCCATATATTAGTTTAGTGGCTCGTTAAATGTTTAATGGGGTAAGCAAAGCCATGTCTTAAAAAGCCAGTAAATAAATGACACAAGATACAATTATTAAATGCAATGTTAACTGTACATGGTTAAATTCGAGAAAGAATTTAATATGTATACAGCAAGAACTATATAAATTGTTTATAGACATTGTCTTTAAAACTATTTTAGGCTAAAACTTTTAATGAAGCTTTAAAATCTTAAGTAAAACATCTAAAAGAGATTATTTTCAAAATTGACAACATTATCTTCCAATGGTTCTAAATTTTCGCTTTAAATAAGACATTTACTAACACTAGAATTGCGTGCCATGATAATGCACTTATGTTAACTCTAACTTAACAAAAATGATCAATATAAATTTGAATGCGTGTAAGTATACTACTAATCTAAATATGAATATGTAAATATTATGAAATTTAATAATTTACATTTGGTGTTATAATTGACTATGTAAGCTAGAAAACAATTTATTTATTTTAAAATATTAAAAAAAAAAACTAATTGAAATTTAATTTTACTAAAGTTTATACGTTTTTACTAGGTAAACTTGTAATAACACTGATGTCAAGATTTTTATAGGCTACAAAAAGAGCAACTTAGAAAAGGAACATTAGACAAATCCTTTAAAGGAACCCTAAATACACAAGGTTCGCGTAAATTGTTTTTTTTAGTTGAATTAATTCTTGTTTATTTTATAAAGCCATATCTTTGTATGCTTTTTGAAATAGTTTCTTTCAAATGCATACAAATTTTGAAATCCTTTTTTTAAAAGGAATTTGTAGAGTTAATAATGTAACTGTTAAAACAACTAAAAATTTGATACAATTATACTTTAAGTTTTTAAAGTTTTAATGCAGAGATTCGCTTTGACATACATAAATGGATGACTTTATAATATTTGGCCGTTTTGCCCGGATGCTAAAGAATATTGTAGAAATGCTTTGGGGAAAGACAAATTCAGTTCTGATTGCTCTGTTATGATTTTGAAGAATATAAATTCTTGGATTGACATTTTACATAACTAATTTTCTTCGGGTTTTTGAAGATTTTAGTAATTAAGTTGCTGTCAAAATCAATAAAAATTTTTCTTTCGAATTTTAATAATTATACCAACAACAAAAGTACTTATTTTTCTTATAAAACTTATAAAGTATTGAATGTTGGAACTTGTTTGATTAATATTTTAAAACTGAAATTATAAGATGATTATGTGAGAAACTAAATTTCCAAACGAGACTTACTTTATAACCTTGTTATTCTGCTTAAAATACTTTACTGCCAATTATAAGAAAGTCTCAATGGAAACAGGTTTTAAAAATTTTAAAAAGTACAAACCGTCAGCCTAATAGTATGTTAACCTATACACATAAGTACATATATATTATAAATATAATCATTTCTAGGAAAATGCGTTGAGAAGTGGCTGGATTTTTGAACCGTTATGTGTCTACTGACTTTTTGAATGAGCCTTCATTCAATTTTATAAAGATTACTTGGAATAGATAAATAATAAGTCTCTCTCTCTCTCCCTATCTCTGTTTGTTGATGTGTGTGTGTGGGTGTATGTTTGTCTCTATCTATTGACCAGGCTTTGTGCAGTAGCTTGGGTTGCTTTATTTTCCTTTTCCCTATGGTCCTTTGGTCTTGGGTTTCCCTTAAGACCGCATATTTGTACCATTTTGTAGCTGTCAATGTGTATTTTTCTATGGAATTTTTTCATTTTCATGCCGTTTGCATTTAAAATGTAAGTTGTGGCCTTCTTGGAAATGCTCCTATTGCCCTGCCCACACAATTTCATTTCACCTGTCAGCTCTATGTAATAGACAATCTACACACATAGACACACTCTCACACACACACACACACACAAGCATGCATAAATAATGTTCTCGTCTCTTTTTTTTTGTTCTTTATTTATTTTTATTTTGTTATGTTTTTGTTTTGTTTTGTTTTGGATGGAGGGGCCAAAAGTTCGGGCTCTGCTGCTAAGCTGCCTGCTCTTCGAGGCTGCTGTGACAAATTGCGTTAATGCCAAGTTAAGCTGGCGGCAAGAAGCGCCAGCAAACGAAAAAGAAGAAGAATGTTTTGGAGGTGTGGTAGGTACTACTACTTTTGCTCCTTAGCCAACACTGTCCCTCTATCTTTCTCTTCGTTTAGCTACTGGCTTAATGCAGTTAATTATTGTTGCATCTATTTAACGTTTTTTGCTTTACTGAGAAAAATAGAAGAAAAATTTTATCCTGCCACTTGAAACTTGGCACGGTAAGTAAATGTCTATATATATAATGAAATTTATGCAATTGAAAGAACTGTAAGTCTAGTGTTTTGCATTCAATAACTTGAAAGTTTCTTTAAATTCAGTATGGTCAGTAAAAATCACGCATACGCCTTGTGGCTGCTGATGGTAAATCGCCTTAGCAGCTTCACTGGCAGCTGGTTTAAGCCCCTAATAAACTAGCTGAAATGCATAGTTAAGCCTTTTTTTTTTTTTTTGCATCCAACCACGACCACGCCCACACCAGTTCACCCCCAGCAGGAGTTGGCCATTCGAAATGGGCGTGAGTCGAACTTTGGCCATGAGATTTAAATCAGTTGAATAGAAAGAAGGCTGCTTACTTATCCCAAGTTCCTGACTCAGACAGTTTAAAGAGAGTGTCGGTGGGATGAGGATATGAGAGGAAGGGTTTGGTAGGATGTGCTTTTTATGCCCGCCATTTTGACTCTATCTCTATCTTTCTAAGTTGTTGTTTTTGTTGTTGGTGTTATTGCTACTGCTTTTGCCGGCTTCCTCGCCGCTTGCTACAAATCATGATAATAAATTCCAATTTTATTTAGTCAGTGAGGCGGCAAAGCACCCTTGTCATCGTCATCGCCATCGGGATTGGGATTGGGTTTAGGTTTGGGGTCGCTTTTTTTTTTTTTTTTTTTGCTTTTTGGGTTGACTTTGGCTCGAAGTTAGTCCACCAAAAATAAAAACCGAAAAAAAAAAACACAACGGCATCCAACCATTTGCTTAGCCAGTTTCAACTACTCGACTTAACCGTTCATTTTTCATGACTTTTTATTTTTGCATGCTCTTTGTTTTCCTTTCGGCCATTGAGAAAAATAAATTTACTCTTGAATTGACTCTCTGTTCTGCCCCTGTCTCACCATCTCCATCATCATCATCCTCATCATCATTGTTATCGTCTGACTCTGATTATAATGAATATGTTTGTATATAGTTTTCTCTCTGTGGCCCGAATCATAAACAGCAAAAGCAACCGACAGCCTCATCAGTTGTTAGTTTTTGTTCATGCCGAAAAGCTGACTGGCCACAAGCTTCCTGTCCAGCTTCAGTTATTTCCTTTTTTTGCAGCTGTCTGAGCAGTGGCAAGAGTGGCACCAACAGTACCAAACAACACCAAAATACAGCACCAGCAGTGGCCAAAACACATTAGCCGTGTGCTAAAATTGTCGCAGAATTTAGTCACCGTGAGATGAACGCAGACGAGGGTCGATTATTAAATTATCAATGTTGAAAAACATTTGGCTAATTAGTCATTAAAATGTTACATAAAACTTGCATGCAAAACTTGACATCCAAAACAGTTTTATGAAATTGTTTGTAATAACTTTTAAAAAATTGTTATACACAACTGTTATACAACAATGGGCACAAAGCTATCATACATAATTATTATACTTAATGTTATACAAAATTGTTTTTCATAACTATCAAACATGACTGTTATACAAAACCGTTATACAAACTGTTATACAAAACTGTTATACAAAACTATGAAACAAAAGAGTTAGAGAAAAATTCTCACACAAGTGTGGTATACGAAACTGTTATACAACATATAGAACACTGTGACAATAAAGTGTGCAACAAAACTGTATGACAAAACTTTTAAAAAACTGTAAAAAGGAATAACATAACGTTACACTGCAGTTCATTCTTATAATTATGAATAAACTTATAATCTACTGATATCTTTACCATAAGCTCAAGTTTCTTAAAAATATCTAAAAAAGCCCTCACAATTTTTATGATTATTTTCCCTTTTATTTTTTTTATATGTTAAAAGAAATAATACAGAGAGTAGAGCTATAAGAAAAAAGTGTTGTATATCATAAATGTCAATCAAATTATCTAAAACTATGACAACATTTCTATAAGTAAGTATATAAAAAATTATATTTAAGTTTTTCTTCCCCAGATTTCATATTGCACTGTCATACAAAAGTAGAGTTTAATTATTGGCAGCTAACGAGAATTTTGTAATTACCCAAACTTTTTTTGAGCAATTGATAACTGCGCTTTATTTTTTTTCCTTTATACTAGATGGTTTCGATTCTTTATACTTTAGATATAATTTTCATATATATTGCAAATAAATATTGTATTGTTAATCAAGACAGTTTAAAAAGGACACTCCATGAAACTATCAGACAAACTTATTGTTTAAAAGTTTAAATTAAAATTTGCTAAGAGGAATTGATTGATTTCTTGAAGTATAAAATTATAATTATTACTCTTTTAATAATTATACATCCTTACATGAATAAAAATAAATTATATTATTTGGAAACTATTAATATGATCAAGTTATCCAATGAAATTTTTTAATTAAAGAAACAGTGTTGAAAACGTTCCTAAATAATGTGTTTCATTACATGTTAATATTGATGTTAATAGGCGCCTTACATATTTTAAACAAAAGTTTGTTTTCCCGGCGGCTTTTAGCATAAGAAAATCATATGATGGAATATTTGGGAAATAATCTATTAATAATTTTTTATTCTAAAAAAATAAGTCGAAGTATTAAAATAATCAGAACAAAGTACCATGCTTTGAGAGTGTTGTCATTATTTATTATATTTATTTATAATCATGTGAGAAGCCAAACTAATCAAGTAAGTTTTTCTATATATAGCTCTTTGTGTCCCAACTACTCAAATTGACCTCGGCTTTTATCTGACCAGCAGCTGAGATATTTTGAGCTGGCAGGCAGGACATGTGGCTGAGTCTAGTTTGCTTCCTCCCTCCTCTTAATCTCTCTCTTCTTTGCTCTCTCTCTATGTTGCTGTCTCGTTTCCTGCCTCTTTTTTTTTGGACTCCTCACTGCCTGTTGGCAATTACAACGTTGCAATGTTGATGGCATTTTTTTTTTTTTTTTTGCATACACACACAGATACTAATACACACAGAGCTTACATGGCCAGACATAGAGACTGATATACAGACGGACAGCAAAGGATTTGAACTGGACTAGAACTAACTAGAACCACAGGCTAGTCACTTCCGCTTAGTTTGCGAGGTCGTACATTTTAGAATACCCTTCATTTTGTTTGTTTGGGGTAAAAGGAGCCTCTAGCAATTTGTGTTTGATTTGCATTTGTAACTTTCTTTTGTCATTTAAAGGACATGTAATTATATAAAGGCATAGAAAGAATGTTTCAAATATTTGCTTAAGAATTGATGAGCTAAAAGTAACTTTAATAAGTTATAAAACAATGTATTCTAAACCTTTTACTGTTTACATCATTTCATTTGCATATTCACTTCAATTTCCTCATTGTTATGGGGTTGCTTATTTCGGGTGGTTGTTGCCATCGGATGCATTACCATCCCCCTAACCCTTACTCTCGTTTACCCCGTTAATTTAAAATAAACACTTTTATTTCCTTTGGTTTTAACATAGCTTCATTATAAAATCGATGGTAAAAGAGGGGTTAGCAACCCCCAAATGTAAATGGGGGAGGACTAACAATTTAGTTTAGATAATATATCGAAAGAGATATTTCATGAAATTTATATAAAACTTAAACATTACTTCAATTGAATTCTTTACGTTTGCCCCAACAACTTTATATACATTTAAGTCTCAGACTCGTTAACCCATACAACTATTGCTCCCACTTTTGCTTTCCCTCCTCTTCTCTCGCTTTGATAGTGGAGTTGTTCATGCCAAAGGCGACTTGCAGTCCACAGGACCTCAACTCTTGGTGTTAATGTCTTCTGGCATAGCCTTTACTCTGCTACTCCTTGTTCTGATGCTGATGTTGCTATTGCTGGTACTGGTACTGGTCCTGGTTGCTGGTTGTTGGTGCCAGTGCAGTTCAGGACTGGGGCAAAATAGACTGAAATTGATGATGTCACTTGATAGGGCGAATGAGTTTTTCATTTTTCACTTTTCACATGTAGAACTGGCCAGCTTCAGTGCAACAACTTTTCCTCTCACTCTCCCTCTCTCTCTCTCTCTATATCTCTCAGCAAAATTTCTGGATAGCCTTCGTGTTCATGTTGTTTAACAAATTCATCCTGTTGCTTGCGCTTCAGTGCGTGCCTAGGGCTGCCCTGTGCTTGAGGCATGAACAGCCACCACATTGCATTGTGCATATGGTCCAGTTCCTGCTGCTGCTTTTGCTCCTGTTCCCACTGTATGGCCATGAGTATGCATACATATGTGAATGCATTTTGCTTCTGTATGTGTTTTTGTTTTTTTTTTTTTTTCTTTTTTGGAAGCAGCATCCATTGTTGTGCATCGACCTGTTTGATTGGCTTTTCTTTTTTGCACGTTTTTAATTAGTGTGCAGGCTACCCAACAGTCCCAATGCCTCGTCCTTTTTCCCTATCACTCCTATGTAGAAGTAGAGTGTGTACCCTATATATATTGCTTAAAGCCCTTTGCCGCATTAAACAAACGAAATATTTCATAAGCGCATTGCGTCCTGGCCACAATGCCAAATGATTTATATGCAAAGTATCTCTCTGACTCTTTCATACTTACTCTCACTCACTCTAGCGCACACCTAGGCCCTCAAAACCCACACATACACATATATGGCCAAGCTATGACTACAAATTTTCCAAAATTTGTAACAAAAGGCACCACACACTCACACACACTAACGAGAGTCATACACAGAGGTGGGATATATGAAATCTGAGTATGAGAAATTGTAAATATAACTCTAGAGTATTGGCAGCGATTTGGTAAGGAAAAAGCTTAAAATTCAATATAGAACATATATATACCGCCAGTGTTGAGTAGGCAAAAAACCTTTACAGTATAGATCTCATGAGTCTTAAAACTAAATATAGATCACGACTATTAAGTGTTCCGGAAGAAATAAGCTATATAGAGATTATATATAAGAGATAACCCCTTCTCGTTTAATATAAAACACTTTCTGTCTTTGTTAAGTCAGGAAAACACTCTTAGAATTTGATGTAGTTCACATTTGAGTGGGAGAATTAATTATAGATAGCGTTCTACCAGTGTTTATATTGGATAGAGTATGTCTTGGGTAAAAACAAAACGTATAGTTAAAAATTGCTTGTATGCTGCCAGTATTTAATAGAAGGAAAACACTTTAGATCACATCCTGCGTGTGTTGAGTAAGTAGAACCTTAGAACTTAATGTAGATCACGGGTGTTATGTTAGAGAAAAGCTTGGAATTTAATATAGACTACATCCTGCCAATGTTGAATAAGGGAAAAACTTTTGGAACACATCCTCTCTTGGTTAATTAAAAGAAAAACTTTTAGAATTTAATTTAGACCACATTCTGCGAGTATTAAATAAGTGAAATACTTAGAATTTTTTAAAGATCACAACCTGCCAAGAAAAACTTAGAACTCACTTTATATTACATCTAACCAATGATCAATAAGGGGGAAATGCGTAGAAAAGAAAATTCAGAAGACATCCTGCATTGCTAATTGATCACGTTCTGTTAGAGTTAAGAAGGAGGCAGATACGATCTGCCAGCGTTGGGTAAGAACAATTAAATGAAACATGTTCTTTACCAGTATTGAGTAAGAGAAAAACGCGTAGAACTTACTAACATTTTGAAAGTGTTAAGTAACATAAAATCTTAGAAGTCACTATTTTCCACTCTGAGAATGTTAAGTAAGGAATAAAATGTTTTATTATATATAGACCACATTAGGTTGAGTAAAGGAAACCGCCTTAGAATTTAATATGATCCGCATTCTACGAGTGTTAAGTAAGTAAAACCTTTAGACTTCACTAAATATCACAATCTGCCAGTGTTAAGTAAGGTCGTTGGGTAAGAAAAAATATAGAATTCAAAGTCGATTTAAGTAGGAAAAGAGCCTTAAAGTAAGAATTTTAATTTCTTAAATCTCTTTTGAATTCCTTAAAGAATATAGCTTTAATTGTAGGATCCTAAAAATATTGTGTTACCATTATCTATTTCACTAATCATATTAAAATCTTTTTCATTTTTAAACTTAAACTGTTTTGAATGACATATGAACTAGATATATATCAAAAGACAAAAAGTTAAAAATTTTTTAAATATTAATAAAAACCACTTTTCATTTAAATTAAAGCACTTTTTTCCTAAATGTTAATATCTAAACATCTATTTATTTATAATATACATAAACTTATTTTGCACTTTTAATTAACTAAATCTTAAAATAAAAAGTTTGAAAAATTACTCAAAAGATTTTAAGCACACTTTTAAACTGTTTCGATAACATTTCCTCAAATAAATCTCAAGAGTAAGATTGCTCTTAAATCATTCAAGTTTTAAGACCTTCTTATCTTTGTTCATGTGTAAATCTACTTAAAATTCCCTTCACTTTGATCCGCAGCACTTTTATTTATTTACGAGACTTTTTCGTTTTCAATTCCTTTACAATACACAGAGGGTGTGCGGGTGGATGGGTATAACAAGGAATCTAAATCACTTGCGTATGCAAGTACACTCACCTTATTAGAATTACCATTGAATTTCAATAGCTTCTTGCAGGATTTGCCGCGACTCTCGAAATAGATTTCTTGGGGTGTGCGTCGAATGCGTCTTTGGGTTGCCGGTAGTCGATTTACTGTGTTTGCTGTTGCTGTGGCTGCCACCTTGCGTTGCATTAGAGTGAGTGGCTCTTGCAGATTACTATTGCACTGTGCATCAGTGCCAGCCACCGATTGGGTGGCCTTGTGACGACTCACGCAGAAGAGGCGACTCAAGATGCCGCAACAGCCGCTGGGCGGTGATGAAGATGACGACGACGACGACGACAACGGCGGCGATGTCGTTGAAGTTGATGATGATGTTGCTGGCGGGCATGTTGCTGTTGTTGTTCCATTGTTGTTGTTGGAGCAACGTAATGAAATGGTCATTAAATTGTTGGCATCGTGACGATTGACATCCATTTCCATAGTGAGTTTATTGACAAATTAGAAAACTGTTGCCCACTTAAGAGCGTTGAATGAATCCTTTGATAAATTTTTATATTTATATTGTATATATATATATATTGTTCCTCTTTTCCTTTTTTTTTTTTTTTTTGCCTTGTTTAATTCACTGGAAGCTGTGTGTGTGTGTGTATTTTGGGACAGGTGGTTCAATTTGAAAATGTCTGTAATGTTGTTGTTCTTGCTGTTGATATTTTTGGTGGTTAAAGACACAACAACTTGGCGCCCTCACACAAACGCAAAATGCTTACGCACACTATTACACTCTGGCAGACACACACGTACACAGGCACACACACCAACACGCTCACAAACCTCAAATTTAACACACACCGTAACGTTCATGAGTCGAGGAGGCCAGCAAGCCAACTGATAGCACAATTTCTGTTGCCTTCATTTAACTTCGTTTTGCAGAGTTGCCAGATCTATGAACACAAGAGAGCGGTTCAGTTTGCGCATGTCCAATTTAGGGACAGTGTGTGCAAAAAGCAAATATCTAACTGTACTATGCCATTGGCTAGCATGAATGAAGTCAATTTATGTTGTTGCTTTTGCTATTTCTCCTGTAGTTGTTGTAGTTTGCTGTTTACGTTCACGTAGAATGAGAGGGTCAAAGTTGTAGCGCGCATTTTGCTTTATGTTTGTAATTGTTTGGTGGCGCCTCATGTTATGCAGCAGTTTGTTTCTGTTTCTCTTCTTTTTTTACCATGCATATGTTTGGAAGGAACTGACTGTGGGAAGTGGTAAAAGGGTATTCTGGGCTTGATAAAAATATAAATTAATTATATTTCATATTAGATAAACATAATTGCTTTTGTTAATTCTTTATTGAATTTAATTTATATTAATATATGTGGTAAAGAAATTTAGCTTAAAATCGCGCCTGGTATTTTTGTTATGCTAAAACTTTATAAATATTTAAAAATCTTGAATCTTGTTTAACAATAAAAGTTGAATTTCCTATGTTAGCATTTCAATGAAATTTGTTTCAGATTTGAAGATTGAATTGTTAGTTAACCAATTCGACAAGAAGTCAACATACTAGTAATATAAATTTACATTTATTATTTATTTACATAAGATTACATAAAGTATTCCATTAAATTTTACATAAAGTAGCGAATTAGGTATGGGATGTCTTCAAGGATTGTTTGAACTCTAACAAAAAATATCCATAATCTATTTATCTATATATAATATAATCCAAGTTGTTTATTTAAGTTCTAGTTAAATCAAATAAAAAATCTTTTTGTTAATTACTGACAAATTTCTTAATAATCAATCAATTAATTAATTCAAACCTTATTTTTTTATCTACTTGAAATCTAAAAATTTAAAGAAACCGATGCTATTTTGTTTGTAAAAAATATTTCCCTAACTTTGATTTAAAAACCATTTAAGCAATAATGACAAACAGTTTCTCTGCACTTGGGGAATGATGAAAGATCAACTTTTAATATAATAGGTTAATACCAACTAACTTAGAGCCTAATGACTACAGCTTTTTCTTCACCAGTTCAGTTGCTAAATATAAAATTTGAAAATAATTCGCATTATAATTATAACCCACTTATATTAAATACACATATCCCATGTTTTATATTTTATCAGTCCATTTTAAAATAAAAAATATACTTTCTATAGTCATAAATACTTATATTCTCTACGTTGCAAACTTCTAACCAAAATTAATATATCGATTTGCAAAAGTATAATTATCATACTCTTTTCAAGGTTTTTTGAAAGAATTGAAAAAGGTGTGGCTGCAATTTCTTAATAGCAAAATAACACATGTTTTATAAAAGGCACTAAACTAATTATAAAAATGGAAAAACATGGTTGGCTTTATGTTTTATTAGTTAAAGTTTTTTTAATAGCGATTAAGTTTCCTTAACGTCGTCTAATCTTTTTTGGAACTAAATTTACTTTTGCAAAAAAGGATAACAACTTTAAAACAGCTTGGCAGAGAGTAATTCGCTAGATATGTTTCTGATTTAGAGTAACCTAAAGTCAAACAGTAGAGCATTTGGGTATCTTTACACATGTAACTGTACTTAAACATTGGTTTTAATTACATTTATTATGATGATTATAATACAACGGATGTTGATAAATTTGTTAGCCTTTAAGGTAATAATAAGTCGTTCCGTAATTATTTTAAGCTTGCATTACACTTATTACTTTTAAGCAAGGGTCGAGGACAACAAGAAGATAACAAACTAAAGTGATGAGCAGGCGCAGTGTTTACATACACACATCCCTATGTGTGTGAGTGTTTGTTAGTGCTGTCTACTCTATATGTAATTTCAATGTTTTAACGTAATCTTTGATTTGATTATGCTGTTGATGCTCGCAACCTCCACCTTCCTCTCGCTTTCACTCTCTGGACAATCGCCTCCTGCTGATGCTTCTGCTGCTCCTCCTGCTGGTCCTACTGTTCCTGTTGCCGTTTGGGGGCTTCAATGGGGCCCTTGTCTGTGTGTGCTTTTGTGTATGTGTGTGTGTGTGTGTCTCGACCACTTCCGGGTAAAGCTATAAACGGATTATAAAGTAATTTAATGCTTTTTGTTTTGTCTGCACGTCGTTCCCCGACGATGTCCGCTACAGTGTGTCCCTGCTCTTTCTTTTTTTTTTTTGGCAATAAAAACTTCTAATGTCGGTTTTCCCTATCACGCAAATATATATATATATGTATATATATACGCTATATAAAAGTTTCTATTAGTATTTTATGGCCGTTTCTTGTTTTTGTGTCTTTAAATGAGTTGATGGCTGCTTTTGTTTTGGATTGTTAGTTTTTGGTCAGTTTTGTTTTCGCAATTAATGTCAATGGGCAACATGTTTATCTCGCCAAATGCACACATATATGTATGTATGTATATGTATATATATATATATACATATATATTTATATACGTATAAAGTACGACCCACGCACATATCCTTAGATTGTCACATTAATTATGTACGTTAAGCTGTCAACGTACGCCACATATTTTAGCTTAGCCGAAATGTCCTTTATTTTTCTTATACACGTATTAGAGCGTGTCCAGGCTCCCTTTTATTTTTTTTTTTTTTTTGGGGCATTCTCATGGATATCTTTCATCTCTTTTTGACCAGCAATAAGTGCGTCTTAGTTTATCTTGTTTTATATGTTGTGTACGTATCTATACGTATATGCCTGTGTATGGAATTTAGGGTCCTAGTTGCTATTTGGCAAATAAATACATTTGATAATATGGCACGATTCTCATATTGATGTGCCAGGAGCAAAGGACAGACTGTAGCCAAAAGGAGAAGATGTTGGTGTTAAATTCAATGAAGTGCAGAGAAGTTTAATAAGCAAATAGATTGCCTGACTGGATAAGACGATTCCAGCCATGTCTGTCTCTATATCTATATAATGAACGAAGGAGATCGCCTCCCCCCCATTTCTCTATTGACAGATACAAGCAAATATTTGTAGATATATATACATGATAAATTGAATATTCTTGTTTAAAAGTAAATTACAAATGTTTTCAACATTTTGTAAGAAAATCAATTTATTTACAAATATTTCAATATATAGAGAAAAATGAAGAAAAACTATTTCCAATTAAATATGATTAATTTTACAAAACTTTTCAAAACATTTCCACTTCATCGTTCCATATCGACTCTTTTCCTCTATCTCTTTCTATCCCTTCTCTGAATGACCAACCAAAACCACACACAACTATCTCAATATCCCCAAATAGTGTTCCACATAGCACTTAAAGTTCTACAGCCTTTCCTATAACCCTTCCACATGCCTACTCTTCTACCCCTACCCCTCCCTTTGCCACAATCAGTCTCAATTACGCACCATTTTTGTGTGGTGTGCCGAAAATGCTGTTAGCCATGGAAAAAGCAGTCAAAAATAAAAAAAAACTATAACAAAAGCCTGCATATAAACGACTTAAAAATACCCTGTATTATGTAATAGCGTTACATATATTTCTGATTTAATTATTTATCTAGTTAACTCATATTACTTGCAGCTTTCATTCATGTCTCACTTAATCATTCAGGAAGTACTTGTATTCGATACCTGAAGTTATTTTTAGAAGTAGAGCAGTCGTGAATCATGAACTAGGAACTTACTCATTCACATAATGAAAACGATATCTAAACCATAAAAAAACATCTGTAATTTACAACGGAAACCGATCTTGGAAAAGCGGAACTTATAAAAAAGAAGGGAATTGTAAAAGTAATTCGAGCTCGTACGTAAACAAATGAACGTTCTATTCCAGTATCTCAAATTCTTCAATTAATGTTTACATTAACAGGCATTCCTGTGATGTCTCATAGGTTAGTTGATCATATAGAATATTGTAAGCTATTATTCACTCATGAAAGTCATAAATTATATTTAGAAAAGTTATAATGTCTGAATACATAATTCATTCTTATGATGCTTAAAAAGATAGGAAGTTTATAGAAAATGCAGCACTGAAAGAGCTTTACGAGAGATTCAAATGTTTTTTTCTATATTTTTTTTATTGAATTTGGATTTGTTACCAAAATCTATAACTAAGAGTTTTTAGTTTAAAAAACCTTAAAGAAGTCGAAGAAATGTTTACTTTCTTTTATCTTAATAGCATGTTAAGGTATTGGATATATGACAGTAACCATAAGCAGATGAAATACGCACTAGATGATCAGCATGGCCATGGAACTTATACTCACCGATATGCCAATGATTTATCTTTTTATCTAAGATATCGTGGCAACCTTGCCAATATTTGTATTATACAAAAGAACGTCAATCTTGTCCAATCCTTAAAAATGAACAGGTATGCAGGCAAGGTAACAAATGCTGCAATGGTTTTCGTATCTCCACTTAAAGTGTTTTTATGGTAAAATCGAATTCTTGACAATATAATGTAATGTGATCCAATATTATGAAGTCATCTACCAGGTGGCAAATTACTCCCTATATACATAGATATGTTTCGTTTTCACTTAAAAAAGTACATCAAAATCACTTATTGAATGCATTTATAATGGATAAAAAAGGACAAGTCCTTGTAAACTCCAGTTTGCGCACTCTTCTTTCTTTTTTTGTCTCCATTTAGTTATAATTCCCAAATAGTTCTAGCTTCTCTTCTACAAGTAACAAAACTTTTAGTGCTGTTTATCAACTTTCATAACACTCAAAGTTCTTATTATACCCCCATTTCCATTATAGTTATAGGGTATTAAAATGAGAAGGAAGTTCCCAACACAACTGTGGCCCAAAAATGAAAAGTTCCATTGCATTTGGCAAACTAAAAACACACACACCAAAAAAATATGTATAAAAAAAGGAAACTGTTGCCTAATTGCAAAAATGCTGCCGGCCAAATACACAGAGAACAAAAAAAAATAGAAAAAAAAACTTTTTTCTTTCTAAAAGCTTAAACAAAACCTCAATAAAGCCCACGGGCAAGGCGTTGAGTTTTGTGGGATTGAGAGGAGGGGGTCGGTTAGGGCAAACTATTGAGGCGGCAAATGGCAAACGGAAAAGTTTGCAGCGCATGCGCAGCTGCCCATTGGCAGGACGAAAAAGCACTGACAACGGCAGGACAACGGCATGTAAATGACGCTTTTATGTTGCAATCACGTTTCTCTTTTCGGTCGAGTTTTTATGGGTTTTTGTTTCATATGCAGTGAAATTTTATGATTATTGCCAAAAAAAAAAATAGAGAGAGAGAGAGAACATCCAAAAAAGTTTCCTGCAAAAGTTTTTCACTGGAGCAAAAGATAGAGATAGATAGATGGAGATAGAGAGAAAGAGAGAGTGTGTGGAAGCGGTGAAAAGGAAGTTAAATGTCATGCTTTGATGCCTTCGTTAGGCGAAGGCTCTTTCACACTGTTTTTTCCTCTTTCATTTTTTTTTTGTGACGGAATGAATCAGGATGCGTATGAGGCTACGGTATGACGACATCGCACGTCGCTTCACATTTCTGTGTTGGAGTGCATGAAATTTATGCAAATGCACGGAATTTGTATGAAAATTGTTTTATTTCCACTACACTCACATTCACACTCACACACACACACACACACACACAGAGGAACACACACAGATACGCATATCCTTACTCACTTAATGCGCACTCTCGTGTCATTGTCTTGTGCTTAAGCAGAAATTACTCATACCACATGTTGGCCCAGCCATCATCTTCCTCCAACTTGTCCTTCTTCCTCCTCGTCCCCCTACTTACATCTCTCCGCTTATCCCGTTGTGTGCTTTATGCAAATTTTACCGCTGTGCGCAACAATGTTATTAAAAAATGATAACAAGCCAAGACGAAACAAAAGCAAAAAAGAAACCAACAAAAAAAAAGAACTAAAAAAATGGCAAAAGAAAAATGGTCAAAATGACCAGACAAATTGATTACCCCTTAAGACAGGATTTCCAACAAAAGTTATCTAAATTATAGTTACGAATAGCATTTTTAGTGCCAAGTTTTTAGAACTAATGTTAAATTATTTTAACAAATATTAATTCCTACATTTTTTTATTTTGTTTGTAATTTAATTTTTCCATTTTGTACTTATAACCTTTATTATCCTTTTTTGCTCTAATAATTATATTAATTTATATTATATTAATATAAAAAACCCAAAAAAAATACTTTTTAATTTTTAGTTTGCCCAAATTCCCAGTGTTCCATTGTAAATTGTTCTTCCAATTAGTTTTATATATGTAGATTCCCACTGTTCCCGCAAGTTGTCTGTAGCTCGCATAGCAAAAGGAACGTTTGTATATAAAAACAGGGAAAAATATCATTAAGAGGACTTTTAAACTAAAATAAACGAAACTTGTAAACAGCTTACAGTTTCTTTTAGTACAAAATCTGCTTCAGAATTTTTTGTTGTGTTTTTCAACCCATATTTTAAGCTTATCTTATTCAATATTTTTACCCAGTTTAACAGTTTGTTTTTATACCTTGTCTTTAGCATATTATTTTAAAAATAGAATCACTTAGTTGATACTAAGTATTTGTAGAAGTTTGCTGTTTTTTTATATTATTTAATTGACCTTGGTATTTGAACTTATGTATTTTATTTTGGTATATTTTATATAACTAAAACCACGATTGACTAAGTAACGAGAATCCCATTCCATCAATTTAATTATTAAACCAAAAACTAAAACAGGTCACCATAAAATACGTTTTCACATACGTTATCATAGTTATCATTAGCTCTTTTTATCGGCTAAACAAACTACATATATGCCAAAATTTCTTATTTTTGTTCATCAGAAAGGCTATAACTTTACTTCGGTTTCACATTATGTTTAAAAAAAAAGAAACCCTAAAGGTGGTTTGAGTGTGATTCAAAAGACATAAAATTGTTGTTTTTTCAATATTTAAAAAAAAACTTCATCTGCTTAAAGTATCTGTGCAAATTATGTGTGCCAGGTTCATGGATTGCTTTATTCAGTGAGTGATTAATGTTCCGCTACCTAAAAATGCATTTGCTTTAGTTATTTATTAAAAATTTACACTTACATTACATAAAATTGTAGGTTATATATTTTTGATATTATGTATTAATATTTATGTATATTTTTAAGTTATAATAAGACTTTTATAATACAGAGAAATCATTATTAATCTTTATTTAAATTCCAGATTCCTTTTCCTATTTCATTTCATTGTTTTGATCAATCCCCATCTACCCCATCAATATTACCTAGTTAATGCAAATGGAACGAGTAGTAAAAAAAAAAAAATGGAAAAATGGGAAAGAAACAGGAGACAACGACAACTGTCAGTTGGACGTTTTGTGTCTGTGTGGCTGTCCCTTGTCAAGTTTTTAGTTCACTGCCTTTTTGCTCTCTGCTCGTAATATTGTTGTTTCTGTAGTTTGTGTGTTGTTATTGCTTTTGTTGTTGTTGTTGCTGTTGCTATTGTCGTTTGCATGCGTTACAAGGCACAACTAGGAAATTATGCAGTGAAATATGTTGCCACAGCGAACAAAACTAACGCAGAAAAAAACTGACACTGAAACAACAACAATGAAACGGGCTCACACACACATACACATAGAGAGAGCTAGTGAAACAATATACATAACCATAACTGTTGTAGGGGGTTTGGGTTTTATATAAGAATATCCTGACAGATAGACAGGCAGGCGATGCCAACATGTTGCCTGGCCAGGAGCCGAAACAGAAGATGTAGCTCAAGTAGCAGTAGAAACAGAATCACCACGAACTGCGAGAATTGTTCCCAATTGTAACGACCCCAATGGAGTTTTAGAGACGAAGAAATATAGTGAGAGAGATGAGGGGGGAGAGGATGACATAGAGTTGGAGTGGGGGGAATGTAAAAAGCATGTCAAAATTTTTCAACTTGCCTGGAAGCATTAGTTGCGTTTTGAATGCCAAATGCCAACAGTGAAGTAGTAGTAGTTTTTATTTCTCCCGTTGGTTTTCTGGCAGAACCATTATGGTATTGGCACAGCAAGTTGTTCAAATGCTTAAAAAAGGATTCTACAAATTTAGCTAATTTCGAGTATATATCTTAAATGTTTTAACATGCTTTTAGACATAACTCCCATGTTACAATCCTGTTTACATACTTATACTATTTAAGTTTGGAATAAAGAAAATTCGAAGAGCGTAGGTAATGCTTAATCCTTAAAGGAGTCCTTAGAACCAAGAACCCGGTTAATCCTAGAAAATTTAGAATACTTTAGCTGGCTTTCACGTTCATCAAAAGCTCATAAACATTTGAAACGCTACGGATATTTGAAAATTTTAACAGTATGTTGTACAAAAAAAAAGTTTAATATTTGCTTTCTATTTCTATGGTAATGTAAGACGTCATTAGAAAAAAAAGTTTTTTTGGACAGAACCTTAATATAAATTTTGTAAAAATAAGTATTTTTCCCTCTTTTCTTTTCATCCAAAAGTTATTTAAAAAGTTATATTTTTATGAACTTTTAAAATCGTTTTATAACAATTTTAACATTTTATTTAAGTAAACCTAAATTTATAAAGAATTTTTTTACTCTTAGCCAATATATTTGCATATTTGCAACACTTGACACTACCAAACATAAACTTTGCCTGTAATAATAATATTAAAACAAAGCTTAAGGCAACTTAATTAAAATTGGAAAATTATATAATTAAAATCACAACAAAAGTGAGCCAATTTACAATATTTTAAATTATTTTTTATCCGATTATGTGACTATTGTATGTTTATTGCTCCATACTTTCATTTACCACAAATAATACTAATTAACTAATTTAATTTCATTGATTTAATTTATTTTTATTAAAATGAAGTTTTGTTTACGATATCCAATGAAAGTTTGAACGGTAACGATCATTAGTAACAAACCTAAACATCTTCTCGTTGACTAACACTAGCTTTTTACATAAAATAGCCTTTTAACAGAGTCTTAGAATTTAACATAATTTAACATAACAGAGAATGGGATTCATTCAAAAAACGTCTATCACGAGATTAATAATAGTAAAAAAGGCAAAAAAATAAGATTAATAATTTAGTAACCTAAACCTAACCTAAAGTGAATAAAATAAATATGTATACTTAAATAAATATAAGACGATTTGCCTACTACAGTACAGTGTTAGTATAGTTTTTTGTAAACGGTTTTGACTTTTGCATTTCTTTTTGTAAAATATCAGGTTTACTAAAATTTAAGTAAGGGTTGAATTAAAAGTGTTAATGACATCCCTGTTTTGACAGTCTAAAAATTTGTAAGGTTTCGTTTTGATTTTTTATCAATTTGCTAAATGGTTTGGTTTTGTGTGTTGCGGTTTTGGTATGTCTCTCTCTCTGGCCTGGTTTTGACAAATTGCCGTTTGTCGCTTGGGTTGGCTTAAATGTGGCTTCTTTTTGTATTTTTTTTATGTTATCGGTTTTTGGCATTTTGTCAAGCAATTCATTTGCCATTGCTAATTACATGCAGTGATGCCCTCGTTATCCTCAATCTCCCCCTCCATCGCCAACTAAATATATCTATATATGTATATACATACATATATATGATGATTCCGATTCTGATTTCTGACACGCTCCAACATGCTCGGGCACAAAACTGACAGAATGTGTTTTGTGTGTGATAAGAACAGCTGCCAGAGATTTGAGGCAATCATTTCATTACAGAGACAAACACACACACACATATCCACACTCATTTACACACACATACATATGTATATACATATGAGACTACAATTTTATTGTTATTGTGCACAATGTTGGGCGGTAATTTTGTAGCTTAACCCAAATCCAATTAAGTAACAAGCGTAAGCCTTTTTGGCAAATGCCAGCGACGACACACTGGCTCGTTTAACCCATTTAATGTTGCAGCTGAAGCGGCAAAAGCAGAGACAGAGATACGAAAAGAGACAGAGACATAGATAGAGTATGAGAGAGAGAGATGAGCAGGAGTAAAGATATATGTATATAGATATGCCAAAAACCAAAGCTGATAATTTCAATCAATTTTAAGCTCCAACCAAAGGGATGGCCAATTTAAACATTTTACAGTTCACTTAACTGACAGCCAATTTTCAAAATACTGCAAATGGTCATTAAACAGAATGCCAAAAGGATCATAAATGTGTACAAAATTGTGCAGAAAGTTAAGATTATTAACTTTTCTTTTATGTTTTTCAAATTTACTCACTAAATTCCGTACTTTTATTGCATAGCATACTTTGGGTGTATGTGTTGAAAAGTTAATTGAAAGATTTTTGAATGTCTTTTTAAAGTTTGTAAAACTGTTGTCTAATTACAATTTTAAATTCCATGACTTTTAAATGTAGAGAAATAGAAAGCTGCTGGAAATTTGTTTTCCTTTTAAAACGGTTTACAAAAGCTAACAAAAGTAGTTGATAAAATATATTTAAAATTTTTATAATATTTAATTCTCTTATATTAATTTTTAAATATAAAAAAATAAATACTTTTGTTTTTTTTGTTTCATTACGACAGGATCAGAAAAGTTGCTATTTAATGTTGCAGCTGAAGCAGAGACAGAGATAGGAAAAGAGACAGAGACATACATAGATAGAGTGAGATAGAGATTTTTTTTTTCATTTCTTCACACAATTTCAAGTCAACTTTATTACAAATTTGAATTTAAATAATACATGCAACCTTTCATATTGTGTTTTTTTTTAATATTATAAATAATAAATTCATTTTAGAAGGACAATTTTTTCATTATATTTTGGTTGTACATATGTATATCATAATTTCTATCTAATAAAGTTTCAATATAATGAAGTTTCTTTGTAGGTCCGTGCTAGTTCCATTTCTTATGAGAAAGGCACACCTCTTTCTATATAATTATATATCCGATAATATTTTATTTTTGTATTCTTTATTTTTAATTTAACAGTAATCATTTTAAGACCAAATAAATTTTCGATAAAAATCTTTTATTTAATTAAGAACTTAGCCTATCAAAAAGAAATTTGTTGGGACTATACCAAGTATATCACCATGTTCGTAACATTATACAAAGTTAAGTACATTTTTTGAACTTTTTAAAGGTGGCAAAGTTCACAAGCCAAGCAGCTAAATAATTGCTATATATAAAAGAAAATTGATGTATGGTAATTAAATATCTTGTAACATCTTTAAATTGTGATTTTTTGTACTTGATTTAATACTTGTCCGAAATTTGCCAATTATAAAAAAGGTTTATAAAAGGTAGATATAAAAAATTGATTAACTATATTTACAGATTCTTCAGGAATAATATTTTATGGGTACATAAACACACACAAAAAAGGTGTCTATAAGGTGCTATATTAAGGCCAAAAACAAATAGATGCTAATACAAATGACTACCCCTTTTATGTAAAAAAAACAAACGGCGTTGCCAGATAAACTGTAATTCTAGCAAATACAATCAAAACAAGCTAAACATTTGAAAGGATAATAAAACTAAAGTTAAAGTCTAAATTAAATTCGTTAGAAAACCTACTAAACAAAAAGTTAAAAACTTGTTCGTTTTTTTGTCGGTTTATAATTGCAATTTGCTTTCGTTTTCGTTGAAATTCTCTTTCCACAGACTCTTTAATCAAAACCTAACTCAAAACCAAAAAAAAATAAATAAAAAAATAAATAAGCTACTCAACCCAATTAGTTGGACTTTCCATGTGATAAACAGTTAGATTTGCCAAGAACCACAAAAACCAAATAAAAAACAAAAAAAAAATACTGGAAAAAAACATGAATTGGAAATTTGCCTTTTGAAATGTTGTTGTTGTTGTTATTATTGTTGTTGTATTTGTTTGTGTTTACGCAAGTTGAAGATGAGGTAATGTTTGGTTGGTAAAGGGGAAGAGTCTGAGGAGTGTGAGGTAGATGCTGGACCTCACAGAGTTGGTTTCGCTTTCGATCGTGCTTGAATGCGAGTTGGTGTGTGTGTGTGTTTGTGTGTGTTTGGGACCCATTCTTGGTTACTTTGTTTTGATTCCCAAAAAAAAAAAAGCCAAGTTCGAAAAGGCGATCGCTTAATAACGTTATTTTCTCTGGTCATTGTACTTTTAATGGGCAGCAAATCAAACGCAAAGCCCGCGCGTTGTTGCCCCTGGGCATTGCCTATTGCCCCAACATTCGCATCGATCATGATCATGCTGCTGCTGCCGTTGCTGCTGCTGATGATGATGATCATCAGCATCATCATTGGAGGCTGTCCTTTTTTAAATACCCTTTGCGGAAACATGGCTAAAACTTCTATATTATTGTAGTGAATATGTGTTGCGAGTAGGCCTTATAAGTTAACTTATTTTTATATTAAATATATTATATGATATTTTTTTATAAGTATTATATCATAAAACAAATTTATATATTAATTTTAATATATTATATTAATTTTTTTAATATTTTATATATTTAATATAACTCACTCTTAATTGCATCTGTTTAAAACTATATTAAACTTTACATTTCTTAGTATTTTTTGGTAGTAAAGAATTAAAGAAACTTACTATATAATAATACCGAAAATACTAAATAATTCAAGATTGGCTTTAACTGTTATTTCCTTAACCTGAGCTAACCATTTTATTTCAATTTATTTCATATTTCTGTTTATGTAAAACAAAAATGATTATTTTTTGATAAAATTTCTTAAACCGATAACAGAAATTTAAGTAAGAACTGTTAATAATTGCTTTAAAAAGCAATCGATATATGATTTTATAATCCTTTACGATCATACGATATTTTTTTTTTGAAAAATAAGAAATAATAACGGGGAAAATAGGCAAAAAGTTATAAATTAATCACACAAAATTAACATTATTATTAGTTCGTTTTCATATATAAGGTATCAATGGCCATAAATTACACACAGATTGATCAATTGTATTAACTGACATAAAATTTACGTAATTAAAAAGATAATTCTTTACCTTTTTCAGTTGAATATGATTACCTGTATTGGGTCGTTAAAAAACTCCGATTTCAAAGGTTTAAACCTTGTATATTTCTAATGTTACCGTTAAAATCAATCACCAGGTGATTAGCATATAAAATCGATTAATATATATGTATGTAAATATATCAGTATAATCAGTAGCTTTATCTTAAAATTACATTCAATGACTTTTAAGTATAATAAATCTTTAATTTTTGTAGGTTTTCAATCTCTTCATTATTGTTCTATAGGCAGGGTATCTAAAAGCCAGCTTAACATTTAAAAATATTGCATCTTTTTAGGTTTTGTTTTGCTCTTCTTGTTGGTTGCGTGGCAGCAACAACTTATCGAAGCTGCGCTGAGATGATGATCATAATGAAGATGTTGCTGACGACGACGACGATGATGATGATGGAATATGTAGGCTCTTATAAACTTGAGCTTCTGGGTGGCGACGCATAACAGCTAACACACACACACCACATACACACATGAAGCTCTTTCATTGCATGACAAGCAACCGAAACGTTTAAACAAAAAAAAATATATATATATATATAAACCGAAACAAAAAATGAATGAAAATCACGAAAAACACTGCAAAAATTGTGTAGATGTTGTTTTATTTATTTATGTTGTGGTGATATAGGAAAAAAAAAATTATAAATTAAAATATGTTTGCGGGGAATAATAACAACAACAGACACAACAACATAATCAGACTGACAACAATCAGGAAATATCATTAACGACAACTAAATTGCATTGTTTACATTGTCAACATGGTAAGGAAGTAACAACAACAACAACAACAGCACAAACAACAACAACCGACATAACATTAAATAAGATTTTTTTTTGGCAAAAAATGCTTTCATGTTGGCAAGCCATCGAGTTAATACCATAAGAAAGTCTCCTGCATAGTTAAGTGGAATCTCTTGGCTAAGAAAATGAAAATGAAAGTGAAATATGAAATATTCAAATTGGCCAAGTGACTTGGTAATATCAGTTAACATAAACTTACCAATATGCAAATGTAGAAGCTAAAGAACTTGCCAAATTTTGCTTTTATCTATGATTATGTTAAATTATTTCTTTAGTCTTAGAGGATTTAAATATGATAAATTATAATGCTATATAGATATTTGAATAAATTTGTTAGGTGAATATTTAAATATTATAAAAAGCTATAAAAATATATATAATAAAAAGAAGAATAACTTTTGTTAGTAAATTTTACAAATACATATTTAGTTTTTATTAACAGACAACTAAATCTCTTTAGACTAAAAACTTTTTAAAAAATAACAAATATTTATTAAATTTTTATATAAAATACATTTACCGCATTATAATTTAGAGCTGAATATATAAAATATATATAATTTTTAAATAACACAACTTTTAGAATATTAAACAGCTATCTTATCATCAGCTTTATCTCAAATCTTAGCATTTAACTTGTATTAGAATTTCTTGCAAAAACTGTTATATATTATTGCTAGGATTGTAATTAAGAAATCCAATAAAATTTTTTTAGAAATATATATGTATACGTATATATTAACAATCTGTTTAATTTTTTTAGTTTTTGTTAATATCTTGCCTTCGTTTTATTATAATTTCCTTCTATGGTTACTGTAATAATGTTTCATGTTTCTCTGTTTATGTTGTTATGTTAAAAACTAATTAACAGAGCAATAGTTTGTAACATAATGTAAGAATTATTTTCTGTTAAATGCTAGTGTTAGTCAACGAGTAGATGGAGCTGCCCTTAATGTTCGCAACTGTTTACAGTTTTAACCAATCATTCTGCCAAAATAAAGAATCAATGATCTAATACAAATTCCAAACATAATGAAAATATGTTTCAAAATTGATGGTTATTAAAGCTGCAATTAAAAATTTTATTTTACACGAAAGTTAATACAAAACAAATTAAAAACGAACCAAAGTTTCTATTCAATTCTTATAGCAATCAGTATGAATGAAACCTTTTAAATTAAGAATAATGAATTTTGGCTTACGATTTTCCCTTTTTCATCATTGTCCTTCCTTAGTATACTTCTTATATTGACTCCTTTGATTATTCTCTGAATATTTCAGCCACCAGACGATGATGATTAATTTGACATTCTTTTATTAGCTTCCCTTTGACTTATTTAGTTTTGCATTGTGTCATCATTTTTGGCCATAGATTAGTTATCCTTGTTCTTAGGGAACATGCCTTTTCTTTGGGTTGTATTTATATTCATTCTTTTGTTCAGATTCTCCTGGCCAATTTTTTCATTAGCATAAGTAGCAATATCCTGTTTCTTTTCAGCTTACAAAAATTCTATTCAGACTAAAGGCAAAAATGCGCAATTGCTATGAGACTAGACCGGATGCTGGGTCCTTTTCCAGTTGTCCTTCCTTGTCCCTGCCAACACCCGCTAAATCTCTCTCTGTCTCTCTGTCTCTTTCCACCATCCATTACCAAGTCTAATGCAACTTTTGTGTTGCACAAAAGATGCTTCGTTGCAATTTTCAGGCGGAATGAATTGCTTGCCAATAATCCTCAGCGACAGTTGGCAAAAATGCAATTAAAAAATTTTCACTTTGTTTTTTGGTTTTTCTTTTTTCTTTCTCTCCCTCTTTCTCTTAGCATCCCTACTCCTCCTTTTTTATTTCTGTATATGTGTATGTGTGTATGTGTGAGTGTGTGCGTTGGCCTTTTTCGATTTGTTTTGCGTAAGTTTGACAGCAGAGCAGCCCCCTGACTTAAGTCATCATTCCATTTCCCTCTCACACCATAAAAGAGCTTAAGAACATTCCTTCATTTAATAAAATGCGTGCCAAGTTGACAATTTTCGCTGGGCTTTTGTTAAAAGGATACGTCGAGAATCAAGGAAAAAAGTTTCTTCATTTTCAAACTTGAAGTTTTTAAGCCCCGCCCAGTCGTCAATCAAAGCAACTTGGTGGAACAGGCAAGAAAAAAAAAGGAGGCGAGGGCAACATCACCAACAACACCAGCAACAGTTGTCCAGGTGTTTGTATTTGTTCCCTGCGGCACAGATCTTGGGTTCCCTTTTGTCTTAGGTGTTGTAATGTGCTAAAAACTAGTCAATAATATATCTCTAGTCTAGGGTTGCAACCGAAATCAGAAATTTTAAATAGTAAATAGAGAGAAAAATAAAATTTTTAATAAAAATGAAAGAAATATTTTTGGAATATCTCTAGAATGTATGGAATTCGTTTCAAAACTCTTGTAAATTTTTGAAATATAGTTATACACTCCGATGGATAGACAAGTAACAATCAGAAAGATCTTTTTTCTAGTAAAACACAAAAAGGACTTCTGCAGCAATGTAGATAGATGTTAAAAAATTAAAAAATGTTTAAAAGCTTACAAATGTTTATAAAAAAAGGGAAATTATAAAAAAACAGAAGTGAATCATTGTAAATAAATAAATAAAATTCCCTTAATTTTGTTTTTAATATATTTGTAAATAAATTAATAATGTAATACAACAAATTACTTTTCTATTTTAGTTTGAAATAAATCAAAATTGAAATATAAATTACATCTTTGTTGTGAGATATTAAATTCTAATTATTTAATTGTTTTGAAATAAACTAGAAAAATTTTTTAATGGCATCTTTGTTTTAAAATATTTAATTCTTTTTTAAACTTCAATTTGTTGTTTTAAAATTTGGTTTTAGTTAATTATTGTGAAGTTTAAAAAAATTATCTTTTTTATTTTACAAATTATAATCAACAAAATCACAATAAAATGAAAATATATTGATTAAATTATTTCTTTGTTATTGATACTTTATTTTTTTATACTTTATATGCAAATATAGAAAATTTATGTATATATAATTAACATTTAGACAAAATTAAAAGACGATAAAAAATGTCTAATGCAAAAAAAACATAAAAAACGAGTCAAAGGATAGTAATCTTTATAAATTTATTATCTATTTAATACTATTATTATTTTATAAATTTAGTATTTAACTTAGATACTTTATTTTATAATTTCTTGTTACTTAACAAATCTATAATTTAACTTTAATTATTTTGTCATACGAATGGACAATTAAAAGACATTTTAAAAAACTGCTGCAAACAAACAGTGTTGAGAAGCAAACGTAGAGCTGTTAAGAAAAACAAAGTCGGTTCTGTATATCTATAATAATTTCAATTTGAAAAGAAGTTGCAAAAATTGCGAGACAATCCTTTGACGGAGATTTTATACGGCGGGAACATATGAACATAAAGATTACATATATAAATTGTTAATATATCTATCTATACTATATAAATCAGTTATATATATATCTATACATCGATTAAAGCAGAATAAGACTTCTCATTTAATATTTTGATAAAGAAACAACAAAGTCCTCAACAAAATCAAACAGTAAAAAAATTCCCAACTTAAGTATTTCACCATTAATTAATTTTCCGTATGTAGTCCTTGATGAATATAAATAGATTTCCTGATATATATTTTTACTATGATCCATCAACAGTTTCCTTTTTCAAACATTCTGCAGCCCTAGTTATTGTGATTACAATTGTTGTTCTTGTTTTGTTGTTAGGGACAGCTGCGTGTAAACAAATAATCTAGGCTCAAAGCAAATTCAAGACCAAGCCGATGCCGAGAGCTTAAAACTGAAGTTCAAACGAAGCCCCAAGAGCCACCGAAATGCATGTAAAACTCCAAAGTGGACCACACGCACATGCTGACCATGTCCAACCATTGAATGTGGATACAAAAAAAAAAAAAGAAAAAAACCAAGAAAACAAAAACAACAAACAGCAACAAAAAAAAAGTCGGCCAGGTATACTACCCTACTTCACTACCGCTTCTCCTTAGTAAGTCCTACTCCTCCTTCCCCCTTCTTGACCGACCAGTACACTGTTTTAACGTCACCGTATTGATTATTGTGATCTGCCGTATGCCCTGACTCTACCTCTGTGGGTAATTATGCAGACGAAAAAAGGGGGGTGAGAAGGGTTGTATGAGGTAGAAGAAAATGTATAGATAAGAGACGGGTAACGGGTAGCCGGAATAGGGAGTAACCGGGGGGGCGCTGCTGTCATTTATTTTAAACGATTCCTTTTACACATGTCGGAGGCTGTCGCCGCCAACGTTGCCGCTGCCACCGCTGCCGCTGCTGCTGCCTTTGCTGCCTTTGCTGCTGCTGCATGCATTTTGCGTTGACGTTGGCATGCCAATCATTTCGCGTTGATGAAGTGTGAGTGTGAGGCAAAAATGTTGTATCCATAAAACTTGGGTGACGCGGTGAGGTAGGTTGGGTCTTTACCCAGTTTGTTGGCATGTCAGTTGCAGTTTGGCATTTTGCAAATTGCTGATCGATTTGGGTTGACAGACAATCCGACAGACAAACAGACAGACAGACACACACAGACAGTCGGTCGTCATTCAAATGAAGCGATTACCTCAATGAATTCATATACAAAAAACAAAAAAAAAAAATACTCAAAAATCAAATTTCAAATAGATTCGTAACGATTATTTGGGCACTTATGAGTATATTCACACATAGTTATCTAGAAAAGATATTTTTTTTTTTGGCCATCCATCTTTATCTTTAACTCATCGCCATCATCATCAGCCTCATTCACTTACTCACCCAGTTTGATGTATTTTTTTTTTCCTTGTTTCATTTTTCTTCTCTTTTGTTTTTTTTATTTTTTCTTCAATAATTAATTTGTTGAAAATGCAACGCAACGGGGCCACCACCAAAGACCGAGCCCGAGTCCAAGTCCGAGACGAGAGTCAAAGCCTGAAAACCTGGCCCTGTCAGTAGCGAATTGCATTATGCATGAGCCTGAGAGCCTGGACATTGGATTCGTCGAACTAAGTCCCTTAGTCTTGTCTCTGTTCTCTGCCGTGGCTCTTGAGTTATGCGCTTTAGAGGCGCCTTCAAGGTTGTCTCTTGTTTCGTCAACTCATCTCGTTTCGCTTCCCTCCCCCGCCAACCCCAAACCCATCTCATACACGCGAGCTGCTCTTCTTGCCACTCTTTTGATTAAGTCACTAAGATTTTTGTTCCACAGCTTTTCCAACTAATTTACTGTTCATTTGTCGGAGACGAACAGACGAGACGCAATACTCATTTCCTTCCTGTCGGTAAAAAAAAAAAACAATAACAAAATAAAAGAAAAACCCAAAATTATAATCTTTTTTTTTTGTGTTTTTTTTTTGCCGTTGCTGTTTCTGTTGGAGTTCTGGGAAAACCCCCAAACAAGCAGCAGGTAAATTCCTCCCACCCATCCCGGTGTCCCATTCTCCTCAAAGAAACATAAAAAAAAAAACACAAGATTTCAAGTCAGCATAATTTCACAACTTTACGTTTGGATTTTCTCGCTGACAAAGCTGAGACGGCCAAATATATATGTATGTATATATATATATATGTATGTATATGTAAGTATGTATGTATGTACATATATAAATGTAAGTGTATATATATGTATGTATGTATGTGAATGCGGTTTATGCAGACAACTTCCTTGATATCAAATTTGTAAAATATTTTAGAATTTTTTTTTCTGTAAATTTTGTGAATTTGTTAAGGAGAAAAATATTATTTTTATTATTCAACTATGCCTTATATTAATAATATAAAATTTGTCAGTTCTTATAGCTAGTTCTCCGATTAAAGGTAATTTTATAATTACCTGTTAATCATAGTATAAATAAATTAATAAAATTTGTATTGTATTGTACAGTTTTAAAATTAATTATAATTAATTAATTAAGTGAGCAACTGATATGAATTAAGACTTCTTTTTAAAGTTGTGTTTCTTAAAATATTTTTTTTTTGGTTACTTACGTCTTTTTATAATATTATACATAAAGATTTATTATAATAAAAATCACTTTTTTATATTATTAGAATTAATCGAAAATTTAAAATAAAATACAATTTAAAATTAAATTATTGCTTAGTATAAAATATTAATAATGTGGGAGATGGAATTATTTATTCATGTACCCAAGAAAATTATAGAAACATATTCAATTGGTAACTTTAATTAATAATTATTGAAATATGAAACTATATATTTAAAATTTTAAAAACAATTTTGTTAATATTTTTTCTTTAGTTCAAGCATTTTTTTGCCCTTAAATGATTAAAAGATTTAATAAAAGAAAAACTAATTTTTCTTAGACAACTTTCATTGATGAAAAATGATTAATTGTGGAAATGTGAAATAATTTGTTTTTGTTTAATAAAGTTTCAAATTTAAATATAATATGTAAATGTTAAACAACAATTTTCTTTTTGTATAATAAAGTTTCAAAATTAATTATAATTAATTAATTAAGGGAGCAACTGGTATTAATTCAAACTTCTTTTTAAAGTTGTGTTTCGTAAAATATTATTTTGAAAGTTTCATGTCTTTTAAAGTTTCATTTTATCAAAATATAAAATATTAATAAACATAAACCAAAAATAATTAACATAATGTTAATGAGTTAACATTAACATAACATGATTTAAATTATCATTAACTTGTTAAGTCTTAAGGAGACTGAAGAAAGTCTGGTTTGGATTTATAGATAATTTAAAAAACTTTATTCTAAATTATAATTTAAAAAATTGTATTCTAAATTATTCAATTGTTTCTCTTGTTTATATAATCCTTTATGTATAAATATTAGTAAGAAGATTTAGAAAAATATTCAATTGTTATTGTTAATTATAATAGTCCACAAGATTTGCATAAAAAATTGTTAAAAAAAGTTATTAATAACATTTAAATATCAAATTTAAAAAAGAAATAGAAAATTGGAATTCCTTAACTAGAAAGAATTGTTAAAAAGGTGAAATCTGTTTATATATTTTAAAAAATAATATTTATTTTATTATTCATGTTTTTTCTACCATTTTGATTCTCATTAGACCTTCTTTGTTAGCCGTGTAGAAATCCTTACGTTTCCTTCTTATATTTACTATTAAAAATATTTCGAAAACAAAAAAGAAAACTTATGATTTCTTACATAAAAAATTGGCTAAAAAAGAACGTTGGTTTATAATAAATTTCTTAAATTTTAAAAATTTCACAAAAATGTATTCGCTGTGGAAATGTAAAATAAATTGTTTTTGTTTAATAAAGTTTCAATAATTATTTCAATAATTTCTTTTTGTTTAAGAAAAGTATCAAATTTAGTTATATTTAATTACTCCTATATATTTATTTTATATAAACACATATATATACAAATATCCCAAAAAATCCTAGTTTAATATTTTTAAAATTTTCTCATTTTCCACACTTTTTTTCCTTAAAATATCTTTCCTTAGCATAATTCCGGCATAAACATTATTGTGCTCTCTGTCTTTCTCTCTCTCTCTCTCTCTGTCTTTTGGTGCCGGGGGGGCTGGTCACTTGGAAGTTTTAAGCGTGGACTAGGCCATGCCTCAACGCCTGTTGTTCGTATCTAATGTTTATCTTCCGTGTTTAGAGCATCTTGGATTACAATGTGGGTGCAGTGGCAGTGGCAGTAGCAGCAGCAGTGGTGGCATCACTTGCCGGGATGCGGCCGAGTGGCGCTCAATGTTTGCATTGAAAGTCACGTGCCGCACATAAAAAATCAAAACGCATTTGATGTTGTTGTTGTTGTTATTATTGCTGCTGCTGTTGTTGTTGTTGATGTTGTCGTTTTCAATGAAAACGAAATTCAAAAATCGACAAATGTTGGCGCGACAAAACAAAACAGAACGAGCAAAAAATAAAAAGACCGCACAAATACTGCAGAGGAGTATTGAGAGGGTAGGGGTAGTGGGGAAGCTAAAGGAGCCCTCAGCCCTCATCAATGGACAGAGGCAAAGCCCCAGAGCGGCAGCAGCAGCAGCAGCAGCACATTAATTAAGGCAAGAAACAAAAAAGTTATACGTATTCCTTCTATGCATGTGTTTGTGTATGTGTGAGTGTGTGTAGATGTGAGGGGAACTTCGTATTGTCTTCGTGTTTGGGCCTTCTTCGGTTTTTAATGTTTTTTTTTTTTTGGGCGCTCCGCCTACGCTGACTGCGATGTTGCTGCTGGCGTCCAACGCTGACGTTTTAAGTCTGCCCTCTGCCGCTGCTGGCGTCAATATTACGATTTTGTGCTCTTTGCTCGGTTTTTGGTTTTCTTTGCGCACGACTCTCGGGCATTTTGTGTTTGCACGTCAAACCAGGCAGACGACAGCCACAACGAATTCTCTCCATTTCCGCCGTGTACGTAGTGTTGCGTGTTCCTGTAATTGTTGTGTTGGTGTTTGTGCGTGTGTACGTGTGTGTTTATGCATATGCGTGTATGGTGACAAGGACCCGGAAAACAAAATCATCGCAATCATATACATCTGTATATGTGTTAGTGTGTATAAGTGTATGTAAAGCAGTAGCACTAAAAGCACCGCTAGATATAACGGTAAAACAAAAGCAAAATTAAATTACGCATACAAAAAGTGAAAGAAAAATTTGAGTGCAAAATGTTTTAATAGAATTGTAGATGACTCTGTCTCGTGCTATGTGTGTGTGAGTTCGTATGCGTATGTGAGAGTGAGGTGGGCTAATTGCTAGTGTAGAGTAGAGTAGAGAGCTACCCAGCCACAGGTGGCCCCGAACCACAATCGTTAGCGCCCCTCGAACGAATCCTCCCCCTATGTTGCCTAACCAATTGTTGCGGCACACGCAAATTCGCAGAACTTTAATTGATGTTGTTGGGCTCCGTGGCTTCATGGTCGTGTGGCCGCAATTAGCAAATCTAACAGTTCCAAGAATCGATTCAATGCAGCCCCAAAAAAAATTAATTGGCCGCTCCTCCCCCCCACCAACCTAACAAAAAGAAATGCCGAAAAAAAAGAACTAAACTGTAGCAAACTGAAGATAAAAAAAAAAAAAAATTTCTCTTTTTTTTTCTTTTATGTTTCATTTTTCTTTTCGTATTTTTTTTTTCTTTACTTTTTTTGCGGCATGCCAAAGAAGTTGTCGCAGTAGAAGATGAAGAAGAGAAGTAGGAGGACATGGGAGGGTTGGGTAAGAAGACAGCAGGCGACGTGTGTCAAAGGTTTGACAGGCCTTAATTGTGCACAGCAACAACAGAGAGGGGGAGAAATGTGTGTGTGTGTGTGTGTGTGTGTGTGTGTGTGTGGGAAGGACAAGACAGCCAAGAGGATAGAAGATTTGTCTCTTCTGTTTCCTTTCACCCTCTAGAGCAAAATGTCTTAAGAAATGAAGGCTGGACTGAAGCTAAGCAGGATTAGACTAAAACAATTTGAGCCTTAATGATGGCTACAGCTGAAAATAGATTGCAACTATAAATATAGGCCATAAATATAGTTAAAAGACATTCATGACGCACAGGATAACAAAATCAATGAGTTTCCTTTTGAAAATATGAGACAATGAAGCTCAAGTTAAGCCTAAGGACAAAACAGGTGTCAATCAATTTGTTGGGAATTTTACCTCACTCTCATATAGATTCACACATACATAGACATATAACAAATCTGATTAATTAATCGAGTTAATAAGACACAAAAGATAAAAATGCGACGGCATTGCCTGGCCATGTTGCCAGGACACTTGATCCTGCCACCTCTTCTATTGCTGCTACAATTGCTACCACTTCAAGCCGAGATCTCTTATCGTACACCCTTGGCCAGCAATCGTATTATCTTCGAGTCATCAGAATCATCGATAACGCCATCGCCATCGCCATCATTAACTCCAGCAAATGCAAATTCCCACTCCATATCCAGTTCATCACGTCGTTGTCCGCAGCTGCAGCGCTATCATAAAATGTTAAAGGACATTGATGATGTCGAGGATCTCTATGTGGATGTCCCTGTACGAATTGCCTTCGAGGAGAGGCAAAAGAAACGGTAAGTTCTTTACCCACTAATACGTCTAAGTGCGCTGGCGACGCCGCCTGCCACACAAATCAAATTATGGCCAAACAAATATCCTACCAAAGGACCCGTGGGCGAGAAAAACAAAATCACCGAAGAAGAGAAAAAAAAAAATAAAATAAAATAATTTATAACCACAACGTGTGGCTGGCCAAACAAAAACCAGCGCCAGATTTTTACAGTTCCCATAAATGTGAATCTGTGCATGTGTGTGTGCTTTTGTGAGTGTTTAAGTATTTGCGTATGTGTAAGTGTGTGTGTGTGTGTGTCAGTGTGTTTGTAAGTGTTTTCTTGTTGTTTGTCTAGTGAGTAAGTTTTTGTTCCTGCCAACAGCTGCTACCCCCAAAAAATAGGGAACAGTGGCCTAAAAAAGTAAAAAAAAAATATGGCCTAGAAGTTAGCTAAGGCTTAAATGCCACACAACTTTGTTGCCAATATGAAAATTTAGGCTAACTATTAAGAACTTAATATATATTCTCTAAATATATCTAATTCTATATTGATTTTTGATTAATCCAAAGAAACATTGAGTTTTAAAGAGCGATTAATATAGGAAATATAAAATTAAATATGATATGAAATGAAATGGGATATATAATGTTGAATAGTTTAGTAAAATATCTAAACTAATTTTATCCATATACATTTAAAAGATTATAGTTCTAAAGTGTAGCCCAAATAAATCTAGCCTTTGTCAAGGCAATTTTTTTTATCAAATTTAATAAAATAATATAAACAAATTGATAAATAATTAAGAGAAACAAAAGTTTCAGAAACTTTCAATACTTTTTAGTTTTTCTTTCTAACATTCAAATATTGATATATTAAAAATTATTTGCTATTATATTTTACACAATTTTCCCTTCTTGTTTATTTTAATTTTATAATTTTTACATTTTTTTTCTAATATATATTTATTGTTCCATCATAAATGAATTTCCCTTAAATTTTGCACAACTTTCCCTTTTTGTTTATTTGATTTTTATAATTTAAAATTTTTTTATTATTATTTTCCATTTATTGATCTATTAAAAATTGATTTCCATTTTGATTTTGCTTAATTTTCCTTTTGGTACTCTACCACAGTGCCTTTGCTGCGTTGCACGTGGCGTATGAGTAACTTTTTGTTCATTTTGCTTAGCTTTTCGCTGTAGTTTTTATACATATTTTTTTTTGGGCTTTTTTTTTTATTTCCTGGTGGGTCAAGAGAGGCCCGTCACGTTTTCGCTTAGGCATTCTGGCAGGGATTTCTTTTTTCCATCATCTCCAGTGAACGTGCAAACAGTTTTTTTCTTCTTTCTTTTCTTCTCGGATTTTGGTTTCTTTTTTTTTCCCCTATTTTTTTTTTGGCATTTTGCTGCTACAGAGAATGCTCATATAACATTTTGTTCGTTTGGCATAGAATGGCCGGCAAACATTCAAATTAATGTCTTTGGTTTGTCACTTGTCGTCAACTCCTTTTTTGGTGCTTTTCATTTTGTTTTTTTGTTCGTTTTTTGGTTTGCTTTGGTTTGTTTTATTGTCCCGCGACCTCAGCACAGCGACAACTGCTCCAATTCCAATTCGAATTGCATCTCAAGTAACCAAGTTTCTGTGGCTTCAGCTCCAGAGCTTCTTACAGTACGTGATGTTCGTCTCATGTTGCTTATAGTTGAAGCTGCGATCTCTGTGTTGCTGAGCGTGTGAAAAGGAGCAACTCGCGCGCGTTCTTTCACAAGACGTACCAATTTATGGCGCGTGCAGTCATTAAGACTTTTGCTAGAATCATCCAAAAGCAACAACATTAACACACATACACATATAGGGATGCCTTTTTAGCCAGCCATGTCTCTCTTCCCATGAGCCTGTTGCCAGCATTTCTGTTCCCCTGTCGGTATATCCTGGCTGCCAATCAACGTATAGCCGTTAATATTTTTGCGCAAACAAATCATAAATATTAATTTTACGACTTAATTCGACGGCACAATACGCGCTCCCGTTCTCTCAATTCTCTTCCATATGAAATGACTATGTGGAAGCTGAAAAATGAATATGCAACACGATGAGGTACTGGGCCACTTGCCGCTTCAACGACCACCTGTAGCAGTTGTACAGTTCTATATAGTTCCAGTTGTAGTTTTTGTGTATCTGTGTGTGTGTGTGCAGTTGCCATTACATAGTGTAGGCAGCGGCCCGAAATCAACAGAATCAAAATCCAACACTCCAAAAATATAAGAACAAATCAAAATAAAAAGTAAACTCTTGGATATGGTATAGACCAATTGTATACTCCTTGAAATGAAAAAATGTTGGCAATATTAAAGGTTTAAAAAAAACTCAATTTGGTAGATGAAAAACTGAAAATATCTTCAGCATATTGTCTGAAAATTTCTTGTTAACTTTTACGTTGCGAGTTTCTAGCGTTTTTTAACACTAGTTTTTGATTTAACTGAAAAGAACTTTCAGTAAGGTGGCAATATTTCTTGCTTTTATTTGCTCTGATGTTATTACCAAAGTTATTTTTTTATTTTGTGAACAAATAATATAAAATTTTTATTATTATTTAGATTGCACAAAATGAAAAACATTGGCTTTTTTTTTTTTTTTTTGTTTTTAATATTTTTTAGTACATTTTTAAATGAGTATTTAGTAAAGTAATTTAAATTCAAATTATTATTTCGGTCCCTCATTCCTGGAGCATTTTCCTTCAACTAGAGATTCAATAAAAGAAAAATTCCTGGGTTTAATTGAATGCCATTGCACCAAAAAAAAAAAAAAAAAAAATAGTGCACATTTTCTTAACATATTTTGTAGCATAACATTTTACTGCAAGTTAAAATTTTAATGTTAAAGAATGTTATTTAACATTTGGAAACTGTAGAAAATGGGCATCTCTTTCTCATCAACGATTTTATTGTCTTTTTTGCTTCTTAGAGTTTTTCAACACAAATAAGTATAGGTATTTTAAAAAATCTTCTTTAATAAATTAATCTTTTATTTTTTAATTGTATATATTATAATATCTCTCTTCATAATCTCTAGAAAAAATTTTTTTATCGTTTTATTTTTTTATTAATTGAACAAATCTAATAATCTTTCATATATTTTTATTATTATTTTATATATATATATGTATATTACGTATATTTTTATACTTAATTTATTTATTTTATATGCATATGTATATATATATTTATATTATTATTATTTTTTTTCATTATTTATATTCCAAGAACTCCTTTTAATTTTTTTCCTCTTATTTATTGCATAAACAAATTTTTGTTTATCTATTTTAATCTTTTTATTTATTGCTTAAAACTAATTATTTTCATTATTTTATATCTTATTTATTATATAAAACTTATTTTTCTACAAGTTTTAATGAAAAATTAAACTTTAAATGGATATTTATTATGTTTCTTAATTTTTACATCAAAATTGATTTCTGAGAATTAATTAATAAGTAGTTATAGCTTATAATAAGTAAAAATTATTCAATAATTATTAATTTTATATAAAATTAAATTTAAAAGGCCCAAGTAACTAGTTTTCCTTTTGTTCATTTTATAACTTTAATATATTTCTTAAATCCTTTCCTGACATTCCAATTTTTCTTTATTTTAGGGAGTTCCCTTAGTTTATTAACAAATTAAACATGTAAACAGCCAAACAAAACCATTTAAAATTATATTAATAAATTATATAAAGGCAATTAAAAAATTTCTTGAAATTTCCATACATAAACAATACAAAAAACTAATCTACCCCATTCAAAGGTATTAAATAAACATAAAAATTATATTATGCTAGACAACATTAAAAATTGTCATAATAAAAGAAATTTGAATATACATTCATTATATATTTTTTTTTAGAATAAAATAACATAAAAGTTGTCATGAATTTTAGAATTTTAAAATGGAATTTTCTATTTGTTTATATATATATTTTTTTTAAACAAATAAAAGTAGAGCCATTTTTATGTTTGTGATTGAGCCTATGTGAACATATAGAATATATACCTCTATATATGTAGATGGACACAGGGTGTCGAATGCGAAATGTTGTTAATATGTTTTTTGTTATTGTTGTTGTTGTTGTTAGTGTTTGTAATGTTGCTGGTGTTGTTGCATTTTTATGTGCGCCACAGGCTTAAAAACGATGTAAACAACTTTTATTGCACAGGCCCGACCATCACAGCCCTCTCTCTCTCTCTCTCTCTCTCTTTCGCTATCTCTTTTTCCCTCTCTCTCATAGTTAGCTTCTGACACTGTTTTATGGCGTGAAACTATTTATTTGTAAGCGTATCAAAGGAGCCACAACAATAACAACACCAACAACAATAACAATTTGCCATAAAATGCAGGCTGCATCATTTTTTAGACCTTGCCGACGCATCATCATCATGTTGATGATGATAATGATGATGATGATAATAATGATTGGTTTAATGATGAGGAGCAACATCATTAAGAGCATCACATACGCATCATCCCCAAAACGACTTTTTGCGTCGCCACAAAAGATCTTATAGATCTTACTATATAGTATTTTTAGAATTTTTGTTAAAGAAACAGCAAAAGAAATACAAAAATATACAGTCGAGACAGGCAAACAGAAAAAAAAATTGGAATCACACACAATCGAGGAAAAAAACAAAAAACCAAAACCAAAAAAAAAAAAAAAGAAGAAACCATTGGGGAACAGACAGACACACGGGCGTCGTTGAGCTGTCTTAGGTCCGTCACCGAGATAGAAGACAGAAGCGCCATAGTTCAATAGTCTAAAATTTCACCAAATGAAATATATATATATATATATATATAATATATCTATCTGAAAAGCGAAACACTAAGTGCTTACTGTGTGTGCCCATTTTGTGTGTGAGTAATAGAATGTGAGTGCTATTGGACGCTGGGCATTATTTGAAACTGAATCATTCATAGTAAAAACAGTTGGTCAAAATATAAAAATAAAGATACTTTGTGCCTTTTGAGTTAAATAAAAAGAAGATACAACCAGAGACACTTGTTATTTTTTGCCATTTGATCCTGTCTTCTTTTTACTAATGATGACTAATTGGCTCATATTTAACAAGTAAATATATATATATATAGAAAATATAGTGTAAATATTTATGACAAATCGGTCAGTAAGTTAAGAAATCTTATATTAAATGTAAACCAAAGATTATTCTACCCTCTTTCCTCAACTACTCCTTTACCCAAATTCCAATTCAATGATTGTTGATAAACTAATTCACTTTTTCCTCTTTGTTTATGGTAAGAAAAGTTTTTTATTTTTTTTTTACTTCTTGTCACATATTTTGTACCTTTTTATAGTCCCTTTTTTTTATTGAGCGTCCTTTTTTGCCATTTGGCATCTAATCTCTTGGAAAAGTTTTCAATCGAATTTCCACCCACACGTCTCAGATTAGATTAGCTAAATTTAGTTTAGTTTGAGTTTATTGTTTTTATATCTGTTTTTTTTTTCTCTCTTTTTTAAGTGCTTAGCTTTTATTTGGCTAACATTTTTTTTCATTTGGCTAAGAAACGGTAAATATGCTACTTAAGTGCAATATATGTACTTTGATATTTGTTCATTCAAAAACTAAAAAACAAAAGAAGAGCCAATGTGTGTGTGCGTGTGTGTGTGTGTGTGTGGGGAATTGTAAGAAGGAGTCATCTAAAGACAAGCAGCACCGCCAACTTCCTCCCTCCATTGGTTAGAATGGATGCAAAAATAGAATTTTTGTCTCTGATTCTTTTACTTCTTTTCTTTTCTTATATTTTCCTTCTTCTTTTTTTTTGTGTTTTAAGTATTTCGCGTGAAAACTAACAGAAGCCACCAGACTCTGAGATCCCAGACCCAACACCAGACATGGCCAGACGTTGAGGAAGAGACCAACGTCGACAACGACAACAAAAACAACAACAACAAAACATTGATATTACAGTTTGAAAGGAAGGGGAGGGTGGTTTGTGTGTGGTTGGGGTTGGTACTAGGTACTGGGGATTTGGGGTTGGGTCTTTTCGAGTTGATGTTGTCTGCCTCTCAATTGCAAAATTTATGTGAATTGAGTCAATTTTTATCGCAGCAAGCAATGACTTAGTTGGCTTAGTTAAGTTGACTTGTTTGTCTAGTTAGAGAACAAGAAAACAAAAAAAAAAAACAAAAAAAAGGATAAGGATAAGATGCAAACGTGACACGAATAATAAAATGTCGTGTCTATTACTTTCTAGAGATTTTCTCACTACATAAATAAAGTTTTCCTGCTCCATGGAGTGTTCAATTGTCATCCTCTTGCTCATCTCTAGTTTGTTTGTGTTTTTTTTTTACCTCTTTACAACACTTTTCGCCTTTTGACAGGAGTAAAGCGTATGCTTGGTGCAACATGAATTTGCCGTTCCCACTTGTTTTTTCTCTTCTTATATCTTTTCCTTTGCTGTTGCTTCCTTTTCCGACCATTTTTCAATTCAATAATTAGCTCAGCCAGAAATGTCAAAGTGGCACATACACTGCCTACCAAAAGTATAAAGAAGGGCCCCTTCAAATGCTCTGTGGTCAATACTATTGCAGTATCCGCAAATTCTGGTCTCATTTTTGAAATGCGATTTAAATATGTATTATTATATTGGAAATCGGCATCAATCTTTTGAAATATGCCCACATCACGCATATATCGAATGATCATATTCATTTCATAGATAAAGGGAAATCCCGCCTTCATTATCATCTGAATGGAACTGCTGAAAACATTGCCAGGAAAGGGAAAAACTTCATCGGCATGAAGATTTTGCATTATAAACATCCTATTACTTAAAATACAACGTTTGCCCTGCTCAACAGCCAACATATTATCCGCAGAGGGTATAAAGGCGTCCGATGTATTATAGCCATTGAATACCCACATATCATCATCGTTCTCGAACCAATCTCGACACTCTTCGTGACCTCCAAATGGTATGCCAGCAGCCACAACTTCAGACAATTCATCCAACTGATGCAAATAACCCGGATCCTGAAATGTGGCTATCATTTTGGATGTATATGTGGCCACCACATTCAAACTGTACAATGTCAAAGTTAAGAAGAACAATCGTGTGGCTTCACATATTGGACGCTCCTGTATAGCCACGCAAATGGTCACACCCAAAGCATTAATGGCCGTCAAACTTAGTTGTTGATAATAATTTGGTTCTGGTAATAACTTGACCAATATAAACCAAAACCACCAACTAATCCAAAGCACAATGATAAGACCAATCCAGGTACTCAATTCAAATATGCCAATCATTGCCTGCCAGGCGGGACGACGATCTGCCTTCTTAATGTACCAAGTATAGGCGTCTTGTAGATAAAAATCCGAACCCCAAAAATTCTCGGCCACATCATTATCCGGATAGAATCCACCCATAACAAAATCGCATTCATTATCAGAGAGTTTACCAAGTAAACCATTCCATTCCCCAGAATCATCCACATCACCGCGTGTATCATAAGTGCAATTCACATTGGTCTGAAAAAAAAAACAATAAAAATGGGAAATTATAAGGGTAATCCATAAGAGAAATGAAACACCTACCATAAAATGCAATTGATTCCTCACAAAACCCAATATTCTCATCTCAATGCCAATGACACAATCCGATTCAACAAATGGAGCCATTATAGCAGCACAGACATAGAAGGTACAATTCCTGGGACTAAAACCATGCATATAATCCTGCATAGAGGCATGAACCGATTCGAAACTTGGATATAGGGAGCCATTCCGACATTGTCCCACACTCTGGACACTCAATATGCGACAATCCTCATCGCTATAGTAATCATTCACTAGAAGATTGTAATCAGTCGATGTGTTGGCATAAAGTAATGCCACGCGATGGACATAGAATTTATGCATGAGCTCATTGAAGATCTGGGAAGCCACACGCCAAGGCTTATCACGCAATTGGGCATTGTGAAATAGTACCAGAAACCTTGCACCTGGATTCCAAGACCGCATCCTACTCACATAGTCAAGCATTATGGATTTCAAGCGTTCCACACTATCAATGACAATCACATAGTTATCCGCTAGTATCAATTCACCAAAAGATTTGGCCCTCTTATGAATAACATGATCGGAAACGACACGCAATTGGAAGAGTTCATGGCGCAATGGTTTTTGAGTATCGGTGACGGCATCATTGATGCGTTTACTAAATCTTTCCTGGATTTCGGCAGCCGGTGAGGATATATTAAAGGCATTCACTAGCATTAGATTGTAGGCACGTGTAAAGCGTTCCTGGGGATTACGATAAAAGAAGATTTGCACGAATTTATCCAGACACTCTACACCTGCCAGCCAAGTCTCTGGACCAATATCTTTCTCTGGCAGCATATAGATAACCATATTGGCTGAATCATTTGAAGGATTCACAATGGCAACCACTGCAATGGCCAACGACTGTCCATAAAAGAGGAATATATAAAATTTTGGCCACATTTGCACGCGCGTTGTGGTGAACATTGACAAATCAACTAGCCAGGTGAATCCCGACACGACCAAAAAAGCCTTCTGCCTATTGTTAAGAATACCCTCCATTGAACAGGTGGAGCTTATGAAAAAATTGAGACAGTTGTTACGGACATTCTATATAAAGTAAAACTAAAGCAAATCGGCATACAAAACGATATCAATTAGCATCTAAATTAACTTTCTAATAGTCTAAATTAATTTTTAATAGTCAAAGAAATTAATATCCTTCTTTGTACTGTTTCTTTTTTATAGGAAAAAAGTCCTATAACTTTATAAATTCTATTTAATTTGCTAAAATGCGATATGACAGATCAACCCATGAATGAATATTCTAATTTCGTTCCCTTCTGACGCCATTTTACAACACTGATTTAGATTAAACTGCTTCGAATGAGTTACTTTTAATAAAATTTTAAATTTAAGTTAAAATTTTATAAATAAATTAATAAATAATTTTAATAATGTATAATTTTAATTAAACAAAGATCTTTCATCCTTTCCTTTCCTCAGTTAACGTTTCGATTCAAACATAACCTAAAATTACTCTTATAAAAATCTTAAAAACAGCAATTGGCATATTCCAAATTAAGTTAGTATAAGACAAATATTTCAAATTATCAACTTCCATTTGGCCATTAGTCATTTAACCATTTTACTATGGCTAACAAAGCGCATTCAACTTTCGCCTATGACCCATTAGATTGAGTCTTTAGCCAAAACTGATGTTTGCCATGATATAATTGACTGCTGTCATCATGCAGGCAGCAGCACCAAACCAAACAACAACACAAATAACAACAACAACAACAACTACAAAGAATTGCAATTGCAACATGCAAGGCTTAAATTAAAGCAAATATTTGCACAGTCATTGCGGCGCCACCATCATCATCATCTGAAATCGAGGCAAAATGGCGGCCGAATGGCAACAATGGAATGCATTAAAACACTCCATCAAACAGTTGGGAACCTTTTGGCGTAGTAGCCAAAAAATGTGCATATACGTACATACATACATAGGGAAACATAGTTGCGGGGGCGTTAGCCGACAATGAGAATAAAAAAGGAAAGGAGGAAGGTTTGGAGGGGGGGTAAAGGATGAAAGGACATCAGCAAAATGGCGTTGGCCGGAAGTAGCCGGTCATAAAACTTGAGATGGCCAGCCATAAGCCAAGTCAATGAGTCATTTGCTGCAATGGCGCTACCAATGCAATTCCAAAGCCTCATTTCATGTGTGTGAGTGTGTTTGTATGTGTGTGTGTGTGGGTGTAACGAGGGACACATTTGTCTTGGCATTTTGTCATTAGAAAAATTGCTCGTAAATTTCACATTTAATTACAAAACAAAAAAACTTTTGACCAACAAAGAGAAAAAAAATGAAGAAGCAAACTAAACGAAACGAGTCCAGTCCCAAGCACTTGGACTCAATCTTTGACTGCAACAATGTTGCAGTAATAGCCAGCCTGAAGAAGCAACAGAATGAAGAAATCAAACTGTTGCCCAAGTTGAAGAAGTCGTACACAGGATTACCCTATAATTGGACATGGAAGACAGATTATTATTTTGAAAGATTTTAAAAGAATGATTCTTAATACTATTTTAAAATTTATAATAGATGTAGAATAGAATTCAATATCAATTTAGGATAATATAATTCATTGTAGATGTTAAGTAATATTATTTCAATTTCGAGATGGAATAATATTCAAGGTTATATTGATTCAGGTTAATAGAGATATTTTGTAGGCAAAGATAATGATTTAAGGATAAAACGAGTACAGAATCAATATCAAGAAGTGAATTTATATTTTTATATTATTAAAAATTTTTAGGTAATACATTTAAATACAATTAGTGGGAAAAATATTCGAGTGGGTGAAAAAAAATTTGTGAATTATTCAAAGTAGATTTATTTTATTCTGTTTAGATTCCTCTACAAGAAGAAATATAGTAAGCTGAGGGATTGTCTAAAGTTTATAAAACTATAAGCTATATTCTATAGATGTAGCGCGTTCTATTATTTTGAATCAAGGATCAAAACATATTTGCGTGTTTGTTAAAACTAATCAACCATGTAAGAAGCAAAGGAGACATTCAAAACGCTTCATGTTATTCTAAAATAAAGCCTTGATCAATTCGATTCAAGAGTTAACATATACATATACACAAAAATATTTAAACAAATATTTGAAGTGGTTTAACTATTTGTAATACTTAGTAAAACTGATAGTTTCCATGTTATACATCATTATTATTATTAAACATTTGTTTTATTTTACACTTAAATTTTAATATAATGCTTTACAATATAGAAATTATGATATATGTATATTAAGAAAGAGACGATATATAGAAATTATGATATTTATATGAAGTAGGAGAACTTAGTTGTAAGTTCTGTTTTGTCAAACATAGTTCCATTACTCAATTTTACTTTTTATCTGCACATTTATCCCATTGTATCAAAAAAAAGGCTTTTCTTCTTTATAAACCTCTTTGGATAGGTTGGAAATCAGTATCTATATTGGGCAAATTTCAGTGGAGTAGGTCAAAGATATATAATGGAAAAGTTGTATAATTAAAGTTTAGAACTTCAAATATATAGAATTTTACTATGGCGAAGTTCGACTACATATAAGTCAGTTATTAATCGACTCTTCAAGAGAATATATTAATATATGAATAATCATATGTGGAATCTTCTAGCTGGTGCTTTTATTTTTTTTTTACTTTTATGTATCTTGTTTTGATTATTTTAAATTTCTAAAAAAAAAACTTCATATTTTCTTATATTTCATAAAAAAATGTATTTTAAATATGATTTTGAACATTAAACACGAATATCGTTATATTTGCCATAAAGATAATACAAAAGTTTCTAAATGTTATTATAAAGAAAACCTTTCCAAAGAAATAATATAAATAACAATAGGAATTTCTGTTAATCCTTGTAATATATTATTATTATATGTATATACCCTGCTCTATGTCTAGGGTATTGTTCAGTTAAAAACAAACTCGCTGACTCACTTAACTTGGACTTGAGGGTCCATCTGAATTGTTGACGATGTCGTACCCAAGCGACGAAACAAATTGCGTGTGATAATTTAGTGTCATGATTTTTGACAAAGGGCGTCAACAGTTCACTTACTCCTTTTTTACCTCTCTCTTTCTTTCATTCGTTCCTCTCTTACTCTATATCTTTCTGTTCTTTTGTAGATTTTTACTGAACTTGAACATCTCAACACCACTGACAATTCTCTTTTCGGCGCCCGTGGGGCGTAAGATGTACTACAATCAGACAGGTAAAGGTAACACATTAACATCTTCATCTGCATCTTTAGTTATCTTCTTGTTTTTTATCTTTTTTTTTTGGATTTTTTCCAGCGAATGCTTTGCGACCAGCCGCTGTGGCACCTGGCACTGACTCTGCCATGGGCAGCCTAGTTCTCCCCTGCGCCCTACGCGGTCACTATGATCTGTTTGTCCAGGCAAAACAGAGTGGTGCTCTAAAAGTGGAAGCCATTGCCAAGCATCCGCAACAGAATTGGCCTCTATTGAATTCGACACATCGCATTAGCATAAGGACTCAGAATCGTGTTAGAAAGCGTCAAATGATTATCAAATGGGAGCATAGGTGAATTTTTTAAAATATTTTTCTTAATAATTAATTAATTTTATTAATATATTAATTTTCATTTAGCAAATTTGATTATCATGCTATGCATTATTGTTTGGTTATTCAACGCATGGGAATTTCTTCTACACCAAATTATAGCAATTTTTGTGAGGCTGTCAATGCTTATGTGGAGCAGACACATTCCTTTTCCTCAGCAGCTACATCCTGTTCCACAGCTAGCAATCTATTGGGTCTAATCTGGTCCACACCGGCCAAAAATGAGCGTCGTCTGAATCATCGTCACAATTTGCATATAGTTTGTACGGGGAAACGGCGACAGCAAAAGTTACGGCGTCTTTTGCCCAAGAATACGTATCGATTGGAATTGTATGGTGTCCATCAGAATCGTCAGAATCTTACCATGCTCTTGGGCAGCACTCAAGTGAGCTTTAATCGTACCCATCCCACTGCCTTACGGCAACAGGAATTGTCCTTACTGAAAATTGACGGACAACATGGTGTCCAGGTATATAGTTTTAAAGTACCGGATACGGTGACATCACCGGCCTATATGCGTCATTTACTATTGCCTTGTTATGGCAGTGAAATCCGAGTTAGATTACTAATGCAGCGTAATGAGGTGGCCAAATCGGAGGCGTTCTATTGCCCCACCTACATTCGGCAGACAGGTGTAAAGGCAGGTGAAAGATATCTAATGCGTTTCGAGCCAAGTAACGAAGATGAAACTTTGCGGGCACAAAAAGTCTTGGTTGCTTTAAGTAGCGAGCCACTGTTTCGTGACTTACCGGAATTACCGTTAAACATAACAGTATTTAATGTGCGTACGCGTTGCAATAGAGCAACCATTGCCTGGAATGGATCGCCAGATGAACGAACCCTAAGGTTGGTATCCTAAAAATACCTTCATGTTTCGTTCTGTTTCAACAATTGTGTTTTTTTTTTTTTAGCTATTGCATCATTGTCTTCAATTTGCCGCAAAGGAATCGAAGTGTCGTTGACTATACCAACTATTGCATGGACTTTACGCCAAAACGTGTGACTCAGTATAAAAATTTTGTATGGATTGGCTGCCGGGAGAAACAGAAAAGGTAAAGTTAAACATAAAAAAAACACAAAGAAGTATACTCTTACAGTTCTAGTCTAATTAACTATTTATAAAACAAAATTTAAATGCTGTTTGTTTCACACACCACCTGTTGATATTTGTTTTATATTTGGCGTTTGAAGTCAATTTACTATATCTTATATATGTCTGATCCGACTAAATTTCATACTTTATCTACCTAATTAATTAAAGAGCTTATCTATCAAGTTTCAACCATATAGCTTAAAATTTAAGATATATTTCTGGCAAAGAAACAGACAGACATCTGACCAACTTTATTCCAACTCTATTTTTAATATATATCTTACTTTCTTTTTCAGCACCGATAATATTGAAACGGAGACTATATTAAATCTTACACCTGGATCCAGTTATTTGGTTTATGTAACTGCAAATCTGAGCATGGGTAAACCATTACCCTATCAGACACTAACCATTCACATGGCCAGCCAATGTTTGGATGGTTCTCATGAGACGTATTATTAAAAAAAAGAAGAAAAAAAACAAAACAAATTAAAGGCAACCCAAGAAAAGCTTCGCTCCACAAATTGAAACAAACTATCCGTCGTTGTAAAGCTACCTTATCCAATTCTACACTATACCTACACATGCATACATAATTATATATATATATATATATGTATCTATATACAAGAAAAGCAGAAATCCTGATTCATTTGCGCTAAGCAGAATAACTATAATACCTAGACATATATATATATACATACATATATCGAAATAGATATGGCAGAGTATGAATGAATTGATTTTTTGAGAGTGTGAGAATGTGAGATTGAGTTTGAGTTTGATTTTGAGTTTTGCCAATATAAATTCCAAGTATTTTGCGTGCTTACGAGTAATTTTAGCTAGCTTTAAATGTTTGTATAAATGTTTACTATTATACATATATATATATATATATAAATTTATATATATACATATATTTTTATTGTTTCGATTCATTATATATATATATACAAATATGTTTTTTTTTTTTTATTATTCTTTAGTCTTTAGCAGAAACTTTGCTATTAGTTAATAAATTAGTTTTTAGGCTTTTGCTGTTAAGTTTACCACAAAATATAACTAAATATAATAACTGATTGTATTTTTTGAAGCTGAACTTGTGCAACATGAGGTGGACAATAAAAACACAAAACAAACAAATTAAAAGAAGAAGATGAAGATAAAGAAAACAACAAAAACAAAGTGCTATAAAAAAATAATTGAATAAGGCAAATGATTAACTATTTAGCCACAAATAATGAATAAAATTGAAGAAAATATGACACAAATATAAATGGAAATTTTGTTTTATTTTGAAAAATGATATACGTCTTATCCTATATATACTTTCGATTTCAATAATTCAAATAAAGGATGCGCCCACATGTTTTGAAGTGAAAAAGTGGAACTAGTTTTTCATGTACCAATCAAATGAATAAATTTTAAAAACAAATAAAGTTACAGTTTATTTCAAATAGTATCAAATAAGATTGAATTAAAGCCTTACTCAGTTCAGATTATTTATAAGGATTTGTCTATAATCTTTAGACTCTAAGTGTGGCATCTTTTGGACGAATTCATTGAGGACTTCATTCGAAGAGCTGCCAGACTGCGCTAAAAACTTCATTTAAACGTTCAAACGAAAAACTGAATCAAAGAAGAGCCTAGTAAAATATAAGTTTTTAAAAGTATTTGTCCTATCTAGTAATTCTTTGGCCGTCTTTTGGTAGATTTTGAAAAGTCGTTCTTTATTATCATGAAGACACAAAAATTTGGAATCAATTTTCAAAAATAATTAAATAATTTTTCACGAATTGCAAAAATCTGATCAAAAACAATTTTTTATATTTAAATGCCAAATGAAAGATGACATTCTGCTTAATTTCATTAACTCAGAAAAAGTATACAAAATTCATAAAAGCTGATAGTGATATTCTTTTGATTTATACCTTCTGCTTAAATATGAACGAGACTGATGTAATAAAACACAAACGGTTAATTATTGTTCAATTTTTATTTTATCTCCTTCAAATTAATCACCATTGGAGGCAATACACATATGCCAACGTTTTTTCCAATCATCATAGCATTTCTGGAAGGCTGATTTCGGTATGGATTTTAGTTCCTTCTTCGAATTCTCTTTTATGACTTCAATTGTCTCAAAATGTTTTCCACGGAGCGGCAACTTGAGCTTGGGAAACAGGAAAAAGTCACATGGAGCCATATCAGGCGAATACAGTGCTTACGGAGCGATATTAACATTATTTTTGTTCAAATAATCGCGAACAAGACGTGATGTGTGAGCTGGTGCATTATCGTGATGCAAGAACCATGACTTGTTGTCCCACAATTCCTTACTTTTAAGACGAATGTTCTCGCGCAAACGCTTTAAAACGTCTAAATAATATTCAGCGTTAACCGATCGGCCTTGCGGAAGGAACTCCGAGTGCACCACACCTTCGTAATCGAAAAAAAGTCAGCATAACCTTAATTTTTGAGCGACTTTGGCGTGGTTTTTTGGGTTTCGGCTTCTCCGGGGAGCGCCATTCTGATGATTGTTGGGCTGTTTAGACGTTATACTCATGAATCCAAGTCTCGTCACCAGTTATGATGTGCCGGATGTCCGTATCAGTCATGGCGAACATTTCGTTAGCGACAGTGTGCGTTGTTCTTGAAGAAAATTCAACAATTTTGGAACAAATTCGAAAAACACACTCGAGGTAGACTTGTTTACAGTAGCACAGAAAACAAACTATGTGACATATTACGCTGAAATTTGCCATGTAAGCTTATAACAGTCCTACCATCCACCAAAAAAATTTTTGCCATATGTCATCCGCGGACCGTTTTATTGATCAAGTCTCGTTCATATTTGAGCAGAAGGTACAAATTTTACATGGATAAAAATAATTTCACTTTGCCTTTGGCTTGTGATACAACAGACCTTGGAATTGCCTTTTAGTTTTATTAGTTGACAAGTAGTTTTACATTAATACAACGATTTTTGAAGTTTGTCTCTTTGTTATTATTTCATCCCACAATAATATTCAAAATTTGTATTTTAATTTTTAGTAATTCCATATTTTTAGAACTTTTTTTTCCTAACTTATTCTAAACATATTTTTGACTCTTTTGAGTTAAATTTTTTTCTATTTTTTAAAATTTTTATAAAGAAAATAATATTTTAAAATTCATCAAAATCAAACATAATTAGTTAGATGTCTACAAAAACTACCCCATAACAAGGGAATTTCACATCTCTAAAGTAAACACTGATGGAAGAGGACTTCCATTTCTTTGCCGTTCAGGGTAAGGGCCACAAAGAAAAATATCAACAAGTTGCCCACACATTGTAAATAAAGAAATTATAGCAAACATTTTTGTACTGTGCATTTAACTTAAGGCTAAAAGCAAAAACATATTTACTTTTTTATTATAGATTATAAGAAAAAAAAAATTAATTTTGTGGAGGGAAACAAGGATGATAGTATTCCCGCGGATTTAATAAACCGTTATGGGCACCGAAGGCGAATTCCCACCATTCCATAATCTGCCTCCTCCTGCATAATCGGCATTAACTATGAAGAAATTAATCCGGCCAAAGTGAGGGGCTTTTTCGGTTTTCCTTCCCATAAAACAAACAAACAAAATCTACGAGTTAATTTTGTCGATACAAACAACTATACTCAAAAATCCCACACCCACAACAATGTCGTTTCCAGTAATACCGCCGAAAAAACAACGCCTCTTGCTGCCTTCGAACTCGCGCTGCCGCCCGCACTGAGCGGCACACCGAACATACACGCATCTCAACGCCTAACGCTAGCAAAGATCTCGTCATATCTGTGTCTAATTTTAGTTTTCACCAAGAGGGTGAAATTGTCAGACATTCGATTCGCTGTGGCTAGTTAAATGTAACTAATTTTGAATTAAAGTTTGTTTCAGTTAATTTCTATAATATCTTAGACTTTCATTTCGACTGCCAACTATATAAAAAACCTGAAGTCTTATCCACACGAAATGGCTTGGAAATTGTATATTTGTCTTTTTTTGGTACTGGAAAACTTGATATATTTGGTCAGAGCAGATAGTTTAGACGGCTATAAATGGTGTACTGTAATATCTGAAGGACATTGTGCTGATTAATAAATGTATATTAATTTTTTTTTAACAAAAATAAAGTAAGCAAGTACTGATTTGTATATCGTTTTCAATACTTTTCACCTGAAACTTAAAAAAAATAATTTTACCAGACACTCATAACTAAAAAAAAGAAAATTTGAGCAAAATGCAATCAGGCGAGAATCCGGAGGTGAATTCTAACGGGTTTATTTAGCTAGAAAACCAATAACAAATTTTTTTTTTTACTTAGAGCAAACGCACTCAAAGCTATGTGAATGAAGTTGAACGCCTTTTATTGGAGAAGCCAGGTGTTGAGGATATTCTTATAATGAATCGTTCAGGTGTACCCATTAAAACTACCATGCAACGTCAGGATGCACTGCAGCATGCTTGTTTGTACGATAATTTGCGTGAGAAATGCCAGGCATTTCTCACCAAACTGGACCCACCACAGACATTAACTTTACTGAGAGTTCGGACTAAGTTGCATGAAGTGATCATATTACCTGATGGCAAGATCACAGTCCTGGTTGTACAGAATCCAAGTGACACATTCCTAAACAATTGTACAGACACTCATTAAATCTTTAAATGCTAAAATACCCGTTCTTCCAACACTCTCCTCTGCCACAAACAATAAAAAATATATTTCAAGAACTGTAATGGCAAATTAAAACATTTCTTTAATCAGTTGTGTCAAAACATATGCTCCATAGAAACTCATGTTCTGTTTTCTTATCCAGTCGAATTGAAGAAAAGCTAAGCAGTCTAACTATGAGTAGCAACAGTTCTCCATTGTTGAGTGACCGGGAAACATCTAACTTGTCGGAATAACTATGTTAGAAATCATTTTAATTCTACTGGCCGCTATAAGTAAAGTCCTGGCTGATCTGGTAAATGTTACTATAATTCATAATATTATGGGTATTTACACTGAAATCGAAACAACAAAGTTCAATCAAAGCTCGAGCAGTACAGATGCTGATCACCATTTACTGATGTACATGACAGGCCATCATTCTTGGCTATATGTAATAATCGGAATATGGATAACATCCATATGTAAGTATATTTGGGCAATAATGATTCATTTTTTACGTTGGTTTTTAGTTTTTCTTATATGCACCTGTTTATATTGCAAATGCGAGAAGACGGAAACCACAACCACATCGTATTCCACAGATCCAAACAGTTTTGAATTGCAGCAGGTTCATGTACATATGATGGAACCACCTCATATCAAAGATTGTGTTTGTCTGTATTGCCTTCAGCGGCAGTTGGCCAAGGAGTTACAAATGAAAAACCAAACAGAACAGTAAATTAATAAATGGTTTCAAATTATTGATTCGTAATTGTGCCTTAAGTTCGATTCATTCTAATTTTTCTAGAATCGGAAAATAGATTTAAACATAAGGATTTTAAGGATACGAAAATTTGGCGGAACCAGAAAAATTCATTATAATATATTATGCTGGGGCATTAAGTTTAATATGTAATATTTGTTTAATCTAATGAATAAAATATAAATGCTTTGGATTTCACGTTTTTTGCTTGAGTCTAGGAACTTATTTCAATGGCATTTCCTAAGTATTTTACAGTTTTGTCTTTTCAATTTCGTAAAATGTTTGAGATTCTCAATATTTATACCCTTATAAACGACAGGGTACATCACATGATATTAGAGTTTAAAAAAAAATTGTTATTCATGCTTTCGAGCATTGTAAATTCGTTAATTCCTTCATTCTTAATTGTCTTTTTTTAGTTAATTTTCAACTTTGATAAAGTAATGAGATTTTCATTTAGACGCGATGCATTTAAAGTCATGTTGTTCTCTTTGGCCAATTTAATCAAAGCTTCAAATTCTTTGTCTGTATAGGCTTGTCGGGATAAACCCAAAGATTCAATTGATGTTTCAGCAAACTGCTTGATCATTGCCTCACATTCAGTTTTAAATTTCTTATGATGGTCATCGCAATTGTCCTCCGATGAGTTTGTTTTTGACTTCTCGTTTTTGTCGAGACCCAAAGCACGGGTCCAAATTTCTTTTGAATCCTGATTGTAGTTAGTAATTCTCTTATCTAACTTTAGAATTTCATCGGAAACTTCCTTGTTATTAGGATGTTTGGCCTGAGCCTGAATAAAAGCCGATCGTGCCTGATCATATTCTCCGAGAGCAGCCAAGGCACGTCCATAGTTGTAAAGCGACTTCCCGGAGGGATTATTATTGGTCAAACGTTGAAGGGACTTCATCATAATGCAGACACGCTGGGGTCTGTTTAGCTTATTATAGCAGATCATTAGATTTTGCTAAAAGTAACATTTCAAAAATTAAATAACACGATAGTACAGATACAGATATATATATGATACTCACATATAAAGTAATAAGAAATTCGGTTTGCTTGATTTCATCCTGTTCGTCAGCAAGGCGGCAACAATTAAGCGAACTGATGGCCTTTTCGAAAGCTGTGGCTGCACTTTGGTATTTGTAACGTTTCACGCAATCTTTTCCATGCAAGTGCATATCCATCGCCTTGGGATAAACAATAGCAAACTTATTCCGATCCTCAGGCTGCACTCCATCTAAGGCGTCACGATCGCCAACAAGGCTAAAATTTACGACTTCAATTTTGAACAAACCATCGGCTTTTGGCTTTATCCTGGGAGGGCAACCCAACTCGTGGAACAACAAATGGTATGATATAATGAATTCAGCCTGCTCATACGGATACATAGTGCGCACAGCAGCCTCTAAACCTTCTATGACCATGTTTTGACCAGTTTCAAATTCATATTTCGTTCCGCGCAATAATGATGAGTCAAAGGGAGCACCTTCACCCTCCCAATAGGCACTATAACGGACGGCCACCCGCGCTTTATCCGGCACCAGGCCATATTCTTTATCACCCTTGCGGGTAATGCGCTTGTAAATGTGTTCGCTCAGCGGTACCATAAGCCCTTTAAGTTCCTCAAAGGAGTGGGTCCAAGGCGAAATTAACTCTTCATTGTTTATATCTATGTCATTATCACTGTCGCTATCTTCCATGTTGGCCATAGTAAACTCATCCGTCATACCATTTATCTCCGACATATCCACTTCAAACTGAGCCCCAGAGTCGATTAGCTCACTAAGACAGAATGAAAGATTAACACGTGCTTTATAAATGCGTTTACAGTGCACTCGTTTCTTACCCAAAAGACAATGGCTTCTTAAGCAACTGAGTGCCCATTAAACCATATTTATCTTCCATTTTCTGCAAGTGCAAGGAAACACCAATGATAAATTTGTGAAATTGGATTAACAAACAAAACAATTTAATCTCTGCCCGCTTCGACAGTAATGGGACAGACTCAAAATTATCGATAACACTGCCGAAATTAGCGATAAAAATTGTAAGCCAGTGCTGCGAAAAATATAAGCTAAAAATAGCCAAATGTTGAATAGCAAAGATTGATTCATATCAGAATGATCCCTTTTGCTTGATCATTGCTATTTCAACATTTGGTCTAAGATGTTGCGTCAAGTTTGCCGTTTCTACCCGCAGTCAGCTGGTCGATTTATGTCCGTATTTGCCAAGTCCCTGGAATACGATCACCATGGTGAGCCATTGAATGTATTGCATCTGGTGGAGCGCAAATTAGAGAAACCCAAAAACAAACAAGTTTTGGTAAAGATACTTGCCTCTCCTATCAATCCAGTGGACGTCAACATCATACAAGGTAATTATTATTATTATTAGTCTACCCCCATAAATATTATAATATTCTCTGCCCCAGGTAGGTATCCAATCAAGCCCAAACTACCTGCTATTGCTGGAAGCGAATTTGTGGGAAAGGTAATTGATTTTGGTGATCAGGTCAAAGGTTTAAAAAATGGACAGCATGTCATTCCCCTAGCCAACACTGCAGGTGCTTGGAGTACTCACACAATTTATGATGAGGATCAGCTCCTTGCCGTCTCCGAAAAAGTTGGTTTGGCTGAGGCGGCCACCATATATATTAATCCTTGTACTGCTTATCGCATGTTGAAGGATTTTGTTAATCTCTCGCCCGGTGATACTGTCTTGCATAATGGTGCCAATAGCGCTGTCGGCCAGGCGGTACATCAATTGTGTCGAGCTTGGGACCTTAAAAGCGTTGGCATTGTTCGTGATAGAGCAGATATAGAACCACTAAGAAAACAATTGACAAATTTGGGATCGTCACTTATACTCACCGAATCGGAATTACTTACAACCGATATCTTTAAATCTGGCCAATTTCAACGACCTAAGTTAGCCTTTAACTGTGTGGGTGGTAAAAGTGCCAGTGAATTGGCACGTCATCTGGACAATCGCGGTGTTATGGTCACCTATGGTGGCATGTCTCGAGAGCCTATTGCAGTACCCACAGGACCATTGATTTTTAAGGATTTGGCATTTAGAGGATTCTCAGTCTCACGTTGGCATGAAGAATACCGCAATAAGCCAGAACGTTCAAAAATGTTTGAGGAATTATTAAAACTTATGGAGGAAGGCAAATTTGTAGGACCAACATGCGAAATGGTGCCACTGGAGCATTTTAAGGAGGCTGGACATGAAGCACTAAGTCTAGAGGGATTTTCAGGTAAAAAGTTTATCCTAGATATGAGCAAATAAGATAAATTCTAAAATTTGTTTGTCAATGTTGAGTAAATATATTGCTTAGGCTGAAAGATTCATCCAAATTGCAGCTATCAACAAATTGGATATTGAAAATTACAAAGTTTTTATTTTGCTTTAGTACATTAAAATTGCAAACACTTATGGCATATAGAATAAATATAATGTAATTAGATATGTATATGCCAACTGATATTGAGGCGTAAACGAGATTAACAATGGGTATCGAAAAACTAAATAAAAAAATAAATGAGGAATGCTATGCAATCATATGAACAAATAATATATGTATAAGTAAATTTTTATTAATTTCGGAATTCACTTTTTTAGCAATTTATTTATTTCCTTATTTTGCTTGGTCATCTTAAGGTCGACATCTTCAATTTTATAGTTCATGTTGTCCAGTAATTCATTTTGGGACTCAATCTCGGTACCCAGATCGGTGGCTAAAAATTTTAAGCGGGACAGATTATCGCACATCTCCTCCAGATTGGAATCTATTTGGGCCTGGTAGGGATTACCCCGTTGCACTTGCTGCTGCTGTAAAGATGCACTGCTGGAACTGAAGTCACCTCGTAAGCGACTTACTGGATGATTATCATAGCGTTCTTTTGTAGACATCGATGAAACTGGGGCAGTCTTAGTGCTCCCGCTAGCTACATTGCAGTTTGCTTCTTGCGAAGAGGATTGACTACCTGTAGGAGACGCAGTGGCTGTCGGTGGCTGATCTCGATTGCCAGATAAATAGTTCTTTAGGCCACCAAATACACTTTTTAAACCATTTAGATGACGCTGACTAAAGCGAAGTGTGGATTGTACTTCGTCCAGATGCTGTGAGGTCCTCTCCAATTGCTCTCTTTGCTTGGCTAGCTCCACGGCCGTGGCCTTGCCCACCTCCTCAGTTTCGTAAAGCAACCCTAAAATTTATGATGATAAAGAAAAGAGGGCGTTAACCTCCCCTTATTTTAGATTAAACTTGATCACTCATTACCCAAACTTTTATTGGTCGAATCTAGAGTACGTTGCTCAATGGCTCTACGCTTTTCAGCATAGGCCTGACGTTGGGCAGCTATCGAGGGCGAGGGTGAATCGTCATCATCGTTATCATTCTCAAATGGATTTGTGCTACGTTTGCTCTGACTGGGCTTCGAGCGGGTATTTTTCAGAAACAAATCATCATCCACATCCGCTAATTTATCAAAGTCATCGTCAAAATGATTATTCACAGGTTGCAAGTAATTGTTTGCCATGTTATCAAGCAAAATTAAAAACACAAACTGTTTTTGTTAATTTTTTGCTGTTAAGGGTTGCCAGATATGTAAATAATAATCTTGCTTATTCTGGCAATACTGGTTACTTGAACTAACGCAACGGAAAAAGCTAGAAAAATCAATTGCTTTTTTTAATATTGTTTACGATTAACAAATTCAATTATTATGGCAATTTTTACTTGTTTGGCATTAAATTCAAAACGAAAATTCCCAATTAACTACATTCCTAAATCTGTCGAACTTCTTTTGCAAATATAAAAAGTTCGTAAGGTGTTGACTCGGAGTCCCTGGCTCAGAGCTTCTTCTATAATGTTGTGCCCAAATCCCTCGATCAAGGTGTCCTCACCTTCATTAATGGGTTTTCAAAAGCATCTTAAAAGTAGTTTTTACATCTGTCTTATTGTCGTTTATTAGTTTTAATTGACAAAGTTTTTCTTAAGTTCTGTGTAATTATTAATCCCAAACGAAGTTGACTAGCTAATTAGTAATATAATTTTTGTACATTAGGCGAAAACAATCCTAATTTGCCTTATTGTGTGGCTTACAGGCAATCATATAAACTGGAAAGAGTCCTTTAGGAAAGTTTTGTTGCCGCACTTTGCGTACAATACGAAACCCAGCTTCCTTCAGGAAGCGTTCGTATTGGTCCAGTGGACGTGTGACAGAAGAATCTTCATCATCCAATATGACCTTCTTGGTACTGCTGACATTCTCCTTAAGGCAGAAATACGAGTCCGATTGGAGACCTAGACGCACCCGTTTAAAGAATTTTACCAAATCAGCATCCGTTAAATGTCCTAATACCCATTGACTCCAAATGAGATCGTATTGCTTAGTAGGTCGAAATTCCTGTAATCCCACGTTGTAGATTTCGCCCAGGGTGTTGCCTGGCCTGTCGTCTTGTTCGCAATATTCGCGTGCCTTTTCAGCAAATGCGGCATCCTGCTCCACCATATCAACACAGTGGAACCGAGGCATTAGGAGATTCCGTGTCACTCGACCAATACCAGCACCACAATCCAATGCCAATTTATGACCGGGCACGCGTATTTCACGTAAAAAGACATTCGAGCCTTGTATATCGATGGCACTTATGTAGCCCAATCCACCCAACATGCCATTTACAGTGGCCGGCACTGTAGACCAATATTTTTGAGCCTTGCCGTAGAACTCTGGAGTTGGTGATGAAGACGTTGCCATTTTTTCTCCTTCCGCTTGTAAGCCTGCTTCTGCTCCAACCACTTGGCTATTTAAGGGAGCCTCCTTTTTTTCCAATTCATTGTTGTCAATGTTCATCATGTTTGGTAATCTATTTACAATGTCTTACTTTGTAATCACATCGGTTTGGTATTTTCTACCATTTGTCTTGTTATTTAACTTGTATGGCAAGGCATATTATGTTTAATTGATTTAAATTCAAATTCAGAATAAATTACTTTTGTTTTGCTCAGCGTGGTATTGGCGGACTTCCAAAGCTTCTTCCTCTCACAGATGTTTATACAAATGAGCGATGCTGTCGCAGTTTTCAGTCACTGTTATCGCTCCGACTGTGATAAGTATTGTGAAGGTATCATATTTATTCCATATTAATGTTTTTTGATTATGTGCTTAATAGTTTTTTCCAGCTGCGTCTCTGCTGTTGTTGGTATAAAATGGTAATTTTATTTGATCGGGGTTCTCTAATAACATTGAATAAATATTTTCTGTGAATTGCGACAAGTGACTTTACTACTACTTGTGACTACCGCTCATCTCTATCACAATAAGATATCATTGTTATTGTGAAAAAGTTATTTTTTTTAGTTTTTATATTATTTTTCATAAATTTTTAAAAATGACTCTTGATTTAGACGCTACTAAAAAGGATGAAAAGCTATTTCTTAGCACAGCACACCAGGAGTACAAAATCTTAGCAGAATAGTGAGTGGATTACAAACGTTTTCTTTTATGAAGAATTCTCACAAATTTTTACAACTTTGCAGCAAAATGATTGAATCTGAGAAAATAGGCGGCATCTATGTGATTCCCAGCTATGCGAATTCGTTGCGTGAGTTCAAGCATTTGTTAACTCTTCGAATGTTTTAAATGTTTCGTGTATTTTTGCAGAATGGTTTGGAGTATATTTTGGGCGCAAGGGCTTTTACGCTGAAGGGGTATTTCGATTTACTCTACTTTTGCCCGATCGTTTTCCCGATGATAAAATTCTTCCAGTACGTTTTATATTTTTTTCTTGATTACATTTGTTAATTTAATTTGTTGCCCTTTTTTAGAGCATTATTTTCCAGCAGGAAATTTTGCATCCTCTTGTTTGTCCCTTTACACATAGCCTAGACATAAGTCATGCCTTTCCAGAGTGGCGTTGTGGGGAAGATCACCTGTGGCAGCTTTTAAAGTACATGCAAGCTATATTTTCCGATCCCCTGGAGAGCATACGTCATATTGACAGTTCAGTTTTAAAAAACACAGAGGCTGCTGACTTGTTGATTAACAATCGTGATGAACTGGCCAGTCGAATACGTGAGAATGTTAGAGAGAGTCTTTCCCACAAATACGATACTCCCATAACAGAGGATCCGCATTATATAGTGTTTGAGCAGTTCCAATCCGACGTACATGGACCAGTGTTGGAACGCATTAAGGCAGGCAAAAACAAGCAGTCGGAGAGTCAAACGCAACAGACGAATAACGGAGGCAGCGGAGGAGGAAGTGGTGGCTCGGCTACTGGCTTATCGTGGGTTAAAGAAGGCGAATTCAAACCTCTAAGCATTGAATGAACTACATTTAATTCAACTTATAGTTATAATTATATTAAAGTTTATTTTATAAATTCTCCGAGGACTTCATTCATGGGAAATCGTTGGCTATCCTGGACCCAATCATTTTCGAGCTTTAATTTACTGCCTTGCCAATGAAAGTGTGTTGGGGATTCTTGCCCTTCGGAAAATTCAAAATATTGACTCAGTTCTATTGCAAGTTTGGAACGGACAAGACCTATTCCACCCACTTGGGGCCAGGCCGGATGGTAAACCCGTCCCGTTCGGGGATGCATATAAAGTTTCTGCGGCTGAAAATCAACAGTTAGAACATGGCCAGCATGGGCATAGCTTAGGACTTCTACTCCTCCGTCTCCATTCTTGGTAAACTGTTCGGTAAAAACAATGGGCGTGTCATCACATCGTATAAAGTTTCGCTCCCGACCGCAAGGCGATATATAAGGAAAATCCTTTTGAAAGCGCTGCGTTTGATTCATACGCAAACGAGTGAAAAAGAATTTAAGGAAATCTTTTTCCTTGAAACAGCTGGTAAAATTTTTCATTTTGGCATCGTCCAAAAAGAGCTAAGTGGACATAAACAGTAGGAAACAGGGATTATACAATTCTAACTTTGAATATCTCGTCCTTACCATTCCCTCATGATCAATGTAATAGAAATATTCCCGAATTTTTGGTTCTGGGGAATTGCCCTGTATATATTGAACATTACGTGTGCCTAAATTGATTCGAATAAATTGCTTTAAATTTAATAAATTAAAAGGTTTAATTAACATGTTGATTTTGTGTTTAACACGGCCCGCTCAGCTGTTTTCTGTACTCAATCAGCTGTTTATTGTTTAACACTAGAAATATGTAGATTTTTCACAAGCATACAGATACGCACGTAAATACATATATTTATTTGCCCTTTTTCTTTTTGCTGGTGTCTGTCCCGCTTGCCTTTGGCATACGTCCCACCCGCATGTCTTTAAGCTTGGCATCCAGACGTTTCTTAGCGTTTTTTACATCCTCTTCATGGCGGACAGTCTTAAGTGGCTTGGGATGCAGGAAGTTCTTTCGCTCATCTCGCTTAACCTCCTCGCCACATCCATGAACTTCAGGCAGACCATGTTTGAAACAAAATCTTTTCTTGCAATGCTGGCAGTCCTGGCCCATTAAGCTCGTTTTCGTCTTGCATCGAGGATAATCGCACAGATTGTCCACCTCTTTGACGGCGGTCAGTACGTCGTCAAGTCTGAGATCTACCAATTCGCTGGGTATACGCTCAAGGAGCTCCAGCGTATCGTTTGTGCCATAATTTACGCGTTTCCCCGGCTTAGCGGGTGGAAATAGAGGAGTTTCATCAGTCTTGGCCTCAGCTGAGGCAGCTGCTGAAGTTGTTGGTTTATTTGGATCATCTAAACACAGGCGAATAATTCAATTATTTTTCTTAAATTCGAATACAAATTTGATTGCTTTTTCATACCCGACATTCTCCCTTAATAAAAATGTAAACAAACGAATAGTGTAAGGAGTTGGCAGGGCCAGACAAGTGTTGTAAAATGACAAAATATCAACGTTTAGTTTAAATGTTGAAAATCTTTTAATTTTCATTCACAAAATTAAAAATTATCATCTTAAATACTTCAATGCTTTTTATTGTCATTGTAACTGAGTTCTACATACAAACCAATGTTTGTTTTATGCTAATATTTAAACAAGTTCTCCGTGCTATGATGTATACATCTAAAAAAACACATAACATATAATTGTATACAATATGGTATATAAAAGCCGTATATAAATGTTTGGTTTGCTCTTTAACATTTACAGTTTGATTTAAATGCTAATTGTGCAGACAATAATTGGACCTGGCTATGAGTGCGCGTTTATTATTACTATTGCAAAAATATCAATTTCAATTGTTGGCCTCTACACATTTACAATTTGTTCTCACAGTGGCATGCGGCATTGGAACTGGAAGTGACAGCGGCATGAATAGCCTTGGCCACATAATCAATATTTCCTGTATTTATACCACACATATTAATCCGTCCGGTCTTGAGCAAGTAAATATGATATTGATCAATTAGAATGCGAACTTGTTCCTCGTTTAGACCAGTGTAAGAGAACATTCCAATTTGGTTAACAACATGATCCCAATTTCCGGGTGTGCCCAATTCAACAAGCTTATCGCGCAATGCCTGACGCATCTGACGAATCCGACTGGACATTATCCTGATGCTCTCCATCCAATCACTACGCAGTTCCGGAGTGTTTAGCACTTTCGATACAATGCGTGCTCCGTATGCAGGGGGATTTGAATATAAACCGCGAATAATTAAGGTGAATTGGGAATGAACGGCGTAATGAGTAGCTACATTCTGTTGCACCACTGTTAAATTGCCAGCTCTCTCACTATACAAACCGAAATTTTTAGCAAAAGATTGACAAACGAAAAGCTCGAATCCACGCTCCACAAAATAACGTACAGCCCAGGCATCACGGTCAGGATCGCCACTAGCGAAACCCTGATACGCCGAATCAAATAGAGGGAACAGTTTTTTACGTTCCATTAAATCGGCAATTTCCTTCCACTGCTCCTGGGTGGGATCCATACCAGTCGGATTGTGGGCACAGGCATGCAAAATAATTACTGCCCCGGGAACAGCTTGATCTAAATCGGCGAGCATACCCTTAAAGTCCAATTGACGATTTTGCTGGTCCCAATACCGATATGAATGCAATTTGGTAAAACCAGTATCCGCAAAGATCTTATGATGATTCTCCCATGTGGGATTGGAATAATAGACATCAGTGCGCCTCATTAGGTGGCGTAGGAACTCAGCAGCCACACGCAAGGCACCAGTGCCAGAAATAGTCTGAAAAGGAATCGCATTCAAATATTTAATATTAGAAAGATCGTTTCATTAAAATAGACTGAGTCAACTTTTATGTATTTTAAATTCTATGGACTATCAGTATTACCTGGACACCAAAGGCACGTGGAGGGTTTCCCTTAAGAGCTTTGGAATCGGCACCCAAAACTAGTTCCGTGGCGGCCTTTGTAAATGTATCCAGACCTGTTATCAATTCAATTAAAAATGATTAGTTATCTGTGATAGATGAGGAGAGTTGATTTACTCACCAGTCACTGGCAAATACTCATGGTTAATATTCCGATCACTGGCAATGCCTATTTCGGTTTCCCTGACCACAGGCAGCACCCATGGTTCGCCTTCATCTGTTCTGTAGGCTGCAAAACAAGGCAATCGTTATTCAATTTCTAATCTCTTCAATTATTAGCTTATCTTTAGCTATTTACCAGAGTCTAATCAAAGGTTAATGTTAATACAATATGTCATAATATTTCGGCATACAAATAAAATAACCAATTAACAATTATTTTATGATAAAAGACGAAAATTATTGCAATACAAAATTTATATGGCTTTAAATTCCCATGGGAATTTATTATATTTATTTTTGGCAAAAACAAAACAATGTTTGTAAAACTGAAAACCTGTGTCACAGGTTCAAAGAAAGGTCAATAACATTGAAGCTCAGTCTTAGTTAAATAACAAGAATAAATTATAAACTAACATTTCACAATAAAATAAACATTCTTCTGGTTGGACACCTTACATATTTATGATTATGAGAGAATTATGCAATCCAAATGAAGGTAAAAGGCGAAAAATTCATTCATTCTTTTTCATTGGATGAAATGTTCCAAAAGGTGGGAATAAAAGAGTACGAAATTGTATGTAAAGATTATGAATTTTAGCGGCTTGTTAAAAGCACCTGTATAAAGGCCAATAAAGCAAACCTACATAACAACATTTGTACAAACATAAATATCTAGAGGCTTATCATTAGTTCATTTCTACTATATATTATACTATATGCTATAGTAGAGAGTCGGAACTGACGTCAACAGAATTTGTACACAGAAAAACAGAAATAAAATACATTTCTACCTATTAATCTAAAAAAAAAAAACATTTTACCAATATATAAAACAAAAATCTGAGCTGATTCTTAAAATATTTTCTTAAAATATTTTTATATCTGCATAAAATCGGTTAACTAGTATCACAAAACAAAACATCAAAACAAACTTCATTCACTCAATATTTTTTATAGCGGAAATATAAAGACTTATTTCTCTTATTGCTTATCATAATCAATAATTTGTAATCATAAAAAAAAACTTTCTAAAATCCAGGATAGCAACAAATGAAAATCAAAACAATACGACTTCCAAACGACCTCCAGTATTGTCGACCCCCAGTTGAGGCAGGAGAAGAGGCAACAGCGGACTTTTAGCTAATTGATAGCCAACTAAATAACAATCACAGATACACACAAGCATATCACACAGACGCACACACCTACACGTTGTCAGGGCACTCGTACTACATGTAATAACAATTTTCCATTTTCCCGTTGTTTCTTATTTTTTTTTGTTTTTTTTTTTTTGCTTACCACCCACAGATAAATTGACTTTGTTTGGATTTGGATCGTCCTTAAATGCTTGGGTGAGGGCAAACACTTCGATTGCCGGCCCTTTTTTAACATCCGCGTAGATGGACATGATGGAAGCAAAACTAATTTAAACTAAACCAAGAAGTAAAGTTTTTGCTCTATTTTGAGTGTTTTTAGTGAGGTGAGTTAACGCTACAACGGAGAAATGACAAGTGGTGAGACTGTGGGATTGGACAGTGTTGTAAAGTCGTCAAAAACCTGGCGCTAAAAATAAATTATTTAATGGTTCGTTTTGGATCTGTAATTAAGGATTTTATTTCGATTTTTAATGATTGTTTAAACTTCAATTCATCTTTACAAAGCGCAAACTGTCCTCTTTAAGTCTTTTGCATGTTTTTTTCTCTCGTTGGCGCTCTACGGAAGGGTTTTTAAATTCGCCTGCTTAAATTCGCTTCACTTCTAAAACTTAAATTTGCTCCTCACTTGCGAAAGAGCTTCAATTTACCGGCTACAATAATAACAATTACAACTGTGTAAATAAATAAAAAGTCAATGATATGTCAAGTCGCAAGTCAAATGATTTGGAAGCCAATCTGGCTCCAGACCCCCAGGCGCCTATCACAAGAAAAGGATTCCTTATGTCTCTAAATACAGGACAGCCGCTACCAATTCCGGATTGCGATGTGGTAAGTAAAATTTTGTTTTACTGGCGAGTTTTTTATAATTGTATATTCATTACAGTATGGTCGCTGTCGACCTGTGGCTGAATTCGAGAAGTTAAATCGTGTCGGTGAAGGGAGCTATGGCATAGTTTGTGAGTCTAATTACAAATCCACTTTGGTCAGGACTCCATGTATCCTTCGTTCATTCTATTTTAGATCGATCACGCGATACGCGAAGCAACGAAATTGTGGCATTAAAAAAGGTGCGGATGGACCAGGAAAAAGATGGCTTACCCGTTAGTGGTCTTAGGGAGATTATGATTCTAAAACAATGTCAGCATGAGAATATTGTTCAACTCCGTGAAGTGGTGGTAGGCAAGAGCCTCGACAGCATTTTCCTGGTAATGGATTTTTGTGAACAAGACTTGGCCTCAGTTTTGGACAACATGCCACAACCGTTCACCGAATCCGAGGTCAAATGTATAACTCTACAAGTGCTCCGCGCTCTGAAATATATGCATGCTCGATATATAATCCACCGCGACTTAAAGGTTTCCAATTTGCTGATGACGGACAAGGGCTGCATCAAAGTGGGCAAGTGATAAATGTCCATATGTATATTTTAGTCAAGTAATGATTCTTTTTACTTATAGCTGACTTTGGCCTAGCACGTCTATGTTGTAATCCTCCTAGGGCCATGACCCCACAAATGGTCACATTGTGGTACAGGGCACCAGAATTATTGTTAGGCTCCCGGACATACACTGCAGCTGTAGATATGTGGGCTTTTGGTTGCATTCTTGGTGAACTGTTAATAGGTAAACCTTTGCTACCTGGAAACTCTGAGATAGCCCAACTGAACTTAATAATTGAGTTATTGGGAGCACCATCAGAGGTCATTTGGCCGGGATTTTCAGAGCTTCCTGCCCTACAGAATTTCTCAATTAGCGTACAGCCATTTAACAATCTTAAAAGCAAATTCCAAATGCTGCGTCCCGCAGGAAGAAGCCTTTTGAATCTTCTCTTCATTTACAATCCTGCATCAAGGGCTACTGCGGAGCAGTGTCTAACTAGCAAGTACTTTGAAGAGCCACCGCAGGGTAAGTTCCACAGTATAAGACAATTCGTGTATTTATTAATTTGTCGCATTTTTAGCTTGTGATCCCCGCATGATGCCCACATTTCCACAACACCGCAACTCGTTGGCTCCGGCACAGACGCAGCAGCCACCACCACCGGATATACCGATTTCCGACCTTCTTAATGTATTTATAAAAAGGCAACGTTTAGAATAAAACAATTTAAACGAATTTATTTTATTATGCAATCTATAAGTACGGCCGGTCCATGGGCGTCTTTTTGGCCTTCTTGTCACGGGCACGTGGGAACCACCGGTGCTTAGTGGTGTGGGTTAACTGCATAAGCTCCTGACGCGCCACTTCTGGATGTTTGTTTTTAAAGGCTTGCATGGCCGATTGCAAGGCTGATTCCTTGATCATTTCCGAACTCTCCGTGACGACCAATTTGGGAAGAGGCTGAGTGTTTTCATATGGAAAATCCTGATCCGGATGCCAGGCCACTATGGTCTTGCCATTTTTCGTCACACCAACGGCCTCGACTAGGCTTTGGCCGCCTACTGGATTAGTATTTACAGCATTTCGTGTCAAATTTGTGGAAAAGAAACGAAAACTCAAACGTGCCAATGACATGTTTTGCTTTTTAGTGATGGGAAATGGAAATTTCGATATCCCATACAAAAACAGCTGTTTGAACATAATCATTTACGAGTTAAATTCAGTTAACAGCACTGTTGTTGAATGAACTGCGGGTAGCTTTAAAGCGGCATAAAAATGTGGATCATCTACGCCCTGGCGGTGCATGTTATGCTCCTTGGATCCATATTCGTGATTTATTTTCGTTCACCTGTCATCGAGGGTCTGGAACCGCAAGAGCCTTTGACTTCGTATGGCTTGGAACCGCCTGCAAATCGCCTGGTCTTGATAGTAACGGATGGATTGAGGGCAGAATCGTTTTTTAAGGCAAACTGCCGGTATATCCCTCATCTGCGTGAGATATTCCTTCACGAAGGCTTGGTTGGCATCTCCCGCACTCGTGTGCCCACTGAATCTCGGCCAGGACACATAGCTCTTATTGCCGGCCTGTATGAAGACCCGTCTGCAGTGACCCGCGGCTGGAAAGAGAATCCCATTGAGTTCGACACAGTGTTTAATAGAAGCGGCCACACCTATGCTTGGGGCGCCCACGATGTCCTACACATCTTTGAAAAATTGGCCTCTGGTGGTCGTCCCATGTACTTTGATAGCTACAATCATGATTTGGATTTTTCTGGTCAACAAAAGACGTATAAATTGGATGAATGGGTATTTAAAAAGGTTCGCTTCTTGCTCCAACGTAAACGTGAAGAATTGCAAAAGGCGAAGCCAGTTGTGTTTTTCCTGCACCTATTGGGAATGGACACAGCCGGTCATGTTCATAAACCCGGAACACCTCTGTTTCTGGAAAATCTAAATTTCACAGAGCATGGCATATGGCAAATATACCACACATTCGAGGAAATCTTTCCTGATAAGAAGACAGCATATCTAATGACCTCGGATCATGGCATGACTAATTCCGGTGAGTGTATTAAAAAAGTCATTCGATTTGTTGTTTATATTAAAGTTTCAATTAAACCTCAGGCTCACATGGTTCTGGGGCACCACATGAAACGGATACACCATTCATTTTATGGGGTTCGGGAGTAGCCCGGTCAGTTTTTGCGGTTCCAAAGCAAACATTTGTGGCCAATGATGAGGGTAAACGATTGCCACTGCATGAACTAGAGCAAGCTCAACTTACCCCATTGATGTCTGCCTTAATTGGTCTTGCACCGCCTATGAATAATTTTGGAGTACTTCCCATGGGCTATCTGGCAGCCAGTGCAGAATACGAGGCAATGGCTGCCTATAGCAATGCCCTACAATTGCTCAGTCAATACCAGATGCTTCTTGAGGAACACAAGCGTGGTCTTTTCGCCAACTATTTAAATGCTTTTGACAAGCTGACTACAGATGAAATCCAAGACTACAAATTGGTTATATCCCAACTGCGAGTTAAAAATTCTCATACCGAATCATTATTCAGGAGCAGATTGATAATGGAGCAGGCTCTACAAGGAATCGACTACTATCATGGATACTACCGGAATGGTCTTCTATTCTCTACCACAGCCACGTTTATGGGATGGATTTTTTATTTATATCGATTGCTTGGCCCAAGAAAAACAGCAACTGCGTCAATGAGGTCAATCTCTACAATTAGCCTGGAAGCTGGTGTTTTGATTCTGTTAATCATACTCTTAGTGGCTCAACGTGTGCAGCTTGTGATTGGCTTTTATCTACTGCTACCGCTATTTGTGTGGCGTCTAGCCATCAAATCTAGTGGGAGCTCTTCGCCTGCTTTGGCATACAGTCAAACTTCGTCACTTTTGCAATTGGCTTCCAAGGAGCAGCTGTTTCTCCTCATAGGCTGTGCAGAACTCTTGGTATTTACATTTTTTGAACGTCGCCTTATCTCTCTATGCTTTGTTGCCTTTGCTGGGTACACCAGTTGGGAGAATCTCAAGTCGATGTCGGCACAGGCTTATGGTAGGATAATACTCATAGCCACACTCACTTGTTTCCCGTTACTGCCTCTTTCGGTGGGGTATCAAAATAATTATCTTCTATTTGGTGGCATTCTGCTTATCCTATTCAATGCTTTGTGGGCGTGGAAGCAACGTAACAGCTTTGGCTTACATACAAAATGCTGCAATGCCTTGATTCTAATCAATGCTGCCATGTGTGTCCATTGGCGTAGTAATCAACAGGCTATTCCCATGCCTTTATATATAGCCAGTTGGATATTTTTGGTATACGCATTCGTCTCGATATGCATTGACAGTGAAACTAATTTAGAGATGCGTCTAGATAAAATATGCTTTAATCTAAGTTCCCTTTATGCATTGCTTTGCACTTCCTATGAAGCTCTTTTTATCCAGTTGCTAATTATGGAGTTAAAAATGTCGTTGGACTCATCCAAATCCACTATATCTAAGACTTTCCAGCAGTCACCTTTACGTTTGGCTTTTACTATTCTTCTTTATACATTCTTTTCACTCTTTGGTAGTGGAAACATTGCCTCGATTAGTTCCTTTGATCCAAACATAACACGTTGTTTCCTTAGCCATTTTGCACCATTCATTATGTCGGGTTTGGTCTTGTTGAAACTGTTATTGCCAATGATCCTCGCCATGTCAATTGTATATACGTACTCTGATTATGCACGTCAGCAAGAGACTCGTCTTTTTATATGCCTGTTGCTTATTTGTGACATTATGGGCTTAAATTTTCTATTTTTGGTACGCAATCAAGGCTCTTGGATGGAAATTGGCTCATCAATATCCCATTTTGTTATAATGGAAGTGACGACATTAGTGCTTTTACTAGTTGCCTACGGGACCAAGTTTTTATTGCGGCTAACTACCAATAATAACCAGACTTACAAACAACATTAATTCTATTACCTTAAATATCAAAATGTACAAAAACCTATTTACAATTAAGAAGTATTATTAAAATTGTTTATTGTATTAGTTTATAAGAAGAGCTGACTTTTTTTGTTGACTAAAACAATGAGGCCATTAAGCAAGGTTAATAGAATACAATACTAAGTCATTCTTATTGTTGATTAGGGCTATAAAACAAATTTATTTGTTTATTAAAAGTCGTTTAATCAATAAGTAAACTTGTAAAACATTTGAGTAAAAATGATATAGCTATAAATGTACATAGAAGATTATAAAACATTTGACTTGTTTTAATGTAAAAGATTTATAAATGAACACTCAAAGGTATACTTTTCTTTGACCGAAAACTTGTAATGCTAATCTTTACCATTTCAATTAGTTTAACCATGTTTAAAAATGAATGCTGAAATAAAATTCTATTAATTTATTTGATAGGATAAGTTAAAACTGAAAATTTTTTGTTCAAATCCAGCTGATTCATCTTTTAAAACTTTGTAAAATCTTTTCATTGTAAAATCTATTCATCCATATTGAATATGGTAAATTTTTAAGAATTTTAAAATGTCTTTAGTTCTTAAGATTCCTGAACTTCTTTAATAAGGTAACTTCTAATATAAGGTAACTCATAAGCTTCAACTGCAAAAGAAAAGTATCTTCAGTTAGTTTAGTTCAATTTTTGTCGGATTTATAGCTCAGAAGGGTTTCAGGAATACGACAGTCTCTAATTTTAATACTTTCTCAATGTCTGGGAAAAAAACGTGTTTAAAAACAGCTTGTTAAATGTAAATGTATATGTATATAGATAAAGGATCTCAAAAATAAAGTAAAACCAGTAAATCTAATTTTTAATATATATATTTTTCTTTTTATTTTAAGCTTAACTTGGGCAATTAATAAGAAATTAATATATACAACACTAATTAGTAATTACATACACACAATGTAAGTTTTAGAATCTATATGATAGGAATGTGTGTGTGTGTGCGGATGTGTGTGAATGTGAGGGTGTGTGTGTGTGTGTGACATGGCACGACGACATCTATCTAATGAGTAGGAGGAGCAGCTGCACAGTGAAATATAAAAAAAATGTTAGAAACAATCATTTAAAAACTAATCTTTAAGATATTGCTCCAATGGATTTGATCCATGGAGTCGCACAGTGGCTGTGTAAAAGAAAAGAAAGTAGTTTAATTAAAGATTAAGCAACTTGTTGGTTGCACTTACTTGACTGTGCCGGCTTTGCTGTAGTGGCACTCTCTGTTTTTTGGGACTGCAGACAGTCTAGCCACTCGGACAACGAGATCTTCTTGTCACCATTCACATCACAGTAGCGTGGCATCTTTTTGCCACATTTACCCAAATTTCTGCAAAAGTTTTGCCCAATCAAAGTAACTATTTAATATGAATTATAAATAGAAACTCACCTGGCACTGGTGACCAATTCACGGAACACTTTCCACTCTTTACGTTCCCATGATTTGTTTTTATTCTTGTCCAGAAATACAAAACTTAAAGTGGCAATACGTTCATCTTCTGATTTCCATATAGTTGTATTAGAGCTAGGATTGAACATTTTGTTAAATAATAACTTGTGGGCGGGAATCCCTTAGTTACCTACCCAGTGTTGCCTCTGGGCAGTAGTTGGGTATTGAGGAATTCCTTTAGCTCTTTAAGAAACTGTGTTTTCCGTGGTTCTGGACAACCTTTCATGGGTCGCACAGCACTAACCACATCACATTGTGGTCGCTGATTCTTTACTGAAGTGCCCGGTATATGTTTGCCCGTGTCCTCGTTGACGCACCAACAATATGGTGTAGAATGATAACATTGCTCGCGCTGATAACGTCCATCTGGCATACAATCCGGTACATAGAGGACACTCTTACCACCATGCTAGGGCAATTGAATATATTTGTTAGAACAAGTAAGGCTTAGACTTAGTTTGCGCTTACTTTCTGCTCCTCCACGGCAACGGCTTGATCTGCCCAGCAACTGGCATCGCCCTCATTCTCGTTATTTGTCGTTTCGGCTGCCGTTTTCGAATTCAAAACTGTGAAGAAATGGGCATTAGCATAGACTCTATCTCTATTCTGCCCTTTTGGAAGCATGCCAAATGGTATGAAAATGGGTTACTTATTGGTTAGTTTTATTGACTAGAACCCAACATTTACGTACTATCGTTAAGAGATGTGCGTGAATGTGGCAAGCTCGAGAAGGCCATTTCATCATCATCCTCGCCATTGCCAGTGCCATCATCATAATTCTCGTCACCCTCCAGTTCCGTATCACCATGCTCCGAGCTCATATCGTCATTGGGATGTGGGCCAGAACTACCGCCGATAATATTCGTATTGGTATGATCATGTTTTTGATGAATAATGGTTGAGTGCAGTTGATAGTGGGTATGGCGAGGATTTGGAGTTGTCGATATCGATATGGTGGTGCCATTTAGTATGGCAACAGCAACATTACCTTAATACGATATGAATAAAATGAATGAATCAGTTTTCAAATCGAATAATTAATACTTTTTTGTTAATGGAAATGGAAAAATGGATCTAAGATAAATAAAGAAGATTCTATGAAGATGTCCTTAATATTTAATCAATTAGAATTAGTTGAAATCTAATACTAAAAATAATGAAAATGTTAATCCATGTGAATAGATAAATACATTAAATTGTACTCACGATTATTGCCATCTTTGGATAGGCATGTGCTCCATTCCAAAGGCGTTAGACTCTCGTCTCTGTCCAAGTCACAGTACTTGCCAAAAGCACGTCCACAGCGTCTGGGCTTCACTGCCTGTGCATACAAAACAGTTGATGTAACTGGGAGTTGGACTAGGTTTGCCTTGGACTCACCCGCTTGACAAGCTTCTTTAGCTCACGAACTTCATGCCTGTCCAGCATATGATTGCCATTTGCATCCAATTGTCCAAATTTCCAATCCAGAACAGTTGAATCCGAAGGCACCTGTTCGCGTCCGGATTGCGAAGCTGAGGATCGCAGAAATTCACTGCGAAATATGTCAATCAATTGATTATTGAACGCCACTCGATCTGCTTTGCTGCAGGCACGTTGAGCTCCTCCACCACCACCCTCACTGGTATTGCCTGCATCGGTTGACTCGGAGTTTAGTTGACGTGATGGTGAGCGGCGGCGATTATTTCGCCTGTAGGCTCGGCACTTGGGTTTCGAGCGAAGTGATGACGTTGAGGTATTCTCTATTGGTCGTCCTAGATGATCGCTACACCAGCAACCCGTATCGCCAAGACACTGCATTGCCGCAAAGTTGCCATCCCGGCGACAGCGTGGTACGAAATATTGCGGATTACGTGCCAGTTGTCGTCGTGAATACTGACGAGCCTCCAAACACGCTGTAAAGATGATAATGAGTATTGGTAATGGATAACTTTTTAGCCAAAAACATACCTTTGCAAGAGCCGCGATATTTTAGGCTTACTTGATGACCGCTACACTGGACACGCAACAGATGACAACGTGTGGGATAGGTCTGATCATCCGTACCGCAGACAGGACCTTCACGTTCATCACATTCCCCCAATTTGGCGGCACACTTGGACATTGTAAGCGTTAGTGTCTGTAAACCCAAATGGAGAAGGTGTCAACTTTGAATTTGAAGCATTTTGTATTAACCCAACCCTTCTCCCCTCTGCTATATGGTCTGCACTCCACCTACATTGTCGTTGTAAGTAAAATCAAACACGCGTAAAATGATTTATTGCATTTATGGCCAAGTCGGCAGCGTCTGGGCCGACAGACTCTCGGTGCTGACTTGAATACGAATGGAACCTGGACATGGCTAATAAGTATGAAAATCAAAGTTGTCAGGCCCATAACTTGACTGGCATCGCGAATACGAGAACCCAAAAGCGAAATCCCAACCCTCTCTCTCTCTCTCTCCCACTACCTCTCCTTTCCCCCTTCAACCAAAAAAAAACAAAATACCGACCAAAATTATGGCACTGGCACCCCGAATGTAGTCTGTCGACCAACTGGATCCGTCCACTCCGACTTCGACTTCGACTGTTGCTGAGTGTGCAAATTCTCGTTTAGCCTACAAAAATCGGCAACTTACAGATATACACATATATATGTATATATATATATACAAATGTGTGTGTGCATAAGTAAATCAAGAGATACAAAATAGCTAAATCGAAAAAAAAAACAATTGCTTTGCAATCTTGTCGCCAATTTGTTGTAATTTTTAGACATTAATTAGTTTTCATTTTCATTGCGATTGAAAAGTGAAAACGCCTCTGCATCTAATTTGGTTATTTAAATGTCCGATTTCTGTCAGGTGAATGGAAATATTTTGTAAATTAACATAAACTTGAAAGTGTATTAAAACTTTTCTTAACAATTTTATTTTGGTTTGGTAATTTTGTGCTAAGAACAATCAGAATAAAAAGTAATTTTAAAGAATTTCAGAGATATACCTATGTATATACATATGTATATAGATATACATATATTGGTAAAGCAGGATTTTAATTTTTTTTGTTTCTTCTTCAAATTAAAGAGAACTTTCAAAATCTTCTAAATGTTGAATGTTCCAGTTTTTTAAAAAAGTTTTTGATTTATTACTACTTTTGGATCGTAACTTTAGACTATAAAGAAATAATAAAATAAAGTTTTTATAATTTAAAAAAAATACCTCTTTTAAGCTTTAAGGTCTTAAGTTTATTATATAAATTTAAATAGAAATAGTGCTCAACACTTAAAAGAAAACTAAAAAAATCTCTATCATCTGAATTGTACTTCAGACTTTAAAAGAAACTTGAATTCTTAAGAAACTTTTAATCAAATTTTTGCTTTTGACTTAAAAGATTCTAAAAAACTTACTCTATAATCTAAACAACAAACAAATAAAATAATAATAATAAAAACTTAATATATAAATGTACTTAAAGACTCTTTGAAACGAAGAAGAAAAGTTTGTTATAGTTTTTTTTTTTTCGTTAAAGATCTTAAGAAACATTCTCAGTTTCATAATAATAATATAACTTATGTATAATGAATTCTATTTAATTCGTCTTTAAGTTTGTACTTCAAACTTTGAAAAATATGCTGTTCAGTATCTGAATTCTGAATAAGTTCTTGCTACAAATTCTCTTTTAAAGCTCTTAACTACTTTTAGCCTCAAAAATGTACACAATTTTTGAACCTGTAAATAAGTTTTTGATGCAAAACTACTTTTAGATGGTAACTTGAGATTACAAAAACTAAAGAATTAATCATTTAAATGATGTTTACATTTTTTGTAACTTTCTTTAATTAGTTGATTTTGAAATGTAAAATTTTAAATTTATAAAATACTGTCGATAGTGAGTCTCTTCATAAGAAAGTTTATAGGAACAACTTCATTATATAAAAGGTTAATTTTAATAAGAATCAAAGAGAGAGCTTTTTGATTCTATTTTTAATGTGGATACAGCATAATATATAAAATAGCAGAGTTATTATATAGAAATATGAATAATGAAAAAGAAAATAACGAAATAATACATTAAATAATACATTAAAAGGAAGTTTGACTTTAATTTTAAGATAATTTTCAAGGAACTAAAAGTGAATATGTGAACTAAATAAATAAAAATTCAAGTATAAATATTATTACTAAAAGAATATGTACTTTAATTTAAGAACATTAAATAATTTAATACTGTTCAATACTTTTAAATCGTAGTAAATAAATGATACAATTAAACTAAGTCAAAGAATAATAAAATGCTTTTTTATCTTTTTGTTTTGTTCTATAAGAATTATGCAAAAATCTTTGAAAATTAGGCAAATGTACTAAAGTAAAGCGAAATATATAAATATATAATATAAAAATTGTATTTCGATCATACATATATAGTGCATATAAAGTATTATAAGACACTTTAATCATATATTCTATTATATACTATAGAAATGCTATCCATTTTGTTAAAACTATCTTAATAATAGTGCTAAAGAATTTTAACATCTTTGGAAAAACAATAAAAGAATGGCGAAGAACTTATTAGCACTCGTCATTATTATTATTAGCACATATTATTAAAGAAACAAAGAAAAAATATGAAATTGGCAAAATATTTACTAAACAAAAATAAGTTCAAGAGAATTTCAGGACTATTTTTTAATAAATATATATGAAATTCATAGATCAAAGATCATAAGATCAAATGGGGTTCGATTGACCAATTTAGTTTGTTAAACAAATACCAGTAGCTGGCTTGAAATTGTTAAACATTTAAACAATATTAACAAACAATGTTTGCCCCCGACTGGGTTATCTTTATCTTGTACAGGTGTATTTATCTACAAGTATGTATATTTATTTATGTGTGTGTGTGTGTGTGTGTACATACATATGTATGTAAACACTTCGATTTCGAGGTAGGCCACCCTGCCCTACCTTTCCCTAGCCTTTTTCTACACAAGCACGCGCTAGCTGGTAATTGGAGCGGACAGGTGACGGTGACGGTGATGGTGACTATGCCTCTGTCTCTGGACAGATATCAGATAAATGTAACTATAAACAGTAATGGAACAGATACTTGGCATATACATACATGTATATATACATTATACGTTATATGAAACAGAACAGACATTTATATGAATACTATATATATGTTTATATGTATATATGTATCTAGATACATATTGGCTACCTCAGCAAAATGTTGGATTCTTGGAATGAGTTGTATGGCATGGGGTATGGCATCTGTAGCCACTCATGTGGTATGTACGTATGCCCATCAATCAACAATCGCATCGAAATGCGGCGCCAACAACATGTGAATTGTCTAATTGAAAATGCAAATGGCAAAATAGAAATAGGGCGTTATCCCAGAACGTGCCTGAATGTTCATATATATATAGTATATATTATATATAATATATAATTAAGACAAACGGAGTCACCCTGTATCTATGGCCACAAATATTATAAATGGTAAAGAGGGACACTGAGACAGCACAAGGATTGTTAAGAGATAACGACAAAATTATTGACTGACAGTTCTCACGCTCACTACAACAACAACAATAACAACAGCAAAAAAGTATAAATCGAAATGAAACGAAACGAAATGAAACGAACCGAAATCCAAGCCGCAACACAGAGAACAAGAACAAGAACTTTAAATACTTCTTCACACTTTGTCATCATCAGCAGCAGCAGCAGAAGCAGAAGCTTCAGCATCATCATAAGACCAGGCAGGCAAGCAGGCATTCAGGCGGCAAATGGCAAAATCCGAATCCAAGTTAAGTTAAAGAAGGGCTTGAGCTGGGGTTGGCCATAATGGTTGGGGGAAACCAGCCAAAACGCTTTTGACTTGTGACCATTTTTCTGTTCTTCGCTTATAATTCTTTTGATTTTTTTCTTTCCTTTGGATAAAACACGTTCGTTCGTCGGACAGATGAAACGGAATACGAAAAAAATATAAAAAAAAATCCGTGTCTTAGGTAGTAGTGCCGGCTTTAAAGTACCCTAACTCAAATAGAACTTCAAGTTATAAGAAGAATACTTTATAGATATATCATTTTCTAAAACTGCTTAAAAACGGTTAGAATATTTTCAACTGTTTTAAAAAACTGCCTTATCCACATAAGCCTGCCCTACAATATCCCGAAATTCTTACGCAACACTGTTATATAATAAATCTCTGGCGATTACGTATTAAAAACTGGAACTATCTACTATAACTTTTGTAACATGATTAAAACGAATACGCCAATTTGTTTGTCATGATTCATAATCCTTATTTAGAAATGGATTATCTTATATGTATATGCAAACTCCTGATTTATAGCTTCATAGTTCTATGTTAATGATCAAATTTTACAACGAAATATCAACATTTTATTATTGATTTCTATTTTCAATATATAAGAATTCTTTTATACAGATAAAGTTTGCAAGTGCACAGTTTATTATCAATAATTTGAAACCCTTAATATACCCTTTAATCCTATTAAAGTATAGGGTAGAAAAACCCCAAAGAGAGCGAAGAGTTGGCGGCTTAGGTTTAGCAGACAGCGCGGCGACGGCTCACGACACTGATGATGGACGCGCGCATGCGCACATGGACCCAAGTTCAAATACAAAAAAAATTCTTGTATCTACAAGTTAAAATTACTTGGTCTTTGTCTTTAATACCTGGAATATTCATATGTTTTCTTGGGATTCAAACCAAAAATGAAGAAAAACTAAAGTACCCAAAACACTTACCGTTGATTCCTGTTGCTGATCCTTATCGCTCATCATGATGCCCGCTGCTGTCATTACCACCATCAAGGATAGTATTGAAAATGTATATCTTAGCCACATTTTTACATACGAAAAACAAAAGGGTTCAAATAGTTTTTCTATTTCTTTGTGTTTTTGTTCGATTTGATTTGATTTAATTCAAACCGATTTCAAGTGGATAACATTTTATTGATTGAATAATACTACTACGTATTATAATTCGCACAATTTGAATTTAAATTTCGGCACTTTATATTCCTTGTTTTTATTTATTTTTTTTTTTATTTTGTTTGTTTGATTTCCATGGGCTATTAATAGGAATTTTGTGTTTGTATATGTGTATGTTTATATAATAGATTTCTGCTTTATAGGTATATAGAAAAAAATGTTGAATATATTTTTCCTTTTTTTCTATTTTTCGTGAAAACAGTGAAAACTGTTGGACTGTGTATGGAGCGAAAAACGTACGAAATAAAGCGTTAAATTAAATAAATTCGAACCGTGCGTTGCAAAGTTTCAGATACAACTGAAATCCCAAGCAGAACCAGCAGAATTGCGCCAGCAAGCAGTGCTTCAAAACGGAGGAGAGAAGCATAAACACAATGATAGAGAGACAGAGAAAGAGGGAGAGAGAGAGAAACACACAGAGACTGAGAAAAAGAGAGAGAGACTGAGCGAGAGGGAGAGAAGTAGATGTAGATGGGATTGAAAATCGACATTGTCGCCACAATGTCTGGCCTGTCTCTGGCATATCTTATCTTTTCTTTTCGACTGGACAGCAAAAGAGCCAAAGTGTTGGTCTTTTGGTCTTGCACTCTTGGTCGAAGCGATCGTCAACATGAAATGCTTAGTATGTGTGTGTATCGGTGTCGGTGTGTGCATGAGTGTGAAATTTATCTTCCTTTGTGTATCTCAAGAGGTTGCCCCTCACCTAAAACAAAAAAAAAAAAAAAAAAACACAATAAAAAAAAATAACCTGAGGACCAGGCCAAATTGGTATAAACCGAAGAGTCTATACTCTGGAGTAGTTGATTATTGATCAATGAACCAAGTTTATTAATCAATTTTGAATTCAAAGCTTGTAGAGCTAAGACAAAAATAATTAGTTTTCAACACTAGATCAACAGTAAACCAACACTAAACTTTTATATACATCCGAAACAGATGCTTATGTTTTCCTTAAATCAATCTTGAGGCAAATGCTATATACTCCTTTCTAGCAAGGGTATTCAAGTGGCATAGGAACATTTGGTTTTTTGGTGGGATCATCGGCAGCAATCTTCTGGCTCTATGGCCAGCTGTGGTAAGCGGCAGCAGTTAAAGGCAAAAAAAAACATATATATATACATATGATGATGATGATGAAGAAGAAGAAAAACGTTAAGTAAAAGGAGAAAAGGAAAACGTGAGCTATATACTGTGGTTGCTCCTGTCTCGAGCCCTGTGATTTATAGAGCCCGCTGTTCAAGTGGAATCACCGGCCGGTCCCGGTCTGTCGTGGTCGATGTCGGTGTGAAACCTGCCAGACATTCTGACGGCAAAAGCCTTGCCTCTGTCTCGGCCATTTATGGTAAAACGAGAAAAAAAAGAAAAGAGGGATTATAAGAGGGGACTAAAGAACCCTTCAGGAAACGAAGAGAAAAAGTAAAAGTATCAAGTTGGGTTTGCCTTTATGGGATATATATTTATATTAAAATATATTCTAATCCTCAATGAAAGTTACATTACTTAAAATCAGTTCATTATGTTCTCATTTCAACATATATCAATTCAAATATCATATTTAATAAATCTGTTTATGATCCCTTTTTAGTGTTTGACTGTTGAGCCACTGGATTGAGCATATTGCATTGTTGGACGTTTATTTTTGTGGTCTTCTTTTATGACCCAAACCAGGGGCCACTGCCAGACAGTATGACGCCAAATTCAACATACATACAACATGGTCGATAACAAAAGGTAAACAGCAAGAGCCTCAATAGCCGCAACAGAGGCAATGCCAGGCAGATCCACTGCCACTCGAGTCCAAGCGGCAGTGTCAATAATAAGCACACAGAGAAGTCCAAGAGATCCCCTTATGCCAATGGTTAAGCCAGATGCAGATGTAGATATAGATACCAATACAGATGCAGACATATATGTGTATACTTACACACACACACACACACACACACACACACAGTAATCATTGTGTGATTCTTGTTTGTTTATATGTTGAAACTTTTTCATTAGAAATTGAATATTTTTCATTACAAATTTCAGTCTCAGTCTTCACTTTTAAACAATAAAAGGTTTATTGGGAAAATCAGAAAAAAAATTATAAAAACAAATACAAATATTTGCAAGCATTTAAATATAAATTTCTCAATCATATTGTTGACAATATACAACCGATCGATTACTGGGAACGTCATGGTTGGTTTATTTAAAGTAATAAAAAGAGGAATTAATGAAACAAAAATTTGATCTAAAAGTGCAAACATATAAGAAGGAGCAAAATCTGTAAACACATATGTATACATAGAAAGGGTATACAATATGAACTTCTATTTAAACTTATGACTAAGATATTTTGAAAAGTTTTTAAAACAATTTTAGTTTATTGTCTTTAAGACCAGAATATATTTCAGAAAGAATTTAACAAAAAAACGAAAAGTGGAATGAAACGAAAAGTGAAAAATTAACTACTTAGAGTGAAAATCTAAAATCCTTAACCAAATATAAATATCTAAAAAATGCTAGTCTAAATTTGCTAACCGATATATAACCGATAAATTACCGATATATATATGTACATATTTATGTAGGATCAGTCAGAAAAGAAATTTAATTGAATCACGAAGAAGAAAAAATATGTTTTGCAAAAAGAAACAGTAGAATTTCAATCATCTGGACGTTTTTTTGAACGTTTTTTTTTAAGCGTGTTTTTTTGTTAGGTCAATTTACATTGTTAGAAACTGTTAAAATAACATAATTTTTTTAATTGATTTAAAGATTGAGGCATTATTAAGTAAAATACACTAAAATGAAGCCCATCCCCGTAGATCGCAATCATCGATACAAGCAACTCCTCAATAAAAGCAATATTATGTGAATTGAAAGAAATTGCAAGGTAAAATCTTTTGGTTCTTTAAAAAAAAAAAAAGAAAATCAAAAATGTAATAATATATATATTATTGAAATACTTAAAAAGGGCACTCAATCATTATTATGATTATATGTAAAGTTAAACAAAATTTTCCTAATAATCTCTATTTTTGCAATTTAATTAATTTCTGTTTGTTGCATTGTGCGACGACGTATTGCGATTTCAAATTACAAGATTGAATATTTATTCAAACTTAATTTATATTAATATAGTTTTTTGTATTAATTACATTACACCGGTAATGTATTTTTTGGATAAGTGAAATTCTACTGTACATTTTGAAAAGTTTATAAAATTGAACTTCTTTGACTTAAACAAAAATGAACAATAAGAGAGTTAAAAATAAATAATAATAATACTTATTTTCACTTATCTAACTCCACCTACCCCAACTTAAAGTTTTCCATAACTCAAACCAAATTTTTTAAATATTTTCAGGAAATCCCAAAAAACTAAGAGATATAAAAAAGAAAGAATGTAATGAAATTTTTCTTTTTAAATTATTATTTACAAACTAATAGTAATGCAACTGAAGACCATTATAAGGTATTAAAGAAATTGAAATCTCTTTTTATTATTAAGTAGTTATTTTATTTTAACTTTAATAGAATGATGGATAAAAAAGGTTTGAAATCATTTCTTTGTATCATTCCACTGTTCCTCTTAGAGTTACCAAGTATTTCTCCAATTCAAAGTCTTCATATTTCGAGCTTTTTAGCTGCATTATGTAACTTCGAGTTAGGGAAGTTTGACTGAATATTAGTGATCAAGATAAGGAACTTAATTTATTTATCCTATATTGTAAAACTATTGAAAATTGTAACTAAACTTTAAGGATCAGAATATGGAACCGAATTTATATATCATTTATCGTATAACGAATAAAAAGTGCATCTGTTAGTGATCTTTCCCATTTCTCCCAATCGAAGTTAGTTCATCAAAACTGTAATTTGTTTCAAAGTAATAATAAAAATCGTTTAAAACCAATAAAAAAAAATAAAATAAAACAATTATAAAATATTTTTATAATACTCATAATATGAACATCATAATTTCCTAATTTTTAACCAAAAACCTGTATTACAGGTAACTCTGTAACTCAATCAAAAGTAATAAGTTTGAACTTAAACTTTATGTCACCTAATCTATAAACTTTTAATATGCTTTTTGAGTTTTTATGAACAAAGGCATTTATTGGAAAAACCCAATATGCATACATCCATAAATATATATAATGTACAACGTGATCAGTGAAAAAAAGCCCCCTTGGAATCTGTGTACATGAATACTGAGAATGTAAAATGAAAAAAACACTCACCAAGTGGGAGTCCCTTAACGTGCCCACTATCTTATTTGTTGACTCAATCTTTAACAACTGCAGCTTGTTTCCTATATAAATGCGATCAGTCAGACAGTATCTATTCAGTAGTCATCTAGCTGCGATCAACCAAGATTTCCATATCTATCAAAAAATCAGTATGAAGTGCTTTGCTGTCCTATTTGTTGCCTTGGCCATGATGATGTGCCTGGCCCAATCCCAGCCAATTCCTGATGAAGAGATCAAGCCAGACGTTCTTAGACCACTAGTATTACCCAAGGAGGGTGAATTGGAGAACACTCCCATTCGTCAGAAGCGTGCCACCTGTGATCTGCTCTCGAAATTCAATGTAAACCACTCAGTCTGTGCCGCCCATTGTCTAACTAAACGTTACAAGGGTGGCTATTGCAACTCAAAGGCCGTTTGTGTTTGCCGTCATTAAAAAAAGGACAATAGGTTGATGTTTTACAAATTCAATTGATCCCGTTAAAACAATTTGAAACAATGTGCATTAAAAAATTCTAAACTATTTCAATAAAGTCAAAATAATAAAAGGAAAACAATTGTTTAGGATTCAGATCTTATAAAATGCGAAGTAGAAAAGGATCGCGGCACTATAAAGAGACGACTTTTACAGTGATCTTTTGAAATAATGGAAAATGTACTGGACACTTGTTATTGTGTGAGATTAAAGTCCTTTGGATTAATAGATCGATCGATTTTCTTAACCAGGTTGAAATCAAGTTGAAAACTTGTGAAATTTCAAACAGTAAAACATTCAAAGACTTTGGAGCTTTAACTATTTAATCCTAGATCCACTCCGAATGCGGTGAAATCAAAATTTTTGGCTCAAAAGATCAAGCTATTGCTACAAAGGGACAAGAATCTTAAATCGGCCTGTCTTGATTAAGAAGTTCTTGGTATATATAATAAAAACTGATACACGGTATATAGTTAGCCCTCAACTCCTCTTTCAAAGTAAATGTCACAAAACTGATAAATTACATGACGCAATATTCTCAAATGTCGACAATGAAATTATAGAATAGATGTTTCAAATGCTTTCCCTTCTTTCTTTTTATCTATTTAAAACAAAAGTTGTCATAAAGTCATTAACATCTCATTAAAACCAAGTACATAATTGTCTCCACAAATGGGTGAAAAAATTAGCATAATTTCAATTTTGAAGGATGGTCCCTATATAAATGAGTAGATGATACTTGGAACAGCAGATCTACTTCACTTATATAGCTGCAAATAACCAAGTTTTTGAAAACGACCACAAAATCAAAATGAAGTACTTTGTCATCCTGTTTGTTGCCCTGGCTATGATGATGTCTCTGGCCCAATCTCTGCCAGTTTCTACTGAAGAGAGCCATACTCCAGTGCCTCTCGACATTCAACCTAATCGACTTGGTCTGTGCGTCCAATTTTAAAGCTAAAGGTTACATGGGTAATCTCTACGAGGATAATATGATATAAATTCCAAATTTAATTGATTGAAATAAAATTCATTGAGAACATTCCAATTACTGCATTTCAATTTTAAATTATTCTTTCAGCATCAATTTATTTGAGAATACTTAAGTTCTTTTTTTTTTAATTTGTACAGTGATATATATATAAATAAAAAAAAATAATGGAAAATTTACAGGATACTTGTTTTTATGTGAGATTTAACTTTGGCTTATTAGATTGCTCAAATCCTTAAACAGTTTTAGCAAATATCCATGTTTGAAACAAAGTAAGCTTTACTTAAGCTTTAATTTCGTTAAGGTCAATTTACTATATCTTAAAGTTGTCCAATCCGACTGATTTTCATACTTAATCATCCTTATTAATGAAAGAGCTTATCTACCAAGTTTCAACCATATGGCTTAAAATTTAAGGTCAATTTGCGATTGCGAAGAAACAGACAGACGAACAGACATCTGACCATCTTTATAATACAATCTGCAAGGGTATACAAATATTTGGTTTTTGGAGATTTAACTATTTTTATTTAATTCATCATATGTAAAAAAGGATTACTCTAAGTTTAATCCTAGGTCCACTGTAATTACTTTGGGAAATACGGAAAAGAACTCCACTGAATTTGATGAAATCAAGTTTTATGGCTTAGAAGATCAAGACAAAAAATCTTCTTGGCCTGTCTTGATTAATATATTCTTAATATAATCATATGTTAAGAAACTAAAACACGGTATATAGTTAGCCCTCAATTCCTTAAAATAATTGTCATAAAACTGATAAATTACATGACGCAATATTCCCAAATGTCCCAAGTGAAAATATAAAGAAGATGTTTCAAATGCTTTCCCTTCTTTCTTTTTATCTATTTAAAAAGTGGTCGGAAAGTCATTAATATCTCATTAAAACCAAGACCATAATTTTGTGCACAAATGAATGGAAAAATTAGCATAATACATCCCTATATAAATGAGTAGAAGATACTTGAAACAGCAGATATAATTCAGTTATATAGCTGCAAATATCCAAGTTTTAGAAAACGATCATAAAATTAAAATGAAGTACTTTGTCATCCTGTTTGTTGCCCTGGCTATGATGATGTCCCTGGCCCAATCTCAGCCAGTTGCTAATGAAGAGAGTCACAATCGTCAGAAGCGTGCCACCTGTGACCTGCTCTCCACATATAACGAAAGCCACTCAATCTGTGCCGTCCATTGTATAGCTAAAGGTTATAGAAGTGGCTTTTGCAACAGAAGAGGCCTTTGCCAATGCATTCCAGATAAATTTAAAGTTTAATTAATTAAAATAAAATGCATTGAGAACATTCCAATTACTCCATTTTGATTTCAAATTTTTCTTTTAGCAATAACTGATTTGAGAATACTGAGGTTCTTTTTTTTGAGTTGATTATTTAATCATCAAGTTTGTTTTATAACGTGTTTAAATTATGAAATAAATTTAGACAAAGTTGAAAGATCATCTCACAAAATTTGGTAGTTTTTTTTTGTTTATGATTTATGCATGCGAATTATTTAATATGTTTTTTAATCAAAAATCGGACGGACCCCCGTCCGTTATCAGCAGGCGACGCACGAGTTCAGAACTTCCAGTTGTGGGTCAAATGAAATAATATACAATAAAAAAAAAAATATATAAGGTGATTGTACTATTTGGTGAAATGTGAAAATTTTTATCTGCATTTCCGTTTTTTCACACTCGCAAATGGAATTTATTCTTATCAATTAAATGAGCGACAAAACCACATCCCCCGCACAAATGCGACCTCAAGAATATCTGAGATACACACACACACATACTCAATTAACGCCAATTATATGGTGAACTCGTAATAAAAATTGTTAATAAAGAAAGAAAATGTCATTGGAATGAATGCGCTAATTTTATTATAGGAAAACTTTCGTTTCTCTTAAAGACAATAATTTATTTTTCAGCATTTGTTTTTATTTTGCTTTCAGTCTTGCACATCGTTTCTGTTCAGTGGAGCACTTCTCGATTTTGCAAATTAAACCAACCCGATCCGCGCGAGAATGATTCTTTATTTATACTGGCACTTTAAGTTATCAGACAACGTAGAACAAACAAATAATCTAAAGCCCTTGCACAGAGAAACAAAGAGAGAGTTATTGAGAGAAACAGAGAAAGAGCGAGACAGAAAGAAAAGGTTAGACAAAGCGTATATAAGAGAGAAAATGTAAAATAATTTGAAATGCCCGCCCGGCTATATTTTTGTTTTCTTTTTTTATGGCTTACCGATTGGCACTGTAGCGCCATCTAGTGCAACTAGGTGCCTAATTGTGAAACTCTCAAAATATCATTATTATAAAAGATTTTCCCTTAACTGGGATTGTTAGTTGCTTTTTGATTGTCTGTCTACTGTAACTTTGGATTTTTTGTAGTTTTGTTAACTCTATGCTTCTAATTTCTGTTTTATTCCCGATTCAGTTTTTCCCTCTAAACTCTTTTTCGGAACATATGGCAACACTAGTCCGAGAACGGCAACGTTTATTTGTTGTTATTTTTGCCGCAATCAGTAACTTTTAAGACGTTCCCCCTCTCTTCCTAGCAAAGAATATATTTAAATGATTTACTGGAACTCATTCTTAAGTACAAACGACCACGTCGCTATTGCCCAGTAAACATACCGAGTCGAAGACGTCAAATTCATAATCTTTTACGCGCATTTTAAATTGCACGCCGACCTTGCTGTTGCTGACGTGGTTTTGTTTGAACTCCAATCCCAACAAATTTTTAGTTTAATTTAATTAAAATAATGTGGACAAAGGCTTTATTGATTTGCTGCCTGGTGGCGTTGGCTCAAGGCTATAGTTTCACATCAAAAGAAGTGAAATGTCATGGTAAATAATGCAACAGACAACTTTTTTTCCATAAGTGCTCAATTAAATTATTTTCAAATTGATTTTTAGTGTGCAAGGCGACAGTAACAGAACTGGAGGATGCCATAGCCAAGGAGGATGCGAACAAAAAGGTGGATGTCAGTGGCTTTCGTCTTGATGCTCAGGGAAATTCGGTAAGCAAGCGTGTCCTATTAATCAAATCAGAGATGTTCCTTACTGAGCTCATGGAAAAAATCTGTAAGTGGTTATTTCCAAAGGTATTTGGCACAGATTTTAATTGGTTGCTTTTTCGATTAGGTGACAAAATGGAGGACTATCTGAAGGCCACCTATAAAAGCAATGGCAAATTCACACTTCTTAAAATGATTGTCGATGGGAAAATGAATCCCGAATCGTCGCTGGTCGATTTTGTTCAGGATGGTGATCTAAACAAGAGTTTGGGCCACTTTTGTAATGAGATCTTAGAAGATCATGAAGAAGTTTTCCTGAAAGCCTTCCAGGCTGAAGAGATTGGCAATGATTTGGACATCAGAATTTGTTCCGAACATGCCAAATACTGTGATGAAGCTCCCGTTCAGGACGAATATGATTTTGATGGCAAAGAGGAGCTGTAGGCCAAATAACTTAATCAATTAAACGAATTTTCTTGATCTTAAACTTTTTAATGAGCCTCCTCCAATGGAAGGATGCTTAGTGGTACTGAAATGAACTAATATGTATTTTTTTATATATGAAAAAGCTGATAAAACAAATTAAAAGTGACAATAAAACACAAAATTTTCAATGTGCAATGCCCTCCGAAGTAACAAGAAACAATATTATTTTTATTTATGTGGAAATGTGCTAACTCTTGTGAATTCTGCTCTTTTTACTTGTTCTCGCTTTCATCAACATCTACGGCCTCTTCCTCGGTATCACTGAAATCATAAATAAATTTGATACATGGCTAGAATAAATATAATCCCCGCGAGTCTATCTGTACTCACGGCTCAGGTAAAGTGGCGTCACGTAGTAATTGATGGCGCACCACCAACCATGGAGCACCGAATCCCAAAGTCCCATAAATTAGAAAAAATAATGTGAAACGAACGGGATTGTCCATACTCTTACGCCAGGGAAGATTCTGTAGGGCAACTCAATTAAAATCAAAACGTTGTTGCCACTCCATTCACTTACCGCGCCAGGACATCCACCACCATAGCCTGAAGCACAACGGCGCATTAGTGGTACGGAAATCTTTCCAAACGTAGTACGTAGTGTCGACCACATGACGATAATTTCTTTGAATAAAAAAACTACAAATTGAATTCTCTCCCGGCCAATACAAAATCTCAAATGTGTTTTGGGCTTTTCTCATGACTAGTGGAATGAAAAAATAAATCCAAAACATTTTTATAGTTGCCTACTATGTACAACCCAAACGAAAACAAAATTGGTTCGTGTTGATCTACAGTTTTACAATAACTTTATTTAGGGGTTCCACTTTATGCTTAAAATTAAAGCGGGTACAACAGACAAAATAGCATCTAAAATGAGTAAATACGTTATTAAGTGTTTTAACAATTTTTAAAATCAACTTACAATTGTTGTTGTTTGCTGCTCGCAATGTAGGAGAACTAGGAGCACCTTATCCTCAGCTTACTTCTTCAACAGCTGATGTCTGACGATCAGGAATGGCGAGCCAAAGCCCAGAACGCAGCCAATGGTGAACAGGGCAGTGACTCTGTACTTATTCTGTATACTGAATGGCAGATTCTATAATAAAAAATGGAAAAACAAATATTTTCATTGATTTTTCATATACGATTACGGGTATGATTGCACCATGCAATTACGTAACACAAGGTATATTCTTAAATTGTCACACTGACCTCGCCGGGAACACCACCATGGCTGCCATAACGGACCATGGACTGGGAGAAGTTGCGTGCAATGACACTGCTGCGGCCCAACATTTTGTTAAATAACTTTGTTTTTCAGCTGAAAATTTTCAACAAGATTGATGGACCTTCAATGGTAATGGTAGAGTTACCAGACTTTATGTTCCTCAAAGAAACGATAACACGCGATAAGTAGTATTTCTGTAAATTATCGAATGATTATCGATTTAAAAAATCGACTATGTTTGTTTGTTTTAAATTGTTACAGTGTTGTTAAATTTGGGGAATTTTCTTTCAGTGTTGTTTTTGTTTTCCAAGTGAGCGGACGAGCCGAAAACGTGAGACAATTAAGTTCTTCCAAAATTAAAAATTATTGCACAAAATTATAAGTAAAAATTGTGCGGCCCGCATTGACAACTTGAAGGTGCGCCGCGGACTGCCTGACACCGGGTTAGTTGTACGGTTCGGTTAGCCTACGCCTACGCCTTTGTTAGTACCACCGCCGCAAACGAGAATTTTTCCACTCCAAACCGAAAAGGCAAGGGACAAGACAAACGCGACGCGCTTTATCTGTGTTGTGAATGAATCTTTGTCGCAAATGAAGCAGAATCAGAATCAGTGAAATAAATATACATACAGACGCATAAAAAGCAAAATGCTCGAATCACCTAAATTTATTGAGAATGATTTCTACGATGGTAGCCGCGTCTTTACCTGGCTGGCCGATATGGTTGGACTATCGGTGGATTTGGTAAGTACTTTTTGCTTTTGCCATGTTTTGAAGGATTTTTCGACATCAGTCGAACAGGTCGGACGTGTTGCACGTGTCTATATGTATGTGCACATACACTCATATAGGTGTATATGACCGTATATGTGTGTCTATGTGTGCGTTTAATAATGCGGACAAAAGCCGCAGAAAGAGGAACAACAGACGCAGCAGCCACAGTCGCGCAGCTTCTTTTGCATAATTTACCTACAACAATGGCAAACAAAGGGGAAACGGGAATACCCATATATGTACATATAGTCATCATGTCCCCCCCAATGCACTACCATTCCTCCTCTTGCTCCTCTTCTGCTAAGTTAAACAACAATTACTTGTTTCGAGGCTAAATTTGAATGCCGGTTGCATACCAGATCAACTGAAGCGTATTTTAAAAATGTTGGTCTTAAGGTTAACCTAAGCAGACTAGCCGCCACTCCCAAAAGACTGCCATTCCATACGGCAACTCTCATTCCCCCTCTATTCGCAAAATGTTTAAAATGTTCGTTTTTGTTTTTTTTTGTGTTTCAACATTGTTTCCTTCGCCTATTGGCAAGCTTATCGAAAGTTTTGGCACAAGTTTGTAGTTTGTTTTAATTACATTTCATTTGCTTTTTTATTTTTGGGCCGGTGCCTGATTGTTAAATATTAACCTTGATGTGTGGGAGTTAGGGAAATTGAAATCAATTCTGCGAGAAAATCGTTAACTTTAATATTGTCAATCATTTTCATACGCATCGTTAAATTTGTAATAAATAATTGCAAATTTATATTCTTGCATCATTAAACAAACAAAATAGTTGATAATTAATGTTTGGATGGCTACTTTGTAGTACCCCTTTAAAATTTGGGGGTGTCGTAAATCAGACATGAATCTTGCGCAATAACAAAAAATGCATACAATAGAAGTCATTTCTATATTTATATGAATGAATATATTTGCATTAATATTTAAAATGCAATAATTATTTATATATATTTTATTATTTATGTGTCACGAATTCATTTATCCTTACTTTAATATCTGTATAATCTATTTTTACTAGTTTTTAATGTGTCGTGTAGAAGAAAAGGAGGGGGAGGGGATTTAGCCGCACACACAAGCAAGTACTAGAATATTACAGAAGACACATACACGTGTACATGTTCATGGAGAGGGTAAGAGAATGATGAAAGTGGGATAAGTGATACATTTATGCAATTGCTTGCCAAGCTCTTGCAGTTTAAGGACCTCAATCCTTTTTGAGTGAGACTTGGAATTGTAAAAAAATGACTGCACTATTTCTTTTTTGTTTTGTTTTTTCCTGTTTAATGATGATGATGATGATGATGATCTAATATCGAATGTTTGTATGTATAAACCTGGCCACATGACGTGTTAACACAGACGAGCTCACCATACGCACACACACACACACACACAAACGCCACAGAGAGAGGCTGACACAACTGTTGACTTCATCAGAAGCTACTTGTGAATTCAATTTTGTTGGCTTCTTTTTTTATGAGTTTTCACTTTTATTTTGTTTTTGCGCGCTCCCAAAGATAATTGAATTTTTAGATCTGCCTTTTGTTTGCAAACAAAAAATTAGTAATAGCTGCATATGTTTGTATGTATGTATGTATTTTATATGTCCGTATGTATGTATGTAAGTGTGGCTGTTGCTCACGCTCAGCTGTTGAAATGAGTCACAGGGTGGTGTCGCCTTGCCGAAATAATTAAATTTACTTGTCATAATATTTTTGGCATAAGCAAGCAAGCGAGAAGGTCATTTTACTTCGCACTCACCTATCATTGATTTCATTTGAATCGAATGTAAATTCAATTGATTGAAGGTCAATTATTAGCCAAATGCGCAAAAAAAAAAAAAAAACGAGTAAGCTAATGACCTAATACAGTGCATAAACAGTTCTCCCTCTTTCTTGCTCTCTGCCTGTCTAATTCTTTCTCTCAATCTACGTCTTTGTTTCTCTTTCGGTCTTACGATATTTATATATTAAATAGATAAAAATTATTTGCTCCTTTAGAAATAGCGCCGTACATAGTGTTACCCTCTATTTTAAATAATTTAGAACAATGTTATTTACATATGTAATTATGTACATATATTTGAAACGTAATTTAGATATATTCAAATTCTAGGCATTTCTTAGTTTTACTGATTAACTATTTTTTTGTGAGTCAACACAAACAGGTATGGAATTTTTCTTTGTCATATGCAATATTAAATAATGAATCATTTGTTTGATTTCATATTTATTTTGCCTTATTTTAGAAGTACAAAATATTTATAATATTTCGTATATATACCATAATTTTCGATATGCTTAAGTTGATTCTTAAACTTGAAACGCATTTGCCTAAAAACTATTTTTTTATTGTTAAACTGGTGAACACTTTAGGTCAAAAACCGGTTTGTATAATTTAATAGAATTTTCTCAGCATTTGGGGAACATGAAAAACTAGTGCTTGATTTAAGGTTTTTAATTTTTAAGTAAATTTATATTTTTTATTAACAATTTACTGTTGTTTAAAAAAAAATTTCCAAAAGCCGATGTTTTTGTTAAATTCTCGATATATCAATTAAAAACATTCGACTAAGACCATTGAAGAAATAAAAGAAATTTTGTTGTGTCCGATGGATTTTAGAAAAGTCTTTAAGCAGTTATACCCTTAAACTCTGTACAACAACAGGTCTTTATTCTACGCAATACCAATTAACATTCTGTTATGAAAAGGATTTAAACTGATACGTTTTTAGCCTAGTTAGTTCAATAAAAGAATTGAGACATTACTAAACTATATCTTTAAAGAATAAATGTAATATGGTGGCAACAATTCGAAGTGAAAGCCTCTGAAATAAGTGTTTTGAAAACGTTTTAACAGATGATCCATAAAAATTTATATTACTAACTCTTTATTATAATTAATTAGTTTTTCTCAACTAGCAGTTATTTAAGTTTTTTTTTTATGGCTCATGCAAGTCATTTTATAGATTTTTGTACTTAAACAAAAAAAAATTGGCAGCATTAACTGAATGTGTAACACAAAATTAAGAAAAAATTCAAAAAAAATAATATAGTTAAAACTATCTTCTTTTCCATAAATTTTAGTACATATTTCTGTTATCTTCTCTTTTCTCAGTTGTATATTATGAGAAGGCTGATATTACCCTTGATTGATATGATAAAACAGGGTATTAAAAACAAATCTCTTTGTGTTTATTTCATATTTTTGTTCTTTCTTTGATCATACAATTTGTATATATTTGGAACTGGTTCAGCTTGATCAGAAAGCAGCTGTATGTATGTATCTATAATTGTAATAATTTGTACATAATTTGTGGCAATGTATGTGTTGTCCGGCTAATTGTTTGGCCTTTTTCACGCTCTTTTGGCATAGCAAGCAAGTTACCATAAATTATATTAAATTATCATTTCTATGACCTTGGCAGCTCTCAGTCGCCACTGTCGTTTTTGTCGCTCTTTCTCTCTTTTTTAAATGTTGTTGTTGTTACCGACTTGAACTTGTTGCTGGCACATCAGCTGTTAGCTCAGCTGCCGTTGTCGCCTAATGAAGGGGAACCGGGTACATATATACATACATACATACACTTTTTTATTCTCGTTCTCATTGCCTATGGTGAAATTGGTATTAAAGTCGGGGCTCGTATCTTATATTCGAGCAATTTTAACACTTTGTGTTTTTATCATGCGTGTACACACTGTGGTGCGCCTATTTGTTTTTGTTGTTTATGGTTTTATTTATTTATAGTCATCACGCCACCTTTTGCTTTGGCGCATTGCCCTCCCCATCACAAATTTGCGGATTTAATTAAATGATTTATATATGTGTGAGTTCTTTCCGAAATTTAATGCGATTGATAAAACTATATTATTGACCCAACTTACTTCCCATGTGGTTACCAGGTCGGGAATCGGACTTCGTAACACTTGAATATGGAACCATGGGGACAAAGGGTTATTCCCCTCGAACATTCATTGTAGTGTATAAGTTTATCAGCTAATTTCTAGTATCTCTTATAAATTTGTAGTTTTTTTCCACTAAGTCCAATTTAAAAAATTTAACTAAGAACAACATTAACATTTGCAGGTATGCATACATACGTATATTTTATATAAACTATCGATTATTAAAAAGCTACAAAGATCTCTTCCGCTGTGAGAAACAAAAATTTAAGTAAATTAACCGTAAAGAGGAGTAGTTTCATACTCTTTTTCTATGTCCAATATAAATGCATGTACCTTATTTTGTGCAGGGCATTTGAAAAATAGTAGCAAAAAAAGGGACATAAACACAAATTGATTCTGCATTGTGCGACGCATTGTTCAGAGTCGTTGACTTGGAATTATGGCACGGCTTATCTTTGGCCATCAGAATGTGAACAATGGACCGGTTATAAGAAGTAGTGTTTGACATTTTAATAAATTGTTTTTCTTATTGAAGCTGTCAGAATTTTGTTATCAATGTTCAATTTTAACTTTCTTCAAACACAGACGATTTTAAGGGCTTGTTTTTTACGGAATAGGACTTGTTTTTTACAGAGACCCTACGCATATCATGTATCTGACAATATGACTTACATCCGTAATATATTTAATTTATTATACGAAATTTGCTGTACACATTGCAACAACCTGTTGAACGAAACGTTTCTGACATAATATTTAGTATTCTTTTGCAAGGTTTGTAGCTTGCTTATTTAGCTCGCTGCCAAACGTAGACACATAGAAATAAAAGAAAACTGGTTTTTCCTCTACCAACTTTAACTAATTGCGTATACCACATTTCAACCAAGAAGTGATTTGCTTCTTACGACATTGTCTTTATTAACGCCAGCACTGATTTGATCATATCAATGACTTAAGGGCGAAACTTATTTTTGTATAATGGAGATGTTATAATATTTGGAATCATTATTAAGAAAAATATTTAAAAATGGCAATAATAATTAAATTTTACACATAAAAGTTTTTTTGAATTGATTCTAAAAACAATTTAAATCGGTGTTACAAACAAATATAATTCGATAAAATATAGTCAACATTGTAACTCTTGACAAAATAACCGGATGATTTTTTGAAATTTGAAAGAATTGTTGGCATTGATTAGCACCATTTTCAATGCCATCCATGTTTTTTAGCTTGAATGAAAATTTTTAGTGCTCATTAAACCAGATTCTCGTTTCATTATTTATTTTAAAGACAAAGTACTGTCTCAACTAACTTTAACATTATTAATAAGCAATTTGAAGAGCATATTAATGCTGGACTAAAGGAATTGGAAACAACATACAATAATTTTGTTCTAATATGTGTGTTTGTATGTAGCTCAACCTGTAAATCTTTCTAGATTATGGGTTATTAACTATAATAAAATGCGTTGTATACGATACACATTTGTTAACACCCACAACGCATATTGCTAGGCCATTAGTCGAGTATATCGGCAAGTACTTATCTTGATGACGCAGAATAAATTGAACAGCCCATGGACGTCTTTGTCTTTGACCTGTGGCGCGACATTAATCTCCATCAGTACTAGTTACGGAGACTTTGTTTTCGATAAAACAATGTGCATACAACGTGGATTACATTAATATGTTCTTCTGAGCTCTTATTTCGCGAGGTACTACAGTTTTAAACATACAGATTACATCAATGACAAGAAAGAAAATTTAAGTCGGAAATAGTTAACGTATATTGTTGTAAAATAGGTGATATGTGTCTATCTATGTCAAGATACTGTTTTTCAAAGGAAGATGGTTATGTCTCCATATTTGTAGCACTTTACCAATTAGTTAAATTATCTTGATAGTAATTTGTTGTTTGTGTTAAAATACTTGTAATACACATGTGGGTGGTAGGTTCGAGAGTTATAAAAGCTCATGCAAGATGCATTTGTGGCCAGAATGTTACAGCGAAAGTGGTAAAGTAACCAGCAAGTTAGTTATCCTTTCAGCAAACCCGCAACCTTAGATGAAATTTTGTAAGTGACACAATCTGGCGATTAGCAGAAAACCCATCAAGACAACCATCTTTTTTTCCCAGTTTACCTTTTCTTTATTGCCCTAGTGGCGTCCGTTTTACCAGCGAGTGGCCGAGGACTGCATCTTCAAAGAAAAGAAAAAGAACCTTGTATTTTAAAAACAACACCACCATGTAACCGGCATACAACACATTCATCTACTACTCCAAAGTTACCGTGTCATACACCACAGACTACCACAGTTACATCTTGTAGAGTCAATTCCACGACAACTACTCCTATCTCTGAATCGTCTTCAAGTTCGCCCAGTAATCCGGAACCAACGACACCTTCTCCTGACAAACCTTCGACGACGACAACTCCTGCCATAAAGGAACCGACTTCAAGTTCGCCCAATGAGCCAGGGCCTTCGACTTCTACAACTTGTAAGGGCAAACCTTCCACACCTTCTCCAGACAAACCATCAACGCCAAGTGCTCCTGTTGTAACCGAACCGTCTACAAGTTCGCCTAGTAATCCGGAACCAACGACACCTTCTCCTGACAAACCTTCGACGACGACAACTCCTGACATAAAGGAACCGACTTCAAGTTCGCCCAATGAGCCAGGGCCTTCGACTTCTACAACTTGTAAGGGCAAACCTTCCACACCTTCTCCAGACAAACCATCAACGCCAAGTGCTCCTGTTGTAACCGAACCGTCTTCAAGTTCGCCTAGTAATCCGGAACCAACGACTCCTTCTCCAGACAAACCTTCGACGACGACAACTCCTGACATAAAGGAACCGACTTCAAGTTCGCCCAATGAGCCAGGGCCTTCGACTACTACAACTTGTAAGGGTAAACCTTCCACACCTTCTTCAGACAAACCATCGACGCCGAGTGCTCCTGTTGTAACCGAACCGTCTTCAAGTTCGCCCAGTAATCCGGAACCAACGACACCTTCTCCAGACAAACCTTCGACGACGACAACTCCTGACATAAAGGAACCGACTTCAAGATCGCCCAATGAGCCAGGGCCTTCGACTACTACAACTTGTAAGGGCAAACCTTCCACACCTTCCTCAGACAAACCATCGACGCCGAGTGCTCCTGTTGTAACCGAACCGTCTTCAAGTTCGCCCAGTAATCCGGAACCAACGACACCTTCTCCAGACAAACCTTCGACGACGACAACTCCTGACATAAAGGAACCGACTTCAAGTTCGCCCAATGATCCAGGGCCTTCGACTACTACAACTTGTAAGGGTAAACCTTCCACACCTTCTTCAGACAAACCATCGACGCCGAGTGCTCCTGTTGTAACCGAACCGTCTTCAAGTTCGCCCAGTAATCCGGAACCAACGACACCTTCTCCAGACAAACCTTCGACGACGACAACTCCTGACATAAAGGAACCGACTTCAAGTTCGCCCAATGAGCCAGGGCCTTCGACTACTACAACTTGTAAGGGCAAACCTTCCACACCTTCTCCAGACAAACCATCAACGCCAAGTGCTCCTGTTGTAACCGAACCGTCTTCAAGTTCGCCTAGTAATCCGGAACCAACGACACCTTCTCCAGATAAACCTTTGACGACGACAACTCCTGACATAAAGGAACCGACTTCAAGTTCGCCCAATGAGCCAGGGCCTTCGACTACTACAACTTGTAAGGGCAAACCTTCCACACCTTCTTCAGACAAACCATCGACGCCGAGTGCTCCTGTTGTAACCGAACCGTCTTCAAGTTCGCCTAGTAATCCGGAACCAACGACTCCTTCTCCAGACAAACCTTCGACGACGACAACTCCTGACATAAAGGAACCGACTTCAAGTTCGCCCAATGAGCCAGGGCCTTCGACTACTACAACTTGTAAGGGCAAACCTTCCACACCTTCCTCAGACAAACCATCAACGCCAAGTGCTCCTGTTGTAACCGAACCGTCTTCAAGTTCGCCTAGTAATCCGGAACCAACGACTCCTTCTCCAGACAAACCTTCGACGACGACAACTCCTGACATAAAGGAACCGACTTCAAGTTCGCCCAATGAGCCAGGGCCTTCGACTACTACAACTTGTAAGGGCAAACCTTCCACACCTTCTCCAGTCAAACCATCAACGCCAAGTGCTCCTGTTGTAACCGAACCGTCTTCAAGTTCGCCTAGTAATCCGGAACCAACGACTCCTTCTCCAGACAAACCTTCGACGACGACAACTCCTGACATAAAGGAACCGACTTCAAGTTCCCCCAATGAGCCAGGGCCTTCGACTACTACAACTTGTAAGGGCAAACCTTCCACACCTTCCTCAGACAAACCATCAACGCCAAGTGCTCCTGTTGTAACCGAACCGTCTTCAAGTTCGCCTAGTAATCCGGAACCAACGACTCCTTCTCCAGACAAACCTTCGACGACGACAACTCCTGACATAAAGGAACCGACTTCAAGTTCGCCCAATGAGCCAGGGCCTTCGACTACTACAACTTGTAAGGGCAAACCTTCCACACCTTCTTCAGACAAACCATCGACGCCGAGTGCTCCTGTTGTAACCGAACCGTCTTCAAGTTCGCCCAGTAATCCGGAACCAACGACACCTTCTCCAGACAAACCTTCGACGACGACAACTCCTGACATAAAGGAACCGACTTCACGTTCCCCCAATGAGCCAGGGCCTTCGACTACTACAACTTGTAAGGGCATACCTTCCACACCTTCTCCAGACAAACCATCAACGCCAAGTGCTCCTGTTGTAACCGAACCTTCTTCAAGTTCGCCCAGTAATCCGGAACCAACGACACCTTCTCCAGATAAACCTTTGACGACGACAACTCCTGACATAAAGCAACCGACTTCAAGTTCGCCCAATGAGCCAGGGCCTTCGACTACTACAACTTGTGAGGGCAAACCTTCCACACCTTCTCCAGACAAACCATCAACGCCAAGTGCTCCTGTTGTAACCGAACCGTCTTCAAGTTCGCCTAGTAGTCCGGAACCAACGACACCTTCTCCAGACAAACCTTCGACGACGACAACTCCTGACATAAAGGAACCGACTTCAAGTTCGCCCAATGAGCCAGGGCCTTCGACTACTACAACTTGTAAGGGCAAACCTTCCACACCTTCTCCAGACATACCATCAACGCCAAGTGCTCCTGTTGTAACCGAACCGTCTTCAAGTTCGCCTAGTAATCCGGAACCAACGACACCTTCTCCTGACAAACCTTTGACGACGACAACTCCTGACATAAAGGAACCGACTTCAAGTTCGCCCAATGAGCCAGGGCCTTCGACTACTACAACTTGTAAGGGCAAACCTTCCACACCTTCTCCAGACAAACCATCAACGCCAAGTGCTCCTGTTGTAACCGAACCGTCTTCAAGTTCGCCTAGTAATCCGGAACCAACGACACCTTCTCCTGACAAACCTTTGACGACGACAACTCCTGACATAAAGGAACCGACTTCAAGTTCGCCCAATGAGCCAGGGCCTTCGACTACTACAACTTGTAAGGGCAAACCTTCCACACCTTCTTCAGACAAACCATCGACGCCGAGTGCTCCTGTTGTAACCGAACCGTCTTCAAGTTCGCCCAGTAATCCGGAACCAACGACACCTTCTCCAGACAAACCTTCGACGACGACAACTCCTAACATAAAGGAACCGACTTCAAGTTCGCCCAATGAGCCAGGGCCTTCGACTACTACAACTTGTGAGGGCAAACCTTCCACACCTTCTCCAGACAAACCATCAACGCCAAGTGCTCCTGTTGTAACCGAACCGTCTTTAAGTTCGCCCAGTAATCCGGAACCAACGACTCCTTCTCCAGACAAACCTTCGACGACGACAACTCCTGACATAAAGGAACCGACTTCAAGTTCGCCCAATGAGCCAGGGCCTTCGACTACTACAACTTGTAAGGGCAAACCTTCCACACCTTCTTCAGACAAACCATCGACGCCGAGTGCTCCTGTTGTAACCGAACCGTCTTCAAGTTCGCCCAGTAATCCGGAACCAACGACACCTTCTCCAGACAAACCTTCGACGACGACAACTCCTGACATAAAGGAACCGACTTCAAGTTCCCCCAATGAGCCAGGGCCTTCGACTACTACAACTTGTAAGGGCATACCTTCCACACCTTCTCCAGACAAACCATCAACGCCAAGTGCTCCTGTTGTAACCGAACCTTCTTCAAGTTCGCCCAGTAATCCGGAACCAACGACACCTTCTCCAGATAAACCTTTGACGACGACAACTTCTGACATAAAGCAACCGACTTCAAGTTCGCCCAATGAGCCAGGGCCTTCGACTACTACAACTTGTGAGGGCAAACCTTCCACACCTTCTCCAGACAAACCATCAACGCCAAGTGCTCCTGTTGTAACCGAACCGTCTTCAAGTTCGCCTAGTAGTCCGGAACCAACGACACCTTCTCCAGACAAACCTTCGACGACGACAACTCCTGACATAAAGGAACCGACTTCAAGTTCGCCCAATGAGCCAGGGCCTTCGACTACTACAACTTGTAAGGGCAAACCTTCCACACCTTCTCCAGACATACCATCAACGCCAAGTGCTCCTGTTGTAACCGAACCGTCTTCAAGTTCGCCTAGTAATCCGGAACCAACGACACCTTCTCCTGACAAACCTTTGACGACGACAACTCCTGACATAAAGGAACCGACTTCAAGTTCGCCCAATGAGCCAGGGCCTTCGACTACTACAACTTGTAAGGGCAAACCTTCCACACCTTCTCCAGACAAACCATCAACGCCAAGTGCTCCTGTTGTAACCGAACCGTCTTCAAGTTCGCCTAGTAATCCGGAACCAACGACACCTTCTCCTGACAAACCTTTGACGACGACAACTCCTGACATAAAGGAACCGACTTCAAGTTCGCCCAATGAGCCAGGGCCTTCGACTACTACAACTTGTAAGGGCAAACCTTCCACACCTTCTCCAGACAAACCATCAACGCCAAGTGCTCCTGTTGTAACCGAACCGTCTTCAAGTTCGCCTAGTAATCCGGAACCAACGACACCTTCTCCTGACAAACCTTTGACGACGACAACTCCTGACATAAAGGAACCGACTTCAAGTTCGCCCAATGAGCCAGGGCCTTCGACTACTACAACTTGTAAGGGCAACCCTTCCACACCTTCTCCAGACAAACCATCAACGCCAAGTGCTCCTGTTGTAACCGAACCGTCTTCAAGTTCGCCTAGTAATCCGGAACCAACGACTCCTTCTCCAGACAAACCTTCGACGACGACAACTCCTGACATAAAGGAACCGACTTCAAGTTCCCCCAATGAGCCAGGGCCTTCGACTACTACAACTTGTAAGGGCAAACCTTCCACACCTTCCTCAGACAAACCATCAACGCCAAGTGCTCCTGTTGTAACCGAACCGTCTTCAAGTTCGCCTAGTAATCCGGAACCAACGACTCCTTCTCCAGACAAACCTTCGACGACGACAACTCCTGACATAAAGGAACCGACTTCAAGTTCGCCCAATGAGCCAGGGCCTTCGACTACTACAACTTGTAAGGGCAAACCTTCCACACCTTCTCCAGTCAAACCATCAACGCCAAGTGCTCCTGTTGTAACCGAACCGTCTTCAAGTTCGCCTAGTAATCCGGAACCAACGACTCCTTCTCCAGACAAACCTTCGACGACGACAACTCCTGACATAAAGGAACCGACTTCAAGTTCCCCCAATGGGCCAGGGCCTTCGACTACTACAACTTGTAAGGGCAAACCTTCCACACCTTCCTCAGACAAACCATCAACGCCAAGTGCTCCTGTTGTAACCGAACCGTCTTCAAGTTCGCCTAGTAATCCGGAACCAACGACACCTTCTCCTGACAAACCTTTGACGACGACAACTCCTGACATAAAGGAACCGACTTCAAGTTCGCCCAATGAGCCAGGGCCTTCGACTACTACAACTTGTAAGGGCAAACCTTCCACACCTTCTCCAGACAAACCATCAACGCCAAGTGCTCCTGTTGTAACCGAACCGTCTTCAAGTTCGCCTAGTAATCCGGAACCAACGACACCTTCTCCTGACAAACCTTTGACGACGACAACTCCTGACATAAAGGAACCGACTTCAAGTTCGCCCAATGAGCCAGGGCCTTCGACTACTACAACTTGTAAGGGCAACCCTTCCACACCTTCTCCAGACAAACCATCAACGCCAAGTGCTCCTGTTGTAACCGAACCGTCTTCAAGTTCGCCCAGTAATCCGGAACCAACGACACCTTCTCCAGATAAACCTTTGACGACGACAACTCCTGACATAAAGGAACCGACTTCAAGTTCGCCCAATGAGCCAGGCCCTTCGACTACTACAACTTGTGAGGGCAAACCTTCCACACCTTCTCCAGACAAACCATCAACGCCAAGTGCTCCTGTTGTAACCGAACCGTCTTCAAGTTCGCCTAGTAATCCGGAACCAACGACTCCTTCTCCAGACAAACCTTCGACGACGACAACTCCTGACATAAAGGAACCGACTTCAAGTTCCCCCAATGAGCCAGGGCCTTCGACTACTACAACTTGTAAGGGCAAACCTTCCACACCTTCCTCAGACAAACCATCAACGCCAAGTGCTCCTGTTGTAACCGAACCGTCTTCAAGTTCGCCTAGTAATCCGGAACCAACGACTCCTTCTCCAGACAAACCTTCGACGACGACAACTCCTGACATAAAGGAACCGACTTCAAGTTCGCCCAATGAGCCAGGGCCTTCGACTACTACAACTTGTAAGGGCAAACCTTCCACACCTTCTCCAGTCAAACCATCAACGCCAAGTGCTCCTGTTGTAACCGAACCGTCTTCAAGTTCGCCTAGTAATCCGGAACCAACGACTCCTTCTCCAGACAAACCTTCGACGACGACAACTCCTGACATAAAGGAACCGACTTCAAGTTCCCCCAATGGGCCAGGGCCTTCGACTACTACAACTTGTAAGGGCAAACCTTCCACACCTTCCTCAGACAAACCATCAACGCCAAGTGCTCCTGTTGTAACCGAACCGTCTTCAAGTTCGCCTAGTAATCCGGAACCAACGACTCCTTCTCCAGACAAACCTTCGACGACGACAACTCCTGACATAAAGGAACCGACTTCAAGTTCGCCCAATGAGCCAGGGCCTTCGACTACTACAACTTGTAAGGGTAAACCTTCCACACCTTCTCCAGACAAACCATCAACGCCAAGTGCTCCTGTTGTAACCGAACCGTCTTCAAGTTCGCCCAGTAATCCGGAACCAACGACACCTTCTCCAGATAAACCTTTGACGACGACAACTCCTGACATAAAGCAACCGACTTCAAGTTCGCCCAATGAGCCAGGGCCTTCGACTACTACAACTTGTGAGGGCAAACCTTCCACACCTTCCTCAGACAAACCATCAACGCCAAGTGCTCCTGTTGTAACCGAACCGTCTTCAAGTTCGCCTAGTAGTCCGGAACCAACGACACCTTCTCCAGATAAACCTTCGACGTCGACAACTCCTGACATAAAGGAACCGACTTCAAGTTCGCCCAATGAGCCAGGGCCTTCGACTTCTACAACTTGTAAGGGCAAACCTTCCACACCTTCTCCGGAGAAACCATCAACGCCAAGTGCTCCTGTTGTCACCGAACCGTCTTCGAGTTCGCCCAGTAATCCGGTTCCAACGACACCTTCTCCAGAAAAACCTTTGACGACGACAACTCCTGTCATAAACGAACCGACTTCAAGCTCGCCAAATGAACCAGGGCCTTCGACTACTACAACTTGTAAGGGCAAACCTACGACAAGTTCTCCTGTTGTAAATCAACCGACAACGAGTACAACCTGCAAGCTCGATACGACTACAACTTGTAAACTTTTAACAACAACACCGTGTAATGCTGAACCTTTGACAACAACATCCTGTAAAAATGAGTCTCCAATAACGGTACTTCCTAAAAAATCTAGTGAGTCTCCGGCAACCAACGTTCTTCAGAAACTGTTACCCAAACCTCTGAAGGAACTTTTAAATGGTTCATTGGCGGTGTCTAAACCGAGCTGTAAAAACAGAGCTGAAGGCACTTTCTTGCAGAATGCTAATCATTGTCGGCGATATTACAAATGTCAGAGTGGTCGGCGTATAATGCGCAAATGTAAACCAGGTTTATGGTTTGATATCGAGGAAAACAAGTGCCGTCCTCGCAGTTTGGTGCAAAACTGTCCAGCCATGCGTAACTAATAAAAAATCGAAGCGTTAGAGATGGGAACAGAGCATATTTCTACATAAATAAACATAAGTGCATCAAAAATTGTATATTTCTAAAAAATCGTAATATAGGTGCATAGATTGAGGGAACCGAACTCGCGTAGAAAGCTAAAAGTGCTTTGCCTTAGTTAAAAAAAGCTATAAACTTCAGCATTCAATCGCAACTCTAGGATAAATAGGCGTCGATATCGACTGTTTTTTTTTTTTTTATATATTCTGATGGATTCATTGACTTTCCCGAGGCTCGTTGGACTTTCACGTTTTACTAATTAACAAGTCCGATTAAACACAATTACATTCATTATTTTGTGTGTGTAAGTGCGAGCACAGGGTAATGTAAGCACTTGATTTGATTTAATTATAAGTGTTCGCTGATTATAAACTCGCATATTGATAACGGTCGACGGCCTACTTTGCACCGATTTTGCTACATCCATAAATATATATACAAATGTCTAATTTTCATATTTATGCCAGGGCACACGCGTGCTCCCATTGTTTCTTTATACTGATAAGACTGACATACGTATACCATATTTTGTCTCACATCCGCTTTAGCTGTGGTCAAATGAATAGTACACAGAAATAATATAAATAATAATACATATAATAACATGTATAATACGTAAGTATATTTTTTTTTAATATATGTGAATTTAAATGAGAACAAATCTCTAGCTTCGACAGATACCCCCAATGCTTAAGGGGTGGCTTCCTTGTCCGAGGCCTTATTGCCTTGTGGTATCAGCACTTATCAGCAAGAATGAACGCGACACCCCGCCCTAAACTGCTAAAAATAAACGTCATTGATAGCGAAATATTTATGTTTTTCGCTTCGGTCTGTGAACAACCTTATAGTAACTATCTACCAAAGATAATGTAATTTTACGCGTCTGGGTTTTTCTGTCATTGTCAAGGTACTTATTTGTGAAATTTATTCATCATTTGCTTAATTAGCAAAACACAAAAGTATTAAAAAACTAATGTCCGTATAATGCAACTTCAACTTTAAAAGAAAAGTTTTCATTATATTCCTCTCATATTTACAGTTTTTAGAACAGGAACTTAATTTTGGTTCGATAGTTTTTAAGGTAGCTAAAAGAATATACATATGTATTTATCTATCCATCTAAAAATTTTGATTTTACCCCAGCAAACAAAAAAATGTAACGCATTTTTCACAAACTTGTAAAAATGTTCATAAATTAGCAATTGGTAAATGCCATTCAAGTGGTTTTTTCACTTGGCGCTTGCTTTCCCCCTTCTCACTGTCATTGCTTTTGGCAAATTGGCAAAGTGCATTTTAGCATTGGAGACCTTGCACGCCCTTTGTAGTCATACATTTGCATAAAATAAAAGTCAACCGATAGCCAAGGTCGGAAAATGGTGGGGTTTGCTTGTATGTGTATGTACATTGATCACAACGCGTGATCGTGATCAAGATCTAAAGCAATAAACGACATTTCATTTAATATGGCCGTGCATGGGGATGCGCTCTCTCTTTTTGTGTTTCTCGTTAAGTGCCAATCATGGGAATGCACGTGTTGCCGGCATGTGTATCTATTGAGCTGTAACTGTTTTGATTCTACACAGAACGTAATACATTTTTTTTAAAATTAGTTATATTAAATATATTTAACTTTTGCTCTTTCCGTTTGCAGGTGAACTTTTTAATTTGCCAAATATCGGCACTCTTCCTGGCCTCACTCTTCCGTTCGCTATTACATCCTTCCAAAGTCTCATCGGAAGTGCGTCACATATTTGCTCTATCGCTTGGCCTAACCTTTGGTTACTTTTGCTTTGGTCAACAGGCAATACATATTGCTGGATTGCCGGCAATATGTTACGTTGTCATACGTACTCAAGATCCACGCATTGTACAAAGGTATATACATCTATAGTATAATTAATTCTGATACATGTTAAATAATGCAACAATTGTTTGCAGGAGCGTTATGTTGGTGGCAATGTCCTATTTATTGTGCGTACATCTTATGAGACAACTTTACGATTATGGATCATATGCCCTGGATATCACCGGGCCTCTAATGATAATTACACAGAAGGTTACTAGTTTGGCTTTTAGCATACATGATGGCTTTGTTCGACAGGATGAGGTTAGTAAAATTTGCAAAAATTAATTAAATGAAGACCTACAATAGACTTTTTATATCATTTAAGGACATGACTAAGGCTCAGCAATACCATGCCATCCGTAAGATGCCGTCAGCTTTGGAATATTTCTCATATGTATGGCATTTCCAAAGCTTAATGGCTGGACCTTTGGTCTTCTATAAAGATTACATTGAGTTTGTTGAGGGTTACAATCTATTAAAGTGTCCTCCTGGAAATGTAAGTCATCAGTAAAGTGAAAAGAGCCACGGCCAAAAATCAATTGTGTGCCCATTCATCATTCTCCATTTTCAATTTTCACAGGGCAATCTGGACAATGGTAAAACGGAATTGATTGTCGAGCCATCGCCAACGAAAACGGTCATACGCAAGGTTATTGGCAGTCTCGTTTGTGCCTTCATATTCATGAAATTCGTGAAACTCTATCCCGTAAAGGATATGAAAGAGGATGACTTTGTGAATAGTACAAGCATGGCGTACAAATACTGGTATGCCATGATGGCAACCACTTGCATACGCTTCAAGTATTATCATGCATGGCTTCTTGCCGATGCTATATGTAATAATTCAGGTTTAGGTTTCACTGGTTACGATAAGGATGGTAATGCCAAATGGGATTTAATATCTAACATTAATGTGCTGTCATTTGAGGTAAGCGGGGGATATCAAATCCATATTGATTGTTTCATTGATTGCATGCTTTTATTATTTTGCAGTTTGCCTCAAACTTCCGCGATGCTATTAATAATTGGAACTGCGGCACCAATCGTTGGCTGCGTACACTTGTCTATGAACGTGTTCCAAAGAAATATGGCACACTTCTTACATTCGCCTTGAGCGCTGTATGGCACGGCTTTTATCCAGGCTACTATTTAACCTTTGCCACAGGCGCAGTTGTGGTCACAGCGGCACGTACGGGTCGTCGTTTATTCCGTCATCGTTTCCAGAGCACACAATTTACACGCATGTTCTATGATATACTTACCTGTGTGACCACACGCATTGTGATGGGCTACACCACATTCCCATTTGTTCTGCTTGAATTAATGGTAAGTGCAAATAACAAATGCATTTCTTTTCCCATTAACCATTTAATCGGTATTTGTTTTTCCATTGAAATAGGGCAGCATCAATTTGTACCTGAGATTTTATTTGTGCCTTCACATAATTTCACTAGTGACCATATTTATTTTACCAAAATTCATACGTGGCGAGAAACGTGTTAAGCCGTCCACCAGTTCAGAGGCCGTTGAGACATTAGCCAAGACAATGGAATCTGCTACCCAGCCGCAGGCGGCTACGGAGCCAGCAGGAGAAATTGTTGAATCAAATACTACAGATCTCAAGTGTGAAGATGATGAGTATACCGAGGAGCACTTAGCTAAACGTAATGATAAAATGCAACAACAAATACAACAACAACACCCACACCCGCTGCAACAGCAACAAGAGAAACAAAAGAATATAATACTCCAACCACACCCACAGCAAAGCCCACACCAAGCAAAGTCAAAGCCTTCGCCGCAGCAACAGACTAGCGCACATGATGCAAATAGTGTGCCGCATGATCAGTGCGAGATGGATCAGTTGTCCAGCAAGCTGAAGGAAAAAATTGAGGCTGAGACCAAAAATATTGAGGAATTTATTGACAAGACTGTGACCAAGACCGTTAGCGGCATTGTTGAGTTCAAAGATGATTTAATGAGAGACATTGAGTTTCCCAAGTTAAAGTTAGGCGTTGTATCGGCACCTTTGGAAACAGCTGCTGCCAGTTTGCGTAAACGTAACATATCTACAATCCATGACAATGGATCCGATGCCACTCCACTTGCTGTGGGAGAGCAAAGCGATGCATTTCTCAAAAAGGAAATAGAGGTTATCAATGCAGTAGTGCCGGCGGTTTTAAGCAATGGCCATGCCAAATAGTAACACAATTGAGGAAGAAATAGCAACGACAGCATCACCAGCAGCAGCAACAGCAGCGATAACAACAGCAGCGAGGGAACAGCTAAATTAACAACGACAATGAACAACACAATATCAAGGCATGGACTGATGAAACTGGGACAAGGGTACACTATTTGTAGGTGCTGCTAAATCCAATTGATTTAATTCTGTCAGACACGCACACAAAACAAGAAATAAACAAAAAAAAAAAAATATATATATATACAAATACACTCACACACACACAGTCAAACACACACCTTTTGGTTTCATATCACACTTTTTTGCGTAATTTTTTTTAGAAGTTTACAAGAATTTTGCTTAAAATTGATAAGAACCCGATGAAGTAGCCAAATAATATATTTATAAGTAATTTAATAAACACAAAATCGATTCAATGTTCAAATGTTTTTTGCTCAGCGCATAAAAATAATATTTATTGTTGCAGCAAAACCGTAATGAAAACGAAACAAAAAAAGAAACTTTTGTTAAAACTTTCAAATGTGCATGATATTGTCTAATTGTTGTTAAAATAATGTATGTTTGTATGTATGCGAGTGTGTTGTATCTATGTAGCAGTCTTTCTTTGTTAACAGATCGCTCCTAACACCACAACAACAAATTGTACAATTCTTCCATATAGTCTATGTATTTGCAAAAACCATAACCGTAGTACCAGATTCCACTTTTAGTTAGCTTCGGCATTCCGAAGTTTTGTATAGCCTTGCAGTTCCTTGACTATCAAACATCTTCCAAAACATATCAAGATTCAAGAACACAAATTTTTCCTTTGCGAACCACTATTTAAAACTTTCTTTCGATCGTTTCTGTCCGGCTTCGACAAAAGAAGATTATCTACCAAATTTTACGTAATTATAGAATAGAAAAGGAACAGCATTTGATTATAAAAACAATATGTCGAGACACACCCAACAATATAGAAATATTCAACTTTAGACTGAAGCTATCTGAACACAAAAAAAAAAAAAATGCTATAATAAAAAAGCAAAAACTATATAATATATAACAACAAAAATGAAATGTAGTTAGTAAATAAGAATTTTCGATTCAATGTGTTTTCTTTTTTAAAAATTTGTATACTGTGTATGCTTGTGTTAATTTGTATGTGTGTGTGTGTGTGTGTGTGTGTGAGCGGATGTGAAAGAGTCTGCAAGTCCAGTTCCCGCCCATTTTCTTGCACTATAAAAAGAAAACCTCTTGCTGGCATGCCTAGCTAGTTTTCTAAATTGTAACTTTTACTTCCTACTTTTTGTAGTTTATAAAAGCACACTTTATCTATACTATATACGTATTATATATATATATATACATATGTATATGATTTTTTGTTTATCCCATCTTTATTTGTTAATTTGAATAAACCGAGAGAAGTTCTCACACATATGCTGCTACATATTTTATATATTTACTACAACAAAGATTATTAATTTAATTGGCACACCCAAAAACAGAGACATTTAATAGAAATAATAAAAAAAAAACAATATTAACTGAAGACCTCCCTCCATGTTATGTTTGCACAAAGGGCTCTACCATTCTAAAGTGATTTGTTAAGCCCCATAAAACTAAACCAATTGAACCAAACAAAACAATTGTATGTAGTCCAATAAAGTGCATACAAATCAATTGCATAATTATTAAATGGAACAAATAAATCAACTCTTATATGTGTGTAAAATGAATGCAAAACTGTTTTATTTAAAATATCAAGCTCCCGGTTATCTTATAAAAGTCGTTTAAATCTGAATCACTTGATGAACCCAGAACACACAAATGGACAGCTTCACATTGGGCAGTTCCAAAATCATGCTCGCCAAAACGTTTTAAAATAGCACGGGCATCAAAACTGTTGGCGCTTTTATCATCGATTTGTTTACGTTTTCGATTATTCAGGACAGTCATGTGGAGCTTGATGGACTCCCGGTCGTTATTATCGGTGGCACACAACCCAGTGGTTTGAAAATGTTCTAGACATTTGTCAGCAAACTTTTGCAATTCGGGTGCTTCAACACTAGCATAGAGGATACGAGTGGAGCTGGGATCATCGTTCATTATTTCCAAGCCTTTTACTTTTAGATTAAATGGTGTGGCTAAGTCAGCCAAGAACTGCTTGCAAGTCTTTAGGTGATCGACAGCTTTTTGACGTTCGGTGTCGTCAAGGAGCACATAAACTCCCAAAGTGATATGAATGCATCCTTCCGAAACGAATAATGACTCATCGATACCTGGCATCTGAGCCTCCAATATGCTTTTCTTTAGTTCGATAAAGTTATGCTGCACCTCACCTGTATTTAAGGCAACTGCTAGAAAATGGGTGGGCCTCATCCGCTTGCGTAAAGAGCGAACAAGAAGGCGGATCTTACGCAAAGCTGCGCTGATTTGGCTACGTTCTTTAGCTCTGATTTGTAAATCTTTAGAATTTTCATTTTGACGTGGCACATAGATTTCTGTATGGGTTTCCTCTTCGATGCGACGCTTTGTGGAACCTTTGAATCCAATTATACCACCATAAAAAGACCTGTAAAACAAAAATATTAAAACGATTATGGGAACAAATAAACTTCAATTAGGTAACTTACTTTGGCACATGCACCTGCAATGCAAAGCCACCATCCGATGTTTTTTCTATTTTACTAAGTGCCTCATCATCCTCGTAGTCGTCATCCGCATACAAATCTACAAGAATAAGTTCAGCAAATGTAGTTTTATTAATATTTAAGGGGCGACTCGAAAATACCTGGTTCTTCATAACCCTTTTGCTGAACAAGATTAGGTTTCTTGCTGGAATTCCATTTTTCCCCACCAAAGTCATCGTGCACAACATTTACCCGATAGCGGCGTTGCTGGTTCATGGCCAATACAGGCGGTGCAAGGACGTCACGGCTCATTTTTTCCAAACTATCATCAGCAATCGAACAACTTGTGCTTCTCTTAGGGGAAGAACAAAAATTTAAATTGAAATTCGACAGCTTCTTCCAAAAATACGCTAAAAAATGCCTACTGTAGAGGTCTTGGCCAGGGATGGATACCTTTCAATTAAGCGAGACACTTAATTATTAAACTTTCAAATTAATAGGCGCCAATGTCTTAACATATATAGTAATGTATATCAGTACTATTTTGTAAATTTGTAAATTTTTTTGTCTGGTGCACTTTCATACCACAATATAAATATTTTTTTTCCTCGACCCTGGCTACTGGTAACAAGTTCCACTGACGGAACTAGTCACTGTTCGTGTGTGTAGTTCGTGACACCAGTTCACACGTGCAGTTTGTTTTGGTTTAACAGTTGTTTTTTTTTTTAGTATTTTGATAGTTTTGGCCATGCTTGCCGCCCCTAAATCATTGAGCAATGGCAAAGCCATGCTAACAGAGCCGCACAAGTCCTGGAAAAAAGTCAACGAGGAGCGCAAAGCCCTCAAACGCCAACGCAAACAAGAGAAACTATTAAAAGAACTAAAACAGGGGCAGAACCAGGAAGCCGAGACGGAAGCAGATGCCGCCTCTAAAGCCCAAGAGGCAGCCACTGTCAATCCCTCCACTGTGAGTATAGCTGTGCCTGGCTCCATTCTGGAAAATGCGCAGTCCAACGAACTTCGAGCCTATGTTGCTGGACAAATAGCACGAGCCGCCTGCATATTTCGGGTTAACGAGGTGATTGTCTTTGATGATGTGGGTGTGGCAACAGCCAGGGAAACAAAGCGAAGTTATGAGCAGGATGAGGAAGGCAATGCCACGGGCACTGTGAGAAGCAGTTCACTACAACTGGCGCGTATTCTTCAGTATCTAGAGTGTCCGCAATATTTGCGAAAATATTTTTTTCCCCTGCACAAGGACCTTAAATATTCTGGTCTGCTCAATCCTCTGGATACGCCGCATCATCTTAGGCAACAAAGTAGATTTCGATATCGTGAGGGTGTCATCTGCGATAAAAAGGCAAAGGAAGGTTATAGCTATGCTAATGTCGGTTTGCTGAATGATGTGTTAGTGGACAAGGCCATTGAGCCGGGAGTAAGAGTAACAGTGAAAATGGATCCACCCAATGGTACGTAGAATATTTTCTAAAGATGTAACAATATGGAATAACCTTTGTCCATATCTGGATTCACAGAGGTAACAAGAAAGCAACGAGGCTCCTTGGTTAGTCCGGATGAACCGCGTCGCGAGACAGGTGTCTACTGGGGCTATCAGGTGCGGATTGCTCACTCCCTCTCGGAAATATTCACAAAATCCCCGTACGAATCTGGCTATGATGTCACTCTAGGAACTTCTGATCGCGGTCAAAATGTTCATGAGGTTCCTGCTAAATCCGTTGGCTACAATCATTTACTGATTGTGTTTGGTGGTCTTCAAGGATTAGAAGCAGCTCTGTCTAATGACGAGAAGTTAACTGTAGATGATCCCGAGTTGCTTTTCGATCACTACGTCAACGTTTTGCCCCGACAAGGGTCTCGTACAATACGAACAGAGGAGGCACTGCTGATAGCATTGTCGGCCCTTCAAGAAAAATTGCAGCCAAAAAATGCTGAAGTGGAATCGGACTTAAGTGATCTGTTGCCACGTAGCGAGGATACGGGCATGCCGGTTGCTCGAGATGTATTGGTCAGCAAAAAAAAGACGAAAAAGAGACAACTAGTAGAAGTTGACAATGAGGACGGTCACAATGGCAAGGATAAGGAAATACCGGTAAAGCAAAAGGACATACAGATAAAGGATAAGGAAATACCATCAAAGCAAAATGACGTACAGGCAAAGGAGAAGGCTACGCCAGCCAAATGGAATCCATTTGGTGAACATAAACCAGTAGAAGACACCTTTGTGGACGACGATGATTTCGAAGTGGTACCCTGCAAAATACCAGCTATCAGAAATCCATTTGGTGAACGTAAACCTAAAGCCACATCTCTGGATAATGATTTCGAGTCAATGCCAACTAAATCAGCCGTTAAGACAGAACTTGATTTAAGTCGATTTGATTGAAATGGAAAACTATGTAAAAATTGGGTTTATTGCTTATGTTATATATATATATATATATATATTGGAATGATATATCCCCGTATATAGAACCGATATTTTAGGAACACTATTTGATGTCCTTAAGTAAATGCGTAATTGATTGATTTAATTTCGGTTAGTAAAATGAAGTGATAACCATTTCAATTAGTCAATATCATGAAACTTTCTGTAACTCTGTTATTGCAAATAGATTGATTTTTATGTCAACTAATATTTGGTTTTTAAAATATATGTATGTATATGTATAAATCAACATGAATTGTTTTTTTCTACAAGTGCCTCATGTCTCAAGCTTTTCTCTAGATTGGTGTATATCAAGTTTTATTTAGTAAGAGGATTTTAAACAACCTTAATTATTACATTAATTTATGAATATAAACCAAATATATTACTCACTTTTTTATGGACTTTTGCACCGCTCGAATAGACTGGAGTCAATGTACCAACAACGACAGAATGTAATGTAACAAAGAATGAACAATGTCGATATCTTGACTTGCACATACATATGTACTTAATCTTATTGCTTGTTAGCACATGTGTATGTACATATTAAAGTAAACGGGACTATCAGACTAGACAGCTTTGTTTTTAAATATATGTACATACATTCATATATGAAAACGGTAAGTTAACGGCAAGCCAAATAAATGGAATTTTGAAATGGTTAACTTTATATTTCAGTGCTTCAATTTTCCTTTAATTTTATAAAATTACTTTGAAGTATATTAACAATATAGGATAACATCGTTTTTTTTAAATTTTTCTGACTTTTGGAAGATGACTTTTTTTTTCGGCAATGAAAATTTGTTAGGTGTACGATTTTGAGTGACGTTCACTGTATGTATGTTTCATTTTCCATAAAACTTTTTATGGGATAGTCGATATTGAAGACTACCATAAAACATTACCAATGTTTAGTTATTTATTAATATAAAAGGTCAAAATAAGAACAAATTTTTCACCATCTACATTTTCCAACTCAATATTCCCACACACTTTGACAATCAATAAAAAAATTTCATTTCCATTTGATCTCTTGTTAAATAGTTTATAATTTCATTTTATTTTATGTACTATACTATATGTATACACTCCCGATATATTAAGAAGATACTGCAGTTTTAGTGCTAGCTGTATTTTCTTGTATCGATCTCGACATTTTTGTTCGAAACTCTCTAATAACTTTTATCTACTTAAAAACTATGTAAATTGCATAAATTTTTAAAATTTTATGGAATGTCTAAGCCGATTTTGTTCAACACATCAATAGAAGAGTTTTACGCTATAATCATTTATGTATATATATGTGTATATAGGATTGATATATACAGATATATGTATGTACCTATATATTTGTGTGTTCTTATGTTTTCATGAATTTTTGGTTATACTCAGTCGGCTCGATCAACATAAGACACAAAGTAGTAAAAGTTTACTTTTTAGTTTGGTTAACAATGGTGCGCTTATCATACACTTTAGCTAGATATATATATATAGTTATATACACATATTCTTAATCATAATCAAAATCCCTTACAATTAACACATACAATAATTTCTATATATAATACGTGGCGACATTGTCGTTGGTCATGATTAGCTATGGAATCTGATCCGGATAACGCGGCTCAGGCAGAAAGTCTTCCTCCATCTCGATGCGAGTGTCACTATGATAGCCCAGCAGTGATTCGGTATCCTCTTCAAGATGTCGTATGGGATAGCTAATGCCATCGCCAAAGCTAAGAAAATTTCACGCAAAATATTTTTTTTGTTTTTTTTTTATAATTTGAGCAAAATTACAAAAGATTTGTCAGGCAAGAGAAAGAACGCATGATTAGTAATGTGTGTGCACGTTGTGTGTGTGTGTGTGTATATGTTGGAGGTGGTGTTGATATAGGTGGTGTGTTGTTCGTTTTGTTTTTATATGATATCATTTTTGGTGCGGTGCAAAAAGCAAAGCATTCATATTCATATTGGATAGATCGACAGATGTTTGGCAAATTAAAAACAAACCTTTGTAGCATTTGATTCTCTATTTAAAAATATATATTTTTTCGTTTTTGTTGATTCCTTTCAATAATTATAATTATAAATATGTATAAAAAAGATAAACAAACATCATAGCTAAAAATATAAAGATTAAAAAAAAAAAAAGAATTGTATTACAAACTTGCAAGAAACGTTAAGATAATCTCTACATATACATATATAAAAGCCAAAAAGGAAATGCCTAAAATAAGTCCATGTGTGTCTGCTTGTTTTCTTTGTTGGGAATCTGTCAAATCGGTTAGTTCTGAATTCCATTTAATGGTCCCATAATTGATTTACTTGAAATCATATTTCGTATCATATATATATATATAACAAATAATTCAAATTTCGTGCTTTGACTATAAAACTTTTCCATATGTTAAATCAGAATTGAGAACCGTCAGGATGGCTTACGTATGAATTTTGTTTTATAAAAAATGATTACTTAACTAGAGATGATAAAAGATGAAATGGATTAACAATTAAAACTGAAACCTATAGGCTAGCTCAGCCAGCTCACAAAATTCGTTGAATGAGCTTACACATTATAAACTTAGTGAAAAATATATATTACATATACAATTGTATATATATATATATATATGTATATATGTTTAGTGGTAGTGTCTAGCCAGTCTCTGGGCAAGCTGGTGTGTGTTTACAGGTATAAGGTTTCAACTTAGGATTACATACAAGTATTTTTTCTTTTTTTTTTTTTTCATTTACAAACAAACATCTAAGCGACGACTGATGACTATGCACTACTAATCTGGCAGTTTGTACAAGGATTAGTTCCAAACAATTCGATTAGAATGGACGACTAAGATCCGCATATGGATGAGGTGCCTTAACATTTGCCCATTAGCATATTTGTTGTTGTTGTTGTTGTATGTGGTGCTTGATCGTTGTTCATGTCAATGATTACAGTTCCCGTGTTGTTTCTTAACGATGATTTGAGGTCCATTTGTTTTGATAACTGGGTTTCCAATGGGATTTGGTCCAACAATTTTGGCCGAAGTTGTTGGTGGTCGTTTGACTGAATCTCTCCTACTAAATGATGAGGCGACGATGATGATAAGGATGTTGGTGATAATTGTTGTTGTTGTTGTTGTAGTGATGATAGTGTTTGTTGTTGATCATGGTTATTCATGGTGGAATTGTTGGGTATAGCTTCAATCAACTTATCTGTTGGATTTCCATCTAACCTGCTGGTTGTCGTCGTCTCGCCCATCGTATTATATCGCTGAGCTGGTATATCCCCATTCTGCTCGGTGGATGTGGGAAAAGTCAAGCCATCACCCCGACTATATATCCAAATGATTTGTAATTTGTGAATAAGCAAAAGTTTTGTATAGATTTGTTAACAAGAGTTATAGAAATGATATATCGTTTGGTTTGTGTTTAAATTTTTTTTTTTTTTTTTGAAAAATCTTTTTTTTTTGTTTTGCTTGTTGTTTTTGTGATTATTGCATTTTTGTTAGCATTTTATTATAATATTTTTTTTACAGTTTTCTGTTTCAAAGTGTGTGTTTTGTGGGTGTGTTGTGTCTGTGTGTGTGTATTTATTAAGCATGGTGTGAGCTTAAGTTGATTAACAGCGGGGCAATTTAAATTATTTATAAAGGAAACATTTAATTTGGCCAATTTTAGTAACGATTTTGGTTGCTTTGTATTATTTTCTTGAATCTTATCCTTGCAAAAATTGGTTATTATATATGTATATTAGTCGAAGGTTAAAATGGAAAATGTATATATTGTATCAGCTTAATAATATTAATGATTTAATAGAATTAGTATTAACTTTTCAAACTTTTCAAGTATCTGCATATATATTTTTAGGTTGATCTTACTATTTTATGTAAATATTTATGTTATTTTTTACCATTTTATATCCTATTAAATTTCTATTAAGATTTTTGTTTTCTATACTTATATTTACTATATAATCTTTATTTTAATTAAATGTTTTAAGATGATTTTGATCACTAGAAATCCGAGCTGAACTGATCTAACTAAGTATGTCTTTAGTTTTCTTATTTATTTTCATAGTTTATCTTATCTTTTAGATTATAATCACAGCAGAATTAGCTACAAAATAGTAAGAAATATATTGCATATACGAATTGCATAAGTCCGCACTATATCTCAAATGTACAATGATATCACACTCTATTAGGTATAACCATAAAATATTTTATTGATATTTACTGCTGTTCTACCGCTATATAATTGCATTTACTTAGGTATTTTTTTTTGGTTGTGTATCTATCAATTTACAAACGCAGAATTTCTATTTATATTTCTCAACTTCTACCAGATCGACTTTAAAACTTTTTTTTTTGCAAGGATATGGCAACCTCGGTACAACCGAAAGTTAGCCCCGCTGGCTGACAATTATTAACTGTAATAATTTGTTTGTTCACTTATCACTAAAATATTACAAACAAAAGGAACAACAACATTTACAATTGTAATTATTTTGTTTGGTTTTCTCTTTTTCTCTTTTTCTTTTCTTTTTTTTTTTATTTTTTTGCTATTTCATCTTAATATATATTAAAATTTAGTGAATTGTGTTAGGAATTGGAAAAACAACACACATTTAGATTTAAATTGTGTAAATTGGTATAAGAAAACATAAGAAAACACAAATTCGCACTACTAAGCATAGCTTCAATTTGCCAAATATGAGCGGAGGCGTGAATGAAGGCGGAGGGGAGTGGTCAGTTATAATTAAAACAAAAAAGCACACAAAAACAACAACTAAAGATATAAAATTAAATGAATTAATAATTTTGAATATACTCAAAGTGCAGCACATATTATTAATAATGCAAATGACAAAATGATTTGTGATAAGAAGAGAATTGTAAAAGGAGAGGAAAAGTGATCGAAGATTAATTAATTTACATACCTAGTAAATATGGGCAAGAACCAATATACCCAATCATCGCCAAATACTTCACAAAAATTGGCAAAACGGCCCAAGTTGTAGCCGTTTTTATCAGGTCCTCCGACCCGAAAAATGGGAGCCCGAAAGGCCTCTATTAAATGAAGAAAAAATAAAATATAATTAATATAAAAATTATTTGATATACATAATATAAAGGACGATAATACTACTTACCCAAGGTGGTACGATTTACGAACACTAAATAGATGTGATAGCCAAATAGACTGACCAAACTAATGGCAAACATTATGGCAATGAAGAACAGGAATAATATATGAAAACGACCCACGCCGCCATTTAGTTGACCCTGTTCCGAGTAGTCATTTTCGTACTTTTTTTATATAAATGTACATATAAGTATTACAACAAATTGATTATTATAACAATCAATAAACAAATGCATGCATACAGCAAGCATAATAAGATGTGCAATGATGAGAAATTAAAGATATGTACTTACTAAAATATATATATATACAAAGATGATAGCTTTCTGCTTTTTTACAAAATGAGACAGCATTGCAATTTTTTTTTAAGTGAAGTTTTATACTACAACGGGCCAATCTGTGTATTTGTATAACTAACTATATCTAGAGACTAGATATATGTGATCTAACCAGATGACTAGATTATATATATATTGATATAAAAGATGGTTAGATTACATAAATGAATATGAGCGAATCAGTATGGTCCCTTTAAAATTCTTACTATCAAACTAAATAACAAAAAATCTCTCGAAAAAGTGATTACAAAATGGGGTTCCTTCTCTTCTAAAGCTGATCCAATAAAGAAGTAAAATTAATAATTATAAAAAAACAAACAATTAAAATTCTAAATATATATTAGCAATGTAGGGAACTCCCCAAAGTCTAGAAAACTCAATTAGATATATTCAACTAAAACGAAAAAGTGGAAAATAAATAAAAGTTTTTAACTATATGAAGAAATATTTATGCATAGGCAGCAAAACTATTCAATATCCGCACGAAATCTTGTTAAAAATATATTTAGCGGGATGACTAGGATATCATAAAAATGATTAATAGTAAATGCTTTCAAATTTAAAATATCCTAAGCCACAAAGTTAGTTTTTTCGTTTCTTCCAGAAATATAATTTTAGTGTACAAACCGCATGGATAATTTCAATATACGAAATCTTATATCACATCTCTCTTCTAGCTAATCAGTACTTCTTTTTTTCCTTTATAAAGCTTACTAAATAAATAAATCTTGATGTAATTTTAAATAGACCAATAAACAAAAGTAAACTAAATAAAAGCTAATTAAGAACAGGAAACTTTTAACTTTCTAAGTTGCATCAATAATAAACTTCCTAGATATTTTTCAAAACCATGGCGATTTTTATAATTACTATAACTATAAACTATTCTCCAATCGACATGACATTACAAATCTTTACATTATATCAAACAACTAACTTATTGAAATGCATCTATTTTTTGAGGATTCATGCATTAATGATAATTAAGTGATTAGAATCATATAAAAGAGATGCGAAACTTACGGCACCTACCTTCCAAAACTGCACAAAATCGTGCAGTGTGGTAAAGGCAACATATAGACAATATAGCAGGGCATAACCCAGAAACAATACAAAGAATTTGTAATTGTAGAAATTAACACAATTGTTCACCCAGGGACAATGATGATCCATTTTTAAGACACAACAACTGCAAACGCTACAATGATGTGAACGATCCGGTTTAATGATCTTGCATTTCTCACAAAATCTCACAGAGCCATTCATTGTTCTAAAAATGAGTAAATAATTTGATATGATTTAGATAAGCTAATTTAATTATTGTACATATATATATAGTATTATTACCGATTTGTTACTGGCAGATTGCGGGCAAAATTGTTTAAAATGCGTTTCTGTGTTTCTGGGTTATCGGCCTGAAATAGACGTGTCACTTCCTCATCGGGTATACGCCACTAATAACCAAAATATCAAGATAAACACAATAAGTTTAAAGGCAATAGAAGCGATAAGGGTTTAAAGGGAAGTGACTCACTTGATCTGGAACTCGGCCGACTGAAGTCATAATGGTTCTGTAATACGACCAAAGTAGCAGCAAAAGCGCTAAATGATAGAACAAGAGCATAAAGGACATGGCCACTCGATTTTCTACGTTACCTGTGATGAAGATATAAAAATGGTCTTGAACAAAATGGATTAACAACTCTTTGGATCAACACTTACGTATGCACAGCTCCACCACATACGCATAGTAGGACCAGCATATAACGCTGGTAATAAAAAGTACGGGAATCCACTTAAACACAGACATACAGAAGCCGCAAGGTGTCTTCCTTCTTCTATTATCGTCGTTTCCCATGCTATCGATGCAGGCAATGGCCTGTTGTGCTGCCTGTTGTGCTCGATTCGTTAATGATCGATCTCTGGGTGCGGGAACTGCTATATTAAGTCCTCTGTTGTGTGTGCTAGCACCTCTAGTAAGAACTTTTATCTGTTGTGTTTGATGATCAATGATTCACAGTAAAACAAAAAAATATTGCCAAACACCAACACTAACACTCATTGAACAGGGCCGAGAAGGGGGGTGGTTGCAAGGTGCAGGGTATCTGAATTTATCTCTTCCTTTTTGTTCGCTTTCCCGGCTGTGGGAAAGTAATGACCTTAACTAGATGCCATCGTTCTTAAACTCAAGCATCAATTTATATATATAGTGCCGCGCTGCCTGCTTGTTTTCACATAGAAATTTAATTAAAATTATTATATTTCTACACCTGAGATGCAAAATCATCGATGACACTGCTTACGTTATCGATGGTGAAGTAGTTTTATCGCCTATCGATTATTATAACTGTTATCAGGAAACTGAACAATTTTTAATTTCTAAATAAAAAAGTTTGGCTTAGATAGTTTGATATAAAAATAATACTAATAGATTGTGTTGTTTACACAGACGCGCACGAATGTAAATATTTTCCCTAAATAAGGAAAACTGTTGAAACTTGTATTTTACTCAACCGATTTCCGTATCTACACAGCTAATTCGATCTTAAGGTGGGTTGGATGTGACCAGAGGCACTGGAAAAGAAAAATAACATATGTATTCGCTCCGCTTTATTTGGCTTTAATCGGCGAATTCGTGTACATAAGAGGAGCGAAACGCTTAAATTTTTAAATAAGTGGAGCGAAAAGTTTTGATTTGGTCAAGAGCAAGTTTAAGAGCGAGGCAGTCTGTTAAATTTATACTAAGTGTGCGGGTGTGCTTTTGCTAGATGCGCTCTACGTGCGTTTAAAATTTAAAAAAAAAGTAATTACACAAAAGCAATAAGAAAGTGTTTAAAATTCACCCATTAGCCGCCCTCGCAATTTGACCATTGCCCGCCCCCACGCCCCCATTGATTGTGAGCAAGTGACAAAAACGAAGAAAAAAGTTGTGAAAAAGTTACACTACGTGCGCGTAATATACAAAAAAAAAAAAAAAAAAAACGAGGCCGATATGCACGAGAAGTGAACGTTGTCGGGGGTGGGAAAGGGGGGCAATGGTAGTCGGCAGGCTCCCCCTCCCCCTTACAACCAAAAAAATATATACATACATACATACAAAAATCTACCTATCATTTTGGCCCGTTGTTGTTGTTGTTGTTGCTTGTCGGCAAGGTTTTGGGTTTCGCCTCAGCCCGCTTGGGTGGAGAAAGGTGGCGGGGCGAGTTTTTTTTTTTTTTTTGGTGGGAGGAGAGGTTGGTGTACGACAATCAATAAACACGCTTTGAGTGGGAGACCAGCAGTAGCAACAGAGTAACCTCAACAGCAGCAACATAAGCATTTAGGCCTGGATTTGAGGTATTGCCCGCGTGCGCATCTTCAATAATTGAACTTGTATTAAAACGAACCACCCCCCCGCCACTAAAATCTCCAACTACCAACCAAAGGGCAATGATTATGACGATTTGTCAAATGCCGGCAAGCCGTCGGCACTTGAGCTTATCTTTAAACAATATTTTATGATCAGCTGTTTAAGTGATTTGATTTAAATAGAAATTTACTAGGTTATGAGAAGAGGGGAAATATAACAGACATAACAATTATAACTGTACAGACATACAAATATACATATATATCTGTATTTTAAAAGGTTAAATATACACTTACGTTGTATATAGTATATACATTGTATGTATATTCAAAATTAAAAAGTTTCTTTCTACAATTTCTCAAATTTTGTTTATGGCTTAAAATTTAAGCCTTAAATTATTAGATGGAATAACTTTCTTTCCATAACCTTAAAAAATAAATTGATATAAAATATTTTAAAATATTTTCCATAACGGTTTGACCTTTAGGGCATTAGTTGTATTTAAAGAGGTTAAGATTCTACATTTTATATAAATTTAAAGTTAAATATATTTTATCTGTTCAATCTGAAAGTAAAATTTATTTTTCTAATTATTCCCCTTATACAAATTCTATTTAAGAAACCGAGGTTTCAAATCTAAATAAAAATATTTTCGAAATCGAACAAGTTTATAAACAATAAAAAAAGTATTATTTTCGAAATCAAGCGAAAACTGAGCTTGAGCCGAAAAAATATTCATATTTAAAGACAAGAAAAATCGTCGGGGTAGTAATTCGAAAACGAACTAGAAGAAACGATAGCTAAATTCGAGATTCATGTTCGGTTCAATTTCGAAAGGAAGTTCGAACTAGAATATTACCTAAATGCACTATAGAAAACATTGATATTATATATTTTATATGAAAATATATTAAAACAAAAGTTACTTTTTTGAGTTTTAAGAGAAAATCATTCTGACCTCATGTCGTATGAGTGATATTATTCGAAAATAAGCTTATTAATTCATAGAAGCAAATGCTCAACGTTTTCTCAGAATATTTTGAATTTCAATATAACCAAAAAAGAAAAAATACAAAACTGTTTATTATACAGATATAGATATAAACATATATACTTATATATGTATATATATATACATAAACATATGTGTGTCTTTAATACGAATACAAAATGCTATGCGAAATGTTTATTTAAGCGAAAAAATTATTTCGCACACACCATAATTAATTAAACAATTACATGGCCAGCAGAAAATGTGAATACATACATAGAGACTATGCAAGCATATAGATATATAAGTATATATATATATATGTTTATGTATATAGACCATGGCGATAGCGTGGGTAGCAGCAACAGCAACAACAATAGCAATACTAACAACAAAGTTTTTGTTAAACAAACATAAATCATTGATAAACATTTGCCCCCAACTAGACCAATGCCAATTAATTTAATTAAAATGCTTAAAACAAAAAAAATATTTTTAAATTTCATAAGAAATTTACCTTTATTTCTTGGTATATCTACCAATCTATCTCTCTCTCACTCTCTCTCTTATTAGCTTTGTATGTATGTGTGTGTGTGTGTATCTAAGTAAACGCGCTTTTTTCAATCAAATCTAATAACGAATTTTTTCTCCTTGTTGTTGCTGTTATTTGAAACATCAAAGTAAAAAATACAAAAAATACCTATATATATATATATGTACGATATATATATATAGGTAGATACCTACCTATATACATACTTATATATATACATATACAGAGGCACTAAACCCAGCAACAATAACAACACAGGAAACAGCCCAAAGAGCAGCAAGCAACAAAAGAAAAGAAAAGAAAACCAAAAAATTACAGCAACAAGAGAGTAACAAATTAAATTTGGTTTTAGCCATAAAAAGCAAACATCAGCAGCAGCAGCAATAACAACCACAACAACTACAACAACAACAAGAACAGTTGCAGGAACTGAAGCTGGAGCAGTGTTGGAGCCAAATACTTCAACCAACACAATTTCAGTAAAGTCAGTCAAAACAGTCAGTCAGATTCACATCCACATCAACGTCGTTGGAGTAATAGTCGGAGCACCAAAGTCAGGTGAGTTTTGTACTTACTTTTTACATATATATATATATATACAGTCAACCCACATTATACAATACATATATATGTACATACATACATATATACTATATAGTATGATGTGTAGAAGTTACCTTACCTTATTTGTTTGATTTGTTTTTTCATTCTGTTTGCTCCTCAACGAGCAGCACTCATACCAGACACACACACACACACACACACGCACACTCGCATTCATATTGTATGCGATTAAATATTTTAACGCGCTTATCAATAGCTCTCAAGGGTTGACATTGGGTTCCATGATAAATAAATAGAAAAAAAAAACAAACGTATTGAAAAAGCACAGAAAAAAAATGGCAAAAGAATTGCACTTAAATGTAAGCAAAAATTGCAAAACGAAATAGAAGTCTACGAAAAGTTATAAAACAAAGGCAAAATAATTTAATATCGATTTTGATATATTTATCTCTATAATGTCTCCAAACATAAGTACTTTATAACCACTATATATAATGATTATATATCTCTATATAGTCCCTAAATATATTTGTACTATGGTATATTATCATGTATATAATATTTATATAATTAAATGATTCATATAAAAAGAAGATAGAAGAAAAAAAAGACTTACTATTGTATAATATGATTATATTCTAAATATATCTGCTTTTAGTTCTTTTTATACCCTACTAATTTAATGTTTATAGACGCATATTTATTTGAAAAAGTTTTTAAATATTTAGTCATTCCAAAATCAAATTTCACTAAAAAAGTTATTGTCCGACCTGAATAAAAGTTTGATATATAGGTTTAGTCTTTTATAAAATTAATTGAACTTGTGCTTAGTTTTTTAAGTATAAAATTAAATTCCCATCGCTCGTTCCTATGATATCTATTCGATATATTGCTCCGATCAAACAAATACAAGAACTTAGCTTACCTAAACACCTAAAAATTTTATATACCAAATTTCATACAGATATTAATCCAATTACTATATTAAGGACGCATAGAAACAGACAGACTAACAAATAGATATTTCTAGAACAACTTTGCTAATGAAATACAATTATTGAATATATTTAAAGTACAGGAAATGTTTGAAATATTTTCTTACGATTTTCCATATAAGTATATTCCCTTTATATATTTAATCAGAGTTATTAGCGTACAAAAATACAATACTTAAAAATATAAAGGCATGAACAAATTTGACCTTGAAATTCAATTATATAGAGCAATTAGTGTAAAGTTAACTCAAACCACTAGTCTAGTCAACTAATTAGTTAAATATTTAACTGCGACCAGACTTAAAATTATACTAAGAAGAATTAAAAAACATATTAGCTTTTTTGATCCAAAAAAGGATAGATATACCCTTTATTCATAGATTGATTCGAAGCTAAGCGGGCTTTTATCCACTTTGCCATTTATTAAAATCATATTAATATTATTATTTTATTTAATAACAAAAAAAAAAAAGAACTAATGAAAACATTGGTCAAATGAAAATTTTTAGTTTTTGTTTCAAAATTTTCATGTGTTCACTATAAATGATATATTTTAGTATAAAACAGCAATTGTTTTATTCAATTAATTATAATATAGTTAAAAATATTTTCAAAAAATACCTTTCAGAGGCAAAAATTTCTTTTTGGGTTGCCTAAGGTTAACAAAATTGAAGAGTTTGATAGGCATTTTTTTAGTAATTTTATGGTTAAGATGAAAAGACAGTTTCTTCTATCCTATATGTATATAGATAGTGGCACAATCGGCAGTTATTGACTTATATATACATTTATTGTGGAAGGTTTTCTTAGGGAGAATGTGGAGAGAGAAATGCAACTTTGAATCCTTTTCTGCTTCCAAACTAATTTACTTTAGGTTGCTTAAGTTAAAGTTAAGACTGAAATAAAATGAAATATTAGTTTATATAATCTTTATTTTCCATCTATTAGTAACAAACATTTGACCAATATTAAAATCTAAATTAAAATCAAAATTTTATTTAAGTTTCATAAACAATTCTATAAGATTTAAGTCAGATATATTATATTTAGGCCATATTAAAGAAACATATTTCCTAAATGGTTATTTCTATATAGAGAATAATTCTCTGTCTTGGCCAAAGTCATTTATTGCATTTGGCTTTTCTGACCTTCATTTTGCAAAGTGGTCTAAATCTTTAGTGTTGCAATGGGAAATGGCAAATGTATCCCCAATGTAAAGTTATGAATGTCTTAAACATAAAGTTGAATTAACTAAGTTGACTTAGTTTTAGTTGATTATATTCTTTCTATAAAAGTTTTTCAAAATTATAATAAATTTTTTTAAATTGTAAGCTTGAATTTTTTATAATTTATACAAGGTAAGAAAAATGTTTGTTGGTACGCAATTTGAATGCCTTTTCTTTTCCCCATTGATTCTCTCACTTGGTAGTATCCGCTTTTCCATTTTCACACATTTTTTCACACTTTTCTTTCTTTCTTTCTTGCTTTTTTTTGAATACTTTTTTTTTTCTTTCATTTTGCAAAGTTCAAAAGTAAAAGAAAAAGAGAGAAAAGAAAATTTCGCCACAAATATTTTCTCACAATTTATCCCATCTTAGGGAGATTCTTAACTTATTTTCTTCAACTAAACTTTGTTTTTTCCCTTTTTCTTTTTTTTGTTGGTTTGTTATATGTTTGTTTTTGTTTTAATTATTTCATCAAACTCTTGTGTAACACAAATGCTCCAAGTCTGGACAGTCATTCATTGAAGTCCATCCATCAGCATTATAGGGCAAATGTTAGTCACGCACACATAGACACACGCACACACACGTCCACACGCACACATTCATGCACGCATACATGTGTACTACTTGTATGTACAATTCCCATTCGATGATGGTGGCAAAGTACCAGCAGCAGGAGAAGAAGAAAGGATGGATGGATGGATAGATGTGTAGAGGATGATGCCAACCTCAATTCGTATTCGATTCAATAGCCTGCAGCGAGGCTCGTCATCTTTTATGTGTCCCTCTCTCTCTCTCTCTCTCTCTGTATTACCACCCTAGCCCACCCATCTACAACTGTCATCCACTTCTGAATCGTCCATATCTCTCCTAGACCTTTCTCATTCTATCTCATTCGCATTTCCCATATTTTTCCCCTCATTTTTTTTTCGTTTTTTGACTTGTCTTAGGACATCAGCAGATTCCTGGCGTGTCCTCACGTTTCCTGTTCGTGCTACTCTCATGACCCAAGGTTTTTATTTGTACTCTTACTTGGTAAGGATATATTGACTAGTGCAATGTAGAAATTATGTTATTGATTTTAATTTCTGTATAATTCTATTCAAAATATTGTTTTTGGGACTTATTTTCAGGCTATTTTCTAGGGAAGCTTTTTCTTTTCTTATATGATTTTCTTTGCAATTTGGTTCCTTTTTAAAGAAAACCTTCAAACTGGATCCTTGCTTTTAAAAAATGTTTTCTAAATTTTAAAAACTTTTAAAAAGTTCTTTATAGGTTTTATACTATATAATGAAATATCTGTTAATATTTAAATTACTACCTTTAATTCATATAACTAATTTTTATCCAATGAAAAGTATCATTTGAGTTTGATTAATTTGATATTATTTAGATTTGTTTTTTCAAGTTTCGACTTGTTAAAAGCTTATAAAAATAGGAGTTTCAGTATTTTTTAACCTTTTCTTAGCAACAGGAAACTTTCCTTCATTTTTTTAAAGGAAACTTTTTAATTCAACAAAAATTGATAAAATATTTACATTTTTAATATAACTATATATAATATATATTTAATAATACCTTTTAGTAGTTTTTAGTTAGTGTTGGTCAACGTCTTTAAGAATCTCATAAAAGATTTTTCTTGTTCAACAAACAAGATCTCAATTTCTCACATATAACTAACTTTAAAAAATGTTTTAAAAAGTAATTTTAAAAACGAATTTATATAAAAATTCCGTTTATCCAATATAAAAGTAAAAGTAAAAACTTTAAAAACAGGAACTTAATGATTATGATTCAGATTTTTTTCTGTCAGCTGTTCATACGTTTTCAAGCTATTAGATTTATATTCCTTTTTACTATCTATTTAAAAAATATTAATAAAAATATATTTTTGTCAATAGAGTTAATTCAGTTTCAGAACAAAATAAGTTAAAATCTTTAAAATATTTGCGATTTATAATTATCATGTATAATAATCCCAAGGGATTTGAAATTTCAAGAACCAAATAGACATCTTTAAGATGTGTTTTAAATACTTTAAAAATATGGAAAATACAAATTTATAATTTAAGAAAGTAATTTTCTTTATAATTTTAAAGAAATCAAAAGACTATAACCATAAGCTTCCATTTATATATATATAAACTTAACTCAAATCAAAAAATTCAATTGGCAAGAGCATCAAATTTATATCATAAATAAAATTATTCTGTTTCTCTGGAATCTCTTAATCGAGAATATGGATTCTGTTGGTTATTGGTTAATCTCATCCTCTATTGATTGAATTTTCCCTAGATATTATAAATAACTGTAAAAATATATACAAACCATACATATATACTTATATACACACACAAAGTTTACGTAAATAATGAATGAATGATATTTGTAATTTTGTGAAAAGGAAAGAGAAAAAGAAAAAAAGGAAATGGTTGTATTTGTATGATAGTCCAGTTTATTGACAGGAATCGACAGCGCGTTCCCTTTCAAAGGGGCAAAGGTCGGTTTTTCTTTTATGTGAACACGTGAAAAACTCATCAGTAAAGGGACAAACGGAAAAAATAATAACAAAGAATAATCTTTTTATAAATCATTCGAAGGCTTTTCACTTTGTTTTTTTTCTCTCAATATGGTTTTGTTTTATTTTTTTTCCTTTGAGTTAAATTTGAATACCCTTTATGCAAAAGTAAAGGATATTTCTTTTGAAAAAAAGTATTTATTATATTGATGAAAATGCTTAATTAGTTATAAAATTGTTGGTATAATGTTTTTGTCAGATTTTCTCATATATTTTATAAGCATTTTATTTACTTATTCATTTATTTTATTTAGTTAGAAATTTTGTTACTACATTTGTTTTAATTTAAACTATATTTTATATGTTTTCTTAAAGATAAATAATATATAGTTGATATTAAAACAAGTTTTATATATGTAAGATCTTTTATTATGTTTCCTATAAATCTTAATAAGTGATCTTTCATAGATAAAACTTGTTTATATATAAACTATATATTATAAGGTTTATAGGAAACATCATAATATATCTTTCATAGATAAAACTTCCCCCTTTTTCTTACTCTTCAAAACAGTTTTAATATATTAAAAAATCTTGTGAATTAAAGCCAATAAAAGTTTCAAAGTTTTTAATGCCTTTTTATAGAACTTTCAGCCTTAATAAAAGATCTTTTATAGACAAAACTAGTTTAGATATAAACTATATATTATAAGACTTATAGAAAACATAATAAATGATCTTTCATAGATAAAACTCCTCTTTTTCTTTTTTTTTGTACTTGAAATTCTTCAAAACAGTTTAAATATATTAAGAAATCTTATGGATTAAAGCTAATAAAGGTTTAAAAGTTTTCAAAGCCTTTTGAAAAGTTAATCTCAAATTTAAATAAAAAATCTTTAGGATTCAAGCCTAAAAAATTTCAAACTTTTCAAAACCTTTTTAAAAGTTTATCTTTAATATAAATACTATATAATTAAAATCATTGAAATATATACCAAGGTCAGGTATATGAACAATTCGTTGTATTTTCTTTTTTAAAGTTCTTTTTTGTTTAAAATGTTTTGTTTTTTCCTTATTGCCCTTTGAGATAAAATTTTGCATTGTTTTTTTTTTTGTTTTCAACTCTTTTGCCCTTCACTTTCTGTACTGCCACTTCTGATAAAAAGAGATGCACTGCAAGTGTGAAAGAGAGACGAAAAGGAAATTCGATTTCGTAATCCTAGGAAAATTAATTATTCTCAATGTACAAAAATAGCAGCAGCAGCAGGGCAAATGAGATAAACAAATTTACTTACGCATTTACCTGTTGGAAAAAAAAACAAGTTAAGTTAGTTGCTGATGTTGGCTTAATTCATGAAAAACTTGGAAAACTTTGAAGACAATTGAATAAACTTAACTATGCTTAATATTATTAATTAGTTTTTACTCTGTGTAGCAAAAACTTTAAGTCTAATTAGACAGTTTAAGTAGGAATGTATATATATATATATATATATACTAAGATATCATATGTATATATTTCTAATATTATGCATGTTAATTGTGTTCTTTTTTTTTTTGATATTTGACGTCAAATGAAATTTACTTTTCGCCTTGTTAAATTTTTTGATAAATTATTTGTAAATATGTACACACACTGAGATTTCAATTTCAGTTTCAATTGTGGCCAAGTGAGTCACAAATTATGGCGCATAATTTGCGTTTTTAATAAAGTGGCCAACACACAAACACACAGAGAAAGAGAGAGGGGGAGAGACAGACACAATTTTCATTTTTCGTTTTCATTGTTGTTATTGTGGTTATTGTGATTGTTTTTTGTTTTTTTTTGTTGCGTGGGCGCTGACCAAATAAATAACCATAATTTTCATTCTTTCTCTTTCTTTCTATTCAACAATATAAAAGCTTGTATTCTGCTGCAACAAGAACAAATGCCAAAGAATAGAATACAATAAAACATGGGAGGAAAAAAAAACAGAAGAAAATATATAGAAAAAGCAAAAGAAGATGAAAATGAAAATCTATTAAATTGTTTGTCGGCCAATAAAAGAAAAAACGCATTTTATATAGAGAAAAAAATATAGAAACGACTTTTAAATATTACCTATATGTATATGAAAAAATTAGTTAATTTTGTAGAATTTTCAACTTTTTAAAGAAAAATAATTTTTAGTAATTTTTATTATATAATTTTGAGTTATAACCATTCTATAAACATCTCGGAATTATCTTCAAATGATTACAATTATTTTCCAAAATATTTCTCAGTTAACTTGTTTAGTTTAAAATTATTAAAAATATATATTTCTATATATATAAAGATTTATATATTATAGCTTGCTGATCCGTAATACTTAATAAAAATCAATCTACAGTTACTTTTTAAGCTCTATCAGCAATGGACTAAGCAAAAGACTTAAGCCCAATAGACAAATTTCTTTTGCAACAAATGACCTTGGCTATAGTAATCCATATTAATATTATTCCACCTATATAACATATATATATATACTTTTTTTTACTACTTTTTATACTATATATACTTATCTAATAATCACAAATCTAGATTTCTTTGATAGGGTATAAAAAATTGCAATACAATTTTTGATTGTAAAACAAAAATGAACTGAAAATGACTTAATGAATCTTTCTGTTTAATTTGGCTAAAATATTTTCAACCAAAATTTTATATATAAAAAGAGAGAGCCAAAGAGTTCGATCAGTTTATCAATAATTCACAGCACTTAACAATTGCTTTTGCCATTTTTGGTTTTAAGAGAAATCAATAAGTGGACACACACACACGCACTCACACACACACACACACTCTTTCTCTATATTAATATTTATAAATAAATGATTTGTTTGTTTTTAAATTATATGCTAATTGTTGCATCAGATATTTATCTAAAGTATTAACAGAATTTTGTTGTTTTTTTAAATAAATTATTATTATTTTGTTATTATTTCAATGAAATTAAGTGAAAATTTCTTTCAAGCTAAAAATATGTTTTTATTAGTTTTGAAAACTTTTTGATATTATACACATATATATATATATATCATTTTGACTATTACTAAGAATAATGAATCTAGAAATTTAGTTTCTGGTTTTTTTTTTTAAATTTTCATATGATACTTATCTATACGATATCATTCAGTATCTTTGTCTTTATCCTTGCTTATTGACTCTTAAAAGGAATATTTAAGTTTTTATTTTGTTTTCAGTTTTAATTGAATAAATTTCACTTCAATTTGCTTATATAATTCTTGGTCCTCGTTTTCATCTTTCATCTTTTGTGTATTTATTTTGAAGCGGCGGCTCTTTGATTAGGCAAACTTTTATACAAACTGTATACAGGGTGTCCCATTTATTGAAATATTGATTATTCAATAGATAATTGAAATAAAATAAATCATACAAAAAGAGACTGATTGCTATGCAAAGAAATTTAGTTTGAATTAAAAGAAGTTTTCACTGTGATATTTAATATAATAAAGCAAATTTATAAAGTGTCAAATTCATGTGGATAAATGTGAATAGATGTAAAGTTTATTTATAAAATTGCAAAAACATTTAGTTCACTCGTTTGACCAATTGATAGAAATAATATTTATATGTAAATGTTTTCAATGGATATATAATTGTTTACTTTGAATCGCATCCGTTGAATAATTTTTTTCTAGATTAAGTAAATAAATCAACGCAAAGTCTGGCTAAGGGAATACTTAAACACTTGTAGATAATTTCTACCATTATTTTTTATTGGAAAAGAATAATCTTTTCAAGAGTTAGCCGGAATAAATAAATATAGAATTCTAGTTTTTTTTGTGATAATGTATAAATCCCTTAAAATCCCTTAAGTACTTATTGTTTATTCTGATATTAACTGATTTAGTTACTTGGAATTTATAAAGATATGAAAACTTAAAGAATGCTTCATAAGAAACCTTATTTTCTATTAATAAACCAGTATTTTGGTTCGTGTAGAAAACCCATAATTACTGTCTTCTAATTTTGCTATGTTTTATTTTGTATCCATTTTCCCTTTTGTTGGTTATCTCTTAAATATTTTATATATTTATAGTATATTTAATAATAAATAATAATTGTTAGAATATTTTCTTGAATTTATTTGATATGCGGTTCGTTGGATGGTAAAAGGTTTACATAGAACTGAGAGTAAACTAAAGCAAAGAAAATTCCTTATTACTCTTAATCCAGGCTTAGTATTTTTATTTTTGTTACCATTTAACTTTATTGGTATAAAAATTTATTAGTATATTTAAAAATGGGAATATGTTAAATGAAAAAAAGTTTACAGAAAACTAAGAGGAAAGAATATATCGAGATAATTTAGTGCTGCCAGATATTTCATTATTCAGCTTTCAGATGCTTGCCACAGATACTTCTTATTTTAGGTTACAAACATAATAGCAATAGTATAATAATGCAATAATTTAATAATTTAATGATTAATTAATAATTTATTAATATATTTGCTTAAAATACAATTTTTATTTAATAGTTTCTAGTTTATTTTAATCTAATAATAACTCTATTTATAAAAAGAATTTGTTACTGCTTAGTAATCACAAAGAAAATTTGTAATATTTTTAAGACATTTATTTCTTATATAAAACACCCTGTATATATATATGTATATACGAAGTAGGCATTGAATATTTATATGTATATATATTTACTTTGTTGACCAAGAAACTAATTAGAGAGCAAAGTGCGGTCATGACACTTTTTTGATAAACTTCTTATTGAGTTTTTGCCCCCGTCAGTGGTAGTAGCTGTGTAGTAGCTTTTAGCCAAAAGAAGAAGAGGAAGGAGATGGGTGGGGGGAGAGAGGTTAAATAACTTATCTTTTGATAAAGTTACATTCAGTTTATCAACTGACACGTGAGTTCACCTATTTTTAGTTAGTTTGGCAAACATACACACAGCTAAGACAACATGAAATGGTTAGATTAGGGCCTAGATATATATATATATATATATATTGCCAACTATATAGTGTGTATATATGTATATATATATACACACACGATGAAAGACAAGCACTAAACACTAAATGACTTTTAAAAGCCAATTAACGCCCGATATGAGCTTATTTATCTCCAGCGGTTCTCTCCATACACTACTAGTCACTTCATTGTACGTTCTTTAGACAGAATCCATAGCCTTGCCAGCCTGTCAATATGCTCAACTTGTCATTAGACTGACATCACCCCACTCACCTTCCCCCCCTCTCTCTCTTGCTCTCTGTCAAGTGTAAAGAATACAAAAAACACAAAAAGAAGAAAATTGTAAGGGATAGAACGAAGAGAATTTGTGTCAGACAAAAAGTGATTTTCGCATTTTCATTTCATGTTGAAGATTCCCCAGACAAAAGCAACATCAGCAGCAGCAGCAGCAGCAACATTTTTATGAGCAGTAAATTAGACTTTTCTTTGTTTCATTTTTATATTTCTCCATAAATTCATATAGCCAAGTGTTGAAAGTGTATGGGGGAATATGGCAAAGTATGTATCTGCCCACTCACAGATGAAAAACAGTAATATATATATATATATATACATATATCTATATATATATCTATCCATGTGTATATGCATTTTTGGTTTTTCGTCTTTTTTTTATGTGGCTTTATTTGCATATGTGTCACCAAGACTTGCCAAATGATTTTGACCCAGTCCAATTCAGTCCAATTCAGTTCAGTTCTGTTCTGTAGTCTGCTTGGTTCTTATAGTCGTCTCGGTCTATGGTTTTTTCATTTTCTTCTTCTACTCTTTTTTTTTTCCCCCTTACTTTTTTATTATGCCAACTGATAAGATATCTTTTTGACGCATTTCAGTCCATAATAATGTATATTTTATTCCCTTTTCTTAGACTTGGCTTATCAACAACTGTAACATAGTATATGCAAAATACAAAAAAAAAATTATTCAGCTTTCAGTTTTTTGGTCTCGGTGTGACGTTCAAGATTAGACCCAAAGGCAACATATTTGAAAATTTGTCATTGGCCACTTGCTTTAATTAGTAACTAAAATCAACCTACTTTTTGTAACTTTGCTTAAGGAGGGAGGGTATATGGATTTTTATTAAAAGTTTGTGGGTTCTTAAAGGTGTAGTTCAAATAGTTTTCTAATTTAAGTTTTCTAAAGGAATCGAATAGAGATTTAAGTGTTTACTGAAACTTTAGAAAAAAAATTATAATTTTTAATATAATAATATATAAAGAAATATATATGATATATATATAAAATAAACATATATAATGCATAATTATAATTTCATATTATATTTGTTAACTTATTCTACTATTTATTTTTCAATTTTAAGTATTTTATTTTGTTCCTTAATGGTTTTCTAAATGATATTGTAACCTTTTTCGAACTGAAACGCAAAAGAAGATAAAGAAATGTTGGAATAATTGCTTACTAATAATAATTATTACAGTTTAAATAATATTTTTATGAACAATTAAAAATACTTTTGAATTGATACTTAAAAAACTTTTTAATTAATATTAAAAAAGTATTAGAAACATAATTTATATTTAAATTGGGTATCATGTCTTCTGATAGTATAATTATATAAATTAAATATTATATTTTACTTGCAACTTAGATATCAAATAGGAATTCAAGGGAAATGTTAAGTAACAAATTCAAAACTGCATTCAAAAACTGCATTAGAAACCGTTTTTTCACTCCCTAAAATTTATTTTGTTTTGGTTTGGTTTGTTCCCACCAAATACTCATACACAGTGTGACATTTTGTCTTCAATTTTCCAACACTGAATAAAAAACTACTACTGTACTCAAAATGCAAAAAATGAAGAGTTTAAAAATTGAAATTAAAACAAAACTTTTTAAAATCCCAAGTTAATACTCGAAAATATTTATACTTGAGATAAATACATAAAAGTTATTTAAACTAAAATAAATACAAGTTTTAAAAAAATCGGAATTAATATATAAAATTTTTTAAAAATCGGAAGTAATACAAAAAAGTTTTTAAAAGTAAAAATAATAGATAGAAGTTCAAAAAATTCAAAATTGATACCTAAACTTTGTATAATTTTTATTTTTGATATTTTAAAGTTAATTCTGCTTTTCTAAATATAAGCAATCAAAATTCTTTTTTTATTGTGTAAACTTAAGAAAAAGTTTTCTGTAAAAGATCCAGGGCGGATCTCTGTTCCTACAGACGATCGCTTGCCAAAAGCTTCTTTAGGGTTGCCAGAGATTGCGCTTCATCTTCAACTTTAGTCCCTTAACTGCATGGCAACTCCGCTCTTTACTTATATGTAGTTTAAGTTATGCTTCCTAATATCTAAAATTTAGTTCCTATATTAATAATTTAATATCTTTTACCACTTTATATTGTACCAAACATCAGTTAGTTCCAGCTAAGATTTATACCTACAACAATTTTAAACTGTCACAGACTGTCAAAGCAAAACAGTTGACTATATAAAATATGCATATTGAACTGATTGATTCAAGGGTATACATAAATTAGCATAGTTTCACTCCTCCTCTTAGAGCCTTCTACTAATTTAGTAGCTATGTAGTATATATACATAGTAACTATATATGTATGGTATATAGGTATACTGTGGTATAACTTTTGACTTTTTCGATTGCAAAAGTTTTTATACGTTGCCGGGGCAAGCAAATGATTGACAGTATTATCAGGCTCCGGTATTATCCTGGCTGCTGTGGTTAAAATCAAGTGAAAGAAGAAGAAGAAGCAAAAGCCAAAAGAGAACTTTTACACTCACTCTGTTTAATGGAAATGGAAAACTTTGCGTTTAATCGATTAAACAATTTGCCTTAGCGGGCAGCCTGTGCCATCCCCCCTCTTCTATCTACCGCATTACCCTGCATTGCCCACAAGGCCAGTTCAGTTCAGGCCAGGCCAGGCCAGTCCAGAGGCAAACATCAAAGTCAAGCACCAACAACAACAACAACAATAATATAAACAACAACAAAAACATCAACAGCAGCAGCTGTGTGACGTCAATTGAAGAAACAGTGTAAAAGAGAGATAGAGAAAGCAATAGATGGAGGGAGACAGAGTTAGGGTGAGTGTGTCTGTGTTTGTGTGGTCAAAACCCACACAGAAAGGAACCAACCAAATAAACCAAAACAAAAAAAAAAAAAAGGAATAGAAGGACCAAACAAAATAGAGCCACAAAAAAAAAAAAAAATAAGTCAATTAACTTGAAAGAGACATGTTACAAATCAAATTTAACCCCAAAAACCAAAAAAAAAATATAAAAAGGAAATACCAAAACTTAATTGTGGAGAGAATTTAATTCTCTCTATCTCTTTCTTTCTCTCGTTACTCTCTTTCAAATTAATTATATTAATGAAACAAGCAAGTCGTCCCTGCCGACTTTGAGTATACCCTGTACCAAGTAGAGTAACTGTATTAAATCAAACTCCTTAAAATTTGCCATTAATTCAAACTAGAATTCTCCTCACAAGCGGCAGCAACGAACGCATGCTATCTCGCTCACACTTACTATGCAATGTGCCAGTGGGCATTTCAGTACAAATTGTACATAGATATATCTCCGATATTTTTTGTCCGATTTTAACGAAATTTGGTCAGCAGATACATTTTGGCCATATTATTGGGTGTGTAAGAATACGCTACCTTTAAATTTACTCTAGTTATACGTTTTTCCTAAATTGCGCGGGCGGAAGTGGGCGTGGCAAAAATTTCAAACAAACTTGATCTGCGTAGACACTACACGAATGCTGACACCAAATTTGGTTGCTCTAGCTCTTGTAGTCTCTGAGATCCACGTGTTCATACGGACGGACGGACAGACGGACAGACGGACGGACAGACGGACATGTCTCAATCGACTCGGCTATTGATGCTGATCAAGAATATATATACTTTATGGGGTCGGAAATGCTTCCTTCTGCCTGTTACATACATTTTAGCGACTTTAATATACCCTTTTACCCTATGGGTACAGGGTATAAAAATGCAGAAAAAATTTCTAGCAAATTAGATTAAAGTTGCAATGCAGAAACAAATATTTATTTTTATAAGAGAAATTAAGTTTATTATCTCATAAATAATAAACAAATATTTCTTGTTTAAATTTAAACAAAAAAAATGTAAATTTAGATACTGGAATCAAGTAAAAATCTTCTAAAAATAAATCAAATAAAAATACTTAGCATATTTCTCACCATTATGAAACCATTTGATGGTTGAAGTAAACTAACTCACACTATCATTAAAAGTCACTCACCTGAGGTCCTTTCTAAGGACCTGCCTGCATGTGAGCAGGTTATATATATACATATAAATATATGTGTGTGTGTGTGTACCCCAAAACACATAATTTGATTAGATTTTTGGGTAGGTCGACACACATGGCTGGACTAACTAATTGATGTTTGGGCTGTCTGCATCCTGCAAGTTTGCTAAGTAAATTATGGCTCTTCATCGTCGGTTGTCCCTTTACCCATCCATTGGCTGCAATTCAATTAGTTCTTAAAGTTCACCCATCTCTCAACTACAAGAAAGTATTTAATAAAATACAAAAATCTCGGTTACTTTTTTTCTTCTTTTTTTGTTTGTTCTTTAAGCACATAATTTACATTAAGTATGTGCATATATAAATATATACAGAGATTCCATTCAGGGTTGGATTTCAGGGGTGGTGTGTTGGCATAAAAGAATAGCAAAACCCCCAAGGGATCTTAAGTCTACTTGGGCTGGGGGGAGGTATATTTGTTTAAAGGTCCTTTTTTTCAAGGTCCACAAAAAATCTACTTGAAATGCAAAATTTTGAAATGTCCAATTAATAATAGAAATTGGGGGTTTAAAAAATCTATAAATAGATATTTTACAATTTAAAAGGAAAGTTTAAGATATTAAAGATAATATAGATTTTAGTTAGCAGTAAAAAATTAAAATTTTAAAACTCTTGGATCTAATAATTTTTTAAGTTTTGCTTTAGAAACTGTTTTGCTTATAATCTCCATGAGGTATATAAGCTTGGAAAGTATATAAAAGTATATGTTCTTTTCTCATTTCATTTTGTTGTAATTCTCAACTTGTTCTAACATTGAAGAAGTGGCATTGTAAGTGTAAAGTTCAACATGAATATCGTCTGATTCGGGAACTGAGAATCTAATAACTTAGTTCGTTCTCGGAAATGTGGTTTAGTTTTTAAATTTTTTGTAATGTTTGTAAATTCTGTGGATATTTTTTAATTTAAAAAAACTGTTTTAACACTTTTTAATAGTAGTTAATAAAAACTTTGTAGACATAGTTTCATTAATATTAAATACTATTTTATAGAAATTTTATAGATTTTAGATTGTTTTCAAAGCTTTGCAAGAAAGTTATATTAACTTTGGTCAGAAGTTTGCTTTTTCTTTTTTTTTTTACTATTTTAAATAAAATTTAAAAGAGAATTTTGAATGGTCCTATATATGTAACTATTTCATAGTATTCAATAAATGTTTTCATTCTAGCTTTTATTCAGATACAGTTTCTTAAAATAAGTTTTAGTATATATAACAGCCTCAGATACAGTTTTTAGCAATAACTTGCTAACTTGTTGCATTACATTAATAAACTTTTCACTAATATATTCTACAAGGATTAATAAATGTGAGACAGGAGGGGTGCCTATTCTTAGAAATAAGAGCTCATAATCTCGTTTGTTGTTTAAGTATTAGATTACTCAAGTTTAACACGTTCGCGTCATTTGCCTTTATTTTAAATCTTTCGTCTTTTTTTTTTGTGGAAAGAGTGTTGCCACATTTCGTTCCTCTTCTTCTCTTAACTGAACTTAACTGCCCACAGCTTGCCACCTCTTTTACTTTTAATGCCAGGGCTGAGTTTAGAGTTCTAGGGTTGCCACACAAATATATTTTCTTTTCTATTCTTTCTTTTATCCCTTTAAAATTTTAAGCTTTGCTTCTATAAAATAATGTTTAGTTCAGGCTTATAAAAAGTATTAGCTATCAAAAAATCTGATTAAGTTTTAAAACATTATTTTATGATTTATCAAAATTAAACTTTATACATATCAGGATTACTCTCAGATAATAAATGTAAGTACATAAATTATATTAGATAAATGTTGTTACCCTTTGACGACATTTATTTATATGAAACTATAAATTATAAGGCCCCTCTTCACCTGCATAGTTTAGTACGTCCCTGTTGTGTATACACAAGTTGCTGTGACCTCTCAAGTTGAGCATCATGATAAATATCTGTGTGTGTGTGTGTGTGTTTGTTTGTTTGTGTGAGCAAATCCTTTAGTTCTTCTAACGAAAAACATATTCCAACACAGGCGGCCGTTCATTGTCCATTGTTTGGTTCCACCGAAAATTGTCATCAAGTTCTAAACCCTTTTTGTTTATTGTTATTAAGTTTATTGTTGTGGGTCCTTTTCATTCATTTGGAAGCGGCTTAAAATTGTAGCTACTACATGTTTTCAAAATTTATCAAAAGAAAAGCTTTCATTGGAACACAAGTACTTAAAATGAAGCAGAAGAGGAGGAGAAGGAGCAACAGGATTTTCTTTTTCTCTCTATCTCTCTCTCTCTCTGTGATAAATTCAATTTGCAAAAGAGTAGATACTTATTCGGATATGTAGATATATTTACAAGGATATGCAACATGACCGTATATAAACATATATTGCATGTTCCTTTACATGACTTCGAGTTTCCGGCAGGCAAAAGCTTTTCCTTTGGCTTCACTTACAGAAAGTATGAGGAGAGAGCGGATGCTGCTACATGTTGCGCTTGCTTCTGGTTTCCAGTTCACGTTTCAAAAGTGCAACCACATACAAACATGTATACATAACAGTGTGTGTTCTCTGTGTGTATTTGTGTGTGTGTGCCACGCATAGTCAAACACCTATCCCATCCATATATACTATGTAAATATATCTTTATATATATATATATATGTAGGGATCTGAGCTATGCATATGCAGCCATAAATAAACATAAGTTGTCGCTTGTCATCTCCTCTTTTCCTACCATCCCGCCCTTTGTTGTGTCATCTCTTTCTCTACTTATGAACACGAGCAACAGTTTTTCCTTTTCTTTTTTTTTTTTCATTTTTATTAATATTTTATTTTGTTTTCTTCTGCTTTTTTTTTCTTTTGTGTGTTTTTCTTTTGGTCAACGATTGGATATAAAGTTTGAAAGGGGATGAAGGGTGAGAAAAAGGTGCAGTTTGGGTTGAGCATCTGCTTTTACCTTAGGCACTAACATGCCATTGAAAGTTACAGAAAAAAAAAAGTTCAGTTTTTGTTTATTAAGTCAGGCTAAAACCTTTTAAAAAGTTTCTGCATATATAGATATATATTCGTATATACATATAAATATAAAATTTGACATTTTTTCTTTAAAGTTATTTGTCAGTTTTCCCCAGTTGGCCAAAGGAAAAAGCAGTGAATTGAATTGAAGTGTTGTTAATATTTTTAGATCTTGACAATTTTGCGTTTGGAAATGTAATGCTTTAGGAAATATTTAACTCTTACTATGAGATCTGAAAGAAACTGAGTAAATGGTAGTATATATATATATATATATATACCTTCTCAATCTAAGTGTTTTTAAGTTTAATAGACTTTTACAAACCTAAAATTCCACAATTGGCTTTTCTTCGCTGTAGGCATTGTATATTTTGGATCCCTATTTCGATCAGTTGACTATATGACATAGTTTTATACTAAGCTCATAGTTTATAGGAGGATAATAGAATTCCATATAAATAACTTTGATGTTTCGTAATTTAGATATACTTTCAAACGTACCCGTAAAATTGTTTAAAAATTAGTCGACTATATCATATGGCAATCAATAAAAGTTGCTGGTATTAGTTTGTAACTCATCTATAGGTTTTTGACTTATGTTTTATGTTATTCAAAATATCATTGAAATCGGTTGACCATATCGTTTAACTCTCATAGATATAATTGGTCAATATCTAATTCTTAGGTCAATAACAAGAATATTTAAAAAGGAGTTTTCATAAAACATATGAAAGCAATAAAGTGTGGTACATATAGAAATATCTATATTAAATCTTGGCAGATTCGGTCGACCCTATGCTATAAAAAATAATTATCGAAAATTTGCGTTCAACTTTGACTCAAATTTTGAATACTTATCAAGTTGTTCTTAAATGAATTCATTATAAAGAAGCTATGTTTTCTAATTATATATATTCCATTAATGCTTAATCTATGTATATCAAAGTTCTATAGCCTTTTTGTTTTCTAGTGCATTTTATATATACCCTTACAAAAAGGTTATATAATTTTGGTTAGAAGAGAGCATTTCCGACTATATAAAGTAAATTTACTCCTGATCAGCACGATGACCTAAGTTAGCTACTTTATTTTAATATTGATTTGTTTTTTAATAATTCATTCATAATTTCACGCATTTTGACTTTACTTTTGAATACTTCAATATATTGAAAAAAAGGTTATAATGTGTAAGCGCTTTTTAAGTTAGGACTCAGGATCGCATAGCATTTTTACCAATATTTTATTTTACCAAAGTTTCCGCTTTTTCTAAACTCAAAAATAATAATCTAAATCAAGTGATTTTATGCTATTTTTCCTTGTGTTCAGTAGGTACGAAAATCTTATGAATAAAGATAATATACTTATATAATTTGAATATTTGTGAAGTATTTTCTTCAAAAATGATCGGTTTTATAACTAACAAAAGCTACATCTCTTTAAAATTAATCGGTTTATTAATCAGAAATTGCTTTTTGACTTAATTACGAAATAGATAATAAACAGAATGCTGTTGTTCCTTAAATATTTTGAAAAATCTTTGATCCCATTTAATATATAATAACATGTATGAGGATAATTCTTTTTTGTCATTTAAGAAAATACTTAGAAAACACATTCAATTTGTAGCAAATTTCCTAAATAATTAAATTAAGTATGCTTATTATAGAAAAACGCAACATAAGATTCTCTAACAAGATATAAAATTTGCCAAATTACGAAATTTGTTTTTGGCTAAGATCATTTTATACGCTTTAACATACAAAATGTTCTCTTAGCCAAAGCGAAAAACTATTTTCTATAGGAAATATTAATCACATCTGTTAATATTAAAGCTTTCATATAATAGACTATTATATCATTTATATTTCTTATGAAAGAAAATATTAAAATTATTGCAATAAAAGATTTTTAATAGCTCAAAACTTATTGCTTTTTCATTTGAAAATTTTTATAATTGCAATTTTCTTGTTAATTCTCTCATAGACAAATTTCAATTGGTTTTTCTTCATAGTTAATTGATTGCTTATTAAATAGAATTATTCGAATTCATCCTTCAATTTGTGTTGTTGTGAAATTATTTGCCTAATTATACAATTAATTTATCAGGAAAATATTCTTTGCTTCAAATGCTCTGTGACTAATTGTGGGGACATTTGTCTAACTGATGTCTAGATGAAAATTCGGAAAATGTTGAAAATGTTTTTAAATGCTCTTGTTGCTGTTGTTGTTGCTGTCATTATTCGTTTTTCACTTTGTCACACAAAGTGCACACACTTACATATATATAGATATATATACATATGTGTGTGTGTGTGCGCTTATGATGTAGATAGGAATAATGTGTTTCCCGCATTTAGAGCCAACTCGTACAAGTGCGATTGTGACAATTTTCTGAAAAAAAAAAAAAAATTTGAATATTTAAATATGCATACACATATGTCGGTCGCAAATGTGTTTGTTTGCTTGTTTGGCCTCAGTTTTATTTATCGCTCGAATTGTATGAGTTTTGTTAGACAGTTAGTTGACAGCCAACAGTCGTGCGAACGTTCATTTAAGTACCCTGTAACCCAGAATATGAGGTATATAACAACAATAATAACTCAAAATGTTTGTAACTGCAAAAAATAAAAAAAGAAAGAAGAAGAAAATGTAATGAAATATTGTGTTGCAATGTTCTATTTGTATAAGATGACTAAATGTAGATGAAGGTTATACATAAATTAGTTGAAAAAACTATTAACTGGAACTGGAACATTTAGAAAATAGATAAATTAAAAGAAATATAGTAAGGATAGATTCTTTTGGAATAAGTAAAATGGTTTTAAATAGGTTAATTTAATTCATTTCATTTAATATTTTTTAATAATTTTATTGATATCTCTAGGATATTTTTATTATTTTTGAAAGTTTGTCATCTTTTTTCTTGATTAAACAATTTTTTATTTATTTTTTTTATTCTATTTATAAATAAATTAATCTTTACATATGTTTATCCTAGCATGTGTGTTTATCTTAGTATCTGTTCCTCTATATGAATATCTAGATGGATCTTGAGATCATATTTCTAAGTATTACATTGCATACATATATATATTATAAATATTATACATATGTATATTTTTGCAAATAATATTTTGTAAATACTGTATTATCATTCTACAAGAGGATACAAATTATCCAAATCTATGCGAAATCTAAAATTTTCTAAATTAAATATAAAAAAGAATTTAAAAATCATTTTAACTAGTCCCAAAAAAAAATTGAAAATTGCCTTATTTATTTCAGAATTAATAATCTATTATTATATTACATTTTTTACTTTATTAAAGAAAATATTTTTTGTAAACATTTTTATTAGTGATAAACAAACTCGCTTTTATTGGCAGTCAAAAAAAAATCATTTTTGAGCTAGTACAAAAATAACAAAAATTGAATCTCTAATTTATTGGAACCCGTATAATTAAAAATATATTTTGATAATGTAATAATTTCATTATTAAAGGAATTTTTTTTAAGTTGGGATCAGTATAAGTGTTGGGATTTGTCCAACTAACCAGAAAGAAGTTACGCTAGATAATTTATAGTCTTTAGTTGATGTTAGACTTGTACATATAGTTCTTTATTTCTTTTTAGTCGAACGATCTTGTCTTTGCGACATTACACAGCAAACTAGCTTAATGCCATAGTGATACAGACAGTGTTGCAAAATAAGGCGAATAAACACAAGGTTGCCAGATAGTTACTTTGCTCAAACTGAAATACATAGTTAATTTCAAACAATAAGACAAAATATATATACTTAAATTCTCGTATTATAGGTAGACTTATAAGATTATAAAAGCTTAGTTTATAAAAAAAGAACTTGATAGATCTATTGTTAATACACCAATTTGTTATCTCTTAACAAGGTCTACCTTAAAAATTTTATTTTAAAAACATGAAGAAAAATCGAACTTATGATTTATTGGAACGCAAATAATTGGAAATACAATAATCTATTATTTTCATAGTGCCTGAATACGTAATATCATGCTTAGAAATTTTTCTCTATTAATAAATATATTTTAATATCGCTCCGAAATTGATAAATATTATTGAAAACAAGCATATAGCACAGTTTCATAAATTTTAAAAGCTAAAAACAACTATTTTAAAAGAATTTGACATCTACTTAATGCTTAAATATTGTTATATAAACCTTTTGATATAATCTTCGTATGATTTTCATACCGAAATCTATACATATATGTAAGATATTTAATTTATTATAGTTTATATTTACTATATCTAAAAGATTTTGTGTAAAGTACAGATTAATTAAAGAGGTTATTAAAATTTATACGGCTTGATCTCAACTGCTGCTACTGCGACGATCAATTTTTACGAGCTTTTTTAGGGAGAGAGATTTGCGAGATTTGAGATTGCCAGAGATTGCGCTTCCTCTCGGTCTACTCACAATGAAAGATCAATACGAAATGGGTAGTTCCTCGACGACATGGCAACTCCGCTCCATAGTTATATATAAAAATCTTTAATAATTAGGAAAGTTGATGTTGTGACCAAATAAATCTGGAATAAAAACCATATAAGAACAAAAATTCCTATACAAATGAAATAAATAAATTAGTTCTATTGTTTATCATACTGTAGAGTACCTTTAACATGTGTGCTTTACATAGTAAAATTTTGTTATTTTCAGTTTGTAGGTTATATATATGTATATATATATGTATATACCTAACTACTTGTGGCATAGTTTCTGTTTTGTTTTTTTTTTTGCTAGTTTCAAATATTCGTATTGAGGTTGAATTACAATTTCTTAACTGAAACCAAATCAGGCTAATATAAAGTGCAAATTTACGGACGACCACTTGACGTCATCATCATCAGCGGCAGCAGCAACAACAACAATAGCAATTGCTATAGCCTTGGGCATGTGTTTTGTGTCCACTTCCTGCACAAACACATTTATCTATATGAATGTGTGTGTGATATGAGTGTGTTCTGAGTGTGTCCTGTGTTGTCTGTGTGTGAGTAGGATTGTCCTCGTTGCTGGTTGTTAAGTGATTTCCAATGCAGTTGGCCGACAGTCGCAAGTAAATTTGCATAAATGCCAAATGGATATGGGTATATCAACTGTACAATGTATGCATAGATCCATGTGTATATATGTATCTATCTAGATATATATATTTATGTGGTGTGTGTTTGTGTGTTTTAAGTAAAAAGGCCATGCATATAAAGTCATAGGTCTAACAAAACAACAATAAAAACAAAAAAAAAAAAACATGATATTTGCGTTTTGGTTGTTTAGCATTTCCACATTTACCACATTAACCCACATGCCTCGTTTTCTTATATTCCTTTCTTTTGTTGTTCTTGTTGTTGTATCTCCTTTTTCTTTCTGTTTTTTTTTTTTTTTGCAATTTCACCTTGCCAAGCTAGAAATTACGTTTTTCACATTTTTGCATAATTATCGTATATAAACGACATGGCCTTTTTGTATATACATATATATATTTGCTTTAAAAAGGTTAAAAACTCACTCTTTCCGGCCCCAGAAAGTATGCTACATATATCATTTTGGCTTAAAGTATCTTTAAACGGTTTCTCACTTACGATTGGTAAAGCCGAAACAAAAAAAAATCCATCACTTTTAATTGCTTGTTTTTGCCCTAAACATAGGTTTGGCCTTTTTTAGATGTTTTGTGTTTTTTTTTTGGTTAGTTGTCAGTTCAGTTTAGCCAGTTCGCTGTTCAGTTAACTTATCGTCACAAATTGGCAACAGGCGGCGGCAGCAGACAGCAAAAGCAATCAATGCGCTAAACGAACTGGAACCCTGGGAAATCGTTTCAGTTACTCGCCTCGTTTTCAGTTTTGTTTTTATTTCTTTTCTACAGAGTACCCTTAACTAAGTAAGGGTATATACCACTAATTGTATATTACATTTGTGATTACTCAATCTTGAAATTGAAGTTTTAAGTCACAATGTTTTCAAGTAGTAAATAAAAGTAATAGAAAATAATATTTTAGTGCAAAAGTTTATTAAAATTGTATTAAAGTAATATATAAATTTAATAGTTTAATTATACAATCTTTTCAGGTTTTAAAACACATCGTTTCAACTAATAATTAGTTAGAATGTTTAAAAAAAAAGTTAATGCAACCTTATTTATATAAGCAACTATAATTTTTTCCTGTTTTAAATACAACCATTATTTTTCTCTATTTCATTATAAAAGAAACCTCAATTCCTCTTTTTTGTGTTGTTTAAAATATAAATTAATACTTTCTTGATAGTTTGTTTTGTTTCCTTTAATTTGGTATCAAAGTAAATAAATATATGTTCCATATAAAAGAAATTTTTAAAAATTCTTATAAAATCCGAACATCTTTAACCATTAATAAGCAATCAGAATTTTCATTCTATTTTCAAAGGACAACGATTTAATCTTCAATAATTAAGACAAAGTTCATTAATATTTTTTAAAATTCCACTTATTAATTACGTTGATTGAGACTAGCCCCAAACTGTAATAAATTAAATCAGTAAGAATATGAAAAAGACTTTCAAAATATCCTTAAAGTGCTGGTAAACCCTCTGATTAGGTTATTATAACGCAAAAATGGCCTAACGTAAAAACAATTTGTTAATATTTTTTAAATCCTCATTTGTTTTCAAAGATACATTGTTTATTTCTTAGAAATCAAAGAAACAACAAACTAAATTATTTAAAATTCCAATATTTCTTGACTTTTTTGAATCATATAACGTTTTACAACACTATTTCGATGTGTAAACTATTTAAAATATTTTCCGAATGTTTATTAAACTTATTTTTGAACCTAATTAAATAGAATTTGCCCCCTAAACTAAAATTACTAAAACCAAGGGTATATATAGTTCGGTAAATGTTATATTGACAACCTGGTTCTCAATTTTTTTCCACTTTATCTACACTGCCATGTTGTTAATTGCCGAAATACTCGGGCGCAAGTTTTTCTTTTCAGCCTTATATTTTTTTTTTCAGTTTTTCGGCTTATTTGCTTCGTAGCACGCGCCGTTTAACTGCCACGCGCAACAAATTTACCCAAAAAAAAAAAAAAAACAACAACAAAATATATATATATAAAAAAAGAACGTGTTTAAAATTAAATTGAGAGAAACAACAACAAGAACAAATGAAAATCGTTTTAATGGGGGCAGCAGCAGGCAATGTAGATAAACGTTTTGTTACAACACATAATCGCTGTTGCCGGTGTAGATACTGAAACCATTTCAACTACAGTGAGTATTCCCAATAAAAGGAAAATTAACAAAAAAAAAAGACAAAGGAAAATAATGATACATTCGAGTGATGAAAGTCTAATGAGAATCGTTAGTCTATTTAACCACATATAGAAAGAAATGGCTCTTAAAGTTTTCCGCAATTAAAGGATATTAAAAAATATATATAAACTGTTCCTATTTTAAACTTATCTATAAATCGGAAAGACTATTTAAATTCAATAACACTTTTTTAATCATCCTTTCTACATTTAAAAACGGATTATTTTGTTACATTAAACATCAGATATTTTGTAGATTTAACATGTTTTCAAGTCTTAGGACTATTTAATAAGTTTTATGTTACTTTATATTATTTATGTTGTATTATCTAGAACATACAAACTAAAACTATTTCTTAACAAACTCAAATTCAAATAAAATTTGAACTACAAATCTTTCTAATCAAACTAAGTGGGTTCTCTTTTGGTCTAAAGAAAAGTATGTACATTATAAAGAGTTAGAGATCAGCCCAAAAGAAGTAAAACCAATCAACTATCTTTAAATATAATACTTGAAAGAAATAAGTCTTTGTTTTTGAAAACCATAAGAGATTTATCATAATATCGGAAGAACTAAATACTAGTTTGGTAGTTTAGAATGTTATATTCGAAGGTTTATGGAACTTTATCATAAGAAAAATATATTGGAACTATAGAATGAAAACTGTTCAGAGCATTTTCAATAGATCGTTAGACCTATATAATACAGAATCTACAAAAGATTTATCTTAATATTGGTAAAAACTTAATAAGAGAAATAAAGGATTATAATATTCGTTAAATTGGTACAACTAAAAAGAAACAAATTCTCTGAAATTATAATCATTATATTGCTAGATCTATATAGAAAGGATAGGCATAATAAAAAGGAGTTCAGTCATATCAAAATAATTAGCCATATAAAGTAACACTAGAATTTTACTCTTCTTATAGAAATATCTTCTTAAGAGGATAAATATTTACTTTTTTTATAGTAAACTCTTCTTTAGATGTTAATTATTAATATAAAAGTATTTAGAACTCCCAATATTTTACCTGTAGTTATCTATTTAACTAGTCTTTACTGTATCTGTAGCATCTGCTACGTTTCTTGTTTTTTGTATCTGTATCTGTAGCCGTATCTTGGGGGTGGCTGCTGTGTGTTTGTTGCTCTTCTTTTTTAATGTATCTGTTGTACATATTGTCTCCGTCTCTCCTTTTCTCTCCCTTTCTCTCTCTCTCTCTCTTTTTTATCTAATATGCGCGGTTTTCTGTCCCAGCAGCAGCAAGTGCGTAACATAATTGCTCTCTAATTTAACGCTAATGGATCTCAATCCATCCAGCTGACAGTTTATCATTTTGTCTAATTAGAGGGAAAGGGTAGCTGGAATTTTGTTGCGTGGGCCACTTAAAGTATTTGACTTAACTATTTATTTATAGCAGCGAAGGCGTTTCAACTTTCCTTATCCCCATCCTTTATGCTGTTTTTATCCCTTTTTGTTTGAAATTTTCCTTAGCTTGGCTTAGTTGTTCTTGTGTTTGAAGGTCAAGCCACGTTAAGTGAGAATATTTTCTCGGGCAAGAATTTTCACTGAGGTTTTTTTCTCTCTCTTTCTGTACTTTTTGAAATATTTATTAATATTGTTGCTGCTGCTGCTACTGCTGTTGGTAAATAGTTTTCCTCAATTTCCTTAAAGTAGTTGAATTCAAGTAGAACAGATTTTACGCGAGTTAAATTTCTTGTCTATAATTTGATTTAAATAATCGAATAAATGTCATTGCCTTCAATTTATTTCAAATACAAAAAATTTAAATCCTTGGCATGCCCGAGCAAATCCAATAGATTATAAAATAATTGAATTGACTCGCAGTCTAGAGAAGAACAAAAAAGTAAATAAATAAAAATGAAAAATGTCATACGTATTGGTTAAGAGTTCGACCTTTTAGATACCCTGTAAAGAGTTAAAGGGATAGCTTAATAACACTTTGCTTTGTTCTCTAAAGAGAATTGGATTTCAAAGTTAGGTATAAATAATCTGTGATCTATATAATCTATATATAATTATGCTATGATCTATATATCCATATATAAATAGTCTTGTGATCTTTATAGTTTATATATCAGAAGCCTATATTCTATATAATTTAAATTCAAAGTTAGTTATAAACAATCTGTGATCTATTTAATCTATATATAGGCTTCCTATGATCTATATCCGTGTATAGTCTGTAAACTATCTAATCTGTATATGAATAATCTTTGCAGCTATCTTCTGTATGTTGTTAGTCTCTAGGAATGATTTAGATATATATAGTAAGTCTGCCTAATATACTCCCTTAGTCATATGTGAATACAGGTTATAAAAACGAGAAACCGCAATTGTGTGGAAGGAGGCTTGGCTTCACAAAAGACTTCACAATCAGAGAGCAGATGTGAGGAGGGACCTATGGTAGAATGGTAGTGCGATTGGGGAGAGAACTGTTTGGAGTAAGAGGAGACAGAGACAAACGTCAAAGGTTAACTGGCAAGTCGTCGCCCCAGCTGCATAAATTGTATAGAAATTGAAAACGAAATGTGATATATATATATACACATACATATATATATTTCATATATGGTACGTATTGATGTTTGTAGGCACACGCGCAAATAACGGGAAAATCTCTGGCGAATTTTCTGCTCGAGCTGTAAAATTCTCTTTTACATTATATTTTCCTTTTTTTTTTTTTTTTTTGTTGGGTTGTTGTTGGACAGCTTAAAGCGTTTCATTTTCATTTTATATCCTTGCCCTGTAACAAAAAGCCCAAAATCCCCTTGTCTCCCCGCCTCCTTCTACTACTACTACTACTACTTTTACAACAGAGTCCTGTCACCTGCTGAGTAAGTAAGTAAGCCTCTCATTACGCATACGACATGTGTATCTAACAGAGTGTGTGTGTGTGTTTTTGTTTTTTTAAGTGTATATGTGTGTGTGTGTGTGTGTGCTTTACCTGGAGCGTTAATAAATCAATACCTGGGGCCTTGTCGTATATTTTGACAAACATTTCTTACTTCTTTTCTCTCAAGCTGATAACCTTTTTACTTTAATGCCAAATAAAAAGGGCCAGCACACACCTTAGGCACACTCAACCCACACACACGCATACATAACTGAGTTTTTTTTTTTGTATTTCTTTTTCTTTTTTGCCCTTAAAGTTGCGTGACGAAGTGAAATTTGCGCCAAATACTCACGGGACTTGCTCGCTTTTGCTCTGTTCTCTGTTCAGTTTTGTACTGTTCTGCTCTGTTCTTGCTCTTCGACATTTACGGTTGTTGCCAACCCAAAAAGCCTAAACCGAAAGCAAAGAACCTCATCAACAACAACATTATTATTATCATCATTATATCATCGTCATCATCATCATCTTTGCTCAAGTGCCAACGGCGCCCTGAAGTATGCCTTGAAATTGCTTTGATGTATATGCCATATTTTCCTGTCACAATACAAGAAAATACACACATACATACATACGTATGTATATAGCCACCTATCTACATACATAGGTATATACATATGTATACACTAAGGACAACTTTGCAAAACTCCCTCAACCCGAACCACCTTTCCCCCTCTTATACACATATGTATATAACTTGTCTGGCGGGTGGTCGTTTTTTTGGTAGTAGGGGGGAGGCAGAAGAGGTGTTAGCTGAAAATTAAGTGCTTGTCGCGACTTTTCGCTGCCACTTTGATGCATTGACCGGAAAGAGATAAATTCACAAGCAAAGCAAAAAAAATAATAAAAATGGAAAATTAAAAGAAAAATACTGAAGCGGAAAACTTAGACAAAGAAAAACGAGCACATTATGGACAGCTAAGCTAAAGAAGAAACACCAAAAAAAAAAAAAGAAAAAAAACATATGCAAAGAAAATTATATCTTGCAAAACACACAGAACAAAGAACTTTATCTTATTAAATTAATGAAATTTTTTTAAAATTCCTTTGTTGTATTAGATAAGCAAAGCTTAAATATATAGATTATAGCTTAAAGTTGGATTTTTTTAAAAGAAATCTTATAATCTGATTTCTTATTATTTAATTTGTATTTTTAAAATGAACATTTTTATTCTTTTCCTTAGAGCTTAGTTGTGTTCTTAAATGCATTTGATTATATAGTCCTCCAAAAGTCGAATATTCACTTGATATTGATAATATTTAAGAGCAATTTTAATACAAGTAACAATAATATTAAAATATATAAAAATACATTGAAAAGCTACATTGAGATATATAGATAATGTTGGAATTGAATTTGATTTTCTAATGCAAAAATAAATGTGAATATATTTATAAATATATTAAAAATTATTTTAAGTTTTGAGTCTGACTTGTATATAGTTCTTTTATGGCCTTTCCATCTTATTCTATCTAATCTTTCTATCGTTTTTTTATTAAAAAAGGATTGCCAGCTGAAAATTTAATTTGTTTAATTATAAATTGAATCAGTTTTATTTAGACTTACTTTTTATTATGATTTGAAAATTTCTTATGAAATATAAAAAAAAAAACTTTTGACAACCACTGTAAAGTCATATGGAACTACAAACATTTAAGTTATAATACTTAAAGCTAGTTACTTCGGGAAAAGAATGCAAGGGAATAAAGAATAAATATTTAATTCATTTAGAAACTTAAAGATGTATTTCTGTTACAGCAAAGTAACTAAGTGGCAACCCCAAAGTTTGGAATTTTGCAACACTGACTTCACACTAAGTTAGTTCGCTGTGCATCGTTTTAAAGACAAGATATTTTGCCAATTATTAAAAAGTTCTTAAGTTTAAACGTAAAAGAGACTCAGACTACTAATCGTTGGTTAGAAAAAGCTCTTCTTATCTACATATTATATTAACCTTTCTGTTCTTAATTCATTTGATTTATTTACAAGACTTTATCATGAATATAATTAATTGCAATGCAAATGAACATTCCAATCATTATATGGCTACAATGTGATAATATACAACAATTCTAGTTCGAAATGTTACCTAATTAAATATTTACTTAAATGAATGTCGAATGAAGTTAATGGAATGCCTGTTACAAACTTGGTCTATTGCTCTCTCTCTCTCTCTCTCTCTCTCTCTCTCTCTCTCTCTCTCTCTCTCTCTTTCTTTTTACTGTCAATTTTCCTTGGCTTACTTTTATACCCTATTCACTTAGCAAAGGCTTTTTTTTTATGTGCATTCTTTTTGCCTTTGTTTTGTTTTGTGATTTCTCTCCTCTCTTTTGGCACTTTCCTTTTAATTTTCAAATTGTACTCTTGTAATTTCCTTTTAATTCCCTTTTTTATGTGTAGAGCGAAACGGAAATTCGTATTTTAATTATGCATATCATGAAAATGCTTTGGCAAACATTTTTCATCATTTGTCGTCCACACTAAATGGCTTTACCATGAACACAATATTGATCATTAAATTGGAAAACAAACAACAACACTAACATCAACAAATGAAAATTTTCTGTATATTATTTTCCACTATTTTCATTTACCATTTCCGTTTTGCTTTTCCATGCTGTACTTTTAGTCCTTTAGCGAATTTTATGCATTGCCATTGCACTCAAGTCATGAACAATTTATATATATATATTATATGCAGGCCTTGTCTGTTGATTTTCTTGCTGTCTTTTATTTATGCAAAATTGATTCTGGCCCCTTTTCGATTAACACTTAACCTAATTCAAATCACAAACACACACAGAGACACAGAGAAAGAGACAGAGAGGGCCACCCTTTGGTTATGGTTGAGTAAAGAGGAGGTCAAGTGAGTTTTGCTTTGTCAATGACAAAAATCTGGCACTGGACATGCATACTATGCATATATATGTATATATGTATATATAATATATGTATATTTATATATATTCGCTCTACATATATATATACATGTGTAGGTATGTATGTATATGTGTTTTGTGGTTAAGGCGACGCCTTTGACAACTGTTGAATAGATAAAATGTTTAACAACCTTTTTTGGCCATTTAAATAGACGACCAAATGTTTTTAGCTACTTTAACTAATTATGCATGACTTCATTACACATTATATTATTTTCTTGTTTTTGTTTTTCTTGTTGTTTTTTAGGTCAAATTTGAAACCCACGCACAGGTGTTGCTCCTTGTTTTTTCATTAGCTTCAGTTGGTGTTTTTTCTTCTTACTTTTGTTGTTGTTGACGTAATTTGATAGTTAGTTAATGCTGTTGGCCAAAACAACAACAGTTGGCCATCTAAATGTATCATCTGTTACGTGTGTGTGTGTGTGTGTGTGGGTGTGTTTCATGTTGTCCTTCAAGGTCAGTTTGGGAATTTTTTTCTTTCTTGTTATGTTATACGATATATGCAAACTTTTTTGCCAAGGACAAACGACATCAACATTAACTTTTTTTCCCCTTTCTAACGTTTTTTTTTTGTGGCTCACACACTTTGATTGCTGTCAGGATGTGAATGAATGCAATTTTACTTTGAACTCGAAACTCAATTAGCTTGAAAGCGTACACTAACAAAATACAAAAACAAGTTAAATCCCAAAGAGGAAACAAAAAACAAATAGTGAGAAAACGACCAGGATAGACATGGACATATAAATATGCATGTGTGGGTGTTGAGGCAGAGAGAAGGGTGGCAGTGGGTAGCACCTGCAATTGCAGTAAAAATGACATTAAAATGAAAGCCATATATATATATGCAGGCACCACATGGTTAACTTTTAGCGCATAACTAAGCCATAATCATTTTATGGCCAGCAGCCATAACAGAGAAAACCAACAGAGAGAAACCCAAAGCCAGCAAACAGGAGTCGTCAGCATGAAAAATGGTTACAAAAAAAAAAAAAAAAAGAAATTAGTTTGGTTAGTGCTTGTAATCATGATGTGTTTAGTATATATACTAATGATGTTAGCATATAGACAGAGATATCCTGTTGTAAATTCCATTTTTTAACGTGAGTTAAAAGAACATTAAATATAATATATTTTTCAATAGTTACTAATAATGAACTTGTTTTTTGAATTGAATAATTTCTTCTATTAATTACAAGTAGAAAGTCGGAAGAATATAAATAAAAGACTTAAAAGTATATATATATATAAAGTTTTTTATCTTTTAAATCTGTTTTTTATTATATTTATATTTATTTAAATTTTTTAACTATTAAAAGTTAATTTGACAACAATGTTCATAACCAAATAAATCGGCAATATATTTGCTGCTGTTAAGTTTTAAACATTTTTAATGAACTTTCATTTTGCTCATTGTTTAATTATTAAACTTTAATATATGTGTATAAATATGTTATAATATTACTATATAGTATTGTTTTTGCTTTAAATAAACAAATAAAAGAAATTCTTTGTCGTACAGAAAACTTTGAAAGCTTTACTTAAAAAATACTTAAAAAAACCTTTTTTTTTGGTTTCTCTTCTTTTTAATAATAATAAAAATTCATTTTTAACTAGTTTTACTTTAATTTTTTCTTCTTTTTTAAAATAAAATGAAAGATTATTTCTTTTTACAAACCAAAATACCAAATTGAACCAAATTATAGTACTAACCCAAGACTTAGAATAAGAATAAAGAAACTAAAACAAGGAACAATAAAAAATAGAAAGGCAAAAATATGCAAATATAAAAATTTAATTAAATTTAAATTAAAATTTGCATAAAATATATTTAAAACCCTTTTTCTTTATTAGAAGTAGACTTAAAGCCAGTCCAACAATTACCAATTTCTTTTTAAATAAATATAATTTATAAATTCAAAGAACTTTTTGTTTAATTTTGCGAATAAAATCAAAAAAGTTAATGAAATAAAATTTTGTAGCCAATTGAAGTTTTTCTCAGAATATTAAGTTTTTTTCTTCTTTATGACTTTTATATTTGTGACTAATCTGCTTTGACTTACCCTAAAGAATAATCACAAACAAAGGATTTCAAGTTCTTTACCTGAAGTCCTGTCATACATAACTACACATATGACAAACTAAAGTTAATAATCCTTTAGTCCAAGTATTTCTTTTAAGTTGTTTTTGGTTTAAAACGAAAGGAAAATGTCGAGTGAGGATATTCGTATGTATACCCTGCAATATTTTTATCACATACATTGAATTAATTTATAATTTGTTAACAAAACTCTTAATAGAAGCAAAAGTTGAATGTGTCTTTTGAAGTTCTTTTACAAATAGCTTAACATTAGTTAAATTTCAATTTAGTAGTTCTAAAGTAAATTTCAAAAGCTTAAAGTTCAAATAAAAAATCGATCTGGTTTTTGTAAATTTTGATAATACTACCTATGAAGCATTTCTCTGATTAGGAATGATTATATGAGTCTCTTATATATATATTTAGCCTTAGCTGATTATAAAAATGTTTGTATCAATGTTATTACTTATATCGGTAGTAAAAATCTATAAATAGATTTGTAAAACTTAAAAATTTATTTAAAAATGCCAAAAATCGTTCGAAATTTCAAAAATCAAGTTAAAATTAAGTTCACCAAATTTTTAAGCCATTTGAAAGATAAAATTCTAAGGCTTAAGGAAAGATGTAGTTTTTCAACATTGGACAAAATTAGACTGAAATAGTGAACTAAGGATATAAGATGTCTCTGAGGAGTTTTTACTATGTCCTTAAGACGCAAAATCTGCAGTTGTTTTATAAGGATTTAGATAAATTGTAAAAAGATACAGATAAATTACATCCTTAACTTGTGTAGTAAGAAACTTCATAACTTAGAAACTTAGATAGATACCTCTGAAGAATTTCTACAATGTTTTTTACACTCTGCCATTGTTTTGGAAAGAATAAGATCAATTTTAAAAAGATTTAGATAAATTAAAACTTTACTTTGTGTAGTAAAAAACTTTATAAATTATTATTATATTATTTTACCAAAATTTTATGCAAATTGAAAAATGCAATTTCAAAAAGCAAAAAAAAAAAAAAAAAAATAGATTGATTATAAAAATCGAACAAAATTTGAATGAATTAGAGCCTTAGAAAGAGGAAATCTTCTTAGGTCTTAGATCTATAAACAAAATTCTAAACAAAATTTAATAAACAACATTAATAAACTTTAGAAATTACTTAATTACATATTCTAATATAAATTATTGGTATTTTCTACTATATAAATAGATGATTTGTTGTTATGTCAACTAAAATTAAAAGCAAGTAACATAATATTGAATAAATTCCTATTAAAGGGTAACTCTGAGTTGATCTTAACTTAATAAGAACTTGGTAAATTTTTACTTTAAATTATTTTTCATTCATTTTCCAGTTATTTTATTTTTAGTTTTCATTCTTCGTGTCTGTGGCCATGGTGTGGACAATGGACAATGGACTGTCTGTCTACCTGACTGTCTTCCCCTCACTCTTCCTCTTCCTTCTCTCTCTATCTCTTACTCTCTCTCTTGACTTGGTCTCTCAGTCTTTCTCATTACTTAGCAAACTATTTTTAGTCTGTTGCTTGTTTGAAAGCAATTTATTTATGCATTGCATTTGCTTTTGCAGTGTGGTAAAGTGCGGTGAGGTGAGGCGGGGGTTACATTGCACTATGGTGTGTGTGGTGCGTTGCGTTGAGTGAACCACCTTGACCCACTAATTGCTTGTCTCTACTAGCAAATAGTTTTCGCCTTCTTTTTTTCTTCTCTGTGTGTGTGTGTGCGTGTGTTTTTCTTATATGTATGTTGTTGGCTAGCCTTTATGCCCCCCACATACCACCTCCCTTTCCTCTACTGTCAGCGTCTTAGACCAATCAATAAGCACTTAATGTTTGTAAGCAAAAAGTTTGTCGACAAGTGAAAAGTCAAAGTAACCAGCCAATTTGCCAGGATATATATATATATATATATATATACTATAACCATGCTCATTCCTCCTTGGGCACAAGCCAAAACAGCAAATAAAATAATAACCTTTATTAGTTTTGTAATTTTATTTGAATATTTATATATATATAGATATATATTCCTCGACTTTGGCGGCAAGCTGCAACAAAACGTCCGCGGGCCAAGTTGAATATTAATGAACTTAATTGAAAAAGTTCGCTTTTTAAACAATACAAAAAGAAGAAAGAAGAAGAAGAAAAAAACAACACAAATACCAACAACAAGAACAAGAACAATAGCAACACTCAAACAGCAACATCCTGCTTGTTGCCTTACCTCATCCGCATCCTCTTATACCCATCATCATTCTCATCGCCATCGTCATCCTGTTTCTTTCCTTTGGGGGTAAAAAATTAATTTTCAAATTACACCAAATACAAGTGAAGGAACCACCCAACCGAATTATAATGAAACACCAGAGCCGCCGACACACCCACAATTCAACATCCTTCATCCTCCTGCTCATCCTTCTTCCCTCGCATCATCTTTAAGAAGAACTCTCAATAGACAATTTACATAATTATGCATATTTAGGAAAAACTTATAAATATTTATGTTAACTAACTTGCGGCTGATTGTAAGATGTGTCTTATATTGAATAGAGAAATTGGTTCCATTTTTCCAGGTTTCCAGGTGTTGGCTAAAACACTTTTGCTTCCTTCTTTACTACAAAATGTGGCAAATACTTAACAATTTTGCAGTTAAACTTTTTCACTTTCAAAGTTTTTAATCTTAGTCATTTAAACGATTTAAAAATGGACAGTTAGACTTAAAATAGATTGACTATATATATATATATATATATATATATATATATAAAGTTTTTTACTATTGTTGGATATATTGTTGGATATTTTTTGTTGGAGTAAAGATTAAACTTGAATAGCATTATAATTGTTTCATATTTCTACCAAATTCCAAATCAATGAGTTTTTTTTTTGGTAGCTTAAAGCAGTTTTTGGTGTGGGTAGCATTTGTGTGTGGTTGACTTTAAGTGTGCCAAGTACAAAGATATATAACGAAGATATTTATATCAGACGCAGTAATAAGAAAAACAATCAATAATTCAAATAAACCATAAAAATAAAAAATGTTTGTTAAACTATTTGCTAAATGCAACAAGATCAATAAAAAGTGATGGAAAAAATAGTTTTTATTTATTATACCCTGTACCCTTAGAGTAAAAGGGTATATTAAAGTAGCTAAAATGTATGTAACAGGTAGAAGAAAGCATTTCTGAGACCATAAAGTATATATATTCTTGATCAACATCAATCAGCCAAGTCGATTGATACTTATCCGTCTGTCCGTATGAACTCCTAGATCTCAGAGACTATGACAGCTTGAACAACCAAATTTGGTATGAGCACTCAGTCTAGTGTCTACGCAAATCAAGTTTGTTTTCTATTTTACCACGCCCACTTCCGTCCTACAATTTAAAAACAAAAAGAAACGAATAACTAGAGTTGTGTTAAAGTCAGCATATTTTTATTTGGCTCACCCAATGATATGGCCAAAAGGTAACAGTTACATTTCTAAATTATGTGGAAATCGGACAATAAATATCGGTGATATCTATATCTATATACACTTTATACTGAAATGCCAAGTGCGACATAAGAGTGAACGGGACAGCATGCGGTCACTGCTCAGACTTATTAGGAGAATTGAAGTTTAGAAAGAGTTTTTTTTTTACAGAATTCCTCTACTTGATACAGGGTATACTTAAAGTCGGTAGTGAGAACTTGCTTGCTTTATTTTCAATTAATGCCTAAATACATTTTTTATGCTTTCCATTTTCAAGGCTCAAAAATAAACATATTTTCTATATTTATAACCCATCTATGAGTTCTAATATTATGCTGTCATATTTGAATTTAAATGAGAAAAATTGGAATTATTATTAATAATCATATTTAAATTGATATAAATCAAATAAGAATTGAAAAAGTGTTCTTTTAAGAAGTACTTCTTCTTGAAAGGTAGCCCAGAATGAGTTTTCAATTTCTTTAAAAGATATTGTAACGAAAATTCCCTTGAATATCGCAACTCTTTGTCGCTTATGGCTGGAGCGGTTTCTTTATAAGGCGAAGGTCGGTGTTAGGGATTAATTCGCAACTAAAAAAGGCAGTTTTGGTGGCAGATATATTCAATAATTCTTCTTTTCAATTCGATTTCAAAACCCGTCACGTTTGCTTAAAAGTGAAGTTAGTTGGCTGCAACTTAGAAAATTAGTGTTACCGGGCCAAGTTTTTGTTTTGGCGTTGCCAGTCCTGAGGGCGTCCGAGGTGGCTGTGCTCCATTGTAAGCGGCGATGCCACCCAGGCTATGGCCATTACAATATAAATAAGTATGAAATAATTTTAACTCTTGTTTAAGGAAAGTTCTTGCATATTCTTTAACAGAAGCAAAACAAAAAGATTAAGCTTAAGTTTTACTTTATAAACCAAATTCTTTTATATCGTTATAATAATAACAATGAATCTTAATAAACTTTTTCAAAAGTCTGCATTAGATTAAGTTCATTATACTGATTTTTATTTATATATATATATATTAAATGAACCATAATTGAGTTAAATATTATGATATATGTATTATTTAGTTACTTCAATCTTTTTGTTTATACAAACTGAAATATTTCTTTGACCTTTCGTTTGGAATTATAATTTAAATAAAAATTTTTATTTACTTATTTATTTTGTTGAACGCGTCACCCAAAATGCAAGTGAAATAAATTTTGTAGTTTTTATTTTATGTAAATGTGTTTTGTTTTTAGTATTTTATTTTTATTTTCTTTTTTTTTTTTTTATTTTACTCGTAAATTATATTTGTTTTTGTTGTTGCTGCTGTTGGAGAGCTCGTTTAGCGCCCCCCCACAAACTGCACAAAATTAAAAAAAATTAAAATGAAGCTCACGTTCGCCGTTTTCAACGAATGAACGGACTGTGTACGTACGTACGAATGAGTTGCGGACAATCCAAATCTGAAAAATTGTGCAATGTTGAATCACGCGCAACACTATATGGCTCCTCTGGTCATCACTGTGATGTGATGGCGTTGATGATGACTCCCTAGGGCATGGACAACGACAGCTAATTGCCAACTAAATGACCAGCAGGTGGCATCGGCATTGGCATCGGTACGGGCACTAGCACAGCCAGTTGTTACCTTTTACCTGGCCCCCGAGGTCAAATGCATGCGTTGACAAATTACCAGCACACCACCTACGTGTGTGTGTGTATCCATACATACATATGGGGCATTTGAGGTGTTGCATTGCAGCTCAAATACTAACCATATAACTACACTTAAATTTATATAGAAGAATACATATATATCATCTTGTATGAAATTAGTTGTAAATTGATTTTGTAATCAAACGAAACAAAATTTCACTTGACACTTGCCACTGCCACTGCTTTTTGTCTTGACAAATTTTGTATTTTATATTCTACGAAAGTTCAACTGAAGGTTGTATTAAAATTAAGTAAAATTACAAAGAAAAAATGTAAGTTTTGTAATTCTATAAACCAAAAAAGCTAAACAGTAAAAGACTTTGTAAATGACTTTGTTTAATGGTCAACTAAAGCCATAAAAACTAGAAAAATATGTAGATAAAATGCAATTTAGTTTAAATCTATCTACATATATTTAATTGAAATATCTAAGACTAACTACGCTAAATTGGTTAATTACCGAAATGTTTTGTATTTTGCATTTTTTATATATTCTGAAAACTATTGTTTAGTTTTTAGTCATATTTTGAAGGAAAATCTTATTTCTTAAATGTGAATAAAAATACAGGAAAATATGAGAAATTTGTAAAGATGACTCTTAGAAAAACTTTAGCTTTTGTTAAGTTCTAAATATGCAAAATATAGCGTGTTATAGCAATAGCAAATATCTGCAAGTTTGACAACTTTAAAATTGTTGGTTTATGTTATAATAATATCATAATAATAATTTAGATTTGTCCATATGCTTTTCTAGAAAGATACACCGAAAAAAAGTAAAACTCAGACACCATCTGGCATCTAAATCTCTCACATCACAATTGTCAACAAATCAAATGACTCAAAAGGATTTAACTACTTGATCTCCCATTCAGTCCCGGAGACTGATTGGTAGAAAATTAGGAACCAACTATAATTGGTCTCAGTTATAAGCGCCTGGTTACTATAATATTTCTGGGGTTTCTAATTTCTAAAAATTGTAAATGAGAAATAAATTAGAAAAAAATCTAAGCAATAAGAACGTGACAGAGTAGTTTCTAGCTGCCAGAAAACAGCTTTTACAGATTGCTATGAAAATTAGTAAAAAAAAAAAATATTTAGTTATAAATTCTAAACCGTAAAAGGTATTAAAATTATAGTCTTTTAATAATTTACAATGGCTTTCATTTCCGTTTATAAATTATTAAAAAACTCTAATTTTAATACCTGTTCAAAATTCATTACTGTTATTCCCATTACCGAATCTTTTTTAAAAATAAATAAATATATGAGATCCAAATGATTTCAAACCGCAAAAGTAAAAAGAAAAGGGATCAAGCCTGTATACCTTAAAAACAAGAAAAGGTTTAACCTATTACATCCTGAAAAAAGACTCTTTTAGATTACAGAAGAACTGTACACAGAACTCTGTTAGTAGACAATTATCGATATATTTATTTGCTTGGCGTTGCCATATCTGTAGCCGGCAGAAGTTGCTAGAGTATTATGTTGGAAATCTTTCGAAAATGTTAAATGCTTTAATTAATGTTTAGGATAATAATTACAAGTAATAACTCAGATTAAGACTTTCTTAGGTAATTATTTAGACGAGATTTCTTAATCTTAAACCTGGTTAATTCTATTTTCTATATTTTATATTTCTCTATGTTTATTTATATTTCATTTGTATAGATTGAACTAAAACATTCAAATAATTAAAAAAAAAAAAAAAAACGAGTATTATGAATAAGTAAATAAAAAACAAAAAACGATTCAAGCAAAATTATAGAAATATCTTAAATTACATTATTTCTTTTTACTTGCTACTTTTCATAGACCTCTTGATAGACACACCCTATATATATATAGATATATGTGTATATATATACCGTATTATTATCTTTTTTTATGTGGTAAAGAGTTTTATACCTCATTTTTTTGGGCGTATGAAATTTTATGACAATCAAATGGTAGTAATTCATCCAACAAAGCAAATAGCGCAAGCCAATTCTATTTTTATCTTTATTTAACTGATAAATAGAAAGGGTTATATAATTAGACAAAATTTAGTTAATTAAATTGTCATTTTATCTCTTTTTAATTTGCAGCACACACAAACAAACATAAACAATCATGTCGAGCGATTCAAGTCGACGCATACAAGTTCCCGATGAGCTAAAGGAGGTTCTTTTGCAATTCTCCATTTCGTATTTGGTTGAACAGCCGCCAGATGTGGTCGATTATGCTGTTGAATATTTTGGTAAACTTCAGGCAAATCGTCCAGCCACAACTACGGAACACATTACCGATGATCAGCAGAGTATTAACTCACAGGATGGCGATGGTGAGTACTAAGTAGTAGAAATAGTAGTAAACAAAAAAGTAGTGAAAAATCTTAAGAATTCATTTGATTAAATTGCGTGTTCTGTCAGCTGGTGAGCGGGGAGAAAGAAAGAAACGTGATTCTGGGGTTGGGCGCCAACTTGCAACTATTTCTGGCTTTTGTGCGTCAATTTAGCATGTCGGCTTTTGCTTTTTATGACCTTTTAAAAAAAAGGTATATTCATTTTTTTGAGACATTTGAAACATAATGAAAAAATATTCTCAGCACGATGAGCTGACTTTATATAGAGAAGTCTGTCTGACCGTACGTCTGTCTGTTTGATTCAACTTAATCTGCTCGAAAATTCTTAATACTAAAGAGCTGAAATTCTGCAACCAGACTTCTTTTTGCTACAGTCATTGCATATCTCGGAATCATCTCGAACGGTAGACTATATCATCAATCATATAACTTCCTTTGGGTCGATCCGTCAAGAAATAGGGCGACGTTAATAACCTTTTAACTTTTAAATAGAATGTCACAAAATTGTGACTTCAATGTAACTTTTAAGCATATTCTCTCTAGTTTAAATTTTATTAGAATCGGTGAACTATGTATATCATATAGCTTCCAAAGGAACGATCGAACAAGAAATAACCTTAAGCAATGACGACCTTGTTATTTTCTAACAAATATCACGAAATTTCGTGTTTGTGGCTTTTAATATACTTCTAAGCATTTGTTAGAATCGATTGACTATATTATATAACTCCCATGGGAACGATCGGTCAAGAAAATAGTTTTAGATGAATAACTCGGTTATTAAAAGAGCGATTCTTACGAAGTTTCTTATGTATAAGTTTGATCATTTTCAACCAAAATCTAGTTTCATTCTTAAGCAAATATCATAAAATTTCGTATTAGGCTAGGTTAATATTTATCAGTATCAGTTGATTATATGCTATAGCTTTCATTAGACCAACTGGACTTGAAATTATTTTGGTATTAAAAACCTTTTTTTTTTGTAACTCAAGCTATTAGCACGAAACTAAGTTTTCATCAGTTCTAAACAATTCTCAATAATTATCTTAAATTTAAGCGTTTTACTATATTGTATAGCTTCTTTCGATATTATAGGTTTGGGAAAAGTTTTAGATCAATAACTTGTTTGTTTGTAAAGCAATTTTCATATATCTTTCTTATATCTAGAAATATTTGTGAAAAGTTTTAATAAAATCAGTCGACTATATGCTATGGTTATCATAGGAATTACAAGTACAAAGATTTAATTTAGATTATTACTAGTTTTATATGCTTCAAGATGATTCAATTAAGATTCAGATATATAATTCTTCAAAAGATAGTTTGCAAGGGTATACAAATTTCGATGCGGCTAAAGCTTGTCTGTTCTTTTAGTTTCCTTGTTGTATTCTTTTGTATTTTTGTTGCTTGTTTTTTTTGCTGCGTGTTGCAGTTTTACATCTTATTTTTAGTAATAGTTTGACTTTAATTCATTTCCATTTTTATAATATTTCTTTTTCTTTTTGTTTTGTTTTGTTGTTGTACTGTTATTTTAGTTGACTTCCGTCATGCAATTTGTATATTTGACGTCAGTCGCTGAGATCTTTGCTTTGGTATGATGATAGTTGATTTATGCTGTCACATTTAGCTCCCAAGTTTTACTGGGGGAGAGAAGGTAGGAATGGAAAGGGACACCACCACATAAAGCAAACTAAGCAAAACTCAATTTAAAGAGAAGAGCAAGCAAATGAAGAGAAAAAGTTTTGAATTTCTCTGAGAGGAGAAATTGAAAAGTTTGCCCATTTCTTTTTTACTTTGCTCCTTTGTTGTGGTTGTTGTTTTTTTCCAGGCCCGTGTAGCTCATTATTTGCATTTGTATGCTGTGTGCGTGTGTGTGTGGGTGAGGAAGGTGTGTAATATATAGATTTGTATGTGTTTGGTAGACAATTAGCTCTTCTCGTCCCACCAATCTTCCCCTTTGTTTGATGATGGTCACGCATATGGCCATAAATCTTTGCAGCAAATTAAATAATAATGATGATAAAGCTTTGGCCTGGCTTCAATTTTTCCCACACTTCTACTCCTGTTCCCTCTGGTCTCTGACCCCTCCTTCAAATCCCCTCAGTCTCTGTGGCTGTCTTTCTTTCTTCCTTCCTTTTGCGTGTTTATCTTCCGGTTAATCAAACACGCAGAGCTCTCCAAGGAATGCTCTATAGTTGCTGGATGCTGTCACTCCTGCTCCTTTCTATATATGTTTCAGTTTCAGCTCTTGCTCCTGTTCTCCTACGTTTGTCATTAAAAATCTATTAATTGCACACACACACACTCACACACACACATAGACACATGAAGCTTTCAAGAGCTGAGTAAATAATGATGATGTCGGTCGATGTTGATGAGATGTTGGTTACTTGTCATCCTTTTAGTTAGTTGGTTAGTTAGTTAGTTAGTTAGTTTAGTTTCCCTGACATTTAATTGGAGTTACGGCTTTGTCTCACTACAGGGAAAGAACCATCCCTTACCATACCATATTATCTATGTACATACGTATGCCATCTCATCTGGAAATTGTTCATTGAAGCCCACAAAATCCTCTCCTCAATTGAAGCGAAAGTTTTCTTCTTACGCAAATATCAGAGCATCCCATCCGCATGGTGTTTGTTTGTCGTTCATTTCATCGATTTTTCTATGTATTTTTATGCTTTGATGTCTATTTACGTATATCATATATTCATAACGGTATATATATGTATGTATATATATATAGAGATAAAGTGGTTGTTTTAGACAATAAAATTTAAAAATTTCTCACGACTTTAAAAAAATGAAACCTTGAAGCGGCTGACGAATTATATAGAAGAGTCAGTCAAAAATGGAATAACAATTTTTGTGGGTGTCAAAAATGTGGTTTTAATAAAGGTGCCACAGCACAGTGTGTATGTGTGTGTCTTTTGGTCATATGGTTGCCTCCATCTCTCTCTTTCACACACACGTGTGTATGTTAGCAAATACAAAGAGAGAGAGCAAAAAAAAAAAGGCTACCTCAGCTTACTGAAGCATGCAGGCCGCTCACTTACGCTTCACCAGACACAACGAACACACACACACACACACAAAGAACGCTCAATATGCCACGCCCCCTTACCCGCCCCTTACATGCCTTTCAGAGTTACATTTCAACATTATTGACATGCCAGCGGCGTTTGTCGAAGGACTTTTAGCTTGAAACTCAACAGAGGAACCTGAACGGATATTGTTGGCCATCATCATCGTCGTCATGTCATGTCTCTGCCGCTGTTCCTGTTGCGCTTAACAGCAACAGCAGCAGCGGCAGCACAAAAAAAAAGAAGAGAAAACGACAAAAAAAAAGAAAATTGTTCATGTTAATCAAGACAAAGCAAAGTGTTTGCTATTTATACATACATACACACATACATACATATATATATATATATATAAACACATACACATACATTAAGAGACCAGAGAATAGACAGCGCGTGAAGCTTGTTCATATAAATAGCAAGCACCAGCAGAAGCAGAAGCAGCAGGCTTTGTGTGTGTTTGTGTGTGTATTTGTATGTGCCTGTTGTGTTGCCTACTTACAGGCACTATTTCCGCTTTGGTTTTGATGTGTTGTGGTTCTGTCACCACGTTTAATACCATTGCCATTGCTTGGCTGCTGTAGCTCCATTCAGTTTTAGTCGCTTACCAGACGTCACAACGTTCACACTAAACTGTTACAACAGTTTGACAAACAGATAGACAGTCAGTCACTCAGTTAGTCAGTCAGTCAGTCGGTCCGTCCTTTCCATTCATTTATATTCAGTTAGTTAAATGTCTGTCTCTCATCATCTTCATCGTCATCGTCATCGTCACCGTCATCGTTATAGTCATCGCTGTCGTTGTCATTGTTGTTGTCGTGTCTCTTCATCTCTTTCCGCTAATGAAATTAATGCAGGCAACTTTTATTTGCCATTCTTAATTAAATTTTTCTAGCACTCAGTGTATGTTGAGTGTGTCTTACAGTATGTGTGTGTGTGTGTGTGCTGCGGTGTGTATGTTTTGTTGTGTGAGACTTTGTCTATGGCATAACCGACATTTTTAATTGAAATAGTTTGTCCTTTTGGCTGCCAAAAATGAAACTTGTCTCAGTGTGTGTGTGTGTGTGTGTGCTCTTAAAACAATTTTTTAAAAAGTGATATGAAAATAATGTACAATGACACATCAAGTCTACCAAGTCTATTAAGTGACTATAGTGATTTTTTAATACCCTTTATAAGAGAAAGTGCTAATAAAATACAAGAAAAAGAACAAATCTGTAAAAGAAGAAAAGCTCTTTAAAAAATATTGAAAAAAAACTACAAATTACAAATTCAATATATTTTTAATACCCAAATATCCTTTTTATAGAATATGTGTTTAATTTATAAAGTGGAAACAGTTTTCTTTCTAAAAATGTACACAAAAAGTTTTTGAATCATACAAACTTTTCTTTGTTTTTTCTGGTTCTTAAAAGTTGTAGAAATTATCATATTTTGTTTTATTGTAATTTCTCCTGTTAACCACAAATATAAAAGAAATTTAACGTAGACTTATTGTACTAATTTTTTTTTTTTTTTTAAACTTAAAAATTTATTTAGTTTAATAATATTATAAATTAATTTAATAGTTTTTTTTTAAGTTAAAAATTTGTTTATTCCTTGTATATTTGGATTATTTATTAACTAAAATTTTATGCATTCAACTGATATAATATCAATTTTATTGGTTGCATAGCAATAATAGTAATAGATTATCTTATATAGTTATCGAAAATTTAAAGCAATAAGTTAAATAGTTAAATAATCAAAAGTGAGACTAAAGTAAAGTAGTAAAATAAAATATATCAAAAGTTAGTCGAATTTTAAAAAAGTTCTTCAAAAAGTAAAGAGAAAAACTGCATTTAAATAGTAAATAACAATTATTATTTAATTATTAATTATTATAAATATAAATAATAATCAAACCTTTGTTTAATTAAAATTACTTAAAAATTTTATTTTTATTTATTATTATTATAATTTAAATAATTATTATTATTATAAAATAAAGATGTTAATTAAAATCTTTCAAACAGAAGTTTTATAATGAAGTTAAGTATTATTATTATAAATATATACGATTTTATATAAAAGTTAGAAATCAGAGAGTATTATAATTTAGATTTTTCAATTTTAAGAGGAATTCAATGATAATAATTAATATAGATTTATGATTTTAATAATTGAAACTTTTCTTTATTTGTAGTTTAGTTTAGAAAAGTAAATTTCGATTTATTAAATATATTTATATCAATTTAATTTATTTTAAACTAACTAAAAAGTTTTGTTTGTTGACTTTTTTATTATAAGTTTTGAGTTCTATTAAATTTAAAGTTAAATTAAAAAACACGAAACTAATTTTTACATTCTACTTAATAAAAAAAAAGAAACTCAAAAGTAAATGTTAAATTTAAGTTATTTTACAAAAATAATTTGTCAATGTTTTTTGCTCAGATTTGATTTTTAAAAATATTTTATATACATACTATATTTTCATAATTAAAAAAATTAAAAGGAAACTTTATATAATATTTGAAAAAGTCAAAAAAAAAAAATATTTTATGTACGTACTATATTTTTATATCTTCAAAATTAAATAATTACTTTATATAAAATGTTTGAAAAAATCAAACAAAAATGTAACAAATATGTCTATTTTAAAAATTTAATATGTGTTATATATAATTATTAAATTTTCAAAATATATTTAATATAAAAAATAACATTTTTTTTAATAACCAAACAAAAATGAAAAACAAAGCAAAAAAAAAAAGAACTACTTTATAGATTTTTAATAATTTAAAATATATATATTATTATATATATATTATTATTATTTGGGAAATATTTATTTTATTTTATAAATATTTAATTTTAAATTTTATATAAAAAGAAAACACTAGATGAATACTTTAGTTGAGCTGTGAGATGTTTTAAAGAATTAATTAATATTGTGAATGAAAATTTTCTTGAATTGAATGATTTAGATCTTAAAGAGAGAGAGAGAAAGAGAGCGAGGGAGAGAAAAGTATTTGCATCTACTCTACTTGCTTTTTGTTCAACTAAAATGTGAATGGCTATAATTTAGTTAAGAAGCATTCATTTCAATTAACATTTATTCAATGAATGACAAGACGAAGATGAAGCCCAATTGAAATGCAGTTTGAGGCTAAGCTGATTACATTCAGAATGCACTTTGTTATAGCTGAATGGCGCTTGGATTATGTATATATATATATATATATACACTCAATTGTACAACCACTAAATACGGTTTGAAATTTATTTTCTTCACGATGAACTTTAATTTTCACAAGAACTTCCGTATTAAATTAAATCAAATATAACCTCTAGTTCATTCAAATGGAAGCCATTTATTTAAGAGCTTTGACTGACCAACGGACCAACGGATGCAATGCAAGTGGTTGGCTGAGAGTTGAGTAAACACTTGAACTACCCTGGAGATTGACTTGGATTTGAACTATATATATATAGATATATATATACTTGTGTGTGTGTGTGGCTGTAATTGCATCATTAACTTGACACGTCTCCTTGGCAACTTGACACGATATCATCTAGCTATAGATATATATATGTATGTATGATATATATATATATATTCTCGTACTTGTAAATCTAACATTGATGGCAATGCAAACATTTTGCGAATCAGAACAAAATATCAAATATGGCGAAGGCTTCCAAGACTAGTCAAGTGTATAAATATTTATTACGCATACGCCGCATGTGCGCACGCTTAAATGGGGAAAGGGGAAAAGTGCGTGCATTAGACCTTGAGTTACATTAAGTTTTATGTTCATTTGTTGTTTTTGTTTGTTTTTGTTTTTCCTCTCTCATGTATTTTTTATATTCAATCTGAAAACGTGTTCATGCCTAACTGGTTTTCATTTTGCTGTTGCTGCAATAGAAAAACCAAAAAAAAATCTTGAAATTAACTAAAATAGAAGCTAAAGCTGAAAAAAAAACAAAAAACAAAAAGAAATCAATTTCAACTAACAACAACAAGAAAAAAAAAGAGCAAAAAATATGTCTACACAAGTGTCTGGCAATTTATTGGCTGGTAAGCAATTACAACAACAAGCTAAATCATGTTAGTCTATATCTTTGCATATATATATATATATATATGTATATGCTTGGTAGTCATGTTCAGGTCAAGCAAAATGAATAATTATTGCAATTGGTTTGCTTTTTTGGTTTTCTATATGTATTTATCTATCTATCTATCCTGTCCATTTGTATCTTTTGAAGTGCTGCTGCCTCTTGGTGATGATAAATTGCAAACATTTTGCTTAAGAGCCAAATGTAGAAATGCCTATATAAGCATTTTATGACTACATATATATATATATCTAGAATTGTATATATATATATAACACACAAATGCCAACAGCATCATTTTCTTGCTTCAAAATTTTATGCAAAATCAGCAAGAAATGTGCAACAAACTCAATTTGATATTTTTGTTGATTTATTTATATGGAATTTTTGTTCTCTATTATTTGTTTTTGTGTTACAGAGCCACCAATAATACAAAGTTCACGACGTAAATCAGTTTTTGCCGAGGCCTATGATCCCGAGGCGGATGATGATGATGAGGGGGCCACTGCCATATTCCCAAAAACAGATGATCAGCGTGCCCGTCTTGTGGAATCGGTGAAGAATGTACTTCTATTCCGTTCACTTGAAAAGGAACAGGTACATATATATACATACATACAAATATATATACATATTCATCTATCGTATGAAAATATTTCGTTTGTGGTTTTCGCGGTTTACCTACAAAAAGAAAAAAAATTACACGCAAAAGTTTCCCTTCTTGCGGTTTCTTAAGTGGATTGTACAAGATTTCCTTTACCTAATAAAACTTTATTTTTCTTCCTCTCTCTCTATTTCTTTTCCTTCGTTAACACCTCACCACCAACTCTAAATATGTCTGTGTGTGTGTCTATATATATATATATATAGATGAATCAAGTTCTGGATGCCATGTTTGAGCGTAAAGTGCAGCCAGGCGATTATATTATACGCCAGGGCGATGATGGTGATAACTTTTATGTCATTGAATCGTAAGTAGCTAAAAACATTATATATAATCATATTTTTATTGATATAATCAACTAAATAAATGAATTTTAATTCAAGTAAATTGTTAGAAGAAAAGTATTTGAAAGTATTTTTGTTTTTTACTGAAAAATAATGAATTGAAAGTTATTTGAGAGTTCTAAGTGTACAAATTTAAGGCTTTCTAGATTAGGCAGTGTTATTTTATTAAGTTAAACTTGTTACATAGAAATATCTTTTAAACATTTGTACATAAAAAGTTAATAGAGGTATTTAGATGAAAAGGTATTTTAATATTTTATTTGTATTTTATTCAGTCTAGAATACCTTTATTTTTGTAACATTTATTTGTCCTTTATAAGTATGGCAAGCAAAGTCAATCCTAAGTTATGATAATATAGTCTGAGGCGGCACTATCGCTCAAGAATATAGTTTTTTTTGTTGATTTGTAAGTTCAGCAATATTCTGTTTTTTTTTTTAAATTTCAAGATATAAAAGCCTCAAAAAGCGCAGGTGTTCTTAAGTTTCACACAACTATGCAGGTAACACCCTGTTTGTAAGAAGTTAGCCAATATTGATGCCAACAAACAAATATTTGTTAAATTATACATATCATATTTATTTTATGAATATTTTATGATAGTGTAAAAATCGTAGTCTTTCAAGTATTGTAAGGGTTTAATACAAATTTTGACGCTGCCTAAGTTCGCCCATTCTTCTAGTGAAAGTTAGTCAATCGTTCCTAGGCGAAGTTAGTCCATCCTTATCCATAAATTCAGATTATAAATATTGAATATATTTATATCATCTATATATATTCCATAAGTCTCTTCTTTTGCTTATTTTAAAAAGGTAAAGATTTTCAACTGTGTCTTAAGCTTTTTTGAATTCTTTAACGTTTTTTATCCTTTTAAATTCCTTATAAATGGTTAAATGGTTTTGTCATTAAAGCTACAATCTATTATTCTTTTTAAATGCTTTTGTTATAGTACATTATTTGAAAATTTTTATCAAGATATATAAGTAATTCGAAAGTAAAGGTTCTTAATGAAATTTAAACTAAAGTTATGTAAATATTTAATATATATTTTAGGAACTATGGTAAATATTAAAGTATATTTTAGTACATATTTGAAAACGTATTAAAAACAAAAAACTAGCAATAATAATTATAATAGATAAGGAGTTTGTTAGTTCCTTTCAAAACTATCTTACTTAAGAGGGTTTTACCAGATGTTTTTCTTCCACAAGTTCTTTTTATTCTATAAAATTTCACAAAATCAATTTATCATATTTTATTATTATTCATTTATTATATTGTTTATTTAATTTGGCCTATTTATAGTGCAAAAACTCATCTAAAGGGCCTAAGATCTTTCCTTTTTTTCTGGAAAAGTATTTTAAACTAATTATTTATGGAAAAAAGAATATCTGTGCATAATAATTCAAGTACTTAAGATTAGTGAAATCAAAAATTCGATAGAATATAAATTCTTTTTTATTTTACCATAGTTATACCCTGTACCCATTGGGTAAATGGATACATTAAAGTCACTAAAATGTATGTAACATGGAGAAGAAAGCATTTCTGGTACCATAAAGTATATAAAATCGAATGAGTTTGGCTTTATTAAGTTTCTCTTTTTGGTATAGGGACCGACTTGCTTGCTGTAATTTAAAATATTTAAGATAAAAGATATTAGTTTCCATAGAAAAATATTAATAAAAGGAAAAGTTATCGATTTTATATGTGAAAAAGGATTATAGAATACAATGGAATTTCGAGTTAAGGATATAAAAGAAAAATTAATTGTAAATAAAATAAAATTCATAGTTTATGAAACTTCTTCTGTGTAAGTTTAATAATTTTAAACTTTTTAATTATTTAAATTCAAACAAAGAAGAAAAATTAGATAAAACTCCATTGACAATACTTTATTTATTTATAATTAAAAGCTTATTTTTTCTATTAATTTGAGTCTCTTAATTGTGAGGACAATTAAAATGCAAATATGCATAATGCTTGTCCATATTAATGGCCAATAAGATTAAAGTAATTAAATAATGCTTCTATATATATATATATTGCAATTATATATATATTTTAAATAATTTCACATACTCATCTATTTTTTCCTCCCCTCCTCCCCCTCCAATAAATTGCAGTGGCGTCTACAAAGTCTATATTAATGACAAACACGTTAACACCTACAACCACACTGGACTATTTGGTGAATTAGCGCTTCTCTACAATATGCCCAGGTATGTTTAATATAATATATATGGTATATATATATACATATATTCATTCAGTCAATCGAAAATGTTGTGTAAATTCATTTAATCAAATTTGCCACGCTGTCTGAACAAATTTGTGAAATGGAAATGTGTTAATTTGGCAATACAAAGAAAGAGAGTGAAAAAAAAGCATATGGAAAAAAACATAGCGACACTTTGGCCCTTTAAATAATTGATACAAATATATATATATATTATGCCAACTATATAACTGTATATATTAATATTGATTTTCTTTATTAGAGCGGCCACTGTACAGGCAGAATCCAATGGCTTACTCTGGGCCATGGACCGTCAGACATTCCGACGTATATTATTGAAGTCGGCATTCAAGAAACGAAAAATGTATGAGGAGTTGTTGAACAGTGTTCCCATGCTGAAGGCCCTTCAGGTAAGTCGGAAATGAACTATTAAAGGGAAATTTGAATCACAATTAATATAAGTTACGTCTGATTGAAAATTTGCAGTAATGATGCAGATTAAATATTTTAAATATATTATAAAAAACTATAATTTCTAAGAAATTAGTGTATTTTATATAGTTAGTTTTATTGTATAGGCTTTGATTTTTATATAGATTTTGGTTATTTAAAAATTTTTTTACTAAGTAAGTTTTTAATACAAACTTCATTAGGTTAATCCAACTATTTTTGGTAAATTAGTTCTCTTGCAGATTGTTTAATAACAATTGGTCAAATGTTCTTAATTTTATATTTCTATACATTTTTGACCCTATAAAGTATATATATTCGAGTCGATATAGCCATTTCCATCTGCCCGTTTGCTCATCTGTCTGTTTCTACATACTCAATAGACCTTCAATTTTAGGCTGTATGGATGAAACTTGGTAGATAAGCTTTTTAGATATCTATATAGTGAAAGTATAGAAATCAATCAGATCGGACGACTATATCTTATAATACAATAAACTGACTTTAGCTGTTCTCAATCCCCACCCTAACCAAAATTACAATTATTCTTTAGATTTTTTTTTAATGTTTTTCGTATAAGTTATAAACATTTGTTTCTCATTTTTAAAATTTTTAAAAAATTTAAAAAAAAAAATTTTTAAAATTTAATGCAAATGAATATATTTATTTGCATTTGTCTTTAAATAACTGAGTCAAAAATTCCACTCTGATCAATTGGAAATATTATTTAATTTGAAATAACTTAAAGTTACAATAATTAACTTACCTCGACAAAATGATATAAATAAAAAATATTTTAATCTGTATTACAAAGGTATTACAGTATGTTTAGGAAAGGAGAAAGCTTTTGTATATTCTTTTATATTTATTATGAAGGTGTATTTTGTATATATGTATTGTATATATAATCGGAAATACAAGATAAAACTTTAAATTATTACATTAAAATAATGAAAACATATGATACTTAGAGGAAGTTTTATTGGATTTTATTATTTTATTGTTATATTGACTCCAAAAATAAGTTTTTAAAGGTTTTGTGAAGTTTATGTTTATAATAGATTAGTGCTCGCACAGCAATTGGCTTAGCAGCGTTAATATCAGATTTTATATGGAACTATATACTAATACTTTTAAAAATTAGAAATACATATAATATTCAAATATACAGTGAGTTCCCCGTTCCCGATACACTGTAGTCCCTTTTGAGCAGCAACTGCCTTAACCTAAGTCTTAGAATAAATTATGCTGGTACTTTCTCAGTTTTAGCCACAAACTGAACGCCTTTGAACAATGTTTGACTGAGTAAAAATTCTTTCCATTTTAGTTAGTTAGCCTACACTAAGCATTAACTTCTTCTTAAAAATATTAAAAAATTACAAATAAAACCTTTTATCAAACTTCATTTAGTTTTGGCTTACTAAAATTGAGGCTCTATTATTATTATAATTAATTTTTTTAAGTCTACTAAGTAAAGGATTAATATGAGCTTTTTCTGTTGTGAAAATAAACAAAGTATAGCTAGGTTCGCACAGCAACTAACTGAGCCTAAGGCAGTACAGTTTCTTACTTACAAATAAATGCCGGAAAAAAGAATATTTTTAAAACTTTTACTTTACCAATTAGGTGTTTCTTTTAAGTACTACTTAATATTAGATTTTCTATTCTATACTTTAAAATTTAGAAAACTTGTTGCATAAAGTAATTAATATTAAATATTTTTCCACTTTTTTTTAATTTAGAACTATGAACGCATGAATTTGGCCGATGCTTTGGTTTCCAAGAGTTATGAGGGGGGCGAACGCATTATCAAGCAGGGTAAGTTTCCATATGGAATAATAAATTACTAAGGAATCACTCATTTCTTTTTCTCCTCTTGGTCTTTGGTATTAGGTGACGCTGCTGATGGCATGTACTTCATTGAGGAGGGCACAGTTTCGGTGCGTATGGATCAGGATGATAATGAAATAGAAATTTCAAAATTGGGCAAGGGTCAATACTTTGGTGAATTGGCTTTGGTAACACATCGACCACGTGCTGCTTCTGTCTATGCCACAGGCAATCAGGTTAAACTGGCATGTAAGTAAACTATTCCACCCCCTCCCCCCTACCCTACACACTTATGCTTAAAGTCCAAAAGATGGACAAGTGAAACGTTTTAGTCCATTTTCTTTTTCCCGTGGTGCACATAAATTTTTATTTAATGCTTTCTTTGTTTATTGTTTTTTTTCCTATTTGTTTATGCACTACTTGTTCCTGTACGTGTGCGTGTGTATATCCTGTGGGTGTGTGTTTGTATTTCTGTATGTGTGTGTGTAGTTTTAGATGTTGTTTGCTTTGAACGTCTCCTGGGTAATTGTAGTCGCCTACTTCAGCGTGGCATTAGCGATTATCGCTATTTGGAACACGATCTGCGTACATATTTCGATAGCCTACAAATGTTTTAGATAAACAAAAACAAAGTAGTTAACTATTTCTCGAATATTTGTGATGAACAAGCTAATACAAATTCCGTCCTAGTCCTAGATACTGATGCCTTTGAACGTATCTTGGGCTTCCTAACTGATGTACTTAAACGCAATGTTGTGATCTATGAGCAAATGTTTACCGATATGGCTAGACGTAATACCAGTCTGTGAATCAAGAAAAACTATATAACTATATATATATTTCCATTTCACCAATTGCTTGCTGTCTATATATGTGTGTATAGGAATACATATATATAAATATCTCCTGTCAATTTCAAACTCAAGAAGAAATATTCTCTAAATAAATTTTACAGTTCCCCAAATGCTGTTCTTTTTTTTCTGTCATTACCCTTTTTACACACACACACATACACATAAAAGCACACCCACTCACACACATACATACATACATCCTTAGAAATGTCTGCTGCTGACACAGACAATCAAATTGAAATTGGTAAGAACCCACGTTAGATATATATATATAGCATAACTATGCATCATAAATATGGAAGAGGTTTATATGGTGGAACTGCAGACTATGGGAATGATTGGATAAATGTTTATATTTTTTTAAATGTAATATAATTTATTTTATTTTTTATACTCTTTTAACTAACTTCCCTTTATTTTAATTTTTGGGCATGAAATTTGTGTGATATATTTGTGTTTTTTTTCATTTAATAAGATAAACCTTTTAAATTAAACTATGTGTGTTCTTTTCACATCGATTTAGTCCTGGATGTTAGAGCCTTTGAGCGTTTGCTGGGACCCTGCATGGATATTATGAAGCGTAATATTGATGATTACGAATCGCAGTTGGTTAAAATATTTGGCAGTAAAAATAATATCACCGATACACGATAAAAAGTCTGAAATCAACAACAACAACAACAAAAACTACACCATCTATAAAAGCAGCTCAGCTACAACACGCAACAGCAGCAACAACAACTACTTAATTAAAATGGGCAATTGCAGCACCACACAACAACAAAACAAAATACCAAAATCATTCAATTTTGCCACCCTTATCCAAGACACAAACCGCAACACAACAAGAGCAGCAACAGCAGCAGCAGCAACAGCAAACAGAGGCAGCAGGCATAAAAGGGGAAATTTGATATGCTAACAATTTCCCTTTATCACTGCCCATCAATATCTTACCCTACCTTACCACCCCCTTACAACCAGCGTATATGTTAAGCAAAAAAAGTGAAAAAGAAAACTTACAACTAAAAATCAAGTTTTTAATTTATATATATATATATTTAATGCATTATGAATATTAATTGAAATTATAATATAATATATATAATTGATTGATTAATTATAATTAATTGATTGATAATTAATGTTGATTATGCAAAACGGAAAAAAAGAGAACAGAAAAAAAAGAAGAAAAATCAAGCAAAAGAAAAATGTGAAAACAAAAAATGTTTAAGAATTGTATGTATGTATTAGCAATTGTAATTTTAATGTATTTAAATTGATGAATCGCTAACCCAAACCATCTACTACCCTCTCCTACATACCCCTCCAGACACACACACACACATACAAAAAGTTAGTTTTCTTGTCTGTCCATTGGCTCAAAAAAGCAAATGTCAAAAAGTGCTTAGTTTTTAATATTGTTTTTCTTATTATTACATATATAAAAAAAAAACATTTTTGTGTTATACATTTTTTTTTTTGCCACAAATTTTGTTATACATAATTTAGCACAATATTTGAGATGAGAGAGAGAGAGAAGAAAGTTATGAACTCCGTTTAATATATATATTTAAATTATTTTTCATAATTTTATTTTGTTTGTTTTGTTTGGGCAGCAGATAAATTTATATATCAAACTAAGCGCAAATGATTACACATCAAGCAGAAAATATATATAAAATATATATATAAATATACATATATATATATACTTATATTGAGTATGCTAAAAAAAAACAACCTACACATATGCATAAACAAATCTAATTTATTTATAAAATAAAGCAAAACAAAAGAAAGAAAAAAACGAAAATTAAGATGAAGATGAAGAAGAAAGAAAAGCCAATCAATGTACTAGTCTAAACTAAAAGAAAATAAAATTTAAAAGGAAACTAAACGAAAAACAAAAATTGTAAAACTGCAAATGCAAATTAAACAAATCGAAAAAAAAATGTTTCAAAAATCCACCCAAAAAACAAAAAAAAAAAGAAAAAACCACACAAACAAAAAACACACTTTACACATATACAATTCGATCTCAATATCCTTAGATAAGGAAAACAATCAAAAAAGAAAAAAACGTTTTCAAACAAAAATGTTATTGTTATTCACATTTTATCAATTCCAATTTGTAGTTGAGCCAAAAACTAAGCGAAAAAACATTTTATTTGTAATTGGTAGAGATTTTTTTTTAAATTTTTAATTAAAAATTTGTTATTTTTGGTCTTTATAACAAGCTTAATATTTGCATTCTCGAGCTGTATAAGAGAATTTAGAATCATATCCTTTTGCCTCTTTCGAGGCCATTTAAAACGTTTCTATTACATCTATGAAAAGTCTTTTTTAAAATTATTGCTTTATAATGTCAAAAATATAATATATAATGTTTCTAATTTAAAATTTTTAAAATTTTTAAACTATCATTTATGGTTTTTTAAAACTCTTTCCTTATATAATAAAATACAATTTTGTTTGGAATAAATTAAGCCAAATTAAATTTCATAAAATATTCGCTTGTTTTTTAAGTAAAAAACTTTAGATAAAAATTGAAAGCTATTTAAATATATAGTTAAGATCTGACCTCTTGCTGGTATTGTTACATTCAATCCTAATGACTTTTCATAAGAAAATTAATTGGCATAGATCAGTTTAAACATTTATTATCTTAATTTAAAATAATATTCAAACTTTTGGCAATACTACAAATTGTTATTGTTAAAATATATACCCAATAGATATCTATTTAACAATTTATTTTTGCTGGATCTGTGTGAAAAATGTAAAAGGCTAATGGCACAATCAAATATTTATATGTTGCATGGGATCAACTTAGAAAACTTTCGACAAAAACCAAAACAAAAACAAAAAAAAAAAACGAAATAAAAATATTGAAATTGAATAACGAAATTTAGCTGGCCGAAAACAAAGAAAGAAAGAAAATTATAAAGAAAAAATTAGTGAAAGTTTAAATATAATTTGCTTAATTTGTTTTGCTTTTTAGTTTTAGGATTTTTGTTTTTCTTGTCCTTTTTTTAAATTTTTTCTTTGGTCTGGTTGCAAAGCAAAAGATAGAAAAGCAATATCTAAAATGCCTAGAAAAGAAATCTTTATATATGATATGATATCTTTATATATATGTTATGTCTGTATTATGTATGTACTTACAATTAGTAGAGCTTTGATTTTGCTTTTTCAAATTGTTGCTATATATATTTTGTTTGAGACTATATAACTTATCAATACATATTCTATATATAATCCTAATCCTCCCACTATTCCTGTATACTGAATGAGCTTAAACCCTAAAATCTAATTGTAATCCTTACATTTTTTATTTTCTATATATATATATATAAATGCGTAACTAAAACAAATCTTAGATCGATAATCAATCAGTAACAAATACACACACACACACGCATACATATGAAAGAAGTAAATTAATTAATGAAATATATATTTAACTGGCATACCAACAGTCGACAAGGTGTTCAACAAACAAACAAAATAATAAGAACATATATATATATATGTATATATATATGATTACATAAATTATATATATATATATCTATATATATATATATATCAAAACAACATATATTTTAATCATAATTGGTGTCTAGTCTATGTTCAAGACTTTAAAGGTAACAAATTCTTGAAAAATTTCAACAAAAATTAATGAAACATTAACAAATATATCATATAACATACATATATATATAAACTGTATATATATGTATATATAATAGTATATATATACTTTATATATACATATATATATATGTATATAAAATGAATGAGTTATAGACATAATAGAAATGGAAACTAATTATTTAAGATGCTGAAAGTGCTGGCCATTTTCTTCCAATTACCAACACACACACACACACTATACACACGCCCACATACTATACATACATATATACTCTACACACGCACACTCACACATACACAGCGCCATTTTGCAATAATCAAGCAAAGCTCAAAAAATCGTTAAATAAAAAAGAAAAACAAACAAAAAGTAAGCAAAGAAATTGAATTCTTCAAATTTAAAAGTAAAACTATTCGTACTTTAACTGTTGTGTTGTAATTATGCATAAAGCGTATTTAATTATGTATGTGTAAAAGAAAAAAAATTACAAAAAACCACAAAAAAAACAAGAAAAAAAATTATAAAAAAATTATAAAAAATTTACTTATTAAAGAAAAAAAAAGAAGCAAGAAAACTAAAAGAAGAATTAAATAATAAAAATGCGCTTGAGCATAGAAAATTGAAAGTGTAGACACTGCAAGAAAACAAAACAAAAATTGGGATTCCCCCCCAAAAAACCAATTTGATGACAAGCTAACCAAATTTCAGTTTAGTTTCACTTTTTTATGTCATTATTTCCTAATTTTTGAAAAAAAATAAGCAAAGAAAAAAATCTTAGTGAAGCAGCTGCAAATTTGTTTAGTTATCCGTACAGAAAAATTGTAGCAAGAGTTGATTTATATATTATATATGTATTGTATTGTATAAGAACGATTGAGGCGATGATAATTATTAAAAAAAACAAATGAAGCAAAAACTATGTGGAAAGATTCAACTAAAAATAACACAATTCATCCCAGAAAAAAAAAAGAAAAATAACAAAGGGTATCGTCAATAATGTGAAACAAAGCAAAGCATGACGAATGAATGAATAAAAGTTTAATAAAATCAATTAAATTATTTTGTTTTTATCATGGGAAATTGTTTTTTTGAATAAGGTCATTGCTTGTAAGTAGCGTCAAAGGCAAACCGAATCCTAAATTAAAAAGAAGAACACTTTATAAGGTAAGGTTTATAAGGTAGAAGGTATTGAAAAACGAAACTTTATTGTTTTAAAAGAATTTCCCAAGAATCGCAGGCAAAAGTTAGAATTTTAAACAATTTTTGCTACCTGTTGCCAATTGAAATATGTTGCATACTTTTGAGGTCCCTCTATAGTTTCAAAAGAAAAAAAAAACTTTTTTAGTGTCAGTTGTCACTGACCATTCACGTTCAATTCTTTTTCATGGGTTTAAAATTGTTTCGGTTGTTTTTTTTCAAACAAATTGTTCCGAGTATTGAAATTAAAACAGCTGTTTAAAGCAAGCCGGTAATTCAACAGGATTATCAGCTGCTTCACGACAATAGTAATCGATATTACGTTTTCCCGCGCTTATAAAAAATTATGCAAAAATGTGTTAAATGGAAATCTAAAGTCTGTAACTAAGATATATCGAAAGGCCGCACATCTTTGAGCCAATACTATATTTAACCAGACTTTTATTAAACATTTACCGGTTTGTACGATTTTAATTTTTATCGATTTTTCCCAAATGCAACTCTAAAAATTCGCCATTCACTGCGAAAAATGTAAACAAAGAATGGCAAAATATAATAGGAATGGGAAACACATTTTAAATTACTTTTAAGAAAGGTAAATTTACATTGAGCGAAAGTTTGCATCGGATCGGTCGACCATATAATATAGGTCCAATAGGCCCGATCAGTAGAAAATATATACACATACAATTGAGTTTTCATTAAAAATTTTCTTGTAGCTCATGTTTTTTGTAGCTTACGCAAGAGGTGAATGAAGTTGTAAAATGTCTTTTGGAGATCTGCTGTCAAGTTTATCCACAAACCCATACTTTGGGGCTGGATTCGGATTGTTTGGAATTGGTGCCGGTGCTGCGATATTGAGAAAAGGATTGCAGGGCGGCCTAATTCTATTTCGCCGGCACTTAATGATAACATTGGAAGTTCCATGTAGAGATAAATCGTATCAGTGGCTCCTCAAATGGATATCAACGAAAGGTGCTCGAAAAACACAACATTTAAGCGTAGAGACGTCGTTTGTTCAAAATGACAATGGCCAGATTAAAACCAGTTATGATTTTATTCCGAGCATTGGAAAACATTTATTTCAGTACAAGGGCAATTGGATTCAAGTGGAACGAACAAGGGAACAACAAACACTGGACCTTCATATGGGTGTTCCATGGGAATCGGTTACCCTAACGGCATTTGGAAACAACAAGAAAATATATTACGATATATTGGAAGAAGCCCGCCAACTTGCATTAGAAGCTACTGAAGGCAAAACTGTTATATACACAGCAATGGGTGCAGATTGGAGACCATTCGGACATCCAAGACGATGTCGCCCCATATCCTCAGTTATTCTAGATCAAGGAATATCTGAGAAAATTATTGTTGACTGTAATGACTTTATAAAAAATTCCCATTGGTATACACAGCGAGGAATACCTTACAGAAGAGGCTATTTGCTATATGGACCACCAGGATGTGGTAAATCGAGCTTCATAACGGCACTTGCGGGAGAACTCCAATACAGTGTTTGCCTATTGAACCTATCGGATAAAGGACTCACCGATGATAGACTGAATTATCTCTTAAATGTTGCACCGGAACAAACTATAATTCTATTAGAGGATATTGACGCAGCTTTCGCATCCCGGGAAACTACTTCACAACAAAAATCAGCCTACGATGGTATGAACCGTATAACATTTAGTGGATTACTAAATTGCTTAGATGGTGTCGCATCTACCGAGGCTAGAATTGTATTTATGACAACAAATTATTTGGACCGGTTGGATCCCGCTCTAATTCGTCCTGGCCGAATCGATGTAAAGGAATATGTTGGTTATTGCACGGATTATCAGTTAAAGGAAATGTTTAAAAAGTTTTTCGAAAACTGTAATGACTTGGAGGCTACACAATTTGTAGAGCGTGTAAAATCATTATCCCGTTCAGTTAGTCCAGCTCAGTTACAAGGTTTCTTTATGAAGCACAAATCCTCCTCACCTCAATTGGCTATTGATTCGTGTGAAGATATATTCAAAGATGTTATAGCTAATAAAAAGGAATAAAGTAATATACAATTTTTGAAACAAAACAGTTAAAAGTTTCTTTTTTTTTTTTTGGAATTTCTATATTTTATTTCACTTAAAAACGTAGCTCCAAATACACTTAAAATTTTATGGTGTTTAAGATGTATTATATATTTATAATTAAATGTATGTGTGTATGTGTATTTTCTCATTTATAATTATGTATATAGAAACTCATTTATCGATGCCAAACCGATCGATAATGCACGAATGATAAGTGAAGGCGATGCTTTTCCATTTTCTTTTTTTTTTTTGTTCTCTGTTGGGGTACGCCAGTTACATAAATTATTAATTTGGGAACGGAAAGGGTAAGATTTGTTATAGAACCACAAACCGTACCCAAAGTACAAATTCTTAAAAAATGGTTTATTATTGGTTTTTGGATTGTTGTCTCTTTCTATATATATATATAGATCATCTGACGACAGCTGATCTGGTTGCTGTGTATTATTGTTCTTGTGTTTGTCTGGCCGTCAGATCGAATGTGATTTTGTATGTTAATAAAGTATTCTCGATTTTACCAGGAAGGGAAGGCGGAAAGGGAAGGGGAGGCAAAGGAAAAAATTGATTTAAAAAAATGGTTTTCATTTTGTTTTTTTTTTGTGGATTTTTCTTCGCATTGTTAAACTAGAAATCTAACTGTAAAGGTCATCATCACCATTGTCGCCGGGAGAGTTGACTGGCATATTATTGCCAGTTCCTGAGGTGTTGCCGGTTTGACCGGGGAATCTTTAATAGAAATTGAAAAGAAGTTATAGCGACTAATGCAAATATGGAACAGATGAATCCTACCTGAAGTTTTGTCCAAAGCCACGGGATTGCTGCAAAGTTTGGGCAAACATTTCGTATTTCCTGATGTCATTGTCCGATACGGAACGGCGAGCAAACTTCATTGCCTCCTCGAAATGAGCACGTGTGATCTCTGGCACGGGATCATCTTCATCCATCTGTTAAAAAGGGGAAATTGATTAACAATTTTTGTTGCTTTGTTTATGCTTTGATATTTGACTTACATCCATGGCCGAATTTTGGTTCTCGGTACGCTCCTTTTCGCGACGAATCTCAGCCTCGATGGCCTGTCTAATGGCCAATTTACAGGCACGCTGGCAAATCTCGGTAAGATCAGCACCAGAAAAGCCTTGCGTCACCTTTGCTATGTAGGTGAGATCCACTTCCTTGGCCAGTGGAGATTTGCGCAAATTTGCCTTAAGAATAGCCTCGCGCGACTTGTCATCTGGCAAAGGAATGTAAATCAATTGATCGAGACGTCCTGGACGTAAAATAGCTGGATCAATGATATCCGGACGATTGGTGGCACCAATGATGAAGACATTCTTTTTAGCTCCCATGCCGTCCATTTCGGTAAGAATCTGATTGATCACACGATCAGCAGCGCCGCCAGCATCGCCAACATTGCCGCCACGAGCCTTGGCAATTGAGTCCAACTCATCGAAGAAAAGCACACAAGGAGCAGCTGAACGTGCCTTATCGAAAATGTCGCGCACATTAGCTTCGGATTCGCCGAACCACATAGTCAGCAGTTCAGGTCCTTTGACCGAAATGAAATTTGCCTGACACTCATTAGCAATGGCTTTGGCCAGAAGCGTCTTACCACAACCAGGAGGTCCGTAAAAGAGGACACCGCGACTTGGCTGCATGCCGAATTTGAGGAACTTGTCAGGATGCTCAACCGGATATTGGACCAATTCTTGCAATTCTTTTTTAACGCTTTCGAGTCCACCAATATCGGACCAGGTGGTATTTGGTACTTCCACCACCGTCTCGCGCAATGCTGAGGGACTGGACTTGGTCATAGCATAGCGGAAGTTCTCCATTGTCACAGCCAGCGAAGCCAACACTTCAGCATCGATCTTATCATCCTCCAAATCGATGAGATCCATTTTCTCACGAATTTGCTGCAACGCAGCCTCCGAGCAAAGGGAAGCCAAATCGGCGCCCACATGACCATGAGTCTCGGCAGCAATCTGCTCCAGATCGACATCCTCATGCAATTTCATGTTCTTAGTGTGAATGCGCAACACCTCCAATCGTCCAGTGGCATCGGGAATTCCAATATCAATTTCACGATCAAATCGCCCAAAACGACGCAATGCAGGATCAATCGAATTGGGTCTATTTGTGGCTGCCATCACAATCAGATGTGAGCTCTTCTTCATGCCATCCATAAGGGTCAACAACTGGGACACAATACGGCGTTCCACCTCGCCGTGGGTCTTGTCACGCTTAGGGGCAATCGCATCGATCTCATCAATGAAAATAATAGCCGGCGAGTTCTTTTCGGCCTCTTCGAATGCCTTACGAAGATTGGATTCTGATTCACCAGCCAATTTGGACATAATTTCAGGGCCATTGATCAAAAAGAAGAAGGCACCAGTCTCATTAGCCACAGCCCGTGCAATCAACGTTTTGCCGGTACCAGGAGGACCGTACATAAGAATACCACGCGGTGGCTTTACACCAATGGCTTTAAATAGCGATGGATGACGAAGTGGCAGTTCCACCATTTCTTTGATCTGGGCCAACTGTTTGCGACAGCCGCCAATATCATCGTAGCCCACAGCATTAAGCGATTCCTCTTCCTCCTGTAAGAATCGAACGAAATAAATTAAATCCATGAGCAAGGGTAAAGATTTAAATTAATTCAGTCCTACCTCACGCTTAATGGGATCGCCATCACAGAAGATCACCGTCTCTGGAGCCACAATGCAATAGGGTTCCGGATCAGTTAGCACCACCTTGAATTCAATTGGCCTCATAGCAGCGCGCACAATGAAGTTGTCACCCATGTGGATGGGCCGGTAAGCCTCCAGGAAATAGGGCTTCAGATATATCTCAAACAGATTGCCCGTAACACCTTCTGTAGTGTCATCGATGGGTAGAATGCGTACACGCTTACCATACTTAACATCTGGACAGGATTGCACCGAAACCACGTCCGACAGATGCACACACAGATTGTTTCGGACCACACGATTCATACGGATCTTCTCATCCGGACAAGTGTCATCCGACAAAACGATGCAAACAGTCTCCTTGCGACGTTTGCCCTTCAAAATGACCGTGTCGCCACGGAAGAGCTGCAGCTCATCCATTTTCGCCTACAGAGAGTAAGAGAGAGAGAGAGAGATGAGAAAGGCAAGAGAGCAATGTAGTTGTGACGTGGCCAAATTTAAGATGAAAATCCTGGGGGTCAAAGTATTACCTGCGATAGCGACACCACGGAATTATCATCATTCTGAGCCTCTTCGACAATCAAACGATTTGGACGATCCTTACGCTTAAGAATCGCAGTTGCCAGATCTTCACTGCTGAAACAAAACGAAACACCACACAAACATTTAGAAAATAAACATTTAAGCTGGACAGGATTAGAGGTCGTCGCACCGCTTTTCAAATGAAACATATGGCTTAAATTGTCCACCGGCTGCTGTTGAATCAGCAGTTTCGCTTTTCATTTCTTCATCTTGCTCATTGCGATAATTCCGTACATAATCGGATATATCTTGATCTGGTCGATGGTTATGGGAGCTACTGGGACCTCCATTACGACTGCTACTGCCGCCGCTACCCTGCCCATTATCATTGCCACTGGACATATTCTATTTCAAATTTTTTTTATTTTGTTTGATTTTGTACAAGAAATAAAAACAATATTACCATGAAATGGTATCAACATTTACACCTTATCTAAAAACATATTTTACTAAGCTCACTTGATTCAGGAGTGGGAAAAACTTTTTTTTATGGAAATTCCTTTTTGTTTTGGAAAATGGAAAAGACGTCTCCGGGAGTAACAACTAAACAAAATGGATTACAAATGCAACAACTACCACAAGAAATTTTCAGTAGAAAAAAAAATGGCGTTGCAACACTTCACTGTGCCCTAGTTTCGTTCCGCTGACAACATACAATTATATATATGTAATTTATTAATATACATACTTTTTTCTAACCCATACTTTTTTCGATTCGTATTTTTCAGTTTTTACCAAATTTCTTTGAAATTTTATGCCCTATGTGGCCTTTTCAACGGAATGACTGAGCGAAATTGAAGTCTCAGTGAGTCAGTCTCTCTCTTTCTGGCACGTTGTCTACCCATTGTCGGCATTCATTTATTTGCGGTTTTTCTTTATTATTTTTTTGGGCCATTTCTTTACTTACCCTTTGGAGTCTGCCATGGTAAATTATTTGTGATGAAACTTTATAACTTAATTATTTATAAAATATGTTTCTTGTTGATATTTTAGTTGATTTACTTCGCAAAAAACACACAACTAACACACTTTCTTTCTTTATAAAATCACAAAATGTAATTCGGCAGAGCTCCGGCTGGACGAACTAGTTCCATGAAAAGTGCTGAGTTGTTTAGAGATGAGCATTATACTGACAGTCGATAGGCGACACATATTTAGAGTTGCATGTCTTCAGAAGTTAGCGATGGTCGTGCATAAAAACAAAAAATAACGTTTTACAATCTTTTTTTTTAGTTTAATCTTTATTGCAGATTCGCACATCTAAAAATACATATACATTGAATACAAAATATCTTTGCCTCTTTGTTTTGTGCAAAATTTGTGTTTTTTGTTAGCCACAAAGATATAAATATATATATATTTATATATATATAGAGGTCGTATGTAATTAAACAAAATTGAATCAATTACATACATATAATATGTTATATGAAAACAAACAAATTGTATGTATAAATGCTTTCGATAATTCAATTGATTTGAAGTATTTGATCAAAATTGATTTTTTTTTTCGGTTTTTGGTTTTTGGAGTAAAGTTTTTGTGTAATTTTTGATTTGGATATTTAGCCAGCATGCACAGACTGAAATGAAGAGAATGAAGATATAGAAATCAAATTAAATCGAAATCATATGTATAAAAATTAAATCCGAAATCTAAATGTATTATATATTTCTACATTTTGTTCTCTACCAAGTCTTTTGATTGCCATTTGTTGTAGGTTTCTGTTTGGTTTTAGTTTTGTAGGTTTTTCCAAGGAAACTTTTGGACTTCCCATAACATCTCGAACTCTCTCTTAGATAAATTCAGAATTGGAACGTACCCTTGCAATGTCCACACCGGTTATGTTCTTAACCAGCTCTGGCACTTTGTTGACAATCTGCAAGACCTCGCCAGTTAATTTGGCTGCGCCAATATCGCCTTGGCCACTGGACACCATGGTGATCTTCTTTGCCTGTGATAGCGGAGCAGCCACTTCGGCGGCCACCTGTTCGTTAATATAAAGATATTTGTGTTAATTGGTGGCTCAATGTGATTAAAACAATACATTGTACCTTTGGCAGTGTATCCAAGAGCATTTCAACCATAGCCGCTTCACGATATTCCCGCCAGGCTTCAGCCTTCTGGGCCATTTGCTCAGCCTCGGCTTTAGCTTTGGCCGCAATGGCAAATGCTTCAGCTTCTCCGCGTATTTTAATCTAAAAGAGATTTAAAATGACTCATTATTTGTGTTAGATGTCAGAGGGAGATATGAAAACATTTACCGATTCTGCTTCAGCTTCGGCTTCCATGACAACACGCTGTTTATTGGCCTCAGCCAGTTTCTCGAGACGATATTTTTCAGCCTCGGCCGGTCGTCGTACGGTGGCTTCCAATTCCTGCTCTCGACGCTTGATTTCCTGCTCTTGCACGGCAATCTCCTGTGTGCGCTCAATGACTTTCACCTGCATTTGTTCTTCCTTAATACGTTGTTTGGTCTTGGCTGCTTGCAGCTCATAGGCCATCTCAGCCTCCGCCTTTTTGGTCTGCACCTCCACATCGTATGCAGCCTTCTTCAGTTCGAAATCACGTTGAGCCTTGGCTATATCGGTGTCGTTTAAGAATCGAGCTGCCATTCGCTGCTCCTCGGCAATGGCCTCCTTGATATGAGCCTCGGCCCGTGCTTCAGCTTCACCAATTCGGGCATCGCGCTTAACTTCGGCAGTACGTGCCATACCCAGCGATTTAAGATAACCCTGAAACGACATTAAAGTTTATTTTTTAATAAACAAATCATCAAAATTTGGAATTTTTTTATCATATGGACAGAACTACAAAAAGGAACAGGCAACATATACGTACCTTGGAGTCGCCCTGGAGGTGAATATCCCAATATGTATGTACATGCAAAAAATACATATATGTGTAGATAATACATATATATCATTACGCAAAAAAAACAAAAATTTAATAATTCAGCAATTGTTTGACTGCTTTGAGAAACTACATACATATTATATAAATTGAAACTATATAACCACAAGATCTATGTCATTCATTCGAATGAGAAGATTGAAATTCTTATTTTTATTGCATATACGTATTTGAAATCTGCTTTGTTTCATACGTAACAAAAAACTTAATTTTTTTAAAAAAAGTCCACTTTTTGACATCAAAAAGTTTAGTTTATCTAGATAATGTAGTTTAGATGTAATTAAGCTAAATCGTTTTTAACTTATAGTCCGTTGGTTTATTTGATTTCAATAGTTGGTTATGTGAAATTTCAAAAATATTTAATGATATTATCACACCGGTGATTGGCATTACAGTGACTTTCTATCGATTGTTATCGGTGTTCCGAAACTAAAAAAGTAGTAGCTAAAATTTTTTCATTCCCGTGCATTTATTAAATTTAATCAAATGTGAGTTGTATATTCGCGCTTACCTCCTCGTCTCGCAGATCCTTAATGGTGTAGGATACTACAGTGATTCCCATGTTGGCCAAATCACTGGAGGCGACTTCAAAGACCTGTTTGCTAAACTTCTTGCGATCCTTGTAAATCTCCTCTACGGTCATGGAACCCATTATAGCACGCTGGTGTCCCTCCAATGTGACCAAGGCAATATGATTGATCTCTGCCTCTGATTTACCCAAGAATTGTTCACAGGCTGTAAGCAACATGTCCTCATTCTGTCCTTGTACTTTTACTTGGGCAATTCCGGTTACCGAGATCGGTACTCCTTGGCTTGTGTACACACAAGGACTCTCCACTTGCAGTGTCATGGTGTTCAAAGAAATTCTAAAAAGTTTGCGTGTGATTAAGGCAATTTATTTCATGGTCAAATCAATTGACTTACCGCTGTACTTGTTGAATCGATGGCCAGACAAATGCTCTTCCTCCGGGCACTAATAGGGGCTTCATATAGCAACATCCTGGTATATATAAATATGTAAAATTTTATTTGTTTTGTTTACAACGATGCCTCCCCCTATGGCATTCGTATCGAAATATGCGCACGCACACCCAGTTTCTTCCTCTTCTCAAACTGTACATAAAAATCGATAAGAAGTGACGTCATTCTAAGGGGGTGGTTGGAGTACCCAAAGTTCTACATATTTACTATTTGTGTTCTGCCTGATTAAAGTTGATTGCAATATCTTCAAAGTGCTATCAATCTTAACACTACCGAGAATTGTGTACTTTTGTTGTGATTTACCTGATACGACGAGGGCTTCATTGGGCCCACAGGTGACAAATCCCCAGGTCATTACGATTAGCTCTTTTCTTGCCTATTTCTGTTTAATTGTTTCAGTTTTCGATTTCGATTACGATTGGGGAATTTCTTAATTTAACCAGTAATAATATTTTTTTGTTGATTAATAATAATAAAAAAATTCTCTTTTATCTAATTGCCTTTCGACAGCACGACCGGTTTGCAAAACAATTCAAAATCAACTAAGCAATATTGACCAACCCCGGTTTAACAGTTGTGAGTGTGCGCGTCTGATATTAACCCTTATACGGTGCAGTGTCATTAAAGTTTTTCAACAAATAAGGTAAGTTTTTAGTGATATAAAAAGAAAATTTAATAAGTTAAAATTTAAACATCAAAAATGCATTTTTATAACAATAATTCAGATTATATATAAGGGATTTTATAGTGTTTCAATGGTTTTAATAATCGGGAATAATCAGAACTTTTGAAAAATTGCAGCAAAAATTTTTTTTTATATCATTGCCAAAGAATATGATTGAAACTAAATTTATTGAAATATTAAACTTATCGACGAATAATTTTGAGTTCAGATTACTTTGTATTGAAACTAAAAATATGAATGATTTATCATAAATCCATTTTTGGTAATAACGTGATTACACTTATCTAATCACAATTTGAAGTTCAATCTGAACTTCATGGGAACTTATCTGCCACTTGAGAGATAAAAAAAATATAGATGAAGCAAGCAAGTGGTCCCTGCCGACTTTGAGTATACCCTGTACCAAGTAGAGGAACTTCATTTAATCAAACTCCTTAAAATTTGCCATCAGTTCAAACTAAACTTCTTACAAGCGGCAGCAACGATAGAATGCGTTCTCGCTCACACTTACTACGCAATGTCGCACATGGCATTTCAGTACAAATTGTACATAGATATATCTCCGATATTTCTTGTCCGATTTTAACGAAATTTGGTCAGCAGATACCTTTTGGTCATATTATTGGGTGTGCGAAATAAGAATACGCTACCTTTAAATTTACTCTAGTTATACGTTTTTCCTAAATTGCGGGGGCGGAAGTGGGCGTGGCAATAATTTGAAACAAACTTGATCTGCGTAGACACTACACGAATGCTGGCACCAAATTTGGTTGCTCTAGCTCTTGTAGTCTCTGAGATCCACGTGTTCATACGGACGGACGGACAGACGGACATGTCTCAATCGACTCGGCTATTGATGCTGATCAAGAATATATATACTTTATGGGGTCGGAAATGCTGCCTTCTGCCTGTTACATACATTTAGCGACTTTAATATACCCTTTTACCCTATGGGTACAGGGTATAAAAATGTAGATAATGAAATGGTGATAAAAATCTAAACAACATGATAATTTAAATATTGGGGAAGGTTTTTAATAATTTATTCATTTCTGGCCGTTTCAAAAATTTGTATTTTTATAAGAGGTCTAATATACGGAATTTTCTTTCCCATATTCCAAGATCTAAAACTAACTATACTATTTCGTTAATTGTCAATTTTAATTAAAGTAACTCAGTTTTATATTCTTAACTAGTTTAAATATAAGACAATTGGAATTTAATTTTACAATTTTTGATTTATTATTTATTTTAGCTAACATCTAAAAATTAAGTATATTTGAAACTGATTGCATTTTCATTTGGTATTTGTAAATATATATATTATGTATATATATTTCTATATATAAACAAACTTAAACAACTAAGGACAAAATATGCACATTTATAACTAGTACAAGAAAAGGATTTGTCTTAGATACTAATGAAGAAACAGTCATAATAAGTAGGTAGATTTCCCTTTCTTGGGGGGTTTTTTTTTTTCCTAATGGCCAGAAGATGAACTGTCTGTGAAATAAGGATGCTGCATAGCAGCTTCGGCACTGATCCTTTGATTGGGACGACATATCAGAAGTTTTTGCAAAAGATCTCGTCCCTTTGAGTTTAGTCTTGGTACCAGTTGACTCCATGAGGTAATGGCTGGAAAGGCTACAGAAGCACAAAGGATTTCAATAAATAATTTTTTGTAAGGTTCAAAATTTCCTTACATGGAAGCGCTACATAATCGGATAGATGTGATACACCTGGCCATGAATCTTCAGTAGGTGTACCTAGCACACGGAATATCTTCATCAACTGATCAAGCACATCGGAACCGGGAAATAGAGGTCGTCCAGCATCAGCTAACTCGGCCAAAATGCAACCAGCCGACCACATATCAATGCTAGTAGTATAAAGTTTGGCCCCAAATAGTACATCTGGTGGACGGTACCATAACGTCACCACTTCGGCTGAATAGCATTTTACGGGTATGCCAAAGGCTCTGGCCAGACCAAAATCAGCTAGTTTCAGTTCGCCGTTTTTGTTAATTAACAAGTTCTGCGGTTTCAAATCACGATGCAGGACATTATGACTAAAAAATTGTTTAGGCAATTAAAAAATTCAAAAATATATTAGATAATGCACCAACCTGTGGCAAAAGGCCAAGCCACGCAACAGTTGCAACATAAAGCTGCGACAAACAGCCATATCGATTTCTCCATTCAGACTGTCAAAGTACTTTTTCAGATCTTGATCACAGTGCTCAAAAACCAGTGTTAGCTTTTTGTCCGAGTGGAGTACATCTATTAGCCGGACAATGTTCTTGTGCTTTAACTCCTACAAAAATTAAAGTAAATAAGACACAGTTAAGACAAAGTAGTAGGCCATATCAGGATTGATTTGTATAGATTACTAAAACAATCGCCTTGCTTTTTTAAAGGCAACCATTATTTGCATTTACTTAAATTATTAGTTGATTTACTTTTCCCGGGATTATTTTTTACCTTTAGTAAACAGATTTCGCGCAGGGCAGAGGAGGGCACGCCTTCGTCATCCTCGTCCAGGCGGACCCGCTTTAAAGCGACTATTTCCATCGTGTCCCGATTTCGGCCCTTAAACACCGTGCCATAGGTGCCTTCGCCGATTTTTTCCATTTTATCATATTTTTGCATTTTTAGTTTGTGCTAATTGTGTTTATTTTTAGGGTAATGAAACGTCCTAGTGTGACCAACTAAATGTAGTGCAAATATCATTAACTTACAATCTTTGTTCGCTTACGTGTAGATAACACATGTAAATCGATATTTGTTATTGACAATCGAAATCGATATGTTTATTAACTTATGTTTGAATTTAAGTTTTCTTCGTTTTGTCTTAACTTTTCAGATCACAATGGAAACCCTAACGGATGACTGTTTAATTATAATTTTTAGGAATTTGGATTTAAATTCTCAATTTACAATGTTGACCTTGCACACAAGATTTCGAAATATTATGCCCTTTGTCTGGCGCTCTCAATATAAAACGGTTAATATAACGCTAGAGGAACTGTATCAACCGTATAACGATTGGGAATATTTCTTTCAAAATATTTGCGAAACAGTACAAAAGATACGAATCAAATTTGTAGTAAGGGAACACATAAAAATGCTTACCTCTTTTAAATTTCCTGAAGTGGATGATTTTCGGTTTCACTTGTTTAATCGGAGATGGTCAACGGATTTACCCGATTTAAAGAATTCATTTCCAAATTTAAAAACTCTAAGTCCAATGGGAAATTTTACGGGTGAACAATTTGTGAATTTTAATAGTTTGGAATATCTGACGTTATCATACTGCGATCAATTAAAGCCTGAAAATTTTAAAAAAATTATGATCGGAAATCCTATCAAAGAAATCAAATTGTGTTTATTTGAACCACACCAAGTGAAGTCCATAAGCTTACCTAAAGAAAGTGTAAAAAATTTAGAAATAGTTGAAATCGATGCAGATGAACTCCTGTGGTTTATTGATCATTTTAAAGAAATGTCAAATTTAAGACAACTTCAGATCACTGAATTGGGTAAAACCTCTACTGCTTATAATCTAATGGACGAATTCCGTAAGCGACATATTCACATTTTGGAAACCTCTAATCCAAATGTTTTGAGAAGTGTAACCTTTTTACATTTACATGTGGATGAATTAAAAATTGTATCATGTCCGATTGATTATGAATGCCTAAATGACAGGAGTTTTCAAAATATCAGGCGATTATATATGCATTGCTGCGAAATATATGAAGAAATAGAATTAAATAGTTTATTAATGAAAAGCAGACATTTGGAAGTCCTTTGCTTTGACACATGCGCATTTCAATTCAATGATTATGTGTTCGATGGACAAGAAATATCAAAAGGACGTAAGACAGAACTCTCTATTTACATTCTGAACGTAAGTATACAATTTAATTTTGTTTACGAATTATTATAAACGATTAAGTTTGTCATCTTTTCAGACCAAATTTCGTTGGAGTGTAAAAAACCAAAATAATCTATTCAAGATCTATACAAAACAGGATAAAACAGTCAGCTATAGCTTTTATCCACTTTCTATGCAAATTAAAAATGAATAAATGAATATATTATTTTCATGAAAGTGGTTGTTTATTTAGTTATTATTTGCAGCCAATGGAAGTTTACAGCAATTATTTTGTAGTAAGTACTATTAGCAAGTTTATTGCAAGTTATTTGTTGTTTTTTATTTTTGTTATTTTTGTTTATATGAAATGTGTTTTAGATGTTTGTTTTCTATATCAGGCAATAATTCTTCACATTTAACATTTCTCTGTTTCAAAATGCGCGCGCCAATTTGTTTCATTTTGAATTAGATTAAATTAAATGCTAAAAAAATTTCATTTTCGAAAATTAGGCTACAATTTCGATGTGTTTGTGTGTATGTGTGTCTGTTGTGCGGTTGTATGTGTATGTGTGTGTGTGTGTGTGCTTCGAATTATTGCTTGATATGGTAACAAATAATTTTAGACATAGATCTGTAAACACTTAAATTTCTAAATTTGCTTTATTTTGATTTTCATTTTCAATTAGATTTCAAGTATTGTATTTTGTTTCCTTTTTTTTTGTTGAATTTTCTTGTTTTGCAATGTATTTTAAGCTAAGTGATATTTTTTCTATGGGTTTTTTGTTTCACTTAATTTAATAAACATTTATTGTTAATAATATATACCTTATTTATATATGTATATATATATTGTATAGTTCTTGCCGATTTTTGCTAATTACGTTTTACCCATTTTTCCCGAAAGTAGTTTTGCTTTTCAATATTACACTTAAACCCTTAGGCAATTTTTACTATATTCTTAAATACTTATTCAAAGAAATCCTTAACAGTGGCGGAGTAGGAAGAGGTGGAGGAATAATGGAAGTGGGGGATAATTACCAACACTTTTACATATACAGTATAGGCCAAAAGTTTTATTTCACTTTTGGTACAAAGCATTTTCCTTTCTTTTGTCTTTCAGTTTATTGACATTTTCCGTTAAACTTTTCAATTAATTTCAAACAAGGAAATGCTAGTTTTAGTATTTTCTACTAAAATAAACTATCAATCCATGATTTAACTATAGATTTTTGTTATTTTTTTTTTATTTCTCAATTTCTTTTAGTTATTAGATTTAGGCTAGTAGAATTTATAGTCCCAGAAAATGTGTTTTTTAACATAAAGGTATAAGTGTAAAGTAAAATGAGCCTTTCTTAGATTAATTTGAACTTGAACTAGGAAAATTGAGCCATGAATATTATCTGTAGTTTGAAATTGGCCTTAAAATATAAGATTTTTGAACTCAAATACGATTTAAATATTTCTTCAAATTGAAAAAATTAAAATAGTTTTCTGTTAATAAAGAAAAAAGTTATAAAACTTTAAGTTATTGACTAAAACTTGTTAACTTTAGCATGCTTAATTAAAATAGTTTACTGCAAGATAAAATTATATATTAATTTCTCATTGATTGGGGGCTTAAACCAACATTTTCTTGTTCGAAATTGATTGAATTAATAGAAAATCAAAAAATGTCCAAATTATAATTTTAAACTAAATAAATTTCGCTAAATGTAACTTGGAAACTAAAAAGTGAATTCATTTTTTCATTTCAAGGTGGCTGCCTACTTTTGGCCAGTACTGTATATGTAAATATATATATATATTTTTATTTTGTTGCTTAGCAGTAAATAATAATACAACAGTTGCTTAATTTAATTTCAATTGTTTAACCTTAATTTAAATTGTATTTAAACAGGTTTTAATGTTAATAATTATGCTTAATTTAAATTTACCTAAATTTGAATACTCAACAGTTGGGGGTTACACATTAAATGTTTCTTTCTATATATTAGATTAATGTACTTAATTTACTGAGAACTGACATCTAACAGATATATATATATTTATCTATCTCTTATACATTTAAGTTGTATGTGTAATTGAAAAACACACACACACTTTAAATTGGAAGTAGATTGCTCTAGATTTTAGTTTTTAGGATAAATATGCTTAATTCTAATTATTTTTTTGTTTTCTTTTTTCATTTTGATTAGATTTTTATTTTCTTTGTTGTTGTTGCTTTTTCATTATTTTATTTTGGTTATTTTTTTTTTTTTTTGAGTAGATAACAACAAAAAAAAAAAAACACAGTCTCCACTTGTCATTTACAAAAATTTGTTAGCTAATACTTAACTAACGTTTTCTTTTTTCTCTTTTTAACCACATTCAGCTGAACTTATTTACACTTAATCAATTATCATATGTTACTGGAATTGGAGTCATCTTTTTTCAGTTGGTATACATCTAAAAGGGGTGGGGGAGGGGAGCTTAAGGGGTCTTGAATTGGTTTGAATCCTGTTTGGTGGTGTTGGTTTTTGGTATTGGTTTCCTTTTATTTCGCCGAAGAGGCTACTGGCGTTGTCCGTTCTTAGCAGAAGCGTCTGAAATATTATATTTATAGAGAATAATAAAAAGTTTTTATACAAATCCAAAGCAGAAGAAATTAATGTTACTTAATTTAACTTTTATGTTGCCAAATGAATGAATGGCACACAGATTTACTTGCCTGACACAAGCAGATGGTATGCCTGACCTTTGCCTCCCCCCTCCCCACAACCCTCTTCTTCTCACATTCTCTGTAATGCAAATGGAACTATTCAAAGCGCCTTTGTAGATAAGCCGGAGACGTAGCCACCCAAAACCGGAGACGTAATCAAAATGTGAGTGAAGAGAGTTGAAGAGAAAGTGGATAAGAGAGCTATGAAGCAAGTGTCCGCATTGTGGGGCAACATAATTCTAATGGCCGTTGGCGTGTTGCATTGACCAAGTGAATTTTTAAATCGTTTCATGCCTGCAGATGACAGCCTCGATAAAGGGCTGATAAAACTTTCCATTTTAGACCCCAAAAAACTTTGTTTCAACTGGCAACACAAAGGCGTTGTGCCAACGTTTTAGTAATTTGAATGTTTGTCTACTTCGAAGGAGAGAGACTTGTGAAATTGAATGCCGAAAGCGACAGCCAACGTACGTATGTATATACACACTGACACATCCACACAGATACACACTTTCAATTGCAACATCAGAAGTAGAAGCAACACAATTGAGGCAATATCAATTTCATTTCTTGCATTGAAAATTGAAACTTGGCGAAATTGGAAAAATGTAAAAGGAAAACAGAGCAATGCAATTGCACGTTTGCCTTGCGTTTGCGTTAGTTTGAGTATAATTTACAAGGACATCAGCATCATCATCATCATTATCATTATCCTTTCAGCATCATCAGCATTGTCATAAGCGTAATAATGATCATTAAGCTTATTTCACATCGCCAAAGTAAATAATAATACCTGTACAACAATATAACCATGCTGCTAAACACAATATCATGGACATGAAGACCCACCTTCGCCTCTTCGCATGCACTATCTAGAGTTTCCCACTCCGATAGTGGACTGGTCGGTGGCCGCCAAAGAGTATACGCTTGAAGGCTTGACGAAATTCCGGACTGAATATTGTATAGATGACCTGAAAACCAAAAGAAAACAAAATAGAAATATAGAAATAACAATTAAATGGCTGCGCTTTGACTTAAATTTACATAATACCAAATACTTTTACATATTTATGTTGACCACATTTCGATGGCAAATTGGCTTAGTTAAACTAAACTCATTTTAATAAATTATTATTTTTAATTGGCAAATAAATTATTAAATACAGTTTATTTATTTAAGTTATTTGGCTTAGTTTAAAGAAAAAATTTTTGTTAAATGTTTTAATATATATTCCAAGTTTTATAATAATAATGTTAAAGTCATCTGCTTGAGTTACTATATAAGCTTGCCTTTTGCCGTCATTATGGACAACAACAATGAAATAGAAAATTATCTGTTAACTAAAGGAATAGATGGCAACTACGTGGAGACCCACGGAACCAGTAATCCAATGACACTACGAAAACAAACTGATGGCAACAAAAGTTTCCAAAGTTTCTTGAGGACACAACATACATATCACTTCAATGTTAATTTTGGAGGGAAAATCGAACTTAGATCAATTGAAAGTACATATATGTACATATGTACATATTTTATATAAACGTCCGAATAGTCCTTGTCTTAATGGGGAACTACTATACCAAGCTTCATCCATACTTCATAACTTACAAACTTAGAGATAGGGCTCATCCTGTAGATAAGCAAGAATATATAGGTTACAAAGCTATAGATTTCCAATCAATTTTATAATATTTCTGATTTCTTTTATTTCTTTAATATTACGAAAGTTTGTCTTCTATAAGTTCTCTTAATTGGTTCCTTTTTTACTGTGTTTGCTAACACTGAATGATTTCTTATTGATCATCATTTTTTAACAAAGCTGATTTAACAATTCAACTCAAAATTTGGTTGATTTCTTTATAGTTTTTATAAAGTTTTTACTAAGATAACAAAGCTATAAACATTCGAAACATTTTGTAATATTTTTAATCCCTTCTTTTTTTTAAATTTATATGAATATGTCTTCTACAAGTTCTCTTAATTAGTATGTTTTTATTTTGTTTTTCAACACTTGATGCTTTTTAACTGTTTAACACTTTGTGCAAAGCTCATTTGGTGTTGATAAATCACATGCTAAAACTATTTTAATTTAAGGTAATTCAACTAAAAATTTTGTTGATTTGCTAATAACTTTTATCAAGTTTTTAAGTAGCAAGGTGCGCAAATGGAAACCGAAGAGATCAAGATGAATATAGGGAAAAAGAGATTCGAGTTAAAGAAATGGGATGCTGTAGCGCTTTGGGCCTGGGACTTGGTGGTTGATCATTGTGCCATTTGCCGAAATCATATTATGGAGGTGTGCATTGAATGTCAGGCTAATGAATCAGATGTCCCCATAGAGCAGTGCACAGTGGCTTGGGGAACCTGCAATCATGCCTTCCACTTTCATTGCATTTCCCGTTGGCTAAGGACACGTCAAGTCTGTCCATTGGATAATCGTGACTGGGAGTATCAAAAGTATGGTCGCTAATTGTATCAAAATTTGATATTCGATTTTGAATTAAAGCGAAACAAAAAAAGAAAATGCTTGAGGGAGACTAAGAGTACACTTACCGGATTTAATGTTGAGTTAAAGTAGCCCAGCCAGAGAAAGAGTGAGGCGACAGTGTCGCTAATTGCCATTTCGCACTCCTTGCATAGGCTCATGGTCAGGGCCATGACAAAGAATGGCAGCCAACAGACGACAAAGGCTCCCGTTATAATGGCTAATGTTTTGGCTGCCTTCCGTTCCCGCTTAGCCTCGAGCGTCTCTTTCCGCTTGTTCACCTTCTGCATGGGATTGGCAATGCTGGACAACTGTTGCTGTTGATGATGCTGTTGGTGAGTTGTGGGCGCCGGCGAGGCAGCTGGAGGTTGCTTGGAGCGCGGCTCTGGCGTTACGGGCACAGAGCTGACTGAACTACATAACGGATGTGCCTGGTTGCAGCTTGTCAGCGTGCTGGTCTTGGCTGTCATCGGTCCAGCGGAGGCCTGCGGCAATTGTTGGGGTGTTGGTGGCGGTGGCGTTGTGGGCGATAGCGCTGATATCGATGTAATTGTTGTGGCATTCGATGTGCTCGCACCACCGCCCCCTCCACCAGATTTGGCAGTTTTTTGTAGTTGCTGCTGCACTTGTTCCAACTGCTGTTGCAAATGCGGATCCTCGAGCACCTCCACCGCAGATGAGGAGGCTGAAACAGCCCCATCCACAGCTGTTCCAGCCCCACCATTGGCATGACTCTGCTCGTTGTGCCCGTCCGCCAATACCGCTGCTGATGTTGCGGTTGTGGTTGCCTCTATTTTTGGCTCTTCCTCCTCTGCATCCTTCTCTGCTTTATGCCTGCTCTGTTCAGCAGTAACAGCCGCAGCAGCACCAGCTGGAGTCACGGCTGTTTTGGTTGTTGACTTGCCCTGCTGTTTGGCCAGGGCCACCAGGTGGGAAACGGTGGCTATTTGACTACCACCCGATGTGCTGGGCGCCTGCAAAAAAACCAGATAGGAAAGGCAAAAAAGTATATAAATAAAGAGTATTCGCCCATTTCCATTTCATCAACTCGTGTGGCAAATTAGCATTTAAAATCTGTGCCACAGACAGACAACCCACAGATCATTCCAATTGGATTCATAAATTTATTTATACCTCCGGGCAAGTAACAAATTTTCATTGCGCCTATATATAATATGGGTACATAACGAAAATTGATGCTGGTTAAATAAATAAATATAAAAAAAAAAAAATAAAATAAAAATGACTGTGTAAATATTTATTCTAGCCACGCTCCTGCCTTGGATACACCTACTCTTTTGCTGCCACAATTTATCAGGCGTCACCAATTTGCTGGTTGCTGCATATTTAAGTAGCCTAGTAAGGAAGGATGGCGGGCAAGGAGCTGCTGATGTGAAACGGCTTGTCTAGCACTAAAATTCCTATAATCACCTGTAATTTGAGCCGGCTGTGTGTCTGCCTTCTTGTCTGTGAGGTGTGAGCCAAGCGGAAGTGGCCAAGTGGACGCACCTCACCTTGCCACACAACACCTTCTCCGATCTACACCAACCCACCCCACCCCACCACATCGCACCGTACCGCACCGCACCGCATTATGTGCCGGAGCGTAAAGTGCTAAAATCAACTTTATGTGTTATAAATTGTGTCTACGGGACAGCAGCTGGTCGGGCGTTAGGCAAGGCGACAGGGAGGGTGGTTTTAAGCCCGATTTGTTTGGAAACACGAAAATTTAAGCACAAAGTCTACCCTCTATACATACATATATAAAGAAAGCATCTTCCAACGGTTAATAATACATATTTAGATCAATAATTTAATTGTTTTTAAATTCTCATTATAATTTAGTTTCTATATGTTTGGTATTTTATTTTTAACAAAATCGGAATATAGAATATAGTAAATATATGTATAATATAGAATTTTGAAGCCTTTTCTAAGTTCAAAAGAATCGGGTTACTATATGTTTGAGATAGTTGACATTAGAACAATCATTTTATATAAATTTTGTGTATGAAAAACCTTTTATCTGGCAAAAGTTTTTATATAATATTCTCTGTAAATCGTTTGGCTATATCTTATATCAATATTACCACTAAATAAGTGCTAATATATGAAAAATTTAATTGCTTTACATGCCTCAACAATATTTTACAAATTAACTACTTACTTATTGTACATGCAAAATAATTCATAAACAGTTTAATAACAAATTATTTTACATGAAAAATATTTGTATGAGGGCAAAATAAGTAATTAGTTTTTGGCATTAAATAAAAAGTATTAAATTAATTTGTTTAAATAGTTTTACATTGGCTGCAAACCTTTCGTGGAATCTTTTTGAACTGAAATACTTTTTAAATTAGTTAATTGAATTGGTATAAATTTATTTTCAGGAATAATTTTAACCTTTTCATATACATAAACTCAAAAATTTAAAAATATATTTCTATTAATATTTCTATATATTTTTTTGTAAAAGAAGTTAGATATTCAGACGAATAATTGGCAACATTAGACTAACTCATTTAGTTAAAACTTTAAAATTATAAAATCGGAAACTAAATTTAAGTAATTAGTTTATTCATTATAAGTTTGAATTATTAGAAACCAAAAAACCTTAACGGAATCTAGAACACTTCAATAAAAGTTTATCTTAAGAGTCATATTGACTAAATCTATGGCTCAAAACCATAAAGAATTGTTATAAAATTAAATTGAATAAAATTTAACAAAAAAAAAAAAAAATAGCCCATTAACTATAGACTAATAGAAAAATGGGAAGAAAAATGCTAAAAATACCTGTTGAATAATTTTTAATCATTTTTTATAAAAATGTATCTGAAAACTAATAATAAATATATTTTAAACTTTTAGTCGTTGTGTAATAGAAGGTATAAACTTTATGGTAAAATTGATTTTAAACCTATTCCGCATCTAATTCTATAATTTTTTCAATTCTAAATAGCTCTACGGAAGATGTTCTAATCGTGTTTCAAGCATTTGACTTAACTATAAAGCGATCAAAGCAATATTGTCCCTAGATAAGACTGAAGATCAAATAATTTGAAAATATTAATACTAAATTATTACCTTTAATTGCATATTAAATAAAGCCAAGTACTTATATTTCCTAAGCAAATAGTCAACAGTTTCCTTAATAAGATTTTACGATAAAAAGATAATAAAATTAAGCAAAATTTTGAAAACTGCACAAATTCTTTTTGCAAATCTTTCAATTGACAATTACAATTTTAACATTTTATGTTCCCTTAACTGGATTTCAACGACTTTGTTAGTTCTTTCAACTATTTGTTATAAAGAGATTGTTATATTGTAAGAATGACAGGAAGACATTCAAATTTATTGAAATAAAAATGAGAGAAATGCAATTTTCTGACCATTTCCTTTTGAACCAATGACATGACAAATATATGTATACATATCTATATATATATATATGTACTTATATATGTATAGTTCGTGTCGTAGTTGGGTTCAGGTTCAGATTCCAGGATACTATAGGTCATCAAATTCAATGGCCATTGGCAAATTGTCCATGACACAAAAGCATTGAGTAAAAAAAAAAAACTAGAAAGAAATAAGAAACATATGTAACCTATTGTCATTGTCATTCTGTGTTTGGGGTATCCGTGTGACTATCGGTTGAGTGGGTGGGTAAAAGTGAATTGTAAGTGTGTGTGTGAGTGCCACAAATACAAACAAATAGTTGTGGCCATATTCAATTTCGTTTTTGGTTCCTTTTTTCCAAGCTTACTGAATTTTTAATATATGAGAAGGAGAAGGGAATGAAAGAGAGACACAGAGACGAAGAGGAGAAAATTGCCAAGGGGGAAATGAAAAGGAAACCGAAAATCAAAGCAACAAGCCAACAAAAGTTTCGAATTGCAAAAGTAGAAAGAACTTTAATTTACAGGACATGAAATGAACAATGGAAAGACAATGAACCAATAATAGAGAGAGGGAAAAAGTAGAAACTGCAGTTGGAAAATGAAAACCAGAAATGAAAATGGATTTTGCATTAGGGAAATGAGTGTGTCAATATCCCTATGTGCTTGTGTGTGTGTGTGTGTGTATGTGAGTATGGGGTGTCGACTATACCGGATAATTCTACTGGTTTTTTCCCCATTCTAGTTTTGAATTGATAACTAATCTTCTTTGTTTATAATTACTACCTATACTGTTCCTATAAATAAACTATGGTAGAGTGAAAAGCCCAGCTTTTCCATTTTCCACTTCCCATGCTGAATATCGAACCTCTGTTTTTCCCTTCTATCCTATTGCACTCGAGAGAAATGTTTATTTGTTTCGATTTATTTCTACCTCCTTCTGCATTGACTTATGGTGAAATGTTTGCCTTTTTCCTCTCTCTTTTTTTATACCCTCACAAAGAGTTTAATGCACGAAGGAAAACATTTCAGACTAGTCTATAGTATACATTATAAATTGTAGCTTTCAGGAAGATTCTTTCTTGGTGGTTATTAAGGCTAAAATTTAATTTTTAATATCCTTTAAAGAGTAAAACGTAAATTCGTGGAAATTTTTACTTCTACATTTTATGAGAAATATTTAAAAATATTCTATATAATATTTTAAAAGTTATTTCAATATAATTATAATGATAATTACTAATAAAATATATAATAACAAATTTAAAATTAATTGAATAATTTTTTATTTTCTAATTTTAATAATATAAAGATTTCTATAATATAATAATTAGAAAATTTATAATGAAATAATTAAATTGTAAAATATTTAAAAAAATCAATCTTATAATTATATGAATGTTGCCAAATTTATTAGAAAAACAAATTTATTATTCTTTTAATTTTAGAACTAAATATTAAGGACTATAAAAAAGTTGATAAATTATTAATTTTAAAATGAATATTTTAAAAAGAATTGTTTCAACAATTTTATAACTTTTTCTCCACCTTTAATTATTTTCTTAAATATTTTGAACATAATAATTGTTTGATCTTTCTTTAATTTGAAAAAATATTTTTTTATTTATTTAATAAATTGTAAGACAGAATTAATTCTAAATATTAGTGGAAAAACAAATTATAGAGTAATAAATTATTATTTTCCAGATTTTTCCAATTTTTTTTAACCCAACATTCAATTAAATAATTTAAAACACGATACTAATGTAATATTGTTTTAATTAAAAAATATAATATTGTATTCTTTTTATTATTTAAATGATTTTTGCTATTTTTTTTAAATAAATTTTTTTCCAAAATATTTTAGTCACAAAAATAACTAAAATGAAATCGTTTTTTATGATTATTGTCATAAAAATATTGTTTGAATAAGAAAATTTGGATCTACATATATAAAAAAAGTCTTTGATATTAATATATAAATATATATAGAATAAATTGAAATTGAAAAATTAAAATATATATTGAATATTTGACAGATCTAATTTGATAACAACCAACTTTGAAAAGAAGTGATAACTTTTTCTATATCCATAAAGAAATTAATATGTTATCTCATTGTATTTCTTTTGATATAATCCACTTTACCCTAAAATGAATTTTCTTTTCGAAATATTTAACAAAAAAAAGAGACATTTTGAATTAGAAGTTTAGTTGAACTATTTTGAGATAAAGAAGATATACAAAAAGATAAATTTCATTTGATATAATTTCTTTCATAAAAGATACAAAATGTTCTTTCCGATTTTTAGTAAACTTAGAAATTTTTTTTATATTAAAGAAAATCTTTGTTCCTTTTAAAAATCTTTTTAACATTTAATAAATTTCAACAATTCCAAAAAAAAAAAAAAACAAGTTCCTCTATTCTAAGCTTTTAAAAATTTAAAAATGATTAGATTTAAACAAAATACAAAATAGTAATTTAAATTAGTTTTCCAACACTTAAATTTTGCTTTCTAAAAGAACTACAAAGCAAAAAAGGTAACTTTTTAAGTGAGAGTCTAATTTAATATCAATTTAGTATTTATCAACATAAAATAAGTTCATTGAAGGGATTAATTGAAAGGTTTTTCCTATTTTATTTAATGTCATCAAATAATCAAAGATTATGGGGAAACAAATAAATATATCATTTAACTCCAATTTAGTATTGTTATACAAGGGTATTGGATATTTGTTAGAATCAAAAGGTATTGGCTTCTATTTGACCAGGCTCATGTACGTATAGCAGCTCCTCCTTGTTCCGCCTACTTGTCTTCCTACCATCAGTTCGTTTTGCTTTGTGCTTCTGGCCTTGGTCCGGCTTTATTCTTTTTCCCTTTCTTTTTTCCTTTTGCTCATATTTAACACAGAACTACAATAATAAATTTATATATTTGCTTTTGGCCATACTGGGTGTGGGTGTGTGTTTATTTATTTGGCTGTCCACTTACACACACACACACACACACACACACATACGTATATTGAAAGCATTTCCCCAAGTAAATATTTAATTTAAGGAGGATGCGAAACAGCAAAGCAAAGGCAAATAAAAAACACAACTTGGTCCGCTGCCTCTTCTTGGCCATCTTCATCTGTTGTTATAGTTGTTGTTATGGCCAAGCGAATGGAAACGAAAGCTGTTAGCCATAAGCCATCAACATATTTTCTTCAATTACTCAAGCGTATTGAGTGCCTTGTTAGTCTGACTCCTTGACTAGAATCTTCACTCCTCTGGGTCACGGTTAGGCCAAATGCCTACCTCTTGCCTAATCCCGTTTCTATTCCCCCATCTACAATGTTTTTTTGTATGCTTAAACCAATTTCAATTCCAATTCCTATACCAATTCCAATTTTGTGTTCCAATTCCTATTCGTATGCCGATTCCTGTTGCTGTTTTGTTTTCATTTGGTTTCACTTCTTTCTCATTCCCTCTCTCTTTCTCTTTCTCTCTTTGCCATATCCTTGTCACAGCTTATATTTGACTTTGCTATTACTTAACCAGCACGAACCTGGCGATTTGTGTGGCTATGTGTGTGTGTGTTCCTGACCTTTGGCCACTCGACTTTACTTTATGCCACCTTGTACTTCTGGATTGCCTTTACTCCTGGTAAAGGTGGTGAGCCCGTTGGCGGCGGCACAATGCAAACAAAACGTTCAAGCAATTTATTTTGGCTCTGCTCTTTTATGGTTTCGTTTTTGCCTTTACTTTAATGTGTGTTATTATTGAATGTGTGTTGAGTGTGCGTGTGTGTGTGTGTGCTTGTCTTGGCTTATTTTTTAGCCATAAAATCGCCCTACCAAAAATTCAAGTACATAAAATGCGGCTAAATACAATATTTTCCTTCTGCCCTCTCCTCTTTTCCTTCCACCTATCGAATAAACCAAAAATAAGCTTTTTGCCTGCATTTTATCGCTGACATTTCTCGACTGTCGACTGGCTGATGGTTGGGTCTCTGGTAATTCACTTGGATTTGCGTCTCAAGTGGCCCCCAAGCTACCTAGGATATATACTTATTTATGCAATTTAAGGATTTGCGCTTGATCACATCAAAATGCAATAAACATTTCGCATTTCTTCACTTTCTCATACCAATTTTTGTTCTCTTTTTCGTTTTAATTTTCAATTGATGAGCTTAATTTTTTTTTTTTTTTTGAGCAGGAACTGAATGACATTCTGATAGATTAATGAAATTGAAAAAAAATTTAATTATATTAATGTTGAAAATGGAGGACATAGTCGAAAAATGCATACCCTTTAATTTAAAGGAATGTGGAATAAAATATTGGAATGGAATTTAGAGTAGAATAAGAAGAGAATGTAGAATGGAAAATAGAATAGTATATAGAATAGAAAATAGAATAGAATATAGAATAGAATATAGAATAGAATATAGAATAGAATATAGAATAGAATATAGAATAGAATATAGAATAGAATATAGAATAGAATATAGAATAGAATATAGAATAGAATATGGAATAGAATATAGAATAGAATATAGAATAGAATATAGAATAGAATATAGAATAGAATATAGAATAGAATATAGAATAGAATATGGAATAGAATATAGAATAGAATATAGAATAGAATATAGAATAGAATATAGAATAGAATATAGAATAGAATATAAAATAGAATATAGAATAGAATATAGAATAGAATATGGAATAGAATATAGAATAGAATATAGAATAGAATATAGAATAAAATATAGAATAGAATATAGAATAGAATATAGAATAGAATATAGAATAGAATATAGAATAGAATATAGAACAGAATATAGAATAGAATACAAAATAGAATGAAGAATAGAAATAGAAGTGAGAATAAAACAGAATATAGAACAGAAGTAAGAATAGAATATGGAATAGAATAGAATATATCTAGCACAATTCTAGATTTTCGAATTTGTAGTTATTTTCTTCTTGCAGATGGAACCGAAAACATTGGAAAGTCTTCTTTTCTGACTAATAAGTTTAAAAAAGGTATAATAATTGATTTTACTTCTAATAATACTTTTAGATTCTTATTCTGACATTGCATTGCTTTTTTCTCAGTATTAAATACAAAGAAAATAGTTTTCAAACAAAATTTGTATTTTTCAAATATAAAAATTTAATTACAAAAATGATTTTTTAAGATTTCGATTATGGAAAGAATTAATTGGAAGTCCCAAACTCAATCAAAATACTTTAAAGCCATACAAAATCTATCCAAATAAGCGACTTTCTTGGAATTGTATAAACTTATTCTGCCTTCAAAAAAAGCGTATTGATACTTCGGTGAGAGAATTGACATTTAAATTTAACAAGCAAATATAATATTATAAAATTTTGCCAGTGATTTTTTTATGGTCTTAGCTTTGCTTCCTTGCCCATTTATGGCAGTGGCTTTGGAGAAGGATATGCCTTTTAAATTGCATCATTCAACATAACCTATGACAGTTATCAAGGATTAAAAGGCAATTCTCCTAGCAATAAATATAATTTAAAAATTATGACTTAAATGGCTATACATTTGGCTTTGGCAAATAATTGTGACAAGAGTCAAGTCCTTGAAAATTAAATGATAAATGAAATGTGAGTATTAATTAATAATTGATTGATATTGATTATGATTCCATCATAATTTATATATTTTTATAGATGACAAAATCAATTTACTTATAATATATGACTTTGTCATTAAAAAACTTTGAGTACTCAACTTGTAAGTATTAAACTAGATCTATGAAAGTATAAAACTTTTTTTGTATATAGAGAATATGGAACCAAAACTCATATAACAGACCTGTCTTATAGGCGAATACCTTTCTTCAGCACATAATTTTTTTGGTGACATTTAATTTTTTTATAATTTTTGGAACAAGTCTTCCCTCTTGGGTGGACACCCCACTTATCCGGTCATATTTATGGAGAATTATGAAAGAAAAAAATCTCTCAGGGAAACGGGAAGACTCTCATTTGGAAATTTAGACTTGTTCATATTTAGGCCCTGATGTTTTTTTAAATTAGACCCTTTCAGAGGGTATTATAAAATAGGACAAATGTTTGTAACTCATAGAAATATACATTTCCGACCCCATAAAGTATACTTGGTCAGCATCAATAGACGAGTGGATATACTCATGTTCGTCTGTTTGTTTCTTCGCCTGAAATACCTTAAATTTAAAGTTATATGGTTAAATGTTGGTAAATGAGCTTGTTATTTTATCAAGCAATCTAAGTATAAAAATCAGTCGGATCGGCTGACTATAACATTTTGTAAATAGATTTTAACCACCAAAAATACAACAAATATCAACAGGTGGTGTGCGAAAGAGACAAAAAGCGTTTAAATTTTGTTTGCTTGAATAATACAAGTGCGATTAATGACATATAAGCGAATTGGTTTGGTGGTGTAGTAGGTAATGGGAAGTTTCTTCTTTTTAGGAATTCTTTTTCATGGAAACCGATGTGACAGAAAGAAAAGATTATTAGTCTAGAACAGCAAGGGTATATAAACTTTGGCAAGGACGAAGTTAACTTCATTGTTAAGTTATGATTTGCAAGAAGTTTGAGTAAATTGATACAATATCATTTCATATGTATTACATACATAAATATAATATAAATCTGAAATTTCTAAAAATGCCAAGTTGTCAACAGTCAATTTTAAAACACGGACTCTCGTCCTTCTAATATGAATTATTGTTTAAAGATTGAAATTTTGAAAAATATATATAAAAAAATAATATCCTTGCAGAGGCTTTTCTATATTGATCAAGGAAATATATATATATTTGTATGGCCAATTGAAAAAGTTAACCTAAAGTTCATTCAAAGACCTAAGCCGTGTTTGGAAGTTACTCCGAAGCAAATGAAGTATGAGTGGGACTATATATAAGATAATAATAGATAAATATGATTCCTTAATATTGATTTCAAGAAATTTGCAAATCTGTAAATGACATTTTGGATAATTGATGATCAGTTTTATATGTTTAATTTTTCAATTCTTTCATCTCATTAGGCATAGAGAATTTTGTTAGGAATCAAGAAAATAAACTTTAATTGCATATAATTAAAATGTTAGAGAAACTTATTTAATTCACTTGATTTTCCATATAATTTGCAATCTAATTTATTGCAGGAAGAAAAAAACAAACACTAATGAGCAACAAAAAAAATAAAAAAATTTACTAAAAAAGGTAGCCATGAGGAAAAATCACATTCCCTTTTGGAAAAAAAAAGGATGGGCCTATATGTGCCACATAGTACACTGCCACATGGTAGTTGTATGAAAAATCGTGAGTTTATTTTTGGTCAGCCTACGTGCGTTGTGGCAATATAATGGGAGAATGGGATGAGGAGGAGTTAAACGGAAAGCAGGAAGCGAGCTGAATCCGATGCCAAAGCCGAAGCCTCAGTTTACTGCTCAGATCGTTGGGCACATGTCAGGCGTTATGAGATTGTTGCTTTTGCTTTTTGCTTTAAAAAATATATATATATATAGGAGAAGAAAGAGACCCCAAAAGTTGTTCATTCCTGTGGAGTGTTAGTGTTCTTATTGTTGTTGTTGTTGTTGTTGTTATTACCTCAACGCCAGCACGACTTTTGCTATCCACATTCGAGCTACTGAACTCGGTATCCTCTACAGTGTTCACCGTATTCGTTGAATTGCCCTCAACCAAGCCCAGTGCAGTGCCGCCACCAGCTGCTCCAGTAGCTCCACTTCCGCTTTTATTCTTGGCCGTTGAGAATCTGCCAAGGCGTAACCTCAGTCGATTAAGTTTGGTATCTGTTGCCGTTGCCGCACTTGAATCAGGCTGTGAATAGATTAGAAAGGAATAGAGAAAGACAGAGAGAGGAAAAGAATTTGTTTTTTAGTTTTTTGGCAATCGATTTCTTTGACCTGAAATTAAATTCATACTTTTTGGCACAGCATTAAAATGAATAACAAAAGCATACAATTTGCATTTTCAGCCTTACGCTTCAATAAACCGCAATTTGTACGCATATTCAAGAGAGAGAGAGAGAGAGAGAGAGAGGGGAAGAGAGGGAGAAATGGAGAGGAGTTTTGGTTTGAAAGTCAGTCTGCCCTTTACCCATATGCATATGTAAGTGGTGAAGGATACTCGACCGAATGGTCTGTACGTAAAATAAATTGTGTATATTTGTTACAGTCACGGTCTATATGAGAAATCCCACCCCACCCCCCCTCTACCATGCTTATGTTTATACTCTTGTCCGTTTCCCATTCCCCAAGCTCATGCTCCTGCTGCTTATGCTGCTGTTGTTCCCAAAAGAGCCCGAAGATCCTGAATCCTGGAGTCAGGGTAAAAATAAATTTCACATTTGACTGCTTCCAGCGCTTGACCTCTTTGATTTTTTTTTTTTTTTTTTGCTCAGCCGCGTATCCCTTTTTTTCCCGCTCTTTCTTTTTTTGTGTTTTTTTTGGAAATACTCTTACAAAACTTTGTTGGTAAATTGACTTGACCAAAAGCAAAAATAGTTTACTTTTCCTATTGTAATAAAAATAAATCAAGTAGAAAATATAAAAATTTGACATTTAATTAATTTCATGTTGTAATTATTTACTTGGATTTCCAGACATAATCTTTTCTAAATACAACATGTCGTATGCGTGATGTCCAAATATTTGTTACTTTTCTGTATTGATATGGTTGTTATTTGATATTTGTCCGCAAAGAACTAGACAAATGTATATATATATGCACATATATCAATCAGTAATAATACTTAGTGGAGTATGTTGTTTATATAGAAAGATCGTACCAAAGATAAATCTAATAAATTATAGTTAAAGGAAGTTTATTTGCTATAGGACTAAGGGAGATTATTTTTGGTGCTTGTGAAAGAGAGTGAAAAGTACTTTTAGTTGGTGTTAAAGATTTCCTAATAAGAATAATTTAAAAATATATATTTAAGTAGTTTTCAAGCGGCTGAAAAAGTTGTTAATTTTTATATATTTTTTTTATATAAAAGAAAGTTTCTTTTCAAAAATACTTTGCTTTTGAAAGTGGGTGAAACAAAAGGGGTTTTTTTTTGGTTCAATTCCTTCTTAATATTTTTTGCAGTCATAGGTTTTGTTTTGTTAATCACACATAGATGGAGATCATTTCTCATAAATTAAAAAAATTTCATTTATTTATATTTTTCAAATATAATAATGTAAAAAATTACATGAATCTTAAATGAAAATTTGCACCAACAAATGGCATTTTTCACTTTATAAATAGGGCCATTATAATTTTAGATAATTTCGGAATTTTTTACATTTATCATTTTATTACAGAATATAATAAGTAATATTTATTATCTTTATGAGTGAGGAACCTTAAGAAGAAGCTTAACTTTTATATGAAATCAAAAATAACTCTTTTGTTTTAATTTATATTCATTCAATTCAAACTTAAATGTTATTTAATAATTTGAGAATATATTTTATAGATTTTTCTGCTCTTATTAATATGCAAAATCTTTCAGAATTTCTCATAAAAACCTTTAAAATAATTTAACTTTTGATTTCTAAAAATATATGCTTATATATATAAGATATTCTGAATAAAATTTATTAAAAGTTGTTTTCAACTTTTGTATATAGAAAACATCTGTAAAAATCGTTGCTGAGTTTAAAATTAAGAATCATGCAAAATATTTATATAAAAATTTCTATGCTGATAAAACTATCAGCTTCAAAAATTTGAAAAATAATATTAATATATTATATTAATAAAATTAATAATATTTTTGAATTATAGATATATCCCTAATATAAACATATCATGTCAAGTTCTTTAAACAAGTTCCCTTAGACAAAAAAAAGTATATAATTAACCCGTATCTTCATAAACAATAAGAGTATTGCCAATTCGCCTATCAATTCATATAAATTTAGCCACACTGGTGCCTTTTTTTTTTTGTCATCGCTCTTGTCGACGCCTTCAATCCCACCAAATTAAAGTAATTGAGTAGTCAAACCTTTTGCCTCATCGTCATCTTTGGTCATCATCTTCTTCTTCTTCTTCGTCCTCGTCTTTGTCTTCGTCTTTTTGGTTGTCTGTTGACCCTTTTGGAAAGTCGATATTGCTTTAAATAAATAAAATTATGCTGATTTTCCTTTCGTGTGCGGAAACTTCAACCAAAAAGGGTTTCAAGTGTGTGATGCCTCTAACCTCCCCCCTTTCCCCCTCTTTACTATCAACCCCTTACTATCGAAATATGGTGTGAATATTTGCGCAAATAGTATTAAATGGATTTGGTAGACTTCTATGTGCATGTGACCTTCATTTTGTGGGCAAGACAAAAGTGAAATTGCTTTTGAGAAAAGTGTTTACTTCAAGTGGTTGGCTGGACACGAAAGAGGAAGAGCATTGATGACCAGATAGCTTATTAAATATTAAAGATTTGAGGCTTAATTAGGCAAATAAATACGCACACCCACTACCAACACATATATGGAGAAAAGTGTAATCCCTTGGTATTATGCAACACAATGAAATCCTGTATGTTGGATATTCATAAATAACTCAACAATATATAAGGTCAAGAATGGTAGATTGAGCTATGTAGCTTTAAGTATGAGATTTTAAGCAATATTTATGGATATGGGGTAATAATTCTTTTGAGCCTGGCTAATTAAATTCCCAGTCAGCATTTATTGCCTGTTACTTGTATTGTGTTGACAATTTCAATGCTTTCAATGCGGGCAATCAATGACTATGCCACACACACACACATATATATATATATATATTCGATAACTTTTGTCCTATACACACATACATACACAAATTCACCATGAAATGAGCGTTTGGCAAAACAATTGGCAAAAGTTTTGCCGCTTCTATTCAGCTTCGCATTGGGAATTGCTGTCACTTGCTTCGAAAACTAAACTACATGGCACTTGAATGTTATTTAAATACTAAAGCAAACATGGAATATCAAGCACATAGATACACGCATACATACGTACGTATATACGCATTCACACACACACACACACACAGTCACCAAGTAAGGAAATAGATAAGAGCGATAAGCCAAGTCTCTAAGTCTATATAAAACAAAAAAAAATCAAAGAAATTTACCTTGGCCATGCTGAAGTTTGTATACCCTTGCAGCTCTTGACTATTTAACTACTTTTGCTGGCAGATCGGGTTGGTAGGAGAATTTTGATAATGAATACTGTATATATAAACACATTTGATCTCGCTATAAGCAGAGTTTTTACCGCGCCTTTTCTTCTCTTTGTAAGGCTCTTTCTTTTTAAATCTTTTCAAGAATTCTATTAGTGATTTATACTTGTAATAGGTACAAGATCTGATTTAAACTTGCTAGATGGTCTATAAATACAAATAGAATTCATAAACTAAAAGAAAAAACCTAATACATTTTGACATAAATTTTTTCGATAGTCACCATATCTTATAGCAATCTAATCCGACTGATTTTTTACCTTAACTAGCGTATGCATCTAAGAAACTTAGCTACAAAATTTCATTCACAAATTTTTAAAATTCATGTCCAAAAAATGCTTAGAAACAAACAGATAGACGGAGCGACGAAGAGGAGCCATGGCTAGATCTCCACTAGAGTGTAGAGATAATTGTAACAAGAGACTCATCTATTGATCAAGAATATATATATTTTAAAAGGCTTGCAAGAGCTTATTTCTAACAGTTACAAACATCTGATAAATTTTATAATAACCTTTGAAAGTGTAGAAAAAGTGTAGCATAAACCTAGGCACAATGTGTATTTTATGTAGATATGTTGTCAGTTGAGTGTGTGTGTGTGTGTCTGTGTATGGGTGTGCGTATGTGCACATTTATTTAAGCGTTTGCATAAACGATACTTGGCCCTTGCCATTTTGGCACTTTGGCTAATTTATGTAAATTGTTTTCTTATTTAATTGTCGTTTTTTTTTTTTTTTTTCTGTTTCTGTTTCCGTTTCCGTTTCTGGTTTTTGCTTCCAAGACATATGTTGCTTGTAGTGCTTTAGTAGAATTTATTTCAACCCTCACTAAATGACAAAATATTTGATTTTTGGCTTAATAATAGAAAAATGTGTCTCTTGAATTTTTGTTGTCTACTTGTGTTTCTCTTCTTTTTTTTTTTTCTTCCTTGTTGGTCATATATTTTGTTTGCTCTTACAACGTGACAATGCCATGCCACACGGCATCTTTTGTGTGTGTGTTATATATATAAATGTGTGTGTGTGTGTGTGCTTATGTATGCTTGTGTGTGCCACAGCTGGCCAAATATGTTTTAGTCCTTGTCTGTTGTTTGTCATCCAGGAGGAGAATAATGTCAATATCTAAGAGCAATCAATTCGATCTGATGTCGCTTCTGTTGCAAATGTAATTGTGATGATGCTCAAGTGGTCAAGGCGGTGCCTAAAGATGGACATCATCGCCAACGCCATGGCCATCACTCTCGTTTACCATCTCATCTCATCTTTACGTGTTTTCATGTCAATCTATTGGGTGTCCTTTTGATTCAAGTATCTCTTTAATGTTACATTATTGTTATTAATGCCTTTTTTAGTTAAATGATTACTAATCTTGTTGTTGTACCTAAATTAAAGCTAATAACCTGTACGCTCAATTTGTCTAATTACCACATCGTAAATGTATATATATATATATACATATATCCTTATTTATATATATGCGTATTATGTTAATTGCAAAATCAATGTCATAACGTGCTGTTGCCATAGTAAAACTGCATTTCAATTAAAATTACACAAACACTCACACCCACCCCCCACACACACACACACACACACACGAATACACATATGTATTTAATGTGTTGGTCCCGCCTCTCTTTCTTGTTATCCCCTTTGGCTTAGATTTCAAATTAAAATTTCACAATATGATTACATTGTGAATGCAAAATGGAAATGCAATTAACTGAAATTTATGTGCAAAAAGCTGGCAACAAATCTTTATAAAATAGTAGTAGAATATTCTCAGCGGGTTGCCAAGTCAAATTTGTTTTGTTTAACCAAAAAAGAGAAGGAAAAAAAGCAAGAAATGAAATGAGGAAAAGAACAAACCATGGCAAACCCTCGTCAAGTTAAAGGAAAAGCAATTTTCAATTTGAAAGCATTTAGTTAGTATAACAAAGAGAAGCAGTCAGTAAAAATAAGAAACATAATCACATAAGCCACAACGAATATTTTATGCTCTGGCATTAAAATTAAGTAAATCCAAAGAAATCCAAAATTATTTGCCAAATTCATTTAATCGAAGAAAATATATAGAAAAAATCTGTTGGAAAATTAAAATAATTGGTACAATCTAGATTTAATTTAAATATTTAAAATTTTTTTTCAATTATACTAAAGACGATAATAATAATTAAAACACAAAACAGAAAAGAAATTTATTTTTATATAAATGCTAAGGATTATTTGATGTGTTTTTAGCTGGGACTGAAAATATTTATGAAAATCTGCCTAGACTAAAGCAATTTATGGCCTTTATATTTCATATTAAAATGAAAGAAATATATATATGGGAAAGGAGTCAAATCAGTTTTAAATTTGACTTTAATCAATTTAAATAATGTTTTAAAACAGTTTTAAACTAGGATTTAACTTTCAAACTGATTCAGAATAACTTACCTAAGTAAACTTTTCAACAACGTTTAAAGTTCATTTTATAAAAAACTTTCAATTGGGGGATTCTTTTTTCAAGATATATATGAATAAATATATGTAGTATATTCTTATGAATATCTTAACTAACAGTCGATAAGTAACTATAAGGTTGTTTATTAAACAATTTGAAATATAGTAAAGGTAAATGGATAGATTGTATATTTAATTTCGTATTAATCATCTTGTTCATTTTTCCTAATAAATCTTATTTTTAAGATTTTCTCTAAGCTTTTTGTTTAAAAAATTACTTTTGCCATTATTTATTAATACTTTGAAACTATATTTTGTCTCTAGGAAGAACTTTCCTATGTAGTTCATATATTTCTTTTATATTTTGTATCTTAGAATATATGAACTTCATATAAAAGTTCTTTCTAGGGATAAAATATAGTTTATTATATAGCATATTGTAGTGTATGTAATAGAGTTTATAATTATATATAAACATAAATGTAATATCCTAAAAGTGCTAAAACTATTTCATAAAGGCCTATTTAAAAAGTATTGGCTTTTTAATATATTTTTAGATTTTAAGAAATGGAAATGGTTTAATGACAGTTTTATAAAAAAAATAAATGGAAATTTAAGCAAAGTAACATAGTGCAGCTGAATACTTTATGTTAGGCTTGCATCTATGCAAAAGGTAATAGCAGAAGTAACAACAGCAAGAATTTTAACAGCAGACGTTTTAACAGGAGAAAAGAGTGATCTGGCAACACCATTTTGCACTCTTTATTGACGGCTTGCGTCTAATTAAAAGGTAATAGCAGAAGTAACAACAGCAGCAGTGTTAACAGCTGATGTTTTAACAGGAGAAAGGATTGATCTGGCAACACCATTTTTCACTCTTTATTGACGTAACAAGAAACCGACACCATTTAATCGTATTAAAACGTAGTATAGTAGTATTTAAACATTAAAACTAGATAAACTAAAGGTAAACTAGAAATCTGAATAACACAAGCTGGGTATAGAATGAGGCAATATTTACTCTGTTTTAAGATAAACCCAGCTAAAATACCAAATTTTCATGGTAAAATAATTAAAAAACTATGTAGTAAGCTTATTTTTGTGTTTAAAATGCTTAAATATATATAAGAATAGTGTATAAATTAGAAAGAAATTTACACTATATATTTACTTAAACATTTTTCAACTGATTTAAATGCTTTTGACTTTTAGTAGACAAACTTCTTAATTTGTGTTGACTTCTAACAATACAGTTTATTGAGAGTTTGATTACTTTTAGTAAGAGCACTAATCGTTTCTTGGTGAATGATTACTTTGTCTATGTATGTGTTTGTGTGTATGTGTCTATAACCATAAGAGGACAAAGAAAACATTTGCTTAATTAAAAATCAATTTAAAAATCATAGTTGCTTTCTGTTTTAATAATCTATTGCCTACTCATCCACATCAAACATGAAATGTATACCTAAATATATGTATATATATTATATAGAGTATATAGAACAATTTATATATATATACACATGTATATATATATGTTTTGTATATAGATATTTTAAAATCAACAAGCAGCAGGCTGTCATTTCGAATGTGTAGAGGGAGAACACTAAATGGATGCGTGCGTGCTATAAGTGTGTATGTGAGAGGATATGTTTGTGTGTGTGTGTGCGAGTGTGCTGACATGTAACTAAAGCGCTCACACACATATCTATATATATACATACATATATACGCATTTAAGAGTCAACATGGGCCGGACATGAAGGCAGGACACAAGGCAAGGACATGTGTACAACTGGCAAATAGTGGACAACTTGTCTTGTTTGCGCATTGAATTTGTGATTCCAATGACTTTTTGCCAGCTTCAAGCTGAGTGAATGCGTCTCTTTCTCCCTTCGTTTCTCAATTTCACCATTTCTCTCTTTCTCTATGTATATGCTTGTATATATGTGTGTGTGTAGGTAGGTAAGTGGTTGCAAACATTTCTTCTACGTCAAATGGTCATTTTCAATTTAGTCAAAGCACTAAGCCAGAGTTAAGTAGCCGACCGCCCCCTCCCCCCCCGCATGTATGTATGTAGATAGAAGTCCAAAAAGTATAAGAAATACGAGAAGTATGATATTTTCCAATACCACCCGGATAAAAAAAAACATCTGTATATTTTGGTAACTAGAGAGATATTTATAAGAACCAAGCTAAAAATACTGCAATTCTTTATGATGATTTCGCCCAACTTGCTCTGACTTGTGTGTGTAGTAAAAACTTTGTTACCATATAAATTGTCTATGTATGTTTGTATGTATATTTTGTCTCTCATCTTAGCCACATGTTGATGACCGACGAGCGACAGCTGCCGCATTAACTTAACCCAAATGCCAAATACGAAAAGACCAAGGACAAGCTGTCACTTTTTCGTTTTAACTTTTCCTTTGACTTCTAAATGACTTTAATCTTTTGCACACTCTCTGACATTTGGTTTCTTCTTTTTTTTTTTTTCTTTACCTCTCCTTTTGGTCAATGCATTTTTAAGCAGTTTAGCATTAAACTTGAAAATGGCCTAATTACTTTTTATATATATTTTTTGTTGTTTTACTATCATGTTGTTGTTATCGTTGTTCCCAAAAGGTTGAAAAAACCTATATATGTATATATGTACATATATATAACCATATGCATGTATATGGCTGCTGTAAATATTTAATGGCCAAATGTTGCGGTAGCTCTACCAGAGACCTGCATTTGGGATTAAGACATAAAGTCAAGACCAAGACAAGACATTGGAGTTTAGCCACATTCACCACCCAAAACCCAAACCCAAATCCACCCACACATAATCTCCGACATCACCACCATTGAGTGACCTTTATCTATGGGTCGATTTTGCGGCTTGAGCTGCTATGTGGTAAACTTTGTTAAAGTGCATAATTGCAACGATTCGAAAAGGGATTGCATTGAAAATTGTGCGGTTAATGGAGAGACATGGCGAGAAAGTGAATAGGAGAGAAAGAGAGATATAGGTAGATATATGGCATATGCATAAAGGGTGTCCTGTGAAATTTTCTACCTCTAGGCATTAGGAAAAACTTGGTATATTAACTAATTATTAAAGTTATCTAATTAATTTATATATCTGGTTTATATTTCTCTAATTTGGTTGAGTCTTATTGCTTTCTAGAAGGGTATACCAAAAAAAAAAATGTATGAGAGAGATTTCAAATATAAACTTTTGATATAACAAAAATAAAAATTTATATCTTAATAAATCTTATAATTAGATATAGAGAGAAATGGATCTTTGTTGATTGTCTATCTCAATCTGTGGCTTAATCGGGTTTGTACTGAAAAGATCAAAAACTAGACGAAACATTTCGCACATTTTGAGAATATTCTTCTTAACTTTAAGGCCTTTAAATCGATATTTATAATACATTTTTGTTCCGGGAGAAAACATTTTAAGTCAATCAAAAACTGGATTTTTTATTTTCAGTAATCGTTTGCTTCTATCTTGGAATACTAAATTTAAACCTACTATAAGGTGCTGACCACAAAGATTCCATAACTATCTTTTTGTTTTTTGGTTTCAATACTAATTCTTTTATATCTTCATTATAAAAATTGGATGATTTAGAATTTAATGTATTCCCCATGTTGTCTTACTTATGTTTTAAAATAAAGCTCAGTACAAAACTTCTCCAACTTGACCTGCACACAAATTTCCCAAAACTAAACGACAATTTCTTAATTTTCTAAAACATAAAAAAACTATTGTTCCACATCTATAGCGTAAATAGTTTATTTAATATATATTAATATATTTGTATTTTTGATATATAATCAGATGTATGACACTAAAATTCAATTGATGTTTAAAATTTCATTAATAAGTGTCTTAACATTTGTATTTCTCTGGTAATGTTATTCATTAACAGACTGCATAACTTATCTATGTTAGGTTATGTTATGTTAAATGTTATGTGTTATAATGTTACTGTTGCTGTTAATTAAACATCTAGGGTAACATTACAAAGCTTATGACACCAGTAATGTAACATTACAAAACTTATAATAACAGTGTAAGCAAATATCCTGGTCATTGAATTTGAATATCTCCTAATCACCATCCTACCCTTTACATATATACATTTATAAAACTATCAATGTCACCCTGTATTTTGTCTGGTATATATTGCTTAAGCAATTTGATATGAAATCGATTTACCATGCCTTGCGCCATAGTCAATTACCGTTTGCCAATTATGCTTGGATTTACCATACCATACCTGATTATTATTGACCGCCACATCGACGGGTCGCGGTCGTCGTCGATGAATACGTTTGCGTGCTGTTTGATAGATTTTCCAATACAGTGCCAGAATGACAAGCAATGGCACATAGAAGGTGCAACAGGTGGCAAATACCTAGACGGATACACAGACACGGATAAAGTAAGTAAAAGAATGTGATAAAACAGGTTATTTGCTATGGCTATGCGGTTATTTCCTCCCATTTCTCATCTTTTTTTTCATATTTTCTAGTTGGTTTTTCTCTTTGTTTATTTATGTTATTTTTTTTTTTTTGCCTACCTGATAGGCCACATCCTGTGAGACCATGCATTTTTGCTGTTCAATACGTTGCAAATAGTCCGGATCTTTCCAGCCAAATTGCGGTGCCAGTGAGACAATGACTGCCGCTGTCCAAACACAAAAGATCATCATAAAGACACGATTGCTAGTCCTTGAGTGAATGTAATCAATATTGGTCACCGCCCAGTAGCTGTAAGCAAAATAAAATACTTTTAGTTACAATTGCTTAACTTGAACATGATGGAATACATAGGGTAAAAGGGTTAGAGTTAGGTTAGATGATGACGCTGTGTACGTAAAACGCGCTCAAAATGTAAATAAAATGCTGCATAAATCTAGGCGCCCATTCGCCCACCCGCTCACTTACACATACGGCATATCGACAAAGTAAAGAAACGTGTTCGATATTCGGTTTCCGTCTAACAGTTTTCCGCAGCATTTTGTTACCCATTTCTTGTTATATTTTCCTTTTCTGTTTTTTTTCTTCCTCTCTTTGGCTTTGTTGTTGGAATTCATTCTGTTTCTTTTTTTTCTTCTTTTTGTTCGCCAAAACATGTTTTATGTATGTGTGTATGTCTGGGTGATTTACATGAGTGTGTGTACGTTTACGTATGTGTTTGATTGTGTGTGCAAACGGGCATATGTCTGTACAGGGCATTTTTCAAATTTCCATTTTTATAGCTTGGCATTCACGTTCATATCTAGTTATAATGAGGTCCCTTGACTTTGGCAATGTCTTTGCCATTTGAAATGGTTAATACTGAGATTCTATTGCAAGTGATTCTCTTTTTATATTTCTTTCCTTTAATATTGGTTTTATTTTCATTTTATTTGCTATCTTTTCTTCCTTTTGTCATGCTTCTTTTGTTACTGTTTGTTTTAGCTTCATTTAGTTTTGAACATTTTTCTCTCTCTCTTTATTTTTATCTTTTTTTTGCAAATTTCTCATTATGCTCTTGCTAAGTTTTTCCTTTACACATAGTATTAAAACCAAATTTCACCAATTTAACCACTGCACAATGTCAGCAGAAATAGAAAACCACAGTCATTATATATTTTTATTTTTCTTTTAATATGACGTTTAGAATTTTAATTATATATTTATATGGTAAGCCAAACACACGTTTGTTAAATTCTAAAATGCGTTTATTGTGGCTGCTTTTTTGTTTCATTTGAGTTCTATAAATCACTTTTAAATTTCTTGTTTCATTTGCCTTACTGTTAACTTTAGCATTTCTCTCCATGCTAACATTTTAGATGATATGTTATCAACAGATGGTTAACATATCTAGACAAGTGTTGGTTAAGACTTTGTGTTTGTTACTTTCAAACTACTAAATATCATTCTTTATTATATCATAGCTCATTTAAGTTTATTTTATTTGGTAATGAAAATTATACTATATTATATACGGATCGTAAGAATTCCATTCAGTATTCAATTTACTAAACAAATTGGAACTAATCTTAAATCATAAATACTTTAATTTAAACTAACCAATAAATGGTCCTTTTTTAGGTAGTTCTGACAGATAATCAGCTTTATTTTGCTATTATATTGTTTTGGCCCTTCTCTTGGCTGGTCCTATTTCATGGAGGTTTAAATTTTTAAGCATATATTTTTGTTAAAATTATTGTAAAAATGTTTTTTAAATGCAATTTAATATTTAAAAGTACAAAAATATACGAAATTTTACCTTTTAGAAACAAAACTATAACTTTAAATGATTTAATTAGACAAGCAATTTCGACTTTACTTTTTCTTTACATTAAAATTTCACTTTTAAACTTTTGAATTATTATTTTTTGTATATTTTTATCTAAGTATTACAGAGTATTCCCATTTCGGTTTGTGACAAAGAGAAAGTAGAATTTTTTCAAGCTATTTTTGTTACATTTCTCTCTGTAGTTTCCGTCTGTGTTTCCTTCTTTTTTTTTTTTTTTTGGGTTTGATTTGGCTTAGGGAACAACATGGCTAAGCGAATTTTGAAAACCTACTATACAGATATATATATAGGGATGTTATGTATATATGTATATATTTATGTATAGATGATATGCTTGTTGCTAAGCTGTTGGGCTTTAAGTTGGGTTGCCTTAATCAAGGAGCAAAATGATATAGTCATTAGCTAACTACTCTACTACAAAGAAACACGCAACTAAGTTGAAAGGTTATTTGGGGTGTTGTTGTAATTGCGGTTTTTGTATGTGTGAGTGTCTGTCTTTGTGGCTTTTAACTGTGTATATGTGTGTGTAAATTAATGCCAACATGACCGCATATTTCAAAAATTTCACAGACAATCTGCTCAAATTTCCTTTATAGACATTTTTGTGTGTGCGCCTCAAAGTGATACAACAACAACAAGAAGAACATCAAGAATAACAGAACATCATTTGTTTATGTATTAATTAAATGCAATTTGCATAAACAAATATTGTTTGTTTGTGCCATGTTGATGCTGAAGAGCAAACAATTTCCCCCTGTTTGCAGATGTATGTATGTATGTGTTAGCCCATTTGTGTTTGCCTGTGTGAGAAAGTTTAAATCAACAATTAATTGAGTTTACTTAGCACTTGACACGATCTCTAGTCTGGCATATAAACCATTAGGCAACGTTTCATTTGTTTAACAAGAATGACAGCTTAATAAATATGCACAAAAATGCAATTAAATGCCACTTAAATACAGTTTTTTGCCATTTTTATGTAAAAGAAATCGTATAAATATTACTCATACGCCATGTAGATGTATAAATTTATGTATCTATGTATATGTATATATGTTTATGTAATAAATTATAATGAGTGATGATGACTCCTTCATCTAAGCAACTGTAAGATATATTGCCAACCATGTGCCATGGACCATTGCTTTGCCCATTTCTTTCTTTATGTAGCATTCTAGCCTGGCCATATTCATTAGCATAATATAATCGATTTCAAGTTGGCAATTTTGATTGACTGCTTAAAATTAATGGAATTTTGTGATTTTGCTGTCACTCAGTTAGAGTTCCAAAAGTTCCAATTTCAGTTCCATTTTTTTTTCATTTTTTTGGTTATACCCTTGCAAAGGGTACATTTGTTATACCATTAACAATAAAGAGAATACTTCAAATTTTGCTTAAATATGAAACCAAATTAAACACTAAGTTCAGATTGGTGTTCTTGTTGTCCCAATAAAGTAATCCTTTAGGTAATTAAAATAAATAATTTCCATGGATCTTTGGGTTAAGTTCTGAGCCAACTTAGTAATCGGAATTTAAATACAGATAAATAGTTAATAACTTAATTTGGTAACACAAATGTTAGATTCCAATCAGTTACATGTCATAACATGACTTAACTTTGAAATTCTGTTAAAAATACTAATAGTCTGGCAACGCCTTTGCTTGACTTCGTTTCTTGTAACGGGCACTGTTATCGATTATTGTATATCGTTTATTCTTTGGCTGCTTTAATTCAATAAAGAACGAAACTTTTGGAGTTCTAAAAAAGATTATTATTTAAGAATAATTCTTAATTTGTTTAGCAAGTGTTCTAAAAGGCTTTTTCAACTTAAACACAAATATTCAAGGGTATTGAAAACTTCGCCAATGTAGATATTTGTCCCCGTCTCAATAGCTTTTGTTGCCTTTCTTTTGGTATGTTGTAATTTTTTTATACGGCCTGCTGTGTCGTGCTTCGCATACGCAATGAAAAGCCATGCAAATTAACAGGGCCAACAAAAAAATGAAAATAGGAAAAGAAAAAGTAGAAAAATCTAAAAAAGAAAACCCTAATAAAATGTCTGTCATGCTTATTGTCAAAGTAAGTACTTTATATGTATGTATATGTACATAAATAAGTCTCATACGATATAAAAGCATTATAATTTGTTATGCCTAGATTCAATTCAATTGAATTGAAGTCAATCAATTTATCAGTAGAAACAGCAGCAGCAGTAGCAGCAACAACGATGACTAAGACGACGACGCGTTGCCAAAGTTAAGTTGAGTGATGAATTATAACAATTTATATTATTTGTATTAGACGGAAGGGGAGCAGCAGGCAGTTGGTAAGGGGAACAGCAACAATAATTTAAATGTGATTTTTTTCCATTATGCGTGTATATGTGATAAATGTGCGTCACTCGAGTGTAACACTTTTTTAATGCATTTCAAAATTGCGCGCCTAGCACAAAGAAAAAAACCATTACTCAACACCCTGAGAAATCTAAAGAAGAACGTATGGATTAAAAAAAGTATCTACAAAGATGCCGGAGCAGGATATATAAGTAGAGATGTATCGATATATATACATTTTAGAGGTTTAAGGAGCTTCTTTTTAATTAGTGTCTCTGCAATTTGGAAACTCTAAATAGAAGACTTTAACTTTACTTTATTTGTGTTTTAAAAAAAAAAACATTTGTCTCACTATATAAAATTAAAGTATTTAAAATATTCTTTATGTGATGTAGTTGAACTTTTCTGTTGTTGACTTTTATATGATAGAGTTTCTGATAGAGTCAAAGGTTTCTTGTTATATATTCATTGTATGTATATAAAATAGTTTCTATATAACGATTTTTCTATCTTATATTATATACATTTTTTATCTTGATTCATTATTATAGGAAAGTATAACTAAATTAACAAAAAATAGTTTCACAAAAATAAAACATTATTAATCTTCACTTGCAACGAAAAGGACATTGTATAAAAACTTACTTTAAAAAAAATAAAAATATGTTAAAGAAACAAAATCAGATACATAAACACAAAAAGTACTTCAAATTTTTCAGACATTGAATACGAATTGATCAATAAACAAGAACAAAGACTTTTATAAAAGTCTACCTAAAATAAAATTGTTCAAAAGTTTTTTTCTTAAAGTTTGTTAAGATAGAAATAAACCTTGAAGACATGTAAGTTACGTTTTCAGTTGGAAAGATATAAACAAAGAGTTTAATTTATTAAAAAAATTATTAAGTCCTATATGCCTAAAGTCTTTTTTTGAACATATTTGTCTTTAATTACCTCAACATAGCCCAAATAGAAGATAATCAAGCAACTTTTTTAAATTTACTAGGTTTAAAAAGTAAATTGCCGTATAAGAAATATTATAGTATTCATTAGATATAAGCTCGATATATGATGTGAATCATATATACCAATTAAAATTATTAAATTAATTAAAAATAAATATTATAAAATCTTACTTTAATACATTCTAAAACATATTGACCATTGTTATTAGTTTAAATTGGTTAAAAGTAAATAAAATAAGTTCTTAGACTAATGCTTAAAACTTATTTCATATTTAGTAAGCAGAATTCGGAATTCGTTTAAGTAAGTTACTCAAAGAAGCTTTTATGAAATTTACTAAATTAATTTAAAACATTAATTTTCACAGGCTTTAAATCTTTCACGGTCATTGGAATGAAAAATTGTACGCCAATTTCCTGGCAAGTAATCATTTCCTTTAAATGCTCATTATTTTTCCATTTGGCCAGAGAGGTAACCTGATGCGATATTTAAGGGTCAATTGCTTAACCTGAGCGATTGGTCATCTTAAAGTGATTATTTTTGGAATAAGCCGGTGAATTTTTTGAATTTATTTGTGTAAGATTCTTATCTGGTATATATAGTAGCCCTGGTATCAATAATGAGCTTTAACTTGATATGAAAAGAAAGGTAAATGTAGGCTAACTATTATGGAACAACTGAAGTAAATAATATCAAAGGATCTCACTGTGTTTTTACTTCTAATCTTTTTCTTTGATAATTTGATCGCTCGCACTCAAGCAAATAAAATAAGTAAAAATTTATATTCACATAAAAAAATATTACCCAGTTTTTCTCTCTCTGATTTCTTATTCACACAAGATCACACATAATTCTAGTCGCGTTTTAATGTATTTATTTAAGGATTTATGCAGATTTTGGTTTCTAAAAACTCATCCACACGTGCATATAACAATAGTTTTATATAAACATTTAAAGTAAAAACTTTCTCACTTAACAAAAAACATTGCCTTTTAAGCTCTCCATAATTAATTGAAATTTTATATTGTCGAGTGGCGTCAGTCAATATTTATCTATGCGTTTTCATTTTGTTGTTGAGTTTTTACATTGTTTATTCTTAATGTTTTTTTTTTTTTTTTTTTTGCATTGTTGTTATATGTATTTTTTTTTGTGCTTGTTGGTATTGTCAATTCCCATTTGGCCATTATTCAATTCACATGCATATTTGATGCCTGTCAGCCAATTGTATTTTTTTTTTTTTTTGTTTTGTTGGTCATGATAATCGATGGCATTACATTTAAAATTGCCCGAGTGGTGTATAAGGGGAAAAAAAAGAAAACTAAATTTATTTAACTCCTTCTCTTCGATACACCCTCACGTTTTACATTTTAGAATATCATTTCAATAAGGCATAAATAAAAGGGGAAAACAAGGTTGGGTTTGGTTAGCATTTGTATGTTATAGTTTTGTTTTTGCCTTTTTGCTGCATGCCCTGCGGCATCTGTGGCATGATTACATTTTTAGTCAAATTACTTTCGCTTGTTTCCATTTAAATATTTTTTTTCCAATTGTTTTGTGAGTGTCATTTTTTTGTTTTCAACAATAGTAAATAATAGAAATAAATGCGTAATGAAAGAGTTTCAATGCTCAATGAAAAAAAATGTATTGCCTACTTTTAGGACAATATCTATTTTGAGTGCTGAAAAATTCACAAAAGAAAAGAAAAAACATATTTAACAAATATTCCTTTCATTGATTTAAATAATGTTTGTAATTGTAATGGTATTGGTATTGCAGAACATGCAATTTACTTCCTTTTAATTTAGTTTGTTTGTCTCTGAGAAGTTTTTATTTTTAATACTTTCTTTTCGTTGATTGTTACTAGGATTTTGGTCTGTATTTTTTTGTTTTCATACTTTTAAAGTACGCAAAATTGTTTAAATATGTTGAGATTTTGTTTAACACTTTAAGATTCTGCATTTTTCCAATGGGTTGGCACTGTAAAATCTATCCGTACTACAATTTTTATCAAATATATTCTATAGAATATGTTTTATTTTTTAGGCATAATAATTTATGTCAAGGATATTGTTGCTTTTCCTATTTGATCGCTGCTGCTTTTAACGACGCCCAACACCGGTATATGTGTTTTCTGTAGTGTTATTCTGAAATTTATTGACTAATAGCTAATGTACAATAAAGTTTAAAAGTACGTATAAGCACCGCAGTGCGTTCTTCTCGGTCGGCAAAAGAAAAATGAACGTGATTTAACGGAAATGAGATTATCTTACAAGCTAGTGTGCCCGTATTCAGTTAGGGCTTCAATACATAATTCATAATACTCGATAATACTTCAGACTTATCGATAGTAAGAAACCGACCGGCGACAGATATGCATCAGTTACAGTTGGCCATAGATTTATTTATAGATTAATAAGATTTTTGGTAATTAACAGCAAAGAAATGATTAAGTTTTAAGAGAATTTTATAGCATTTTTATTCTTTATTTCATATTTATTATGTAGTCAATGAATGATCTTTATATCAGGGTATAAAAGCTTCGGTGCTCTCAATTATAATTTGGATTAAAATGTTATTTAATAATGTTTCAATTCACTGATTTTAAATCGAATATGGGCTTTAACAATTACAAATTATTGGTTTGAAATGTGTTGACGGGCTAGTGCTTCTGAAATCAATTAGCATATTTAATAAGTTTTCTTTTGCATGTACGATGTATGGACAAATATTTATATATACATATATATATATAGACGTTTGTATCTGTCGCATTTGTTTTATTATTGAAATTGCCATTTGTTGGGCTCACTGCGACAACTGCAACAACATTTGCTGACAGCAACAAATGTAATTTGGAAACATGCTTACGTAACCATATACAAAAGATTTAGCATGTGAGTTCAGCAGTTTGTTCTACTCTTCTTTTTGTGTTTTGTTTCTTTTTTTATTTTTCTTGTATTTAGATATATGTACATACATATTGCGTTGCGTTTAGCTGATTTCTCTATAAAGTTCAGTTTACCGTTGTTCTTGCTGCTATTGCTGTTGTTTTTGTTGTTGTTTCGCCCGCCTTGTTTAGTACGTTGTTTAGTAAAGTTTTCTACTTGCCGCACAGCTGGCACAGGATGTGTCTTCTTCTGTTGATTACAGTAGACTCCCTTTGCATATGCGTCCTGTTCTCCTTTTTTTTTCTATTCTTTTTTTTTTTGTTTTTGCGGTGCGTGTGGTGCGTATGTGGTTGCTCGGTTGGTTGGTTAGATGGTTCCTTGTTTGGGTGGCTGAGGGCGCCAGCAATTGTAATTTATGGCCCACAAACAAGAAACTTATGTAGATTACAGGCAAAACAAAAGGCCCAAGTAGTAGTCATGGTCCATGCCCCCCCTTCTCCACCATCTCTCTTTTATTTTATGCCGTCTCTAGGTACGTCTATACGGTACTCTTGGGAGGCTTGGCTGCGAACTACTAATACCGATTGCACTGTCTAGCCTCCCTGCTGGGTTTCCTAGTCTGCAGTTTATGTACTCATTTTGTCAACTGAATAGTCCATTCTCTGCTTACACATTCATTGGTCTGGATTTGAAATGAGTGCAGCAATTTTAATTGATTTCTTTTTTCATTTTAGTTTTCCATGCACTTAATTAATGAGAGGTTAACTTGTAAATTCTAACTAAGAGGTTGGAAACACTGGATCAATAAACTTTATTTAACTGCTCTTTTTAACCTATTCAACTCTCTCTTATATATTTAGATATTCAATATTCAAAGGTTCTCACAAACAGAGTAGCTGTTATTGCGCTCTTACAAGAACTTAATTTCAGTAAGCAAGAGATCATTTTTCTCTTCGCTCTTTACTTTTATTGTTCTCTGTCTCTATCACTCAACAAAACAGTTCCGACTTAGAATTAGTCATGCTGTTGCATATACATAATTATTTTACAGGTGCCGACCCGAGCGCTTGCCGAAGCGATCACGAAATGTTGTTGTGTGCGTAGAAATTATATCAGCTGCAGTTACTTCTGGGTTACACACTTAGAAAATTTATGTTTTGTTTGTTTTCACTAGTTTACACTCACACATCAGACCAGACTAAGGCACTTTCTGCCTTAATTACGTCAAAATTTATTCACATTCAATTTTGCGCAGTGTAAAACAACTTACATAATGGTATGTTAATAAGGTTGGGAAAGGCTGTTGTGAAAAGGAACAGAGAGAGAAAGAAAGAGATAGAGACTGAGAGTAGGAAACTATTGGGATAAGTCTAGCCGCCTAAGGTTGTTACAAGTTTTTTAAAGATTTCAATGTTCTTTTAAAGTAATAAAAAGAATATAAGATGATTTTCACATAAATTTAAGATGGAAAAAGGATATTTTGGAAGTAATTCTTTTTTCATGAATAAATCGACAAAAAAAAGCAAAAATTTTTTTAGAATTTAATTTCATTTGACCATATTAAGGCCAAGATCACTATCATATAGTCGAAATGGATTTACAAATTCAGTTATATCAGGGAAAATATATAGAATATCCTGATTTCGTCAAATCCCCTAAAGAAATATTATATTAAGTGTACTTAGAATTAACTTACTTTACATTCAACCCTCGACAATTTGCCAATCGTCTAAGTCAATTGACATCATTAACTCGAATTCAAACATCACTGGCCCTAAGGAAAACTCTGGGCCTTGAATTTGTATGTATTTAAATGGGCTAAGTAGGACAATTGTGAATAGATGGGTTTTGGGTTATGTTGGCCAAAATGAAGGATGTTTTTACTGTTGTTGTTGTTGTTAGTTGGTTAGCTTGTTGACTATTTTTGGTTGCCTGCTGTTTTTGGTTATTTGCTTTACGTTTCCTGGCTTTGACTCGCTTGCATTGTGGTTTCTGGCCAAAAAGTTTTCCTTTTCGTTTCGTTTCGATTCGTTTGTACGTTTTGTTCTGGCTTACTCTACTCCGTGCTGTTCTATTTGGTTCGCTCGAAGTTTTGTCCAAACCAGAAAACCAGCCATTAATCACATGGCTTTGCACGGGCAAAACACACTGGGGCTAAACTCAAAAATAAATACAAATAGACCTCAAACTCAGGCACACACACACACACACACTTATACAGACACACTTATACAGACACTTACTTATGGCTTAATATAACCGCAAACTTTTCAATGTTTGCGGCCAAATGCAAGTGGCAAAAGTAATTCTGATAAGTCAAAAGGCTTGAAGAGAGTTTTCTCTAGTTTTTAATGCATTTTCTTTCTTGCTCTCACTTTATCTTTGCTCTCTTTCTACTGTTGGTTGGTATTGGTCAACATCAGCCTTTTAATTTGACTGGAAAATTTCAATTTGTCTTTGGTCCCCCCATTTGCACCACACAGTTGAAAAAGTTTTTTGCGGGCATTTCATTTGATTTATATGAAATTCAATTTAACTTCTCACACTGATTAATCATCCAAAAGAACAAACCAAACAACAACAAAAAAAAAGTAGCCATTATTTTGATTTATGCAAACAGAGAACAAAACCAAAAACAAACCAAAAGCATCAAGGAATAGAAAAAAAAAAAAAAATGAAATGATGCCGTAGAACAAATAAATTAAAGGAAAAATTCTAAATTTAAATTAAGGATTTTTGGGGTTAGCCGCATTGTGACAGTTATAGAAATGTAATTCATCTTGCCTGTGGTTCTTATCCCTCACTCACTCACTCTGTTTTTCTTTCTCTCTCTCTCTCTCTATGTTTCTTTCCCTTTTCTATTTAGTATATCTATCTCGCTTACTGCCTTTATGTGCCGCTTGGCGGTTTGCCATTGAAATGAAAATGTTGCCTCCATGTGGCATACAATTGTGGCATACTTTGCCTAGTTGTCTCATACTAATTGCTTGGAAAGTTGTTCTTAAGAGAGATAGAAATAGTTATTGAGAGAGAGAGAGAGAGGGGGGGAAAGAGTTTAGAATTGCTGTCAGCATCAATATTTAATTAAGTTGCTGTAAAAAGTCTGAGAATGCTTCTAGTTAACCCAGAGAAAGATCAAGTTCATTTTGTAAGTTTTCAAATTGTCCTTTTCACAACCTTGGAAGGGATACAATTGTTGTGTTAAGTAGTTCAGAAGAGTCTTTGACCTCATAAGGTATGCAAATTTCTCATCAACATCAATAGACTAGTCGATTTAGCTTTATGATCTGTCTGTTTCTATGCAAAAAACTTTATTTATTTTTCGATTTATTTAAATGGATATATATATTATGGATATAGGTTGCCTAATTTATTGAGAGAGCCAGTTCGGATGATTGTGTAATATATTGTAATTTGAAAACGATATATTCCAAATTAGATACGATTAATCAAACAAAAGTTATGGTTATGCAAACTTTTTACTTTTTCAAGTTGTTTTATTTTCTTTTAATATCCATAAATTATATATAGATCAACAGTTTTAATTACCAATTTCGTTTGAATTGGGCTACTAAGTAATATAGCTACTATATGTCTTACAAAAAGGTGAATCCTTATGTTAGAAGTATTTGCTTTCATATCACTTACTTAGATACATTGAAGATTTATGAATATTTCACTTACTTATATACATACATATATCCATAAATCTTCAGAAAAGTCTGTTTTACCTTTTGTAACTTGGCTTTTAGTTTATTTAATTTTTGAAATATTCTCTTTAGTATTGTTAAAAAATCATAATAACTGTATTCCAAATCAAGTAAAAAGTTATTTTATATTTGTAATCAGTATAATTAAGACACACACACACATACACTAATTTACCAATATATATACACTCACTCATATAGAGGGAAAGCATTGACCATTTTGGTCGTAAATATTGATTGAGGCATTTCAGTTATATTGTTGCTCAAATACATAAATCATTAGAATTATGTCAAGCTCATGCTAATCGAGATTGAAAATGTACCACAAAGCACGCACACACACGCCTTGTATATACATATGTATGTATATATATAGGTATATATGTGTTGATATATACATGGTATATGCACATCACTTAAAGCCATTTTCATTTGGCCTATTTGTTTGTTTTATGAACTTGACTGCAAATGGTTCAAGTTAGTTGTTTTGTGCCTTTAAATGGCAACAAACACCTCATTGTAAATGTCATAGGAACTATTACTTTTTGGCTACAAATATACATAGGCATGTGTGTGTGCGTGTGTGTAGTTGTTGGTGTTGGCAGAGCATTAGCAGATAACATAAATGTCTTAGTAACATATCCGGTTTTATTGCTTGGCTGGTTTTGTTTGCCTTTTGCCATCTCCTTCTGTCTGCCTGGTTGCTTCTTTGCTTTCTCTTCTGACTTTGCCAGTTGTCTCGTTTCGACTGTTTGCTACTTTGTCTCATTAAACATTTCAAAGGCACACACACACACACACATTGAAAGAAAGAAAGTGCCCCAGAGAGAAAGTGTGACAGAGAGAGAGATAGTAAGTGGGAACACATATGAACATCCTTCTGGTAATGTGAAATCAAATGTGCAAAGCAAATGAAGCGTAATTCTCTTTCCTTCCTCTCTCCTCTTGCCTGTCATCCCTTCTCAGCCTATATGGCAGGCAGCCAGCCGCCTGACTGCCACGAAAACTAATTATACTGTTAAATGCGTTTGTTTAACTGCCAATTTAATTAAGGTTATGCTTTTGTTTGGCCAAGCTTCTAATCTGCCAGCTGAGCTTCGAAAATTGTGTTCTCCAACATGTGCAATTAAAAATTACACTCACTCTTACTACCCCACACCGCCCCAACCAACATTCTAACCTCTACAACTCCCACAAGTTTTATCCTTCCTACATACTGCAAACTGCATATGAACATTGTGGCTTATGTGGCAAAGGTTAAAGTTGGAGTGGTAAGCGGGTAACGGTTAGCGGAAGGGATTTCAAAATGTCGCGCTATAACATGAAAATTATGTAAAATAAGTACAAAATGCATTTTCACTTATGTATGTATAGTATGCTAGGCAAAAGCGTACACTGGCTTCAAAAAGTTTTCCCATTGTGTTTGGTTGAATGAACAATTTGGTTGGGAAAAATTTTACAAAAATTTTTAAAGATAAAATCTCATGGAAAAAATCTGCAATTTAGAAACTTCTTAGAGAAACTTTAATATATAGTAAAAAGTAATTGTGTTTAAACAAAAGTTTTCCACTTTTAAAAGTGACATTATCAAATTGTGTTTAAATTATCTTTTAATGAGGTAAAGGAGAATATATTTCTGGCTTGTAAACTACTTGCCAATAATTCATAAATAATTTGAGATATAAATATGACTAATAATAAATGTCTATGATCTGTATTTAGATAACAAAAAAAGGATTTTTGCCTTAAGAATCCAAGAGATGTAAACACACTTATAATATATAACATCATTATTATAACATTCGGAGTATTTATCAATAAAGGATACAAGTAATTGTCTATAGCTTTATACCGATATGTCTGTATACACGTATGTATATATAAACTAGTTAACTGTTTGACATATATCATTACTTCTAGTATAATAATAACTATCTATCTAAAGGAAGTTTAGAATTTAAAAATACTAAAAGTGATAGAAAAGATATTAAATTTTTTACTTGAATTTCCTTATGAATGTGACATTACTATATTGCATTTCCTTTTTTGGTATAAATCTATATAAATAAATCTATATTTAAAAATATAAAGTTTTTGGTTCTCTAGTTTGTAAAATAACTAAGTCAAACCTTCAAACTTGAATGAATTCAAAAATCAATTCAAAATATTGTTGCTTAATTTGCAAAACAAGGAATTCGAATAGAAAAGACGTTCAATTAATAAATGAGATTCTATTTAAAGATAATTGTTTGTTATGCATTTTTTTTTTGATTGATAATTGCCTGATTAGTATAGCATAGGATAAGTTGACTAGAAGTAACAGATTATGTTAAGTAATATATACCATTCCTTCAAATTTATGTTATGTTAAGTCATTCACAAATAATACGCAGAACAGCACAGAATTAACATAATTATCACACTTAAAATTGTTTAGATAGTTTTATTTTTTAATATTTCAAATTGATTCGAATTATAAATAGTATAGGTAGTATATTTAGAGTAAGAACCAATAAACATAATCGTAATTTTAACACAAAATAGATAAAAAAAACTTTAATAAACTAATTGTATATTAACCTTCCAATGTATAGGTAAAATTCAATCTGTTCATTCTAAATAAATCAGCTTTTAACATATAAATATTAAAAGCTTAAATTCATTTCATTTACTAAATATATATATAGGATAATCTGATTTTATAGTTTTTAACAGTATGTAAAGAATATTTAAGAACAGAACTGTTAACTCACTGTTAAGTATGAGCTTCTTCTTATTTTATTCTTTATTTTACTTAACAAGACATATTTTATTTCCATTATATATAGAATTTGACACGGATAATTTAATTATCAATTTAATTAAACATAAAACTGACTTAATTGTTTTTGTATATCGTTTTTTCATATTGCTAAAACAATTAATTAAAATATTCAAATTTTATGGAACATATAAATTCAATAGAAATCATTTTATAAAATACAATAGATGATTGGGGAATTTAATGCAACAAAAAATAAAATTGAATTCATAATGCTAAAACCAATTTGCAAAAATAATCCCGAACAAATATTATTAAATTTGATTATAACAATATTTGGTCTCTCCTGTGTCTAATTTTAGTTGCCACTATGGGGCACTTAGAGCGAGTAAAAACCAATCAGGAAAAAAAAAAAAAAAAAAAAACAACCAACACTGACAACAGCAATTACAATTATACACACATACAGACACAGAGAACAGAATACAATAAAGGAAGAGGTGTGCGGTGTGTGTGTTTTAGTAGTTGCAGTTGTTGTTATTATTATACTTGTGGTTAGACTACTGGGAAAAAAACGAGAGAGAAAAAAGTCAACTACAATAATGGCCACATTGATGGCTCGACTTGGCGGAGGAAACAGACTAGATGAACGAATATTAACATGTAATTACGTTTTAAGTGCTAAATGGTAAAATATTTACGTAAACTATGCGAAATTTAATTGAAACTTAATTGAATATGTCAAACACAAACATGTAACAAGAGCAAAAACGGCAAACTGTAGTAAAGGCCAATAGTTCAGGCGATATGAATAGAGGCCGACAACAATTTGCGGTTGGTCAGTGCCAAAGGACAGAACTGGACAGAACAGGACACAACACATTGATATACATGCTTGCTCAGTACTTCCATTGCAGTTCACTCGTTGATGATTTGGGTCGAGTTCAGTCTGTTGTATTTATATATGCATACATATGTCTCTATTTAACATAGACACGCAAGTCAACGAAACTTTTGCATTTAAACGTTCTGCACCCAAGGGGCATTTGTCATTTTGGGCTCAAACTAATAATGACGTCAGCAGCAGCATGCAGATACATACAGATACAGATACATACAGTGAGAGAGAAATGGGAGAGAGAGAGGGAAAGAGGGAAAGTAAGCATGAAATTTATGCACGACTGAATGGAATGAGCATTTCTCTATGGGCTTGTGGACTGTAGGCTGATGTGCGTATTTTATATATGTGCATATATTTTCGCCAATATCGACAGCAAGAACAGCAGTATAGTGGGAGAGGCACCGAACGTCCTACTAGCAGAAGCCGGATCAACCGCAATAGGGGCAGTGGCATAAAGATTAATGTTCATGCGCCATTTGTCGACCGCCATAGGCTTTATATTGTTGACCAAAAAAAAAAAAAAAAAAAAGAAAAACGCATGAAAAAAACCGGAAAGGAAGAGTTTGCTATCTACCCCTATACCCTGTAAACGTTCAAAAAAGAAACCAAAACCAGCATAAACAATTAAATTATTCAGTACATATAAAGATGCTAGAAAGTGTTATGTTTGGTTATAGTGCTAAATATATGAGCTGGAAAGGAAACTAGTAAAATTTAAGTAAAATTTTTTTCAATTAATACTATCATATGTGATTCTATGTGTACTGTGGCAGGTAAGACGATTCAAATGTTAATAATCTGTGTTGATGGCAGAGGTTGACTAACACTACCTATTAACAGAACATAAGTTTAACAGAACACATTACAAAACGAAAAAAAGGCATTAAGAGAGAACTCGAGACTTACTCTCTCGCTCTTCTGAGAGCAACATGGTGATCACTGGACAAAGAGAACGAAGTTTAGTTTGAGAGTGATTTAAATGGGAAGCGAAGGCATTGAGTTTCTATTACCTGACTCATTAGATACATTAGATACAGTATATATACAAATATACATATAAAGGTAGTTTCACAACACTACACAACAATAACCTTTTCAACACTGAAGCATATATTCTCTTTTTATAATTTTGAACTTGAACATTTAAGATTGTGTATACCCAAACTATATTTAGGGTATTTCGCAGTTGTTGAACCAAACATAACGATTTCAGTCTCAGTTCACATTTCCCCATTCGGTTGCTACTTTTGTAAATATTGTTGGCACTTTGTCTTAATTGCTTAAAAATTACTGACATGGAAAATGAACTTCAGTCGATGGAGCAAATGTTGGTCCATTCGCTGGCTTATTCACTCACTTGTCCCACACACACACACACACACACACACATTGCCTACATTTCTACACTCTTTTAGCTTGACATTCGTAGCGTAACGACAAATACTTGCAAATATTATTGTAGTCGAATTTCAGGAACTATTTATCATTCCGTTGGCAGCCAGGCAGGCACAACATCTTCTAGGAAGAACACCCAACAACGTTTGATAAACTTAATTTATTAATGCACAGGCTCAACAGCAGCAGTAGCAGCAACAATAACAACAATACCATGAACCATGAACTACCCAAAATGTCCTGTTGCTTAAAAGCACATTAATTTTCATTTCATTTGGTGATAAAATGAGGCCTTTCTATTTTAAATATCAAGTGACAACTAACAAATAAAATTTTGTCTATGTCCTCGTAAATTCTTCAACCATTTCTTTGTCACCCTCTTTCACTCTCGCTTCTTCTCTCTATTGTTACTGCTGGGTAATTGTTTCAGGACCAAAAAACCTGAAAAGAGCAGCCTCATCATCACCATCATTATTATTATTATAATCATAAGGAGCATCAGTATCATCATTATGATCATTATTGTCATGGCACTCTGGCAAATCAACGTGACTGTCATGCTATGTCATTTGCATACTTTTGGTGCCTTCGCAGCACGCAATCATAATATGAAAGTAAGTCCTTGTCTTTTTATCTATCTCATTTTATTTTGGCGTCCAGCTGACAAGGAAATATGTAAGAAGCAATTGAGTAGATGCCATTTAAGTGGCCGAATGCTGATTGATATGCATGCGAAATCTAAGCATCACTTGGCTTTGTTTATTGACAGGCAATTTGCGGAGCCAGCATTTCAATTTACCAATTGACAGGCACAAAATCACATCGTTCCAGGAAAAGTTCCACCATTCGTTTCACTCTGACCACATCATCTCACTATGTTGAGTGCTTTCAAGTAGGTGAATTTTATGATATACAATTTGTTTCATTTAAATTCCAATTCAAATGTAAATATATAAAAGCAACAAACAAAAGCAAAAATATACAATTTCACTTAATTAGCGACAAAATAAAAAATAAAGTATATATAAAACTATGACAATTCGTTCTTTTAATGAACTGCAATCAAATTGAAAAATTTATTGTCCATACGCCATGTTGCACCATGCAACAGCATTTAAGTGTTTAAAGTATTTATATTAAGTGTAAGCTATTTTTAATACGGGTTTATCGCTTATTTAACTTTTATAAATGGATTTGTTTAATGTGGCCAAATTCTACATAATTGCTTATAGATAGGATATATATAATAATATTTTGATTTGACGTGATAATTTCTAGAGTGTTTTATATGTATATAAATATATAATCCCAGTAAAATATATTTTAGTTCATTTTAAGTCTTCAGGTATTTGAGATCATCTTGAGAATTTTTACATTAAGAAATGGTCATGGTAAATTATTTTTATAACTGACAAAACAAGTGGCTTGGAAAACTTATAATAATATTTTTAAAATCATTCCTTTTTGTATTTTCTAAATTATTTTTTTGTTTTTTTGATTTATTTATTAATCAACAATTCCTATAGGTCTTAGCTAAAGGATTTTAAATTATAAAAAATCATTATTTTGGTAAAGGCTGACTTTATAGGCTAATTATAACCCTTAGGTTAAAACAGTAAATTTAATTTGGTAATACATATGTAATAGGCAGTCAAAAATATTTTAGATATACGAAAGTTTTGTACCAAAATGCAAAGGGTACTGCTGCGGGCTTCTACTATTGCAGTAGGTTAGGAGAATTTCATTTAAGTTAATAGCAACCTTAGGGCAATTTGTCTTTCTGAATATATTACAGGGTATACTTAAAGTCAGCATGGATTACTTAATTTGCCTTTTGTTTTCTAAAAATTGTTGAATATGTTTTCTTCTAAAATTGTTTATTTCCTTTTTCTTTGTTGGCATTCTGTAGTAAACCAAAAAAATTTCAATTAGAAAAGTAATTGTTTTGGTTTAAAAAATATTGCTCATAACCAATAATGGAACAAACTTTATTCACTTAAAGTACTCAGAAGGCATAGAAAAAGAAAAAAAACGAAAGATCTACAGTGTTGAAAAGTGCTAACCAGATTATAATTATACCGAAAAAAGTAACTTATCTTCAACTGGTAGAAACATAATAGTATCTTTTATGTAAAAGTAAGAAAATAAAGGTAAAAAAATAAGTTTCAAATAATTTAAACAAAATAAAAGCAAAAATTGATTGCACAAAATATACTTTTACGAAAACTTCAATGAAGGAATGTGCCAAATTTGATTTAAATTTAAGCACTTTATAATTCTCATTGAGTTCAAATTTCAATAGCTAGAAAGTGGAAAAGCTTAACATTTTATTATATTTCAATTACAGAGCCATATAAAAAAAATTTCTTAGCCGAATCTCAATATTTCCCCTCGTAGTCTCTGTTTCAGGACTTTTTGCTATTCAGAATTCGTAATTTTAGGATTCTCTTTTAAAATACATTTTAAACATAAACTTTTTCGATTTAGGCGTAGAGAAATATATTAATATAATTCTTTTTTTCTTAAGTACTTTAATGTTTTCGATACTGGGAATATATTCAGAGTAAAAGATAAAGTTATCAACATAAAATCTATTACAGGTAAAAGATAGCAATTAATTGCAGGAGTTCAAGATTGTTTCTTTTAAAACTAATTAATATCAAACTTATTAAACACAGTAAATCACAGTTCTAATTTCCGTTTCGTGTTCGACTGTGTAAACAAAAACATAATAAGCAATGCAAAATGATTGACCTTATGCAGCTTTCTTTAGAAAGTCCACTTTCTCTAATTGAAAGCAACTACTATTTTATTTGGATGACTGAAAAATTTGTAGGACAGTGTTAATATTGAAGTGGAGGCTGTTGTTTGTCGGTTAGTTGGTTAAATTGTTTGCGTGGTCATTATGGAATATTTGTGAACGGTTTCCGACTTCTTGTTATGGTCGACAACTAATTGAAACCGCCAAATAATTGGCCCGCATTGACCTGTCTAAGCTTGGGCAATGCATAAAATGCAATTAGCTGAAAAACGACGTTGCATTGTTTTGGTCAAAACGAATCTACATACAAAACTGTTCTGACCCAATTGCAGCCGCATTATCCCCCCCTCCCCACCACTGGCTTTAATTTATTGTTTCTCTTGGTGGGGCTTAAACCGTATCGTTTCTTTTCTTTTTGGCCAAAATGAGCTGATATTGGCCAAACGGAATGAGCCAGAAAACAAAATGAAAGGAAATTATATGAAATTGATTTTTGCACTCTTTGCTCTAGTGTTTGTTTGGAATTTTGGCCTATTTTTGTTGTCTTTTGGTTTTTCTTTTTAATCGATTGATTGAAATGTTTGCTAGCAAATTGATTGATGACATGCAGTCGCCTTGTTGCCATATGTTGGCTTAAAGATTGAGAAGGGATAGTGGAGAAGGGGGTTCATATACTCATATACAATTTCAAATTGATATAGCCATCCAATGACAAAGGATTTGTTATATGTCTATAACAGGTGGCTGGCAAACCCCACAAAAAAACAAAAAAAAAAAAAAAAGGAATCAAGACGAAGGGGGTCTATATTATATATATATTTAGGGGGGATTTGTAAAGAGATTTGACATGTTCAAAATAAAAAAAAGTAGATACAAACTTGATTGATTGATTCGTTTAACTCGCACACACACTCACACACACACCACACCCATATGCCTAGATAAATAAGGAAGCAAGGAAAGAAATCTTTCCTTGTTTTACAAGTCCTTTTACAAGTAGTGGGGAGTGGGGAATATACATATTAATATACTCCATGTTTTGTTTATTTTTTTGTATTTTATGGTTGGCCACTTAAAATAATTAATATACTTACCGATCCACAGCTATGGCCACTAAATGTAAGATAGAGGCCGTACAGCAAAGGACATCGCATGATGTCCAAATGTCACACAATTCCGGACCGAGTATCCAACCTTGGCTGATCTGCAATGGGTCACAAGAGATTTGATATTACAATTTCATTGTTTATATGTTAAATACATAAAAATTTTCATTAAAATCTAATGGCAACTAATTGCAAAGTACACAACACTGAACCCTGAAAACTTATATAAAAACTGTCCAACTTGTGGTTCGAAGCAAACAGTCAACTCGAGTCCTTTCCAGCCATGAGGTGCACAATAGCTTACTGGTTCTACTGTAGTCTACTGCCTATATTGGTCATAGGACAGTTAAAACCTTTAAATAGCAGGAATCAGGAGAATCAATATCTGTTACAACTAATTCAAAACTATGAAAAATTTGAGAGTTATGAAAGTGTCATTACATTTTTTGGACATCAAGAATTAACCCATTCAAATAACGATATCAGCAATTCTCTACAGCAAGACATAATGGAAACCTTTCGACATTCAGTTATAGTGGCTGGCCAAGATATTGGCCAATTGGATAACTTCATTACAATACAAAATCTGGTCATAGTTATCTTCTCTAGCCTAAATGATGATCCCATGTTGAATGCAGTAAATCGTTCTCTTTCCAAACTACATCAAATGAGAATGATATTTGTGTACAAGCCGAAAGAAAAGAAATCACTCAGCTTGAACTTACAATTATTTTTCAACTGGTGCTGGCATCAAAATATTTGGCGTCCAATTTTGTTAATAGAAAATGAAGAAAAAGGATTTGGTGCCAGTTATAAAGCTTGGGGCTACTCATATCGTTCGGAAATTATTATTTTAGAATTGCAGAATATTACAAATACGGAATTAAGTAAATCATTATTGAAACATCAAAATTTGGAACACAATTTGAGTAATTTAAAAATTCTAGTCCCAGTTTTTGAAAAATCACCGGATGCATTTGTGGTGAGTTTTATTAGTAAGAAAAGAAAAGTAAGAAAATTTAGATTTTAAGCGATTATAATTTATCTATTATAAAATAGATATATTCTAGATTCTAACTAGTTTATTTCACAAGATAATCTCTCAATGTTTTCGGTTTTTCTTTTCAGCGAGTTTATTTTCTTTCTGTCTTAAATACTTATTCATTAATGAACTTGATTGCTTTTAAAGTTTCTAAACATTTATCAAATGAGTTCCAAAAAAAAAACTGATCAAATAATTATATAAACATTTTTTTTCTTCTTCTTCCGATTTAACCTATTTTTAATCTTGGTCAATCTACATATCTAAAAAGACTATGTGCCAAGTTTCATCTACATAGATTAACAATTAAGGCCTAAAAGCAGCAAAAAATTAAACAGATAGACAGAAACAAGAAAATGGACATAGGTATTTTGACAAATTTGTTCGAAGTCCAAAGGCCTAATTAATAAATGTAAAAAGGTTATTGTTTATTCAAAAGATTTTTTTTTCGGTTCCCTATCAAAAACTATAGAAAGTCACAGGTTTATTTACTTTATTCGTAATTTTCTTTCTAGTACAATTCGTCTCAACAAACCAAAATCAATGGCGGAAGTCAAAAAAGTTTGGGTGGCATTATGGGCAACTTTATAGTTGAATTTTTGCTCTTTTCAAATGCTACTATGGAGATACTTCACTTGTCTGGAAGGGATATTTTCATGGAGAGCTTTCGCAATGTGGCTAAAGATCATCGAATTGCAATTTCTATTAATCTAGTGGAGAATAATCAATTGGAAATGGCTAGTAAATGGATAAGCATATCACGAATCTGTCTATTGGTACCATATAGGAGACCAATGCCCATCGGCATGTATATGGAATCTTTATGTCAAATATCTTTTCACTTGTTCTGTATAGTTTGTTTATCTATTTTCTTGGTCATCAAACGACTTGTGAATCCTCGTCAGCCGTTTTACACGTTAGTGGAATCCGTTTTAAAAACGGCAATTCTCTTACCACTTGCCGGTCGCTATTTTGACAAACTTAAAATACCAGAAAAGATCATGGAGATAAGCACACGATTATTTATTTTTTTATCTTTAAACATTATGTTTAGCCTTTTGACTATGCGTCTTATATCTGGTTACCATAAGCCAGAGATTACAGATGTGGAAACGATGAAGGCAAGTGGCTTAAGAATAATGTACACTGGTTCGGATGTTTTATCCTTATTGGAGCAGAATCGTTTGCCCAGCTCTTTAAGATCTCTCTTATTGCCTGTGAATGTGAGCACTTTGGAAAGTCACCTTAATTCTCTGGACACTAACTTTGCCTATATAATCGATGAACTTCATTATGTTAAAATGGAATATATACAAACACAATTGGAATATCCGAAATTTAAAATGGGCGACAAAGAGTTGTGTACAGCTCCAAGATTTCTACGTTGTCCTGTGGCCATGGAGAGTCCAATACTGAATGTCCTTAATGCATTTATAACACGTATCAAGGAGAGCGGATTGCTATGTAAATTTATATCAAGTGGCATCGAAATGGGACATACTTTGGGTTACTATAAACAAATGCCAGTTGAAGTTGTATCAACTCTTCCTCTCAATCTTAAATTTTATTTTAAATTTTTTTCTGTTTACTTATTTTTTATGTTTCTTGGTGTTGTTGTTTTTATAATTGAATTGCTAGTTTATCGTTTTAAATAGTTCTTAAATTATAATTATTATAATGTAATTGTTTAGCTTTACTCACCTCATATACGGCACCCAAAGGCATTACCAAACAGGCAACAAATAAATCAGCTACAGCCAATGATGCTACCAAATAGTTGGCCACGTTTTGTAGATTCCTTTCCAATATAATTGCTGCTATGACAAAGACATTGCCTGGAATGGAATGAGTGGAATGGAACGGAATGAAAAGGAAAGAAGAGAAAGAAAAGCACAATGAAAATCAAATTAAAACGGTGGCTTCAGCCTAATTGCGAAAATTGACTTCAGTTCTTTTATAGCCAGAAAAACTTTTCAATTCAATTACGTCAGAAATTTTCGAGAGCAGCTGCAAAATGGAACGAAGAAGAAACCGAATCGCAAAAACCGCAACTAAAACCGGATAAAGTTTTTCCTACGTTCATTTTTGTTTTTACTTTGTTGTTGTTGTTGTTTTATTTGAAACTTCTTAGATGGGTCATGCATGCGCGCTTCTGTTGCCAAATGAAATGAGAATCTTATTCTGCAACTTGGCCGTGCAGTGCAGTGTAACCAAGCAGTGAGGCAGTCAGTCAGCCAGTCAGTCAGTCAGCCATTGTTGCACTTGAGCCAAGGCAATGCCAGAGACAAAGTTCACAAAAGCCAAAATAAACGACATGAGCTAATCGCGCTGTCGTAAACTTTACCCTATCCTACCAAGAAATTGACAGTCTCAGCGGCTGCCGTTCTGTTGGGGAATGTATCTGTTGGTTGTGAATGTGGGTGTGGATGTGAATGCAACCTTTGATGTCTCTTAGTTCTATCACTTGCTCTCGCTCTCTCTCTCTCTCTCTTTTGCCCTACTGGCTGTCAGGACTACTTGTGGCACACTTGAAGGTGTAAGAAGGTGCGAGACATGCAATTTGTGGCATTGAATTTGCCGACTGCTATGCTGACAGGACATACACACATACACATACACACATGCAATTAGACACTTCAGTGTCAAAGTGAAGGCAAGTAGACAGGCAGCTCTTACAAGTACAACATCAGCGAGGGCGGTTTTAAAAGAGAATATATATAAAACTTTAAACACCTTAAAAAATTTCCAATTTTTCGTCTGCATTGAAATTTATTTATATAAAAGCAACAATCTAAAAGTTTTAACATATGAAATGCTCCATTTCGTTTACTATCATTGTGTTCCCCTTCCATTCTTTTTTTTTTTGTTTTTTTTTTATTTTTCATTTGTGAGATAACTTTTACGGTCATCAGACAGTTTTACAAACAGCTGTTTTGTTGTATTTGTCAGTTCTATAAGGGAAACTCATTAGCATTTTCCTTTTCTAAACGAGCGCAATGAGGCAACAAAAAGAAAAACTAAACTAAATAAACGCAAATTAAATGAGGGGAATCCAAATCTAACCAGAGGGTCAGTGAAAAAAACTTAAACCATATTGAATAGTTGGATACCGTGTACAAAGATATATTTGTTCTATATGTTTTATAGGAAAAGAATTGGAATGACGAAAAGTTATTCAGAAATCTTAATTAAAATTAATCTATTAAATTGTTGTTTTATGCTGTAATATTTCTAAATTGGAACTTAATGTTCAAAGGAGGCATTATGTATATAACATTGTATGTAAGGATAAGAACAAAATAATACTTTATATCTTAATAAATTTACTATATATACTTAATACCAATAAAAAACTTTAAATATATATTTAACTTGCTCTGCTATTTGTATCTACATGTTCTTTTTATGTTATTCGTGTCTTTCTCTTTTATTTAATTGGAAAACCAAATATATACAGAAAATATATATTAAATAATGTTAAGAACTTAAAAAACAATCTATAGTTGTATGTAATTGCATATAAGATATAAAAAGATATAACAAAATGTATAAATAACTTATTATATGGATTATCTTAAAGAGTTGATAAATAGATAAATGATACAGATACAATTAATGAGTTATTCCAATAGATTGTTTTCCCTATCTGTATCTAGAATAGAGATTTATTCAAATAGATTGTTTTTCCTATCTGTATCTAGAATAAAGAGTTATTCGAATAGATATCTAAGTATATTATGTGTCTTTACACCTAATGATACAAAAATCTTAGATATAAAAACCCAGATGAAGTTCTGATCAGGCAACCAACTAGATGCATAAAGATATAAAATGGTATAAAGATAAACAATAGATCCCCAATTGGAGATAGAAATATTGAACCAACTATAGACAAGAACATAAGTATACATAAGATATATATACTATATAAATAAACTCGAAAACAACCAAAATCTGATATATTTTTAATGAAATCTCTTTCCTCTTTTATGAAACTAACATACCCATGTTAAAAATTACAGGGTATAAAAAAAAAAGTAAAAGCTAAATGAATAAAGAAAAAAAAAAAAGAAAGAGAGAAAAAGACATGCATATAAATGGTGATGATTTCCATTTGGCTTTTGATTTGTTGTTTTTGTATTTCACTTTTTGCTTTTGTTCTTTGGCTGACTGTTAAATTAAATGAAATCTACTTAAATTAATGAAATCAATTTTCCGTCTCTTGGTTTTCCACAACACGTATGTTTCATATATTTTAAAATGTTCACCATAAATATATGTATATTGTAATGGTAATTCCTAGAGCTGGTGAGAACAATAAAAAATGGCAACAACTACAACAACAACAACAACTGTGATTGATTGATTGATTGACTGTCAATTTTAATGCTTCGCTTTTTCTTTTTTCTCTCTCTCTTTCTTTTTTTTTGCCTATGTTTGCCTTTGGATTTATGGCTAAATGCTTGTAATGAATGTGGCCCAAACAACAATGCTGAATATCCTTGTTCTCGTCCTTGTCATTGAGCCGCCTTATTAATAACGAGACTGAGACTCAACTGATGCTGCCCCAGCTCTTGCTACAGTTCCAGCCAGAGCACATTGGGCCAAATGACCAATTTACGATGCCAAAACTAAATGCCAATCATTGGGTGAAATTTTCGTAATCAATAACTATGAAGGTTAGAATAGTTCAATTGAAGTTTAAGTTGGTTCTAAAAATTTAGAAAGTTAACTGGTGTTGTCACTTTTGACTGTGAAATATGAGAAATTATATCTTTTTTGTTTATTGATTAAGAAACTTTGTGAAATTTATTTTTGGAATATACCAAATGGTGCACTTTGTATTATAATATAAAGATTAAAAAAAAAAAATATTTGTAAATCGATCTTTTTTTTCTTTTTGCTCCTGACAGATTGTGATTTGTGTAAATTTGATGTAAATGTGTATTAAAGTTTATAAAATAAATTTAATGTAATAATGAAATAAATCAATATTTATGGAATGTACTTTATGGAATTACATTTCCGCGTACATATATATGGAAAACAGTGTTAAAATAAGGTTTAAAATTATCAGTACTTTGAAATTGATTTATAAATATATTGTAGTGATTACACAGTATATACGATCTACTATGTTAAAGAATGATCATTTAAAAAGGTAATATAACATAAATTAAAATTTAATGGACAAAAAATAGATTGGATTGACACTATAAAGTGAATTTAATAATAGTTTATAGAAGACAAAAGAAATTAGCTATAAAAAATAGAAACTTAGTCTCATTTAAACAAGCTTCAGCATAAGCAAAATGTAATTCTCTTCTCTGTTAACGTTAACATGGCTCTGTTTTGCTACTACTAATATGAATTAACATAGCGACTGCTTCTTAACACAATGACTGTTCTTTATGGTTCACTGTTATTGTTATGTTATGTTATTGAAAATTTTAAAATTTTATTGCTTAAGATAAGGAATTGATAAGGAGTAACTTTATCTTATTTTATTGTTTAACATCGAAAAGGATTTTGAAGTTTGACTATTAATTAATATACGTATTCACTTCTGTTGCTTAAGTCGCTAGGTGTCTTGATAAATAGATGAAAACCAACCCCACATGATGACTTAATAAATGTTTTTTTAAAGATGGTGTATTTAACGGTAGGTATGCGTGATGCCCATTAAAGATGGTGCATTTTGAATACTATTATACGGTACGTATGCGTGATGTAGGAAATTGTAAGATGAGTAGGAAATTGCTATGTAAAGTATTATCAAGTAAAACGATTTTTAGCGTAGCTTGCACAAATCTGTTTACACCTGTTCAGAATAAGACTTGCATGTTCCTATACAAAGGAACAACTACAATAATAATAAAGTTCTTAGTAATTTTCTAGTCTTACGTTTTAAATACTGAAAGCTTTTGATGTCACTTTACTTGAAAGTTTTTCTATTAATAATAATACTTATTTATCAATAATTTCTAAGAATGCAATTATAAAAGACACTTGAAAATCATAAAAAATAATGCAAAGGTCAAATAATTAACTTGGCCTTGGCCTTAAAATTACTAAGCTCTTGATATGGGTATATGGATTATATCGAGCCATTGAAATTTGCAATTTTTTCAAGCAACATAAATCAGTGATCCGGCCCAGTGTGCCAAGCCATAATAAAACAGCAACAGCAACAACAACAACAATAATAAATAATATAAAATGGTCCCAGCATCATAAATATCAGTTACGCGTATTTTATTATCTACTTGCTGTTGCCTCCTTCTGCTGTGGCCTTCTTATTGAATTGTTTGCCATATTCCCCAGCGTATTGCTTCCCCCATTTTCCCCCCGTACAAATGTTTTGGCCCATCGTGTTTTTGGCTCTCCCTCCCTCCTCATCACTTTCTCGGTCTGTCTCATTCGCTTTGGCCACGGATTTGGGAGCGAAGCGCGTGCCTGAGACTGGCATTCGTGGAATTTACTTGTCCTGATGGGGGGAAAAAAGCAGGCTCGTCCAAACTGGCGGAAATAATTATGTCTATGTTTGGACTTTGGCTTTCGTTTCCTTTATCCCCCTATCCCCATACCCTTCGATGATGGTTTTGTTTTATTTTGCTTTTGGTTTTCATTTCTTGCCATTTTCTAATGACGTTTCCATGTACTCACCAATTATGGTGACGAGTATCATCAGGCCCAGCAGCACCGATGTAACAGCCATGCGCAGCAATTGCGTGAAGTCATCCTCGCCATCCACATCCACTTTACTGGCAGTGACATTGATAGCTGTGCTATCGTTTGCCAATTGCCCGCTGCGATTTACAAATTCGCCAAATATGCTCAAAGCCGTATCATTCACATTGCCGCCCTCGAGAAGTAATGTATCATTCAATAGCATGGCACCCAGGCCAACAGCCACATTTGTATAGTTATTGTCCACATCGATCAATTGTATTGTTGATGCCGCTGTCGCCCTATTATTGGCCAAACTTCGTTGTGCCGCTTTGGCTGTAATACGGGCAGCGGCAGCTGCAACTGAAGCACTTGCAGCAGCTGCCGCAAAAGCAGCTGTGGCCAAAGGCGAACTGGTAGACGTATCTGTATCTATGATGCCATTCAAGGGTTTCCCAGTTGCCAAATCATTGTCATCGTTATAATAGTGATGATTGTTATTATTATTACTATCCTCCATCCCCATCTCATTCTCCTCCTCTTCCATATCCTCCTCTTCCTCTCCCGCGGGCAGCATTTCAATGTTGTCATCATTATTTTCATCATTTGGATCGGGTTGAGGATCTGCTATCAGATAGGCTTTGTCATTCATACTATTTGCTATGTATATATAGTCCAGAGCATCTAGAAAAATAAGGATATTAAACATTATTTTATGTTAAATTTAAAATCAACTTTTGTTAAGAGGTGGATAAACCATTAAAGTAATTTAAACTTAAAAACGAAAGAAAATTCTCTTTTTAATAGTCTCAATGCCCTTATAAGGCTTAAAACGGACATGGATCATTCTGATTCGCATATTAGTTGGTTATTTTTCAGTTGGCAGGACTATATACCTATGCTAAATGGTCACTAAAGAATACAGTCAATGGACAGGCACAGCTGATGCAAGGATGAATGTAGGGGTAATCGTTTAAAACAATAAAGTAAATGTAATTAAAACCAGATGATCATGGCATAAATGTGGGTATGTATTCAATACTTCACTCAATGATACGTTTAGTTACGGAGGACTCTATTTATTTAGTGAATTTCTTGTTACAAAAGGTTTTTGAAAGTTTATAATATATTAATTTATGGTATAAAATTTATGTTTTAAAATAATCGATTGGCTTGAACATAATTCTAAGGAAATAGTTGTTGTTTGTTAGTAACAATTGCTGGTGTATGTGAAAACGGCTACATCCGCTTGGTAAGAAGGACGCAAATTGCACGAGCTGAACCAGGAAGAGCAATGGTAGTACCAGCAATGTATTGATAGGATGAATATCCAATATTTATATAATATAAATTTATATAAAAAAAGTACAAATTGATCTTAAGATTTAAATATGCCCCACTTGATTTCATTCAAAATAACATAAAGTGTTATAAATCCAAAGTCAATACTTCACCACTTGTAGAAATTAACATAAATGTTAATGGAAGCTATTCAATAGCATTTGCAAAGTGCTTAATCTTATATTAACAGAATTACGTTGAGTAAAAGAGGCTCTCTCTCCCTCTCTTTACTTACTGAGATAAGAGAACGATACAAAGTTTGTTTAAGGCAGAGCCGGGCAAGCATATACCCCCGAGCTCCCGCATGAACTCTTGCATTCTTTGTACGTTGCATTAATAGCTTCCAAGAGACGAACACAATCGTCAAATCTCGCAGACAAAAGCCGAGTGATTGCCGAGGTGATCACTTGCATTTGTAAGCAGAAAATCGATTGCTTGCTTTAGTACGGGACTACACGAGAAAAATTGATTCAGTATTTTATTTTGTTTCTCTTCTACTCCTGTGCGGCTAATAAATAAGCAGAATTCGCTGTTTGTCTTTATTATCTTAGTGTTTGTTGACTTCTAATTTTCCGCAGTGTAAGACAACTGTCATTTTTAATCTATGAAATTTGAAGAAGCAGCGGCAGTCTCTTTTTGCTGACTCTCAATTCGTGTGCCCAATAGACATAAAAGTTCTATTGCAGCCTTTTTTACAAGTAACAAAGCATTTTATTTAAAGAAGATAAAAAAAATCTAAAAATAACTATTGATTAAGTAAATAATCAAATGTCAAATACTCAATGAAGTAACTAAAACCATCGCTTAGCTCAAGTTGCAATTCGCGCAAAACAGCTTCAGGATCTGACCCTGGTCAAGAAGCCTCATTTCTAGGAACTAACACTGTAATCTTATAAGGTGTAAAGCAATATTATAGTATATACATAGATATATATAGAATTCCAACTTGAAATCTAAATCTTTAAAATAGATGACCTGCTTTTATCCCACTAAAATTTCCCATTAGCTATTACAAGGCACAATTATTCATTTTAAAACATTAAAGAACGAATTAGATTTAGTTAAAACTTAAATTGAAACTTAAGTTTAAATTACCTACCATTAAAGTTGGTCTCGTGTGCCATTTTTGTTGTTTTTTTTGTTGTTATAACGGTTTGCTGTTGTTTTTTTGGGTTTTTTTTTGTTGTTTGTTTTTTGGGGTTAGTTCGCTTAATTGCAGCCGCAGCGGAAATGAGGCGAGTGAGCGTAGACGGAAACGGAAGCGCGACTATGCAATGGCAATGGCCCAAAAGAAGAGCCGTAATAGTAACGGTAACGTTGAGATGAAGGTGAGGGGTGACGTTGGCAGCAACTGCTACGGCTACTCAGACGATGTTGTCGCATGGTTTCACATATACACATACACACTGATACTCACACACACACACACATATTTTCGTTGAAGGAGTGGCAGATGGGGTTGAATGTTGCTACAGCCAGGATGTATTATCCTAACGAGCTTTCAAGTGTTTACATGGAAGAACGTTTACAATTTCGGCTTTTGGCTTTTACTTTCTTTTTCCTTTTAGCACTCTTTCTTTTCTTCCTTGTTTCTCCTTTTTGTTTTTTTTTTAAGTTGAATGGATTTTTTATTGCTGTTGCTGGCAGTGTTGCTGTGTTTTTGGTGTCCTTTTGTTGTTGCTGTTGCTGGTGATTGTTGCTCTTGCTGCCTGTTGTTGTTGTTCTTGTGGTGTATTTTTTTTTATTTTCGCTTCTTTTATTTTTTTTTTTTTGTACTTGTTTTTAAGCTCTTCCGTTTGTTCTCATATGCTATGGGCCATATTCATATCCTTAAAGTAAATTTCACATCCGCCACTCATCGTTAAGGGGCCCAATTGTCGCCGCCGCCCCCCCTCCTCCATCCATCAAGCGGCATTCATTTGCCCAGCTGCAATGAAAATTCAATTAGAACATAAATATAAATTTTCAATAAATTTCAAATATTTGCAAATATTTTTTTGCTTTCAATTATTTTCCAATACTAAAATAGATACACAGATACAAATTTTTTTTTTTCGTTCTATGATTTGGTTTGGCAAAAATAATTTCCTGGTCCTTGCTATAGAAATTGTCTGCCGGTGTGTGTGTGTGTGTGTGTGTGCGACATTTTCAGCTGCAGAAATTTATTATATCAATTTCCTGCATATTGTGTGTGTGTGTGTGTGCGTAAAGTGTAAATGAATTTGAACTGCCTCTCTCTTTACCCCTCATCATGCTATTACTTGTAGACCCAACACTTGATTGTCCGTCCCGCTCGCTTGTTAAATAATTTAACGCAATTTCTGCAATTACACAGAATCACTTTGCACGATAAATAAAAATGAAGACTGCGCCAAGCTAAAGTTGTTTTCATTTCTTTTTATTTTTTTGTTGGCCAGGCTCAACACCAACACAAAGAGCATGTGTGTAGCTGTATGTGTGTGTGTGTGTATTCCGGAAGTTTGCGTGCGTGCGACAGGCGCCACAGCCAGCGGCTTCTGTGCTGCGACAACGCCAACGAAATAAATTTAAAACGCATAAAAAAAGCAAGAGGAAAAGAGAGGCACAGGATGGTAGGAGGGGGAAGGCAGAGGGAGTCCCTGTCTCATGGTAAAATGTCATCGCATGTAACTACACAATATATATATATACTATACATACATAGATATATAACATATATATATATATTGTACGTATATATAGTATACATTGCGGCGCCATAAAACTCTGGCGAGAATGTTGCATGTGTAATGTCTTTGTGGATAGACAAAGTTACTTGATATGCCCAACATCCTAGAGGACCACTTTCTAGGCAAATATTTTTGTTAACTTTGGGATTTGCTTGGTTTAGATTGAAGTTCTTTCTTGCAATAGATAAAATATCTGCAATCAAAAGAAGAAGAAATTGAATATGACAACATAGGAGCAATAAGAAAAGCCAAGTGTTCAGTTAACTAAGAACTTTTAAAGTCATAAAAATATATATACAAATCTTTCAATTTTAACTTTCCGTTAGATAATAGACTATGGAAATTTTATATTTTAGTCAATGCTTTTTAAAATAAAGTAGATTTTTATGGAAAAGATATAAGTGGCATACAGCAGAAAAGTTTTCATTTGCAAATAATGGGACTTGTTGATTGACTGGAAATACAACAAAATATACCGATTGGATAGAATTGTTGATAATGTTTCTAGAATGAATCATCAATTTCTTAATCCTATTGATTGGATCACAAACATTTAAACACAAAAATTATAACAAAATTGAAATCTTTTTGTACAAGACCAAAGAGGAATGTTTGAATATATTATATTCCTATTCCATCTTCTAAACACTCACTTTTTTTTATATAATTTAATGTCTGAGAAAATGTAGTAAAAGAGTAAACCGTCTGTTATATTGAACATATTTATCATATATACTACCCGATAGGCGATTAGAAGACCTTTAATAGAGTCTTTTTGAATTAAAATATTACCAAAATAAATTAGGCATTGGGTTTGAAATTAACTTTAGGCAAAAGTTAAACCTTTCTTATGCAAAAAATCTTAAAATTTAAATACTTTTACAAACTGTTAATCTTTATAAATGTTTTTCTTAAGCCAATCTCAAAATTAAGACATTTAAAAGGAAACAGCCAAATAGCATATCTAGTCGTGATATTTATCTTCCATAATTAATAATTTATCTTTTTGTTATCTCTAATTTAATCCTAAATCGTTAACCCAAGTGGAAGTCTTTCAATTTTTTAGGTACAAATATTTTTTACCAATTTTTATCCAAGTATAAATCTATTTTTTTTATTTGACAATCTTAATCTAGTCAAATATTTCATTTACATGCTTTCTATATCCTTCTCTTTTTGGTCCAATTAGACAAAATATTTTACCTTCTCTTTCTTTATATGTACAAACATATATAAATTGACTAAACGGTATATAAATATTGACGTAAAGAGAAATAGTTAGAGAAAAGATAAAGGGAAAATCAGTAAAAGCAAAAATTACACAGTCTTTTAAAGGAAAACAAAATTTCTTCACTTTAAAAACAACTTTTTTGACTTCTTTACCAGTCAATTTGTTTTATAGTTTCATTTCTCTTTCCAATAGCATAGTCAAACAAATTTTAAACTTTAAATGCCATTTCAATTAATCTTCTGATGTTTGTTTACACACAAATTGAATTGAATTTGTTTACTGCCAAAAACTGTATGTTTTACTAATTACAGCAAAAGCAAAATTGTCAAAGTGTCTTTTTATGTATTTGTTGCTGCAATAAGGTAAACAAAAAAAAAAAAAAAGAAAAAAAAGGGGAACCAACTAAATGAGTGCACAGCTCATTAAAATGCAGCTGGAAGCAACCAGTCAAGCTGATAGACAATCCGAAAACATAACAAGCAGATACACCACAGTTCTTTGTGCGGTTTAACCTTCTTTGCTTTTGACTAACAATAACACACATACGCAGACAAACACTCATACAACTGTCTCATCAAAGGATCTCATCACGTTTTGTGCTTTCAAAAAAAGAAGAGTATATCAATTCTAAACAAAGGTTAACAGAATAACAAGCTTTGCAATTCCTCTTTTGCTGAGCTTTGACCTTAAAAAAAAAATAAACATCAAAATTAAGCGGATCTAAAAACATTCTTCCTATAGTGTTTATATATTCTTAATCAATGGGAATTGATTTTGTGTAGATACATAGCCGAGATAGCTATTTACTTAGTTAAGTCTATTCGTTCATAGACTTTTTATATCATTTATCGGAATCACCACGGCTGATCACTGACAAATGCTTTTGTTCCAATGTGGCATACAATAGGAACAAATGGAATTAGAACATTGTGAAGTAATCAGCAATTTATTGTATAAGGGATTACTATTGATATTAAAAGCTCATCTATAAAATAACAAATAAGTTAGAAGCAATAAGTTAATTTTAAGTGATTTGTTTATAAGTAAGTAAATAAAAAACACTTATTAAAAAAATTCAATTTGAAAATGTATGTAAAGTATGTAAAGCTGAAAAAAATGAAAGCCCAATATTTAAATAATAAACAGAAACTAAAAAATTGTCATCTTACACTTTATTTGCAATTGGGTAATCATATATTAATAGACTTCTATACTATCTTTAAATGTAGTGATAAGAACCAATAATAAAAAGATCTATCTGGAAGCATTATTGATGCCAAATGAATTGTTTCAATGCTAACAGAATATATTGTTCTGTCTTCTTTTATTTTCTCCTAATTCAAAGCGGTAAATAGTCTGTGAGTAATTGTAAAACTGTTATTAAAAGCAAGCGGATCAAAAGAGAGTTGTGATTGCCATGAACTTCAACCCCTGTTAATTGATAAGACTGTTAACACTGTATGTACTGTTAGCACTGTTAATTTTTTAGCAGTGTTAATTTTGTGAGCACTGTTAGCTTTTTGAGCACTGTTAACATGGTTAACTGTTAGCTCAATTTTTTCGGGTCTCTGTTATTTTGAGTTTATTTACAGCTGTTAATAAACAACAGATCAAAAGTTATGTAATTTTTATGTAATTGCTAACAAACTTGTTTACTATATACACATGGCTTATATATTTTAAGATTATCTGACAGAAATCGTTATGTTTAATGCATTTACTTAAAGTTTTCTAAAGAGTATCTCAACAGTGAGGTTAGCCTTGCCCTTTTTTTTTGGTTTTTGTTTTTTCCGCTTTCGGATTAGTTGATTAGCAGGTAAGCATTAAAAATGTTTCAGAAATAGTTACATTTACATACATTCATGCTAGTGTATATGAATGAACCTAATGAGTAAAAGGTTACATTCAAAAAAAAAAAAAAAGAAATAGCGAAATGTTGAAAGGTTCGTTGCATGTTTCATAAAATGTGTAACCTTCAAATGCCAACATTAGCACGTAGGCAGGTTTAAGGGCAGGGCCAACAGGAAGGTGGTGTAGAAAACATTTTCAAGTTCAAAGTCGATTTAATGCGGAAGTTTATGTCAGCCATGAGGTAAGCAATGTTCAAGGTAAGTAATCTGTGTGACAAGTAGAGGGGAAGGAGGGAGGGAGCAGAAGCATGTAGCATGGTGGGAGTAGATGGATAAAAGGACAGCTACTACGTGAGCTCGATTGAAGTGCATTTGAGTGTAAAGACGACACATGTCGTTTACACACACACACACACAGAAACACCTGCATCTCTACTTTCGTCCTTGTGCACTTGTTGCGGTTGACCACCAGCAGCAGAAGCAGAAGCAGCAGCAGAAGGATTCGCTTTTTATAGACGCAGCTTATCGCATATTTATGCTGATGCAGTTGTGGTCCACCTATAAATCAATAGCAATTACGAGAATTGAGCCTATCTCTGACCTGATATATATGAAGAGAAATGTATATATGAATATGATCTATAGTTTGAAATGCACTTGAATGTTATTTCAATATAGCAGTGGTCATAAATCAAACAAATATTTCAATGTGTGGCCTATTGAAATGCATTTCCTTTTTTAGTTTTTATTTTTTTTTTTGCCAAAAGCTTTTTGTTTGCCTCGTGGCCCAGTGGCAGATGTTTGTGTCTGTGGCAAAGAACTAAACTAAAATGGAATAAAATAAAATAAATGGCATGCATTTTTCATGTGACGCTCGATTTCATTCACACACACACCGCACACTCATTGATAGAAAGTAGAAACAACAACAACAATAACACACACACACACACACACACACACACTTATTGAGGTAGACATGACCAGACATTTATCAGTTGTTCGCATGCATTCAAAGGATACTAATGTACATATTAGTTCAGCTCTGTAAGTGGCTGCCTCTAACCATCTAGTGTCTCTATGCCTTCCTTTCCCTCTCTCTCTCTCTCTCTCTCTTGTTTGTATGTGTGCAGGAAGTCGGGGTAGGGACTGAGACTGGGTGCTATTTTGCACCATTTCCGCTTCATTTCATACGCCATTTTTCTCTATCTTTGCAGCTTGCCAGTGAGTGTTTGCCATGTCCTGTGTAAGGCCTTTTTCATTGGCATGTCCTCGCCTTGCCTCATTCTGCCCCGCCCCTATGCCCTTGTAGTCAGTCCTATGTGTTATGCATGCACAGTTTCCCTTAAGGTCGGTTTGCAATTGTTTTGCCTTTGTTTTGTGCCAGCTTTGCCAATTGCGAATTGCCAGTTTTCTCTCTCTTTATTCCCTGTTTTTTTTCCTGTTTTCATCTCATACCCTGTAGTGTAGCCCGTGGGTCTACTGTGTTCGTCCGAATGTGACTAACAAGCAAAGGAAAGCATTTGCAGTTCTATAACAAAATTATATAAATATTTTGAAGAAGAAGAAGTTGTGCTCTTCTTTTTTTTCAACTTAATCTGTTTGATTGTTTCTCGAGTTGGAAAATTTGTTGTTTTAGCTAGATATATTCAGATATTGACGAGCATATACCAGAGATATTACTTACATATAAAAGATGCTATTCAGGATTCTTACGATATGCGAACTACAAGGAGTATTCTCAACAACCTTTATAATGTCCTCATAAAATCTTTACAAGTTTCTCCTCGTCTTGTTATATTGTCATAGATATCTAGATTTGTAGATAGATTTGTTTTATTTAGATCAATAGATTTTACTGTTCCTAATGGAAATTTCATGTGATCTCTTAGTTTCTTATATGTCTGCATAAAATTCTGTTTTTTTTTTTTCCAACATTTCTGTTAGCACTCACGAAAAGTTGCCCTTCAAAAAATAACTGTTGATATGATAAAGCCCAAGTTAAATTGAATTTAAACAGAAACGCTTTGAAGCTTCCTTCACATTGTTGCGTGTGTAGAGTCACAAGCGGTCCCCAAAGATGGTTTAAGCTAATTTGTAGTGTTTGATTTTCTAAATTATTCATGCCTACACATATCTAACTTGATTTAAAATGTAAGTATGTATATAGAAATTCCAAGTTAAGTGTAAATGAGATTTAAAATAGCTTTGGGTGATAAATTATCGCTGAGAATTTTTATTTTTAAGTAACTCAAACTTTTGTCGTAAGTATGTTAAATATAAATTAACATTACAGAGAAAGCCAAACAGATGAATGGTTATTAACAGAATTTTAGCCTTGCTGTTAAAAGCGTCAGAAAAATTAACAGAAAATGTATGTATGTAACAATAAGGATTAACTGTTAAGAATTTTTTATTGAATGTTTTAAGGACAGCCTTCTAAATTATTACTTTGAAATTATTTAGTAACTATGTATCTCCTAGTAGGAGGTATTTTTTACTATTACTAAAATATGTTGATAAGAATTACTACTTTAATACTAAATTTCTTGGTATATTGGATTAAAATACAAGGCGCTTCATTTTGAGATAACTATAGATACATATTCAATATTTTCTCTATAGTTTTTAAATGTTTGAGCGTACTTTTCTACAGTTGTTTTAATACTGCTTCCATCCTACTTGCTCTTAACATTTCTGTTACACTGCTCTGTTAACGTCAATGTTAATAACAATCTTCGAAGTTTGTTAGCCCTGCCACACAGCTATTACAACTAATTGCAGTTCAAGTTTATTGTTATCCACTTCACTTGTTGGAACTAAAATAATCACAAAGTTGCATTTCGTAATCCATTTTTATGTAATTGCATGTCAATTGCATAATCATTTCTAATTTTTGAGCCAAGCTTGGAATTCCCGATTGCCAATAACTATATTTTATTGCAGCCATAATTTGTTTTAGTTGCAGTTATTATTAGTTTTGGTCTAAATTGCTTATTAATATTCAATTGGCATACAATTCTGTTCAATTATTTACCAAACAAAAGTTTTCCGTTTTCCCTCTTGTTGTTTTGACCACAGAAACAAATTGTAACAATTTTTCCAATAAAACAGGGCAAATAAAAAAAATGTTGCAAATATATTTAAATGCCAGCTTATTTTATGTGTTCTGACGAGGGCGTGAAATAAATAAAATTTCAATGCATATTTCGCAGTCAACAAAATGGAAAAAAAAAAATTGAAATCGAAAACAGAAAGCGATGTGAGGGATTTGTTACTGTTGCGGCTTGTATAACATCAGAATAGCCAAAATACTACAATATGTATATATATGTAGATTTTATATAGTATTTTGGTAGAACAAACAAATGTTAGCCAGTCAGGAATTAGTTGAAATTGTAATTCGATTAATTTCGTGGAATAAATTCAAACGAATTTTTATATTGTTGGTTTTTGTTCTCCAAAATTGCTAAAGGCCACAAGTGTTTACAAATTTAATATTGCTCAATGGGCATTTGTTATTGAAATAAGAGTCGTTCTTTTAAACTCCTGCTTCGTTTCATAGAAAAGGTTAACGTAAAAGTTGAAACCAAGAAACTCAAAAAATAATTAATGATAAAAAAAAATCAATAGTTTTTAAAGTAAACTAAAAGTACACTATGAATAATGAATGTTATAACTTAAGTTTAAAGGTAACAAAACAAGATTTTATTCAGCAACAAATACCATGAATAAGGAATCGAAAAAAGTTTATCCCTTTTCAGACAGAATGATAAGCCGAACAGAACATCAATCAAGATGTTTACTTAACATTGATGGAACAAGCTACACTAACATGCACATATGTATGCTTAAAATGTTACCAGCGCTTGAGATATTTATCAACACTATGTAGCTTTAACATAACAGTAAGAAAAGCGTTAACCTTAACAGACAGAAAAAAGTTTTCTTTAAATTCGAATTAACAGGTGAAATTGAATTCGATAAGCACATTAAAATATTTCCTATGTCATTGAAATTTCAATCGCAATTGGAAAACTTTTTCTATTGTAATATCAGGAAAACTTATAAATTTATGAATAGTGAGAAATACTTAAAGTTTTGTCAAACTTTCAAAGTTCTTTAAAGTACATTAATATATTTAATCTGCACTCCGGACACACGGAAAATGTTGTGAAAATTGTTTAACGTTCTTTTTGGTGTACTCTAATATAATATATGACTGCGAATTGTTGGCTTTTAATTACTTTCAAGTTGCCTGCTTTTGAGTTTGAGACGGGGCACGTGCCTGACTTGTATATGTCTGTATATAGTATTACATGGTACACAAATCGCCCAACCTTGCTATAGACGAACATATTTTCTTTAATGTCATGCCGCATGATAATAAATTTCCGTCTGCAATATCCTGCATTTAAATAACACTTCCTGTACAAGAACGTCTAGGCCAAGGCAGGCATCCGTCGTCCATCGTCCGTCGTCCATACGTCAGGGCGTTGAGACAGTGAAATGAATTTATTTTCAAGCAGCAGCAGCAGCAACAACAGCAGCCAACTGCAATGGGGTCCTTGTTGGTGAGTATACCAGGTCCTTGGCTAGTTGATTTCGCGTTGAATGGCGTGCAAACGCACTTTCCTTCATTACTTTTGCCCCACCCACAGCACCTCTCTCTTTTTTTCTCTATCTCTCTCACTTTCTCCTGGTCGTTTCATCTGTCCGTCTTTCCTTGCCATTTTATGGACTGGTTCTAGGGTTTCTGTTTCTGTGGTTGTTGATTTTGGCCACCGCACGCATAAACAAAAACCAGTACTGAGTGGTGAGTGGTGAAAGAAGAGAGTATGGGGTGGTCTTTGGGATGAGACGTCGGCCATCTTTTACCACACAATAAAAATTTATGAGCCGTATGCGTGTGCAGCCAGCCAGCCCTTTTTTGCCTCTCAAAGTTGTCGCACAACATTTTCCAAAGGCTCGCATAAATTTTATATGCCACACAACTTGACATGCTTTTTGCACACAGCTTTTTCATTTCCCCACCTTTTCCAATTCCATACCAACTATACTCTTCCCTTCTTCTTAAATCCCTTGTGTCTTCTTTCCACTGTTTGTTGTCATTTGCCGCCCTGGTCCCGTGGGTTGGTTTTTGCTGCAGGTAATGCAACTCTATAAAATTCCTTTAGCCTTCTCGCTCCTTTCATGCATTATGCATCAAGCAGTTGCAACTTGTTCCGACTGCAGCCACTTTAAGTAGCCAGCACCCTCAATCAATTAGTCACACACAATGTGTAAGAGAGAGAGTGGGAAAAAACAAACGACAGAGAAAGCAAAACGAATGCCGTCTCTTATAATTTCATGCACTTTAAGCATTTATATATATTTTTTTTTATTAAAGCCGCTTCTCTCGCATCTGTTGAGATGATTTTGATGATTTTATGCCTTGGCGCACAAGTTACAGAAGTGAAAACGAAAAGTCACTATAGACAACGACTTGAAAATACCCTATAAGTAAGTCTTAATAAAAAAGGAAAATTCACCTCAGACAAAATTTAAAACCTTTAGTGTTCTAATCTTCGAGATTCATTCTTTTTATATCTTCTATATACCTTTCCATATCCATTCTACTATTTGTACGCACTCTTTTCATTTCAGAGTATATCAAAATGAAAAAAAAAAACCGTAAACGAAATACGAGAAGAAAAGATTTGTGTGTCGGCCACGTGTGCGACGTGATTTCTTTCTCATGCAAATAAACGTGTAACAAATGCGCTTGAAGCACTTGAAGGAGTTGCAAAACAGGTAACATCGACTCGTCAGACAGACATTTCAGCCATTCGATCGATGAACATGTATGTGTAGGTATATTCCTTTATACATTCTATACATAGATGCAAAAGCGAAAGCATATACACATATTATAATAAAATAGCTAAATAACCGATGCAGAAACCTAAGCTTATTTTGTTCAAATAGTTAATAAAATACAACTTAGTGACACTTCATGAAACATTTCTGCATTGCAAATTGATTGAGTGTGGTATGCACATATGGTGATAACTTGAATTGTTTGCTTAAAAAAAAACGTCGGGGTCACCATTTATTTTATATTTATATATATGTGTGTATATTAGTTTGAAATATTGGTTATCTCAAAAAGTTAGACTAACTTTGTGGTTGTTTTTTATATATTTCCATATTTAAAATGAATTTGTTTTGAAACCGTCGGGGTCACCAATTGGGATAAAATATATTTTTAAAGCAAATGAAATCAAATGAAATTTTATTTGCTGTTACTGCTAAGGAACTGATTTATTTCGATAATTTAGCCTACTACTAGGACTAATTTTTCTATACTCATATAAAAATATAAAATCAATGTTCCCTACAAATTTCATTAAGCTTCCATTTAGGCTAACTTTCCTTGAGCAAAACATTTAAGTTTCTTAATTAACCTTGCCAACAAAAAACTGTGCCTTTAATTTCAATTTAAGTCCTGGTTAAGGGCCTCTTTAAAAACATTTGGCGAATTTCGGCAAATGGGCAAAAATTTAATGGGTTAATTCCCCATTTATTTAGCTCATTTGACCTAAGAGACAAAGGACAGACAGATTGAGATGCAGACGCAAACACAGAGCTGTTAAGCCACATGTACCGCAGTCAGTCAGAACACCACCAGCCAATGCCATTGCCATCGTCATCGTTGTCGTCATCATCGTCGTCAGTCATCGTCAACAGACTCACCCACAGCACCACCGCAACCACTTCACACAACTTGACGCGCTTTCAACTGGCTTTCACTCAGTGGGTGCCCCTGTTCTGTTTTGAGTCTTGGTCCTGGTCCTGGCCAGGGCTTTGATTAAAAATTTATTAATATTAAACTTTGTGCACGCAGATACAACAAAAAAACAAAAAAAAAACCAATAACCAGCAACAACAACAGCAACATCAACCAACTAGCAGCAGCTACTTTGCATAATTGCAAAAATAATAATCGACACAAACCGTCAACCATCATCATCAAGAGAAAATCCTAGCAGGAGATGTAGGTAGAAGCAGAATTGGGAGAGATGAAGGGAGATGTACGTGGCGGCTTAAATGAAGTTGTTAATATTAATGAGGAAATTTTTGCGTCAGAGTCATGTTTGATTTTCATTCTGTTATTAATCAGCTTTTAATGTATTTAATTAAGTTTTCCCAATGCCAAGCTAAATATGTTGAAAATTTAATAAACCTAACCTCCGGTTCCCCTCCCATATCCCCAATAATACTCTCACTCCTACCTACTATGTTTCCCAATCCCGTGACGGTATACCATGCTTGTGCGGGCTAATAATCATTATTATTGAAAATAGCAATCCAACAGATTAAGCAATAGCCATAGCTGAGGACTTTATGCCCTCGGGGCTAGCGAATATTATTACCATAGCTTCCAGAGCAGAGGAAAGTGAAAAAAATCACTACATAGCTTAGGTCAATTGCTCGAATTTGAGATGCCCTCTCACAAATAAAGATATATTGAATAAACGAATTCAATTGTAATATGTTTTTTCTCCTATGCCAAGTCCTACTTACTTTTTGACATTTAAACATTACATCAAGGAAAAAATGATGAATTTAAATTGGAAGGCCAAAAGTCAATAGATATTCTCTTTTGCCTATATTCTTTCCTTTTTTTAACTCATTAAAGTAATTATTCTTAATATTAAAGTAAAAGTTAGTTCCAAAAGCTTAATCTCTTCAGGTGTACCTTGATCATCATGCTTTTCACAATATGATGGCAACTCTAGCTTTAAAGTGTGGCAACGCTCACCCACAATGAAAAATATATCGATAAAAATCATTAGAAATGTTTAGAATTGCTTTACATACATAGGGTTGCCCTTAAAGGATTTAGACATTATTTATGAAATAGATAAAGTTCATCATACATCGTCTTTACTTTTATTCACATAGCACAATCAGGGTCAAGTTAATAGACAAGGTTTTTGGATAAAACTTAGGATAGATTAAAAATTTAACAATGCTATATTTGAATTAATATTTAAATTCCTAAACATTGACCTACAACATCAAAATGACAAACAAAGTTGATGGCTTCAAAGTTGTAAGGCTTTAGGCAAACAGAAAGATTGAGGATATATGTACTCAACTGATCAATAACCTATACTTTAATTGACCTTTCTTCAATTGTAATTTTGATATGCCCATTTCTTCAATTGATATAGGGTATGAAAAACTTTTATCGACATTTAAAGCAGAGGCAAAACTTTGCCCAGTTGCCCTAAGAAACGAAAAACGAGAAGGGAAAAGTTTCCTTATGTTTTATACTTTTTCTCTGCTTTTTTTTTTATTTATTTTTTTGTTTCGTTGCTTCATCGAAAAAAATTTGTTTTTTCAATTTGTTATTGGGGAATTTTTATATTGCAAAGTTTTTTTTATTTATTTATTTATTTTTGTTTTTTGTTGACCCTCTCCTTGGTCAGTTTTCATTGCCACATATAGCCCTTACTTCACGTCCTTTTATGTCTGACACTAACATATTGGTGGCTCCATTGCAGCATTAGCAGCAGCACTAGTAAAGCGAGGAGGAGGAGGAGTGGGTGCAGATGCCACAGCAGCTGGCCAGTCTCGATCATGGACAGTCACTTGTCATCTTGAGTGCTCGCTCATTTGTCTGCACGGCTTGGAAATTTGCACTTTATTTACGCAACATGCTGCCATTCCCTGGCTAGCCCGGCTCTACTTCTGTGACCCCGGCCCCATGGGTTAAGCTTTTGCTTGGATGAGCTACGCATTCAATTTTTCATCATTTGGGGAAGCACGGGGGTCTGAAATACCCAGTTTATCTTTTGATTTGTGTTTGGCTTCACTGGCCTCCGCCTGGTTTTTTTTTGTCTCGGTTTTTGTTTTTGGTTTTTTTTTCTTTCTTTTTTTTTTTGTTGCTTCATTCTCTCTTTCAAGTGTTTACAAGTGAATTGCTGTCTTGCCTGTTATGCTTTTCCTGGATTCCTTTCATATTGCCTCTTTGTCTCTCTCTTTCTTTCACACTCTGTGTGCGTATTCTTCTGTTTTTCTTTTTCATATCTTTTCATTTTTTCTTTGTTTTTTGGTGTTTTGTCAGGAAAACCCCAAATGACTCGAACTGAGTTGAGCTTCCGGCTATTTTGCAGCTTGTTAGCTTTGAACGTTCCAAATTGAATCGTCGAGGTGTGAAGAACATGGCCAAGAGCCATAGGTATCACATATATATATATACCTATATATATACGGCCGTTTACTCATTTGCATTCGATTGAAATTGAAAACTTTGCCCATTTCAGCAGACAGTTTAAAGCATAGCTCAAGGGCAACTATCTTATTTATATTGCACAATTTGGGCGTTGAGCCAAGCTGTCGAAGCTGCCAAATCGAAAAAAGTAAAAGATAAAGAGAAAAAAAAACAAAATTAAAGACGCGATCCGTTTGCCATTGCCGTTTTTTTTTATTTCCATACCCTTGCAAAAGGGTATTGTAGATTTCTTTAAGATGTTTAGAAGCAAATTTCATTTGCAAAGGAAAATTACCGATTTGTGTAGCATACTTATTAGGGCTCTATGTTGAAAAAGGATTTTAAAGCATTTAAAATTATATTTAAGCATTGAAAAGTTTATGCATGGGTTAGGTAGTCACAACGAAAAGAAAAAAAAATTGTATAGCATACTTATATGGGCATTTCTGTTAGATAAGAAATTTCTTTAATTTTTATTGTTGATATAGTCTTAAGGTTAAGCAGTTGTTTATTTGCTCTTTTTTTTACATTTATTGCATAAGTCCAAATATTAAATAAGTTTTTATTATAAACTATTATGTATTAATATTTTTTAAATTGTTATATAATTTCATTATAATTGCAGAAAATTCATTGAAATCAAATCAACATTTAAAATAGTTTACATGGGAATAATTTTAAGAGTATAGAAACTATAGTACTAAGGCACACATTTATTGCTTTTGGTTTGGTTTTATTTTTTTCTTCTCCCTTTTCACTTTATTTACTTATTTAATGTGTGCGCTCAAGTTGACACTGGCGATAGCAATACTAGCTTCTCTTCCCCTCTACTTCTGCCTCATGCAATTGCTTCTGCCACTACTGGCGCCGACCACTCGTAAAACCTAACGTTGCAGCCAAAGGAAATTGGTTAAAGCAATGGGTGGGCGATGCGAAAAGCAGGTGGGTGGATGTTGACAATTTGGCCTAGTTACCCAACTTGATTTTTCAAAATCGACATGTACCCATGGCCTTGCCATTATTTTGCAGCTATCAGGAACGGATTGGCATAAGTAAGGGTAAAGCTAAAAGTCTACCACAACGACAAAATGCCGCTCCTGTAATAAGAGTAAATAGGGGAGAAATGGACAAAACAATTAAGGAATCGCAACCGGAAAGTCACGAAATTCAATTTAAGAAAAGTTTACCCAAAGATTTTTGCTATCTGAGAATATATTTTACTTTAGTCTACAAATACATTTGTTTGCAACTTGTACTTGTTTATATATATTTTGTTTATATATTTTATTGTTATATTTGGGCTTATGTTTAATATATGTATATAAACGTTTGCATTCTGTATCTATTTATGGTTAAACGTATACTATATATATAATATATATGTATATTATTTAATTTAAATTGCTAAATTTCTGTTTGTTTGGATATTTAAGCTCTCTTTATTTTTTCCTGAATTGTTATATTTTTTAATATATATTATATAATATATAAATATTTATTCGTGCTGGAATTTTATTTCTTAAACACTGAAAATTAATCTTTTTTTAAATAAACAAGGAAAAATATAAATAAATGTTGTAGAAAACAAATTGAGTTAAAAAGTGTTTTAATAACTAAAAAATAATCTTTGAAAACAAGAAAATAGAATACTTACTTGGCAAGAAAGTGGCAAGAACATTTGTTTATTGTTCTTTCCATCTAGCAAAATAAAAAGTAAAAACTTAACAAGTCAATTTTTTCTTGAAGTACTTTTATCAAAAGGTTCTTTAAATGTGTAAAAAGGACCAAACCTTTGATACTAATAGCAAAGAATCATTAAGTTAGTTAACTTACCTGAACTAGATTAATTAAATAGATATTTTGTTTCTTAATCAAATGTGTCTTTTATTTTGTAAAGAAAAAACGAAACCATTTGGAGTAAATATGCAAATATATATCTTAAAAGATTTAATTGTCTTAATAAACAAATTTAGAACCAAATCAAACTATTTATTGAAAAGACAATATATAATACATACTCCTAGTTCTGTTAACCAAGGCGGAAAAAAATTTCATCTAACATTGTTCCTTTCATTGTTTAGAAATCCTTTCTTTTATGTATGTATATTTAGTCACAGATATTTTATATTGTAAAATAAACGAATCCAAAGTCAAATGATTCACTTATCTTGCTGATTCCCTCCTAGTTTGTAGTCCGCTCCTGTTTGTTTTAATAGTTGGTGATGCTGTGTGCAGCACTTAAAGTTTTATTGAACAGTTGAATTCAACTTCATAGTTTTTGCACTTGCTATCTTCTATCTTTAACTATTTTTTTTTCTCTAGATAGATCCGCATGCAATTGTCGCTTTAGTGCATTCTATGAAGTTTTAATAGAAGGTAGAGTAGAATGCAAAATCCAAACCAAGGTACCACTTGGGACCAACAAATGGCAGCATGATGTGCAAATTGTAAGCCAAAGCAGCCACAATAGCAATGAATGTGTTGTCCTTAAACTATTGTGTTTGTATGTATGTATGCATATATGTATGTGGGAGTGTGCACTTGTAAACGAGGTGTGTTTGGCATGTATTAAATGTTTTCTACTTTTTGGGTCACAGCCAGAAGGATCTAATTTTATGGCCAGCTCTCGCAAAAAGACAAACAAAAAAAAAATTACAATGCAAGCAGGCGCCTTGCCTGGCATTTTATGCGCTAAACAATGGACACCAGGCGCACATGCATATATACATAGAAAAAATAAACACATACCCACACACACACACACACATACTCATACATACATATATAGACAGCAGCGAAGCCATAATAAATGAAAAGCAAACTTGTGGCTTGACATTGATGAATGCACGATGAGATTTATGCTCTCTGCTCTGCCTAGTAGGACTACGAGTATGTGCTGCCAGTCACTTACATACACAGACACACACACCCTCTTATACACACTTGCTGGCTGCTTGTCTATCTGTCTGTCTTTCTGTCTGACTGAAATAAATGTTAAGTATACGCATAATAAGAGCCCACAGTGGGCTAGTGTTGTAACTGTTGTCTCTCTCCCTCAATGTGGGTCCATGTATCTCTGCGTATCTCACTCGGTGTCTGTTTGTCTGTGTATGTGTATGTGTGCGTGTATGTGTATGTGCTTTGCTCATTTACGCACTTTAAGTCGCTGGCTCAACACATGTCTCTGTGTTTGTGTGGATATTTGTTGTTACTGTGTTTACCTGGCCGACCTCGGTGCCTCGGCTGTGGGAATCAACTAAAGTAAACCAACTCTCAGACACTACACACTCTGAAACTACCCCAAGTTGACCTCCTAGCCCACCTCTGCCCCCCTTCCATCTCTTTTTCTTTGGTATTCCCCAAAGGAGGGTAACCAGTTTTATGCTTTTTTTACTTTTTCATCAAATAAAGGGTCTTATGCTTGCCAAAGAATTTGATTAATATGTGAATTTTTATAAACAAGCGAACTTTTAGATGAATAGAATATAGAATTACTCTAGATGATGTTAACTTCTCCAAAAATATGAAGAATTATTTGAATATATCTCTAATAGTTGGTTAAGCTTTTGGTTTTAATTAAGAAATTACCTTGATTGAAATAAAAAAAAAAAAAGAAAAAGGTTCCTTACATTAGAAAAAACACATACTGAGACAGAATGCCTATAAAAATATAGGTAATAACTCACAACCTTACTTGTGTTTAGATCTAAGTTTAGGTTTTGTTTGATTTTATATCAGCTATTGCTTAATTTAATATAATATAATCCTTATTATAATCATCCATATTTTATATTTTGTTGATCTTCCTTTCGTAACCTAACTTATCTGCCTTGCTTGCCACCTCGTTATCTTCTTGTATCATGGCTGGCTCTCCAGAGTTGCCATACCATTTTCACATATATAAGTTATGTTTTTTTAACAAAACAAAGAGAAATTCTTCCAGTCAAAATCTGACGAATCTTAGAAAAAAGCTAGATAAATTATCATAGATATCTCATGCTTAAGTCTAATGAAGGCTAGTTTAGTTACTTAAGTTTAATTTGGTATATATTCTAAGAAAATACCTAATTAAACTCTAATTACTGACTTTAAATTATATTTAAGAAAACTATTACGATAATATCTTGATTAAGTAAGAGCATTTTCAATAGCTTGTCATTGAAGAATTTAAAAATCCAAATCCTTTCCTCCCTACTTGTTGGCACATTTTCTGTCTGTGTTGTGCACACGGCAATGGCGCTTTTATTTTTAATTGTTTGTTTATTTGCTCGATGTGGCCACTGGCGATGACGATGACGCCGACGATGAGGACAACAACAGCAACAGAAAGGACGACAAAGACGAGAATGTGAATGAGGGGGGAATAGTGTGTTGTTGTCTTCTTGGCTTTTGGACAAACATTTGCATAGCTTAGTGGCTATGCTTTTCGTTGCTCTACCATCCTTATTATACTATCTTTATCTCGCTCTCTATTGCTATTGCCATCTCTATCTTCATTTTAGTATTGTTTTTGCTGTCCAGGTGCAACTGTTGCTTAAGCACTTGACTCGACAGTTTTAATCACATTATTATGCCATGCACTCGAACTGCAAATTGTTTGTCTAGGGCAGACTGAATGTCAAATGCCATGACCCTGGCCTTGAACCACAATATAACTTTGACTGCATTGTTTTCATCAGTTTCAGAGTCAGTTTCAATTTGGAATTTATGACTGAAAAAAAAGTTAAAGTCGAGCTATGCATACATATACACCGATGTATATATACATATATATGCTTATACAGGTATATATAATTGATGTTCAGCAGTTTATATTTACCTGGCCAGAGCAATTAACGCAGCCACAGTAATTATATGTTGTAGCTGTAGTAGCATATATGCATCTTGAGAGTGGAAAAAAATTAATTAAAATGCAATTAAAGTGGCAGCTGCCTGCACACACTTAAACTTGTTTCTTTCTGATGGTTTATTTTATGAAATGGCAGACTTAAGTGCTAGTTGGTACCCGAGTAAAAACGGGCAAAAATTACGCTCCCAAGTGGTACGTACTACCACGACTACTACTACTACTACTCGTCTACTCATTGCGTATACGCAGTGTATGCCAGTTGAAAGTTTTGCAACATTTATTTGCATTACTCCCCCCTCCATCTACCCATTCCACCCTTCCATCTTATTTTCCCAACTGAGTTTTTGGTTTCTGAGTGAGTGGGGAGTGAGTGTGCACTTTGTCTAATTGATTATGCTTGAAAAGAAAGCTAAATCATAAAAAGAAGTCGAGTAATAAAAAGCAAACGAACGAGTTTACTTAGCTTTAATTGCACCTACAAAATTCAATAAGTGAATTCTTTTTAGGCAAATAACTTGACTGGCTTACACATACACCACACACACACATCATACGCACAAAAAAGGGTTTTACGCTTTGGCTTCCATCATAAACAGACTGTCCTATTGAGTGGCAAAGAAAGAGAAAAATGGGTTAACGAAAAAAAAGAGGAAGAACCAACCCGTTGGTAGGAGGCAAAGTCATCCTTTTATGAGGCATGCCAGTCACTTCAGTCAGAGTCAGCAGTTAGTAGTCAGTCGACTCCCTCTTCTCTGCTCTGTTTTGGCATTTTGCCTTTTGTGCTATTATTAAAACGTTGGCTTTTTTTTCAACTGCTCAATCAGGGACATCCCATTGAAGGGGGAAAAACTCTAAGACTCTTGGCTTGTCCAAAGAGTTTGATTTCATCTTTTAAAGTGGATTGTTATTGCGTTTGAAATATTGGCATTTATGTTATTGAATTTGTTTTAATAGGTAAGACCACTTCTCTATTTTTAACTAGATGTATTTATGTTTAGAAATGTAGAAAATATTTTGTATTGATTTATTTTAGCTTTTGTTGTGTCTCTCGTTATTTCTGTTTGTCTTTTCTGTTAATTGCTTAACAAATGCCTTTGTTGCTTGTATAATGTTAAGTTAAGTTACTGTTATGCACTAATGTTCTGTTAATTGCTTATGCTCTGTTATGTTACGAATCAATGGTCTGTTAATTGCTTATGCTCTGTTAAATTCTAGTGTTAGTCAGCGTATGTAATTGCGCTGTAATAAACGAAACATTTTAAACTGGTTATTCTAACACAGAACAAATATTTACTTATTTTTAAATGAAACATTTAAATATTTTGATATCCAATTAAAATTAATAAAATAACCTTCTCAAAAAGTATAAATCTACTTCTTAAATTATCAATGCAACAGAAATAAAAGCAATTGAAATTTGTTCTATAAAGAAAAGCCATTTAGCTTATTTTATAAACTTAATATGATTAATATAAATTGATTTTTTAACTTTTAGCTTAATTATCGATAGATTCTTTGTATTTCTAAAATCTTGCAGTAAAATTTGGTCATTTTAGCACTTCTGAACTTCCTTGTTTGTGTTTAATGAATTGTTTTTGTACTTGTATATCTAAAAGATATAATATTAATAACCTTAACATTTATAAGATAGGAAAAGATATGGGATAATGGATTTAATAATCAAATCAAAATCAGATTAGATGGCTTACAGTATTCAGTAAACAAGTTGCAAAAGTTTTACCATTGGTTGCACCTTTCCAGTTTAACTTTTGCCTACGTCCATGGTAACTTTTTCGTGCTTCTTTTTTATATGCAAACATGCCTTATGTCTTCTTTTTCTTCTCATGTGTATTATATAGATAAATGTATATATATATATATATATATATATATGTATATATATATATAAACATTATGAGTGCGCGTATTCTGTGCGTAAACAATTCGAGTTTTGAGTTTTCCTTTTCTTTATTATTCTTCTTTCTTTTTTTTTTGATTTTTTGTTGGTTTGGCTCTAGGGAAATTTTTGTTGTTGTTGTTGTTGGTTTTTTTTTGTTGGTTGGTTGGTTAAGGCTTCGTTTGATTATGGCTTATGTGGCCATTGGGAGTGACTTCCTTTTCTTTTCTTTTCTGGTTTGAATGTGCACTTATTTTGGGCAAAAAGCAATGGATCAACTTTGACTTTAAACTGGTCGAAATAAAAATGTGGACGATATCCCCCCTCGTTTCATTTTTGTTTTCGTTTTCCTTCTATTCAGGGTGCAAATGTATGCAATTAAAAACATTTTTGAAATTGCTGAAACTTTGGCAAATATTTAAACACTTGAACATTTTGACAGTCAGCAGAAAAAGGTAAAAAACAAAAACAAAAAAAAAGGGGACCCAACGGCGACATCTTGGAATGTGTTTTGCACCTTATTACGCTTGAGTGTGTGTTGGTGTGTGTGTATGTAAGAGAGAGAGGGAAAGAGAGAGAGAGAGTGGTGTGCAGGTCGCTTCCCACGGGCCATAAAACGCAATAATAACGCACATGAAGCATATTTTACACATGTCTTTGTCGCATTTATCACAATCAGCACATGGAGAAGGCTTTTTGGTCCTTGCTCCCTGCTTCACACCTAACACAGGACCTTCCCTGTTGCCCTCATTCCGTTTTGCCACTCCTTGTGCAATAGCAGCACACGCTTCTTCTTAAAAATACTTAAGCAAACACGTCGCATTTTGTGAACTTTTATTACATTTTTTCTTCATTCGACAAGAAATGTTTTTGCCAATTGTTTAGACTCTCCCTTTCCGCAACACACACACACACACACACACTCACTCACACATACACATACTGTGTGTGCCTTCTTCTTTAATGTGGCAAAGTTTTTAATAACTTGGCCTGTTTCATGCACAGGTGAATAATAAACATGTTGACAGTCATAATGTGCTTACCAGGCCGTGGCAACATGTGTTGACAACCCAATGGTGGGAGAGGGGGGTTAAGAGGGATGAGCACAGGTATAAAGGTTAGAACATTGGATAAGGGGAATGCGGTGGCATGTCAATAATCAAATGCACAGGTGACAGATAAAAAGCATATTACAATTTTCTCTCATAGATTGTGGCTTAACCAAAGATAACATTGTTAACATTATATGGCTTAAGAGATGCCCATAAAGAGGCAGAGGGTTTTATGTTGATTTGCTTAAAAAATTATACTTAAACATTTAATATTCCAATAGAAGTTTTCAGATAGCAATGTGGTTTTTAAATACTTTTTAAAAAGTAATGTTTTAAAATGAAAACTAAAATATTTACATTCATTTATATAGTTTTTTGCTTATATGAAAGTTGTAAGCCAAAATATTAACACAAGGAAAGTTATTATAGTTTTTATTATATAATTGTAATTATATATGTATATTGTATTTACATTTTGATGGAAAGCATTATAGCTATTATAATAAGGTAATGCGAATGCATTTCAATTATTGCATATGGTCATTAATTACATTTTAAGTACTGCAACTTTTAGTTTTCTAAATTCCATAGGGATTGGTTGTCTTGAAGACGTTCACTCAAAATATTTTCAAAATTTGGTGTGATCCTCTAACACCCAGTGAACAAAGGTATTTCAATTATGAATAGTCGCCATTTTTATACCTTTGCTAAAAAGGTATATTCATTTTGGTTAGAAGTTTGCAACGCATAGAAGAAAGCATCTCCGACTATATAAAGTATATATATTCTTGATCAGCACGATGAACTGAGTTGATATAGCCTTGTCCGTCTGTCTACAGATCTAAAATTTTGCACCTAGCCTTCTTTTTTCTGCAGGCATCGTACATCTCGGAATCATTCCGATCGGTTGACTATATCATATAGCTCCCATAGGAACGATCGGTCATGAATATGGATTTCGAGCAATAACTTGGTTGTTTTAAAAGCGATTATCACTAAATTTGGTATTTATGAGTTTTATATATTTTTTCACATATCTGGCAAGTTTCATCAGAATCGGTGTACTATATCATTTAGTTTCCATAGGAACGATCGGACAGAAAATTGGTTTTAGATGAAAATCTTGGTTATTTTAACAGCGAATCTCTCGAAATTTGGTTTATGTAGGCTTGGTATATATAAAAATGTGTCTGTTGAGTTTTAACAGAATCGCCCGACTATATGGTATAGCTCCTATAGGAACAATCGGAGGAAAAAAAAAAATTTTTTTTATTCAAAAGTTTTTTTTTTTGGATGATTAGTTTTATATACTTTCTTATGATTCTGGTTATTTATATGTAGTGAAAAAGGACAGTTTTCAAAGGTGTCTGATCTTCGGCATCGCCGAACAAATTTCATTTCCATTCGCATTTTATTCTATGTGCAACGCTTCTTTGACTGCTTTTAAGTTATCAGTTATCTTGGGTGAAATTTTTGAAAGATCCATAATTTAATATGAATTGACGTTTATTGTAAATATAATTTAATCCAGAAATATTTAAAGTTATCTCATAAATCGATTAGCTTTTAAATAAATTGCTTTCATTGAACAATTTCTCTGCTTAATTGGAAACATTTTTCTAAGAATAAAATTTATTATTTCGAAACTATAAATATAATACAACTGTAAATATAATATATTCAATATTTTAAACTATTCTACCTCATCTGGGACGTTGCTAAATACGTAAAATCTTAATCACTTTTGCAATTTTATTTATCTCTTTTAAGAAAAAAATATAATAAATTCTTAACTTCTAAGTGCTTTATGACAAATGTCAATAAAAAATAATTTAATTGTGTAAAATCTTTTAGTCGATAAATTTATGACTTACTATATTGACAGTGGCCAACACTATTATAACAAAAATCCAAGAAACATTTAAGCAATTGGTTAGTATCTTAGAGTCATTACTTTTCATTTAATTCCTTTTCATAGAAGCAATATGAACTATTTTTTATTACTAATAATTTAATTTAAAGTGCTTTCGGTGTCCGAAAAATTTCTAAAAACTGTTTTGTATTAATAAATTAACTCCACAAAAAACTTTTTTTTATAAATTTGTCACAACTCCTCCAATTTTCGTCTAAGAGTTTTATTTTATATATTTTTATTACAAAGTGAAACTTAATCTTGCAGGAAAGAAGGATGTTCTTCTGCATTTAGGGATTAAGATTTCAATTAAAGAGTAATGTGGAGTAGAAAGATGCATAAATTGTTATCCTTATTTATAACACTTATCGCTTCATTCATCATTATTTTTTTATTTCAATTTCCATTTTAAATCACAATCTAACTGAAGACAAAGGTGGAGCATTGAATAATCCTAGTCCCAGCAAATTTTGAAAAAGTAGAAAAAGTTTTGTTTATTTTTAAGCAGTTCTAGACTAAAACACTAAATAACTAAACTAAGTCTGCATAGATCTTTCTTTCACAAATATAACGTTTAGAAGCTATTCTAAATTATTCTTCTAAGCTCTATTCTTCTACCAAAAACGTCTAAGCAAGATTCTAAAGATTACTCTCATTCATATTTCATCCACTTCTACATGCAGAAACTCTTTTCAAACCTATTTTTTTTACAGAAAATTATATAATTTAGTTATTCAATGCACATTCCTTCATCCTGTCAAACTGCATGCTAACTATTAGTTTGAGTGATTAGTTTAAACGTTTAAAAGCCAGAGCGAGAAAACTATGTCAATTTGAATTAAGCTGTTTTGGAAGATACATATGTATGATAGTTGCAAACATATACATTGATAGATGATGGCACACTAAGTTGGTAACATCTGTTTCTACAATATGTCAAAGAGAGGCATATCCTCTCAGTTAGGATATAATGGAGATGCATCAAAGAGAAGAGAAGAAAATGTCAGTTTCCTTCTGCAAACATGCAATTGCCCTCAAAAACTGTCCGAATTGAATTGCATTCCATGCAAAGGCACGTACTCACACCCATACACACACCCATACACACACACATACACTTACATATACAGTTAGATAGGGAAACATTGCTCATACGCAACGAGGTCGCTGAGAATAAACGCAATTGCAATGGGTTTGAAATAGAATCACTGGAAATAGTGTTTTGGTATGGGTATAGAAAAATCTGTACCGTTACCCATTTCATAGAAGATTGGCAGCCAGAGATTGATTAGTTGTGTTGTTGGCTATGCCGTACGCGCCCAGGACAAAAAGGTTGGGCAAAAACAAAAGAGAGAAATAAAATGAAAAAAATAGAATGAATCGGCGGTATATATGCGTATAGCAAAAGCACTTCGAACGCGTAAAGCAATTAACACGCAATTACCATTTCCACTTTGGCATGTCACCAGTGTTGACATTTCACACGATTCATTTTCCTGGTCCCGGTGCCCTGCCTCTCCCCCCCCCCCCATACCTTTTTTTCACTCCACAATACTTGCCATGTGCGTTAGTGTAATTGGCAATGTGGCTGCGTGTGAAAACGTTGCGGCCAACAAAACGAGTGAAAAAGACAAAAAAAAAGAAAGAAAAGGAAAAAAAGAAGAGAAATAAATGATAGAAGGAAAATGGGAAACGTTTTCGGGCTATACATACATATAAACAAGTGTATGTCTGTATGGGTAAGTTGCTTTGGGTGTAAAGCTATATGTCAAACTGAACAGATAACAAATGACAGCACACACTTTATTCTATCCAAGTGAGAGAATGCCATTTTTTTTATTGCCACGTGGAGTTTGCATAAGGCAAATGAGGAGAAGGAGGAGAAGGAGTAGCAAGAAGTAGATGGCAAAGAAAGTCTGGTAGTAAGGGAGGGGGGGAGGTTTGTTGTCTGAGTTTAGGTTGGACAAAGTGAAATCACTCAAATTGTCACTTGGTTAATAATTAACATTAATGAGCAAAACACAGACACACAGACAGACACAAAAGGCGAAACGCATCTCTGACACTTGGCAGTTTGTTCTTTTATCTCCCCCCCTTAAACTCCTTATTTGTATATGTGTTTTATTTTATGTTGTGCGTGTGTGGCATGGCATTATCATGCCACATCATCATCATAGTCTTCTTCTTTATATCATTAGAATGTTTGCATTTTAATTAATTTGTTTACTCGCAGCCAAAATCGACGCATAATTAACACAAATGTCTTTAAGCTTGCCTTTTATATCAACTACATCCCCCCCCTTTCCCTTGGCCAAGCAATAAACAAAATCAAAGTTTAACATTGACATTGAATTCTAAAAGTTCACCTGCTTTTGGCCCTGTCCCTGACCCTGGCCATAGACATTTTTACCTTGCCTAGCCTCTATCTGGTTCTTTTTTCGGGGTCATAAATTTGGTTTTTCTTATTCTACCCCTAACATATACATACATATGTATATACAAGGGTTGTTGTTGTTATTGCTGTTGCTGTTGTTGTAGTTGTAGTTGTAGTTTTTGTGGTTTGAGGTTAAGGTAGGTAGGTTTGTTGGCCATGCGTTTTATCAGCCATAGTTGTGGCAGGTCATAAAAACGCGTAAAGTTTGTTGCCTCCATAAAACATGGTCGAAAGTTATAAAGTAAAATAGTTTCGATTCTACCAAAAGTGGAATAAAATTGTACTTTTGAAGGTAAATGGCAAAGAGGTTGTTCTTTTTTCTCCCCCCCTCTTGTAAATGTAATCCATGTCAAAAGTTTAAACAAAGTTAATAAAATTTATTGCATATTATATTCAAGTCTTTGATTTGTTTTCTTTTGGCAATGAAAATGTTGTCCAAATTATTAGAAACTTGGCTTAAAGTTAAGGGGGGAAATGGAATTTTCGATTTTAAGCTTTTATTTAACATAGTTTTATTCTCTTCTAATTTTTCTTTTATTCTTATAAAAATAAACCTGCTGCTAAGTATCTAAGTACATAAAGGGTTTACACCTTCTGTTAAGTTAGTTTTAAATGCTTTTATTTTAGTCAATAAAACTTCAAGTGAAATGCCATAAAAGTTTAGTTTTGATAATTTCGGGCATTAGTTTTGTTAATCCCTTTGTCCTGTGTGTGTGTGTGAGTGTTTGTGCCATTAAATTTTGATATATGCTGCAGACAGATAGAAAGAGCAGAGGCAGAAATCTTTTGCTTCTCTTCCCGCCTGCTCTCTTTCTCTTTGGTTCTGAGGTGGGGCTGCAATTTACGAGCTTTGCTTTTTGGCTATTTTTACATTTTGTAAAACAAACACGTTTCCATTAAAAAGTCTGCGTTTGATGGCAAGACAAATGTGGGCGATGATGAAAGGCAGCAATAGCAGCAGCAGCAGCAGCAATGGCATTGGCAACATCAGGCTATGTTGTCAATAGGCGTGGCACATGCGGCCTCTTCAAGGTCATTTGGCTTGAGAGTTTTGCCAAATTAAAGAAGCCAAAACAAGGGAAAGAAGGGGGTTAAAAGATAGAAAGAGAGAGAAAGAGAGAGAGAGCAAAAAACACTTTTTGCATTTTTGATATGCTGTCAACGTGTGCATTGCCTTATGTTACCCTTCATACCTCATCCCCCCACTCTACTGTTTCTTGTTTTTTTTTTGGTTTTTTTTTAATATTTTTTATGTGTTTGACAGCCGCTCAAAAATTGATGATGAAAAATGCAGTGCACATACACAAACAGAAATAGGGTAGAACATGGCTTACGCCCATCGACGTACGTCAAACATTCGACAAGCGACGAATGACGATGACGATGACAACAGCAACAACAAGGATGATGATGACGACAACGACAACAACAACAAGTTACGCTAGCCAGAAAATTTTCATTTTACGTAAGGGCAGGACAGAGAGGAGGAATTGATACAAGCAATTACCTTTGGCTACAATTAGACAATTTTGTAATGGGCCAACGGACATGTTGCTACAACCTGATGTCTTGGTCTATCCTGTGTGCAATTAAGTAAAATCAATTAGATTGAGATGGTATATGTGATGTAATTGGCCAGTTAGTATATACGTTATATATCTATACATATATATATATATATATATATAACATATAAATTGAAATGGATGACAAAACTTAAAGTTTAAATTCCATTTGCTTGGCCCCGGAAAAGTAGACAAAACAGTTTTAAATTATGCATGAAGAATACGAAAAATACAAAATGCAAATGCCAAAGCAAACCGAAGGAAACCAAAGAAAACCAAAATGACAGTAGGATAGAAGAGCGAGGGAGAGGATAGAGGGAGGAGGAATGAAGATGAAGAGGATGGGATAACAAGTCGTTGGCAAACCAAGTTCAAATCGCAGCAGATTCGTTTTGGTATCTCGATTTGCAGAGCTTCATTTGGCCATGCTTTATGTTTGTGTGTGTGTGTGTGAGAGTAAATGTGTGTGTCTGTGTGTTTGGAGGGCTAAAATTTGGGCACGAAGCAAGCGAATTTATTTTGTCATTTTGTGTGTGACTTCGTCTCTTTTTCTGTCTCTTTCTCTTCTATCTAAATGTGTGTGTGTGTGCGTGTATTAGACGATTTTCTTACTTGTAAATCGCATGGTGTAAAACATACGAAGAACTAAATCTGACTAGAACAGTTCAAAATACTTTAGCTTTAACCACTGAAAAGGAATTGCAGAGTTGCTGAAATACATTACTCATACGATATGTGGTCCAAAGGAATACATATCACTATAATATATTATGAGTTATATGATGAAACTGCTTATATACAGTGAATGTCACTGAAAATCGTACAGCAACTTACTCCATGCATTTTCTTCTCTAATTTCTAAACTAGCAATGGGATTTATGCAAATTATAGTTCTAAAAATTAGGAATACGTATTACTTTTATGAAACGTCAAAAAAAAGGCGAAAAATGGGTTACTTTTTCTTAAAATGTGGCAACATCCAAAATTTCACAAAAAATGTGGCGTCACTGAAAATCGTACAGCTGATCATTTCAGCGAAAGATCGGGGATTTCCAAGAAATTTCCAATTGAACTTAGCTAAAATAATACATAAGGTTGTTTTTTGTGATTTGCCTAAGGTCTTTTTGAATTTTAGTGTGAGTTTTTAAAAATATGAAGCAAACATCTACTGAGGAACGTGAACTCGCAATTTTCCACTTTAATAATGGAAAAAGCTATGCAGAAATTGCAGGAATCTTAGACAGACCTCGAAACCTCTAAAAAGATATAAAAAGGATAATGCGATCTCCAATAAGGTCCGATCTTCGTCAAACAAGAAGCTGAACGCGTGTGATGAAAGGTGGATAATCCGGCAAATCAAAGAAAATCCATTTAAATCAGCCCCAAAAATTAACAATGATTTGAAGATTTATTTGAAAAAGGATGTCAGTGATTCCACAGTTAGAAGAGTACTCCATAACAATGACTATCATGGCAGAATGGCTCGCAACAAGCCATATATAAACGATCGTAACAGGCAAAGAAGGCTACAGTTTGCTCGGAAGTACCAATCTAAGCCAAAAGAGTTCTGGTATGACGTTATTTTTTCGGACGAATCAAAGTTTAATATCTTTGCATCTGACGGCAAGCAGACCGTATGGAGAAAACCGAATACAGAGATGGATATGGCCAATTTACGTCCAACCGTTAAACACGGTGGTGGCTCGGTCATGGTCTGGGGATGCATGTCGGCTAATGGAGTTGGTAATTTAGTTTTCATTGAGGAAATTTTAAACCAATATGGATACATAGACATCCTTAAATCAAATTTATTACCAAGCGCTGAAAAATTGGGAATTCGGAGCACTTTTAAGCTGTATGCTGACAACGATCCCAAGCATGCCTCCTTAAATGCCAAGACTTGGGCGCTGTACAATTGCCCGAAAGTAATGGCAACTCCCGCCCAGTCTCCGGATATGAATGTTATTGAGCATTTGTGGCATATCCTTGAGGAAAAAATTCGGAATCATAAGATTTCAAACAAGGATGACCTAAAAAAGGCTCTTTCTAAGGAGTGGCAGAAAATCAGTGTCGAATCGTGCAAAAAATTGGTGGACTCGATGCCAAAAAGGCTTAAGGCTCTTTTAATTTCAAAGGGCGGTCCAACAAAGTACTGAAGTTAAGATTAGAAACATTAGTTTTAACATTATTTAAAAAAAAAGGTGCTGTACGATTTTGGGTGACACGTACATTTTTGATGTATGAATATGAATTGTTTTTTTTTGTTAAGTTTTTTATGAAGTTTTGTTTATTTTTTTATTTAAATAATAAGATAATATGTTAATGAACCAATGCTGATTTTTCAAAATTTTTCTGACTTTTGGAATATGACTTTTCTTGCTCGGCAACGAAAATTGGTTAGGTGTACGATTTTCAGTGACGTTCACTGTATATATATCACAGAATCATCATAAAATATGCACAATGTGCAGTTTTCAACACTGCAAAGAAGAAAACGAAAGATATAAACTATATAAATTATAACTAAGAGAGAGAGAGAGTGAGAGAGAGTGAGAAAGAGAGAGGAAGATGACTTATTCTTGGAATGTTGAAAACTTATTTCATTACATTATTAATGATTGAATATACATTACTATAATTATTTAACTAAATCACTTATACGACATGTTGCTCAAGGCATTATATTAATTTAATTATATAATCAAAGACAACTAATTACAGCACTAAGCTTAGGTAGAACGATTGATGTAAGTATAACTTGTAATTTAAAACTATTTACAAATAAATAAAATAATCTATGAATTGAAAAACGAAAAGGATGAAGAAGAGCAAAAAGCATTTACAAAGTGAGCAAACTAGAAGAAGATCTAAGGAAGGCTGAAATGTTTTTTTGTACTGAATGTAACTAGAAAGGTTAAGTATAATTTAATAAGTGAGTAGTTTTTCTAAATGTGTGAATCTTGATTTACCTTTTCTTTTTATACCTATTATTGAGTAAAGTGAAACTACAAACTAGGGTATTAAATTGTACTTTTGTTTTAGTTGTTGTTTTGGGAAGCATTATTACATACTTCTAATTTATATTAGCAAAAATTGAATGAATTTATGAATATATAGTCCTCAGACAAATGTTTCTTTGTAAATGAATATTAATTATAAAAAGTTCAACAAATTAAACCCTAGACACACCGTTTTGAAACTTATATAATTATATTCATAATAAGTTCATTTAAATAAGTTAATGAAGTTTAAGCAGAAGTCAGTTTTGTTGATACACATATTCTATTTTGCTACTTGATTATTAATAACTTGGATTATTTTTTGTATTATGTATGTATTTTTTTTATATTTTTGTATTAGTTTTTAAATGTTTATTTGTCCTTATATTTATATGTCTAATATTTATTTATACGAAGACAAATTGTACTGATAGAATGTTCTAGTAATTAAAAAAAACTTTATTGCCTCTTGAAACTAATATCACTTATACGTCAAGTTGAACATAACTATATAGTTCAGGTTATTGGTGTGTTTTCACCAAAGTTAAATTTTTCGCGCTTTTATTTTATATATCAAAAGCATTGTATATAAAAATATTCAAAGTAATAGCTGAAAATTGCTTTTAAAAGGTTTACTAATTACTCATACGACATGTGGCTTAAAGTAGCTTGTTTATTGATAAAGTCGTTTGACAAGACTTTCTTTGGAAAATAAAGTATTCGTAAATGAAATTATTCATTTCCATAGATAAAAATTAAAAAAAGATATCATACAACCATCAAAAGCTAAACAAAATCACCAGGGCGTATGCGTGTTATTGAATAAATATTATTAACTATGGTAAAATGAGTTCTAGGTTTGGAAAAACGTAGAAACCAATAAGGAATTCGTATAAAAATTTATCAATTTACCTAATGATAATAAAAATCAGATAAAAAATAGTTTTATTATTTTTATAAATATTTTTATTATTATCCAATTGTGTGAAGAACTTCTATTCTATATGAGTAAAATATAATCTATAAGATTTATAAGAATTTCCAAAGAGTTTTTAAGTTTCAAACAACTTAATTTGACTTTATTAAAGCATAAGTTCAGTTTTGTCAAAACTTTAAAGAAATTATCATATCATTTATATACTTCTTGTGGGCCAAGTTTATTGCAATAGTTTTAAGTTTGATATCTTTTCCTTTCTCTTGAAAAATGTCTATTAAAAAATATCTTACAACCATTTTAAGCTGAATATATTTGTCGTAATTTTGACCAATTCTCAGAATGTAAATTTTTGTCTTTCTTAGTGAATGGTTGAATGAATGACTGAATAAATGAATGAATGACCTGCCACCTGCCTGATGATGAGTTGAGGATTGTCTGGTAGCAAATTTATTATTGCTGTCATTTTGTTTTTGGCCTTCAGTATCTTATAGAAATGGTCGAATTTATTATTTAATTTTAAATTCAGTTATTTTCTGTTATTGCTGTTGCTGTTGCTTCATTTTTGGCTGCCTCCACAAATTTCCACAAGTGAAATTAGAAAATTGAATATGTCAGGCAAACTGAAAGCTGAAAAATAAAGAATGGGCATTGCGAATTGAAAAATTTAATTTGCCATGGCCCAAGAAATTTTCAAACCGCAGAGCCGGAAAAAATGAGAGGGAGAGAGTAAGAAAGACGGAGAGTTAGAGCGAGAGAGAGAGAGAGAGAGAGAAAAAGCCGAGAATAAAAAACAAAATCAACTGACAAATCTGCACACAATACGGACACGGCGACATTGTCGTCTCGTCTTCACTCCTCTCCTCTTCTCTTTTGGCTGGCCTGCTTTGGTATGGTCTGGCTTATTTCTTAAGGATTTTCTTCGTCAGTTTGGTTTGATTCTGGTTGGTAGGTTATTTCTTTTTTTCCTTGCTTTTGGTTTAAAGGCTCTTGCTCTGGTCTTGGCCATCTTTTTTTCCGCTTTTCTTTTTTTTTTTTTGTCTTTGCTTTTGTTCTGGCATTCGCTTCATTTTCGTTCTCATTTGGCCAATTTCTTGCTCTCCCTTTTTATTTTCATTTTTTTTTTGTTCATTTCTTTTTCGCTTGGCCCGCTTTTTGTTGTTGCTGCTGTTATTGTTGTTGCTGCTAAAACCAAATTTCAATTATTTTGTTTGTTGCCATTTTCATTACGTTTCGCTTTCATAGTCGCCTGTCAGCGTGTAACAAAGCGCAAAGCGCAAACTTGAAAAAAAAAATAAAGGAAAAGAAAAATGGAAAATTGCTTATAATACAAACACACCCAAAACCCACACACACACACTGAGAGAAAAGGGAGAGGGGTAGAGGATAGAAAGAAACCCCTAGCATAGACCCAGCTAAAAATGTAGAGCAAGCGGCCATTGTCCGCAGACCGAACCCTTGCGGGGGTTCCGTCCTTTACTGCCTTCTGCCTCCTGCCTCCTTTATCGTGTGTCCACACATTTTGTGGCTTTGTTTCGCGCTGTTTTGTGGCTGTGACTCTTTAAACGACATTAAACAGTTCTAGTGGCATAATGAACTAACAGTACCAGTAGAAGCAGCAGCAGCAGGAGTAGGAGCAGGAGCAGGAGCCGGAGCACATGTCGAGCCATGCAGCAGTAGCAGCAGCACCCAGTTGCCAGCCATCGATGCGTGTAGCCTGTGCTTTGATGTGTGTGGCCTCTTTCCTCATACCACACCCCCATACTTTCCCTTCCCCTAACCTTATACTTATTCTTTTCTCCTTTCTTTTTCCCTCTGTCCTGTCAAATGCAGCCTTTTGTATGAGTGTGTGTGTATGTGTGTACATTTCTCTGGCTTTGTTGCCTCGTCTTTAATTTTTTTTTTTTTTTCTCTCTCACATGTGATGACATCCCTTCCAACTCTAACTCTAACCCTAACCCAATTTTTGTTGTGTTACGCTTAAAATTCCAGGCACAGGCCACAAAAAAAAAAAAAAATAAAAATAGGAGAAGAAGCATAAAAAATGGATACAATACCAACACGAAAAGGCAAAACTGAGGCTATACTTCAACTTTTAGTCGAGAATTGTTTGGAAATTGAAACTTGATTATGTACTTGCCAGCTCTGTTAACTGTGTTAGCTAGCTAGAATCGGCATAGGGATAGAGAACAAGGACAACAGCAATGCCAACTGGCTAACTGAATATTGGTCAAGCGGCGTGTCCGTTTCATTTTATCGCATCGCTGCATTGTAAATATTTTGCTTAGACGCGCTTTTGCTGACACAAAATGTAAATTGTCAGGGGAAAAATCGTTAGCTCTCTGTCTCTTTATATGTACATGTATATATATATATATATATAGCAGAGAGATATGTACAATGTACATAGCTTTGAAATCCGACCCATGTATTCCTACGGACTAACAACAAAACTCCGATAAGCCAAGTTACACAACAACAACAAAGTACTTTAGTAGGAACTATCTGGGTTATTTGGCAATGGAATTAAAATTACCATAAAAAAATTTAAAAATTAAAAAAAAGAAAGTTTATAGAAAACTGAAAATCTTCAGCTTATTAAATTAACTTTATATGTAAGCTGACTGAGGGATTATTAAGTAATATTCGACTAGACTATTTTCTGCAACGTCTTTTTGAATTAAAATTTTTATTAAATTTTTACTTGTTTATTAAAAAATATATTATAAATATTTTTTATATATTTTGTAATAAATTTTTATATATTTTATATAGAAAAATCTTTCTATTTTTAGCAGAAAGTTTTACTTTCAAGTATAAAACTATTCAAAATATAAAACATAATACAAACTATTTTTTTTACAAATTTTTTCCCTAACGTTTAATTAAAACTTATGTGATTTATGAACGTTAGCCGATTGGTACTTTTTAAAAAAGTTTTTACAAATTACCACACAAATTTTTATGTGGAATAAACCATAAACAAATATATTTTAATAGATTAAGGATATTCAATATTTAATAAATTATTATAGTAAAACAAAAAAATGTCACTGAATTTCTGTCCTGTATTTATTGAACAATAAAATGAAAAGTTATTAATTTTTAGTGCCGATTGTATTGTCGAGTGAATAGAGTCTTTATATAAATGACATAAAGGTTCAGGTATAGAAAATATAAATTTAAGAACCGATTTTGTATACAAACAATTGTTCAATTAGCGAAATAAATAAATATTTTTTTTCTTTTCTTAATATTTTATAAAAAAAGATATATAAATATATAGCAGAGGTAAACACAAAACTTAAAACTAATTTTCCTGAGAAAAAAAAAGGAGAGGAATAAACAAAAATTTTCTTCTATTTCATAACCTTTTATAGGAAAAATATATAGATATATTGTCCTGATAAGTCAATAATAAAATCTATTTTCGCTAGCAAAGAAAAATAATAATTTAAATAATTATTTTCATTTTTTTTGTTCATCTTATCGAATCATAGTAATTAAATCTTTTTTATACCTTTGCAAAAAAGGTATATTAATTTTGGAAGCAAGCATCTCCGACTATATAAAGTATATATATACTAGATCAGCACAAGAAAAATATTTTTGTCTTTAAAAAAATAAAATCTGAAGTATTTATTTTTAAAAAATAAATACTAATTAAAGGAAGTTTTTTAAATGTTTTTTAAATAATAGAGATAATAATTATTGACGTAGATTTATCTCTTTAAATTCATTTTCTCCAAGTTTTAATGCTTAAAATATATCATTTACGTAATTGAAAAGTGATTGAATAAATTCTATAAAAGAGGTTTAAAATTCAAACATCTATATAAAAGCATTAAAAACCCCCTAAATACAAAAAAATAAGAGAAATTTAAGTTTGTTTATTATATAAAATATTTTAAAACACATTTAATTTTACTTATTTATATTTATTTCATCTGTTTCTTAAAAATAAATCTTAATCTTTGGATTACCTTTTCTGTATATATTTATAAATCAGGAAATATCTTAAAAGTACGGCTTAAATATCTTAATATCTTATCTCAAATAGCAAAAGGTTAGTATATTTCAAATAAATTGGTTAAATACTTCTACTGATAAGTACTTTGTACTGAATACAAGCAATATAGTAGATATATAGTAATTTGACATTATAGAGTAATTTGTTTGCAGCTAATGCAAACAATATATAAAAATTTCCAAAAAACTTTTTGAAGGCGAAAAAATATTATTCAAAGCCAAAACTCTTTATATTTAGGAAAACTTTAATTTAATTTTGAATTTCGCCCATTGATTTAATATTTTTCTGAAACATTTCTGATAATATAATAAATTTTCTATATTTTTATTTCTATCGCGTTAAGTATTTTCTCTACTTCTTATTTATTTTTCTTTTATGTTTCATATTATTTGTAACAAAAATAGTCAACTAATAAACAATTGATTAAGCTTCCTGCACATATTATACATCAAAAGGACTAAAGATTAAGTCTAACTTATTTTTTTTTTTTTGATAATAAGAAACAAGAATAAAGAAAAGCAGAAAAACAAAGATGAAAAAATTGTAGCTTAAGCAACTTAAAGACTTGGAAAGAGTCGTTAATATATATTAGAGTAGCAAAAGACTAAAAATAGAATAGAAGCAAAAAGTTAGCCAAGTTAAGAAATAAATAAAACCAAATGGCAAATGAAATTTGAGTAAGAAGGCCTTGAAAATAATATGAAATCTAAAATAAAGAAGCTAGAAATATAAAATATTTTATAATCAGTTGATTGTCATTTAAAATTGAAATATTATATCAAAAATTCTAATATCAACTTAGTCAGTTACAACTTTTGGTTCTTTCTTTTGCTAGCAATAAATATCTTATCTAAATTATAATAAAAATCACTTTTGTTGCAAATATTATATATAAAATTAGATGCAATAAATATCAGTTGATTGTTTATCAAAATTTGCTTAAATCGATACAAATCGATTATCTCTTTTTTTGTTGTACAATAATAAATTTGGGTTAAACATGGATCGGAGTCTCATGCTGACAAAGTGTCTTATCGCCGTGACAGTTCACAATATATACATATAGATATATATATATATATATTATATGTTATTTAGCCATAGTTTAGGTGTGTGTGTGTGTCTGTGTAAGTTGTTTTTGCCACCTAAATGATTCCCTTTTTTTGACTCGACAGCTGCTTTGGAAATGCAAATAATATGCCAGTTTGTTAGTTTTTTTCTTTTTTTTTATTACATTTCAGTTCAGTTTGTCTTTTTATCCAAACACTTTTTTTATTTCTTTTTTTTTTTGTTGCCTTTGCATTGGGAATGAAGTCGACGACGTTGATGTTTGCCAACGTTTATGCACGAAATGGGTTTTTAATGAAGCCTTTAACCAGGCCCTGACGGCCAGGCCGCCTGCCTAATAAAGACTCGTCACTCGTTGACTTGGTTCTCTCCTTTTTTTTTGTTGTTGTTGTTGTTGTATTTTTTCTCATCTTCCAACGCTTTTTTTCTTCTTTTTTTTTGTGTTTGGTTTTATTTTTTTTATGGGTTTTTGCCGTTTGCTGCTGTCGCTGTTGCTGTTGCTGCTTTTGGCTTTTCCCTTTTCAATAAATCGCCAAATGGAAATGTGTCCTTTTGCGTTTTCGTGGGTGGTTACAGAGGGAGAATGGTATGGAAACCTTGACGGGCAAAGTTTATGCAAAGTAGCTTTTAATATGTTTACGACTAAACATTTTTTGGCTGCTTCTCTGATGATGCTCCTTCTCAGGTTAATGGCTGCTGTCTGCCCACTCTCTCTCTCTCTCTCTCCCTGTCTCTATCTCGTTCTTACATTGCTTTTATTACACAATTTTTAATAATTCCTTTAAAGGAAATATTAAACTTCACTGCTGCCTGAGAAATTCGGCGGCAATTTTATTGTAATTTATTTCACTCTCCATCCAAATACCAAAAAAAAAAAACTTTAACTTGAAGTGGTACAAAATTTAAATGGCTAGCAAAGGACAGAGAAAGAGAGAGAGAGAGAGAGAGATGGAGAGAGAAGGAGACAGAGAGTAGTTGATACAAATCCAATGCAAAATTAAATGTTAATGTACTTTCGTTTGAACAAAATGTTTTTCTTTTTTTTTTGTTTATGAAATATGCAAAATGAAATGTGAACCTTATCATAGAAGTGTCAACGGACTTTTCTTTCTTGCTTTTCGCTCTCTCCTTTTGTTGTTGTTGTTATTGTCTGTTGGGTATTCCTTAACAATTTCGTGAAAATTTAAAATGTGTTTTTTTTTTTTCCAGTAAGGTTTTTCATTTCATGGTTTTTCCTCCCCCGGCTCGCAAATTAATTAACATTAAGCTGCTTAAAAGTTGGCCCCACGGGCCTCCGGGTTAATATTTAAGCTTAAATATATCAGTAAATTATATATCTTTCCTCAGAAAAACTCCTTGTGCTGGAAAATATTTCCCTTTTCTTTATTCTCTCCTCTCCTCTCCATTGTCTGTCGCATAAACCTGCTTAAAATTCTTCAAAATAATTGAAGCATTGAGATTAAATTTCAAACACACTGTAACTTAATGGAAAAACCAAAAAAAAAAGAACAACAACAAAAGTAAATGCGTTGGTAGCAAGGAGGAATGCAATCAAAATATTTTAAAATACTGTTTCGGTTCATGTTTCAGTATTTTCTATAGAATTTCGATTCTATGGAAAGGTTTTTTTTTGGATTTATTTTATTTCTTTCTTTTTAGTTCTTTTAACAGAAAAATTGTTGTCTGAGTTATTTAATTAAATTTCCTTTGTCTTTGCTGATTTGGTAAGTTTTTGTTCTCATTTAAGTTTCTCATAGGAAAACTTCAGATTTTTTGCACAGTACAAAACTTTTCTCTAGTTTATATTTTCTTTATTTTACAATTGTAATTTGGATTTTTGGTGTTTGGTTTTACAAGTGTTTTAAAATAAATTAGATCAACAGTTTTTTCTTATAATACTCTTTGATCTCACTTCATATATTATTATTCTCAGTTCTTACTTCGAAGTGACTTTTGCATTATTTTTTTATCATCTTTTTTCTATATTAACTTTTCTTATAATTTTTAATGACTTTTTTTATTTTCTTGTTTCAGTTGTTTTGTCTGAGAAATTCAATAAATATTTTATAAATATTTAACTAGAATTAGAAATTGTTTATTATTTAGTAATTTAATATCTAACCTTAATATCTATTTAGTAATTTAATATTTAAGAGAAAAATAGGAAAATATTGTGATATTATATAAAATATATTTACTCTCTTTAGAAAAAAAATTGTCAACTATTACTAGCGGCTAATGAATCTCTCTAAATAAATATATAAAAATAAAAAAAAAAAAAAAACATAAATAGTTTGTTTAAGTCAAATAGAACTTATAAATTTTTGACAATTTCTAATTTTTGTAAAAGCTTTTGTCTAAAATTTTACAACTCTACAATTTCTTTCATCACTCAATTCTAATTCTATTTTTTATATTTTTCCTTTAGTAACATGAATTTCAGTTGTTGAATTTCATTTTCTAGTAAATTAATTCCCATTTTTAAAACTTTTCTCTTTTAAAATGGATTTTAACTATTTTGTTTATTTGGGTATTTCTAGTCCAACAAACTTATTTTACATTCCCCTTTATGTACGTCTTATTTATCCTATATAAAATTCTTATCTCCATTTCAAAAAATTTTACAATTTTTGTTTTAAGTATTGGATTTATGAAGTATTTTTGTTTTTTATAAAAAGAAAATTGTATTTAGGTTTAAATTGGGTAGTTAACTTATCCTTTTTTTACCCAAATTTAATGTTCACTTTTATTTTAAAGGATATATTTTCAAAGTTGTGGTTCTCATTTTAGTTGCGTATACGTAATATGACATTTTTTAAATATTTCTTTGCTAATTGTTTGTTTTTTGTTGAATGAAAATAATTTTAAATAAATAAATTTAGAAATAAAAAAATATTAAGATTTAGTACTTTGGTTTTTTAACTGTTTCAAGTTTATCTAAATAAATTTATTTATTGTTTTAAGTCCCTATAGAATTGCTTTTTATTTTCCATAAATATATTTAAACATTTTTGATTCAGATTATATATTCATACACTGAGTTTTAGTTTAAAATATCTAATTTATTTTTCATTTTAATATGTTTATGATATTTTTATTTACTTAATTAATTTTTGTTTCTTTTGAAATTGAAATTTAATTGCATTTACTAAGTTTAATTTCTGTCTATTTTTATTTAAATTGCAATCAAACTAAATATTATTTTTTGTTTTTGGTAATTTTACTATTTTTTTTACTGTTAATTCTCATTTATATTAAATAAAACTCACAAATTATGGATCTATGTGATTTGTGTAATGGAAATATAATTTTTAGCTTATCAAAGTCAACAAGAAAAAGTTTCCTTGAATAAAAATTCCACAAATTTCTATTTAATTAGATTTGTTTATAATAATTGTTAGTTTGATTTTTATATTTATTATATTTTTTAATGATTATTTTTAAGTAATTTCCAAGAAAGTAAATCAATATTAGTTTCTAAAATTTAGTTGAAATTTTTGTTTTTCTTTTTTCTCATTTCAAAAATGTCAAATTTAACCCATTTAATTTAGACAAGCATATTTATGCTAAATTTTAATTAGAACGAAAATAAAAAAGAGCTGAAAATTTTGTACAATTTTGTGTGGCAGCTGTTGCTGGTGTTGTGGTGCTTGTTGCTGTTGTTGTTGCTGTTGCTGTTGGTGTTGGTTTGTGCTATTCATATTTGTTGCTGTTTTGTTAATTAGAGTGCGTTGGCAATACAAACATGCGGGCAATTGTTTAATTTATGCCACATCACGTTAGCCAGCAAGGGGATTAATGAGCCACATTACCTATAAAGCGCAGCTGACTAACGGGAAAGCTAAAGAGTGAGTTGATCGTAAACCGCAGCCTAGACAACGCCCCAAATGAAGGCAATAAAAAAATTTTAAACCCTAAAAATGATATGGCAAGAAGCCCAAAGGGGGCAAATGTTAAAAGTGAGAGTAAGAGAGGGCGGTCTGAAACCAAATGACACGGCAAGCGACGAAACTTTTTTAACATTGTTCACATAATATGCGAAAAGTTGCACGTTTTCTCAAAAATCTACCAAAAGAAGGGTAAGAGCAAGGATAACGATGAGAATGAGGCTGAGGGTAAGGCTAAGAGCAAAAGGCGAGCAACGGGCAGCAATGGATGATGATGAATGAAAAAGCACCTAGGGCATGTGTGTGTGTGCCTCAAGTTGACTTTACTTCAGTTTTGGTTTGGTTTAGTTTAGTTTAGTCCCTCTCTCTCTATCTTTCTCTCTTTCTGTTCTTTGGCCTAAGTTTTATATACCTTTCCTTTTCTAACTCTCACCCACTACTTACAGAGACGTTAATCTTATTTGGTTAGAGGGGGAGAGCCTTTGCTGCTGTTGCGTGCGTAAATAAAAGTAACAAATGTCGCCCAACAGCTACACACACACGCACACACACACACACATATACGAACACATTCGAGTAGAACTTAACGCCAGGGGCGCATATTTTGTCTACTAAAAGCATGCCAGGGATTTTCCTACGTCTTACAATAAAAACATAGCACTTTGTCCAAAAAGAAACTCATGCCCAAGTGTCTATGTATATGTGTACGTATGTGTGTGTGTGTGTGTGGGCCAAGTTTTGGTGCGTGAATTGAATGCAAAAACTTGAAAGTTAAATATTGCACGCTTGGCAGGCCACTTGCTATTTTTTTCCTACTCCTTCTTTACTTTTTCTTTTGGCTATTTCTCATCTTTTTTGGGTTTCTTAAATTTAATTAAAGGGCTAGATGCGTGGGGTGGGGGCGGTAACAGGTAAGTAAATGCGATTACATCAGAGCAAAGTAGTTGTAGAATTATAAAGTAAAACTTTGACTTTGACTTGAAGTTTGTCAACTGTCAAAACTGATTTGAAGGAGGTAATCCATTTAGCTTTAACTTCCCCCCACTGCAACACACACACACACATACACACACACGCTTACCAAAAAATAAAAAAAAAAACAGAAAATCTTAACAAGGATTTCACGGCATGTCACAGCCGCCGCCAGGTGACTTTTCAAGCTCTTACCCTTCCTTTCTCTCTCTCTGCTACTCGCTCTCCCTGTTGCTGACTAGATTCTACTTCTTGTCTTAGTCAACATATCTTTTGCATACTTGATGGCGCATAATGGCGCAAAAAATTGTTTACATGCATAAAGCAAAAATACAAAAAAAAAAACAAGTAAAAAATAAAAATGGCAGAAATGAACGAAAAATGTTTTGCATTTACATAATTTTTGACTTTTCAAGTCGGATCGCATTACCATCGCATGGTTGTTGCTTCTTCTTGTTATTTTTGTTTTTGTTGTTGTTGTTGTTTAGCTACCTTTGCACTTTTGTACCCCAAGAATTTTACTTATTTCATCTAGCATACTTTTTGGGGCTAACCATTTTTTGTTCTTCTCATCAAAATTTCTTCTTTCGTTTTTTTTTTTTTTTTTTTTTGGTTCTGTTTTGTTTGTGTTTAGGTCAGTAGAGAGTTTTGGCCAGTTTAGCCTTGCGGCTAATTGCAAATGCATAGAAAAAAAAATGTGTATATGTGAAATAAAAGTTTTAATTACTTTTCTTACTTACCCATAAACATTTACTTTTGAAATTTATTAATTTATTTGTTGAAAGTTCAGTTCTAATGCCTTATATAAAATAAGATAAATTTATATATAAAGATATATTTAGGAAAACTTTAAATTTATATTTATTTTTTTTATGGATTTTTTGTATCTTTTTTTTTATTTTTTTTTTTTTTTTAGGTATTTTTTGCAAACTGATTAAGGCCGCCAAAAAATTGGCTCATTCATCACTCGAGAACCGTTTAAAGTAATGCCCGTTCACATACACTCACACACACACACACATATATACACTTACACAGGCACAGTAACAGATGCATATATAGACGCACGCACACACTCAAGCCGAAAACTTTCAGTTGAGCTGATTGAGTTCTGTTTTTTATTCAAAGAAAGCGACGCGTTTAAAAGAGCTTAGATAATGCGTAGAGGAACGTCCAGTTGCCCGCTGTGCCATCGACAAACTGATGATAAACGAAAAGTGTTTATCAGCAGCAACCGTCGAAAGCTAACCAAAAAAACTCTGCCACTGTCGCTGTCACAGTAAACGTCGACTGCGCGGCATTATTTTGTATGATGATGGTAAAAGCCCAACCAAACATCGAGTAGCCGAGTCACCCGAACAACGATGTTTAAACCAGCTCTGCCGACTGCTCTGCTGCTGCGAGTATTCTTGCTCTTTTCTGCTTTTTCGAACTTGTCCAACAAGAGTGTAGAGTTTTCTCTTAAATCAGTGCAAAGAGAGTGCTTTTGAGTTCTCTTTTAGTTTTCTTATCAGTGTGATAAGCCAATAGCCAATAAATTGTGTTGGGATAGGACAAGACAAACTAAACATTAGTTTCATATCTTTATATATCTATATGAAAGCTAACATTTACGATCCTACTGGCATTAAATTGTCTTATATAGTCTGTTTCCGTATGTTAGAGATTTTTTATCTACTTTTACTTGTACGCCATCAACCGGCGAGTTAAACTTGATCTATCTCTTTGTATTCCCATATGTTTTTGCATATGAACACCTGGCACTAAGGCTATAACATGGACAGATGGATTTTTTGCTTTTAAGGATTAGAGAAGGTGAAAATTTTAAGTGTTAATCGTTAGAACATTATTTATTCTATTGAGGGAGAAGGTATTTCTTTAGTTCTTTTGCACAAGTGTTTGTAGTGATGCTTCTGATAAGAACGAGAGAAAAACGAGATTCAGTTATTTCACCAAAGACTTGTAATAAATGAATGAAAGAAAATTGGGACATAATGGAGGGAGATCGGTTTAAAACATACTTGTAAAAAGAGGCTAAGACGGTCTCTTCTTATCGATTTTAAAAAAGGTTCCGAAAAGGAAAAAGCCCACCGAACAAGATGGAGATTTAATATGTGCATTAAGGATATGTATGGAAAAATTAAATCTGTTTTACGTTTTAGTTACCAAATCAATCTATTTCTATTTAATCAAGGAAAATCTGATAAAATAAACGATGAAACTGATATTTTTGCTTAAAATATTGATTTGGAATATCAATGGGAATCAAAATATATAAAAGGATAATACACAGATATGTTTATTGTAAGCAATTCCTTTAATAATTATGTTTATTTAGCGTCCGTTTTCTTAAGCGTATTAATTGACAGCTTAACATAACATAAGATTGACAGAATGTTATATATTACTTAACATAATCTGTTACTCGTAGATAACTTATAACAGTGTTATGTTATTTTGCCATTTTTCATATGTTTCAATAAATCCCAAATTTAGATTCACAACATATAATATTTTAACGTTTTGCAACACTTTTTTGTGTTATAGTTTAAACTTAAAAAGTTAGAGCCAAGCTGTACCCAAAAGAGTGTTTTAAATAATAGTCAACTACAACTGGAGTGGGATAACAACTAGCCATTATTAAAATATTAAAATGAATCTTAGATTACATTTAGTAAGCAACAATCTCAAAAGACTGTAAATTATGTACAATATTCAGCAATAAATTTACTCTGTGCAACATATTTTTTTTGCTTTCTCTTTTATGTATATACTTTTACGATTTATCTAGCCAACATTTTGAAAATATATTTTAGAACAAAATCTCCTTGTAGCGTCGTTCATTCTAAAATTGTTGACAATTCGCTCTAGCTATCTAGATCCTGGAAAATGCAGGACAAAAGCATACAGAAAAAAAACCCTTGAAGCAAAATGCTACCACAATATATGCAAATGTCCATTTCCGGCCACAAGGAATAAAACAAAAAAAAAAAACAACAAAAAAAGGGAACAAAAGCTCCAACATCCTTTTCTTCCTGCTGCCTTTGCCATGTTGTATTAACAATAAAACTTTAAGCAAACGTATAATGCAATAACAAAAAAGATGCCACAAATGACAAAACAAAAGCTTACCAAATTTCGTTACTAACGTCTCTAAAGCATAAAATAAAATAAATTTGTTCATGCAGAGAGCTTCCCTTTACAAATGTAAAAGAAAATTTATTAAAAAATTTACCAGCATTGTTTGCTGTTTGAATTTATGAAAATTCAAATTTTTCAATAGGTTTTTCCTACATTTAAAAGCAAAAGAGATTATCGAATTATGGCATGGAAATCTGCATAGCTAAAAAGATTTTTTTCTAGTATAGAAATAGCAAATTTATTTTTAAGTTTATCTAGTTTTCTTTGCAAGGTTTTCTTTTGAAATAAATCTTAAAAACTATTTAATTTATTATCTTTTTTTTAAGCTATCATTCTGATACCTGTAAGTTGAAAGGACTGATTCAGTATACTTCAAGTGACAGGAAAAACAAAAAATTTCATTAACTTAAAATTTTTATTTTAGGTAAAAATAGGAGCTCTTTAACTTATTTTGTAATATATCCTCTAGTAACAACACAGAAAAATAAAATAATCTTTGTTGTTACAACCAAAAATATATTTAAAATTAACTCTTGTGAACTTTGCAACCTACATTTGCGATAAAAAACTTCAACAAAAGGTCAAAAGCCAAAATTTACCAAAAATTTTTCCATGAGTATCACATGTTAAATGAACTTTTTTCATTGAAAAAAATATGTTAACTCAGTCATAAAGAAATTAAACAAAAAATAACCCTAAAGTTGTTGTTTTGTTGACTTTTGCAAAAAGTATTTTGTATAAAAACAGCCCATAAAAATGTAAAGCGATTCAGAGCATTAACGATTTAACGCCATATAATAATTGAGTTTTAATAAGTTCTACACCATCACTAACATAAACCGAACATGAGTTGAAATGTTAACGTTATTAATAGTGATAAGCGCTTTTAACAGTGAAGCATTAACAGTCATAAGCGCTATTAACATTCAAATACTATTAACAGTAAAACGATAACTATTAACATGGAAAAACTATTAACAGTGAAGCAGTATTAACAGGAAAACACTATTAACAGTGAAGCGCTATTAACAAAATATAAAATAAGTGTAACTTATAAGTTTTATATATAATAACAATATTATGACCTACTACATAAATGTAAAAATCAAAATTACTTTGATTGATGGATATACTTTGCTTTTTTTGTTGGTAAAGTAAATACTTTCTTGTTTTCTGATTAATTATTGGCGTTGTAGCTGGAAATAGAGTTAAACCATGAATATTTAAATTATTCATACAGGGGTAAAACTAAACAAATTCTCGTTTATTTTTTTATGGGACCAAAAACATGAAACACAAAAAATTATTTACAGTTCGCTAGGTAATGTAAAATGTAACTTTATTCATGAACCTTACACTCCAACAAATATAAATAAAATAAAATAGTTATAGTTTATTTAATAAACAAAATAAAAATATCTTAAGTAGGGTACAATTGGAATTAAAGAACGAATAAATCATGCTATAAATATTTATATATATAACAGTGATTTATATTAGAGTATAAATTGCATTTAATTATTTACTTAAATTGATCAGACTTAAAACAAAGAATTAATGGTTTAGTTACTTAAAATAAATCCTAATTTCATTAATTCATAGAAAATATCCTGCAGTATATTCCACTTTATATATTCATATTCATTTCAGTTTTATTAAGAAAATATAAATAAACAAAGAAATGTTAAATTAAGAACTAATTAAAGTCATTAAGGAAATTTAAGTTTAGTCTTTTTGATTTAGTTAGCTCTTCTCACTGCAAGTGTAAAATCATTTAGTTTCTTTTCTCTCCTTCAATGGGCATGGCCACCTCTGGGGTACTCTATTATTTTTGGCGTTCACTGTATAATTAGGTTCATTTGGTAGATAGACAGACAGAGAAACAGACAGACAGCATATCGCTTTCTCTCATTCTCCTTTTGTATCCTTCTCTGTTTCTCTCCATCTCTGTGAGCTAATGAGCAATAACTAATTCATAATTATGCATATCCACTTGCTGCTTTTCCTTGCTCTTCATCAAATTGGAGTAGTTTTATTTTAGCTTTTCTCTTCACGTTGTTTTCATCTTTTTATTCCCCCTTTCTTCTCTCTTGCCTTTTTTGCCCTCGTCATTGCTTCGTAATTGGCACGTTCACAGAAAAGAAAAACACACAAAAAAAAAAAAAAAAAAAAATATGTATGAAACATTGCAAAATAAAACGTGGAATTAAATTGTCGAAATGTGTTGCAGATGGAATTATAAAATGGTTCAATGTGAAAAATTTCTGACATTTTTCAATAAAGCTTGATGATTAATCAATTTAATATTGAAAATTGGGCCATGTCAAAAATAAACCGAATATTGCAAAATTTCTTATTTTTCTTTCATTTCTATAACCTTGACAATTTACACTTTGGTTTTCTTTTTTTTTTTTTAACCCATTAGAGCAATTGCGAAATAATTTCAATCAATATCAGATTTAATGAGAATATTATATAATAAAATAGAAATTTAATTAATAAATTAAATTAATAAAACTCCATATGGTTTTCATTGCTTATTTTTGTGTTGAGTACGAAAAAGTTGGAAAATTAGAAAAAAATAGAGGAAATTAGTGTTCAATTAGAATAAAACATATTTGATTTAATATTTGTGTTAGGTATGGTAACTTAGGTATTTTAGGTCTGGCCTTTATGTAAGTAATGTGGCAATAATTAAAACAGAAGTGGCAACACCACGTCATTAAGGGAGAGTCGTCAGAAAGAGTCGTGTGAGTTAAGTCGTATGAGGAAGGTTGGCGAAAGTCAAGTAAGAAAAGAAAAAAAAAAAAAAAATTAAATCAATTGCGTAACATTAACATAAAAACATACTTTTAGTTTTAAATATTGTCGTTGAACACCAAATATTCATTAAACCAAAACTGTGTAGTGAAGTGTAGTTTTTACATTTTTTAAACTGTTAATATTGCCCATATAAAAAGAGAAGGAAATTTAGCTTAGTTTTTAGTGTCATATTGAAATGATCCAACAAGTGCTAAGTCATCAGGGGTAGTGAAAAATAGTAATTTTTTTGGAAATTAATTGTAATTATGTGTTTTCCCTCACTAATAACATAATACAATTTTCCACTCTTCCTTACTTATTAACAATACAAATTCAGCTGATTTCATCTATATTAAATACAGATAAGATTCATCAAATTTTTACCAAGTCAATCAACCTTAGTTAAATTGGTTCGATCCCCTTTTGTTTTAGTATTTTTTTATTAACTGTTAGTTATTTATTTTCTTTTCCCTTTAATTTCTCCTTTGTCCATCCGTTGGCATTGCCAGCAAAATTATCATAGACGGCAAACCATCATATGGCTACGCCCTTCTCTTCCAAGTTTCCTGGTCCCAGTACTTCCTCATAAACGCTCTGTGATGAAAAGGGCCTGGATAGACCCCGGCCAGAAAAACTTCCCAACAGATGGCAAAATTCAGTCAATATTAACCTATTATGCTATTATTTATCTTGGACGCCAAATAGTAATAAATAAAAAATTAATAAAATTTAAAAAGTGACTATTTTTTAGTCAGAGGAAGAATAACGTGACTATTTTTTAAGTAACTTTTACCATACACACAAATAAAGATATAACCGAGGAAAATTTCTCTCATTTGAAGCCTTTTTAAGTCGAGACTCTATTGAAAGTTTGTCCTATGCCCTTTCTGTCTGTATGCCGGACATCTTTTAGTCAATTTCAACGTCATTTAAATTCAACTTTCGGAGAGAGAAGTTGGTTTAAGACTTAAGAAATTTAAAAACAAATATTGGTAAGAAAGGTGCGATTTTAAGAAACAATTTAATCAACTTTATCAAGTTCCTTAATTTGTTATATATTTACTTGAACAGAACAAAAAGCTATACAAATAAAAGATATTTATTAATATACTTTTAAATTTCATATACTAAAGGGTAGTAAAGATTTTCAAATCAATTTACTAACCCAGTCAATGAGTAATAACTTATTTGGCCTCTTAACATAAGAACATAGGAAGTTCTAGCAAATGAAGTGCAAACTGTTCATTCAAAATATGCATAATCACCTGTCGTCTCCTTGGTCATGACAATAGCAAAAACAAGAAAAAGATGACAGAGAATGGCATGAAACTTTTCCTTCGTGGAAGCTTAAAAATTAAAATTGTTGTAATTTGCTCGAGTGACAGTGACAACCAGAACGAAGACGTTATGGAAGATGGCCATACCATTTTTATGAAAGACAAATTAAAATGCACTTAGCGCGCCAAGTTCCAAGAAGCTGGACATGCTACCAACTAACAACCAACCAGCAACGTCCAGTCATCCGTTCAACCGTCCAAACGGCCATCCGCCACCCATTCAACTCCAATCCCAATACTAAATTGATGTGCGGTTGCAAGAAAAATGGTGCTGAAGCTCTTTCACCAGTGCGTCGTTGTCTTGGCAACAGCTTGACATATTTTTTTATTGAGTTTTTCAACATTAACTATGTGGTCGGGTAGCTGGTTGCCTGGGCAAAAGGTTTTAACTACTTGCGACTTTCACTTTACTTTCTTTTTTTTTCTCTTTTTCTTTTCTTTACTTCTTGTCATTTTCATTTTTCAATGGTGGTTAAAGTGTGTTCGTTGGACAAAGAGGGGGGTAGAAGATGGGGTCTCTTTCATTTTAAGAACGAGTGCATTTACTGTTAATCGGACTATAAAATCGGTCAAAAGTTAGGTCATCTGGCATAAATAAAGGATAATTAACATCTTAACTAACTAAAGCTTAACATTATCCATAATGGAAAGAGAAGGTTTATCTGCATTTGACATAATTGGCATTAATTAAATATTTGAAATCTGTCAATGCAAAATGTTTAGTCATAATATTAATAATAAATGATATATATTTATTTAATATGTAGATTGACAGAGGGATTATAATTGTTGTTTATGTCAAGCAAATGTAGTTTCCTTAAAGGAAAGTATTATCGGTAAACAAAAACTTGCTTAATATTACTATTTCTACTACTGAGTCTTTTCTACTACTATTTTTATTATCAAAGAAACGTTCTTAATACTTCCAAGAGTATTACAAGAACAACTTTTTTACTTATAATTATTAAGTGATTGTTTACTACTACTACTACTTCTACTACTACTACTACTAGTTGTACTACTAGTACTACTACTACTACTATTATACGACTCAGTGTTACTACTACTACTTTTCTATTAGTCTTGTTTACTACTTCTTATAGTACTACTAGTGCTAATTTATTTACTATTACTCCTATTAGTTTCCACTATTGACTTAACATTTAAATATACTTATACTACCTTTCTACTACTATTTTTGATAATGAGTACTAATACTACTATTTTTATCCTACTATTTTTACTACTTTTACTTACTTTCTTATCTGTTATTATTTTTGTTTTATTCTATTTCTTCTTTTACTTCAACAACTTTCGTTCTACTACTTTGATTCCCTTGCTTTAAGACTTTGCTAATTTTAGTCAGAAGCAATACATGAAAAAGCATCTGATACTAATGTATATATATTCTAGATAGGAGTATTCACAAAGAAGTTTATGTGCAAAATTTTAACTCGTGTGGAACCAAACAGAAAGATTAGCAAACAAGGATCTCCGGATCTATATCTCCCGAAAGAAATTGTTTTATTATAGACAAACGGACAGACACTCAGAGGAACATACGTTCAAATGGATGTATTATATCAATTCAGCTTATCGTGCTGATCAAGAAGATTAGATATCCTATTATATTATTGATCTTATTTTTACATATTCAGAGATGATTCTTACTATCCATTGTAAACGGTTCAAAATGAATTTAACCATTTTGCAAGGGTATAAAAATTTATTATATCTTTTAGACTATGAGTAATATTCAATCAATCTAAAAATAATTTATGTTAATTACTTATATAGAAGGAGATTCTAAAAAGCCTCTAATTTGCATTTGAAAACAAATTTAAACATATAACTAGGAACGTTAAAGATATACAAGATATAAACAATTAAAGAACACAAGTTGTGAAAGCTATTTTAAATACATTTATCACTCACTGTCATCGTTGATTTAGTAGTGTTATAGAGTAATTCTATGACAAACTGTTCAAAAACTGACATTCCTTCGTCTTGGAATGTTTCACTTCGTTACTTCACTCATGAAAAGGATTGTGTGGGTTATCTACTTCATGTAATGGGACAATGTGTAAGTTAATCAAGTAGATTTTATATTCAATTGTGTTGGTTCTACCGAGTACTCCTAAATTTTAATCAACTTTTGAACAAAGATGTCAGTTTTTAGCAATTTCTGGCCATGCAGAGATAAGTTTTATGTGTTTCTTTTTTTTTCCATTTTTTTTTTTTTTTTTTTTTGTGCCAAAGGACAAACTGTGCCTCTGTTGGCATTTCTTTTTGTTTTTCTTGCTTTTTTGGTCAATGTGGATGAAAGAACGAGGGGAGTGAATGGGAGGGGTGGTGTCACTTGGTCTTTTGCTTTCATCGTAACGCTCATGCATGTGTTAATTGCAATTGGATTGAAGGCTTTGGGGCCCAAATGAAGCCCGCAGCAAGTCGACCAATACTCCAATACAGATACACACGCATACACACACACTCAAACACATAAGTATATAGTGTATGCCAGTGTATGTGTGTACAGCTACAACAGCTTTCAATTTGTCTTTTACAATGTGATTTATATGCTAACAGGCGGGCAGTTTGCTGTTGCCTCAAGTTGAAGGCATTTTTGTTGCTATTGTTGTTGTTGTTGCTGTTATTATTGTTGTTGCTGCTACAGTTGTTGTTGTTGTTGTTTGTCATACAAGGCCCGTTGGTATTTGTTTGCTGTGTGTGCATGCAAATGACTTGCCAACTGACAGCAGCAGCAGCAGAAAAACCAAAATGCTGACCATGTCTATGTGTGCGTGTGCCTGTATGTATGTATATGTCTTGTGTGCGTGTTGGTATGCATGTATATGCCTGTATTAGTGTGCTTGTGTGTGCGTGCGTATGTGTATCTTGCCTTAACCAAAAATTTGCACATAAAGTATCTCTGACAGCAAAGTTTTCACTTGTAAAACTTGCACGCAACATGATGATGCATTCACTGTCTAACTCTTTCGCCCATACATTTGCTATCTCTTTTTATCAGTCACTCCCCCCTCTCTGTCTCTCTCTCATTCTTCACTCACTCCATTTCGCTTTCGTTGTGTCGCTTCTCTATATCTCTTGTTGCCAGTTGCGGTTTTGGTCTGCAAGTGCATTGCAAAATAAATTTGACTTAGCCAACAAGCAAATAACAACATCAACAACAACATCACCAACAACAACAACAACAAAAACAGTAGCAATTGGCAAAACTGCCATGACTCAATTAAATGGCACACAAACACACACACCCACACAGACACACACACACACACATACAAATAGAGAACTGCCTGCATAGTGGTTTAGGGGAGAAGGGGAACCATTCATCCATTTAACAGCCTCAATGAACAATTTGAAATGCGCTTTCATATAGCCAGATTATATTGATTTTACCACATTTCTATCATGATATTCAAATCAGGATCAGATATATATTGTTCTCCAGAATCGCAAGAAGCACCAGTGGAAAAAACAGATTCCATAAGAACATCTTTTCTTTATAAGAATCTTAGTATTAACTAAGGCTTTAACTAAGAGTAGTATTAGTAGTAGTAGGAAAAGTAATAGTAAATAGAAGAAAAGGCTAGGTAAAATTTTAGCATTGCCCAAGTTCGTATATCTTAGCAAACTGAGTTTTTGACAATTATATATAATTTAGCAGAATTTATTAGAATATATCTAACACTTATCAGAACTAAATTTAATATGCGTGAATTAAGAATTTGTCAAGGTTCTTGGTCCCATTATTTCTATGCTTAACCTCAGTAGTATATCGTATATATGCATACCAGACTTACCAATATTTGGGATCTCTTTTAAAAGAGACCAAGTTAGTCTTTGTTATAAAGGAGCAAAAGAGTATATTCAACCGATTTCAAACAAATTGAAGAGAATTTTTGTACAAAATCGCATTGTATAAAATCAAAGATCGCTTAATTTACTCCCATTGCATCAGAATTTTTGCCACTTCAGTCGAATAGAAGGACAAGGTTAACTAAAGCAATAGGTCCCGTTGATCTAGAATATAGATGCTTTATATAGTCCTTGCTGTCTTCTGACCAAAATCATTGTAACCTTTTTGCCAAAATAGGATAATTATTAGTATTAGCTAATTGTTATAAAACAGCAGTACTATTAGTAGATATAGAGCATTAGTAAAATAAACTTTGAAAATCAATTTTAATTTTCAATCAGAAGTGATTTTTTTACCAAAAAATTTGATTTGATTGTCTGTTTTTGTGTTTTATATTAAAACTCATGAATCTCATCAAAGTGATATAGAAATAATTAATTTCATCTTTTACTTTCATAACTTATTTTAAGCTTTATGAAAGTCTTCTTCTTCTGGCAATTCCAATTTTTTATCATTGATCTATTAAATTATTTATATTATATTTATTTAATATTTTTATACATATCTTAGTATTCTTATACCTTAATATATTTATTTGTTATGTTAGTTTAGTTTACGTTAATAATCAATATAAGAACTTACTAAATTAATGAAAAATTATGTGTTTACTTCATTCAATTGTATTGAATTTTATTTTTTAAAAATTTTAAAGCAACATTATTTAAACATTTAAACATTATTTTCAGCTCTAGGATAGCTCTACAATTGTTTATTTAACCATGTGTATATATAAATCTAATATTATTTATAAACTAAAGATATATAATTGATACTCTTCATTGCAACTAAGTCTACTGCAGGATTAGTAAACGCTTGCAATCCTTTTTAGAGCTTATGAACTTTCTTTTTATTTTAGATATATAAGGACTTGAATGGATTTATAATTATAAACTTCTATGTTCATACCTATATAATTACTATATAGTAAAGATAATATAGCAAACAGATTATAGTAAACTAGCGAGATATGGCTTTTGAGTACAAAAGTAAGCTAAATAAAAAATCACTTTTAATTCATTCTATTAAGTTAAGAACAGACAAATGAATATGAAATTTGTTATATTTTTCGTTTATAAGATTAGTCGGAAAGAGCCAGAACGGATATTTACCCATTTTCCAATATATTAAACTACATATGAACACATACTTCAATAGTTTTTATATAAGAAATATTCTCTAAAAAGATATCCTTGTTACTTCATTGTGCCAAATTTCTCATAAATTGATTTTTATACAGTAGACATGTTCTTTTTAATGGTATTAGTTTGAGAAAATTGTTGTTAGATGAAACAAAATAATAAAGAAAAACAGATGTTTAGGAAAAGTCAGTTGTTTTGGAAATTTAATCTGCTTAGATCTCCGCACTCCACATTCTGCCCCCCCCCATCAACTAGTCAACCATTGATGACTGAACAAATGAGTCAATTCGTAAATAAGTTATTCTTTTGAATTTCTTAAGAAATCTATCTATTTATCTATCTATTACAATTTAAATGACTAGCAATGGCTCTTTAAAGGCAACAAAGTAGGGAGAAGTAGTAGGACAAGGACTATTCCCTATCATAATAATTTCACCCATTCCATTTAGCTGACTCAACAGTTCAATTGAATTTGATGGCAGAGTTGTTGCTGTTGTTGCCAATTTTTGTTTCTTTTGGCCGTCATGGTTTTTGACTATGAAATCTAGATTAGAACTTTTTCGGTGGCAGCAACAACTTGTGGCAAACATAATTACAAGCTGCCAAATGACAACCATAACAGTTACAACAATAACAACAACAACAATACGAACAACAACAAGTTGATGGTCCTAGATGTCCTGACAACGGGCTCTATTTTATACCAACTCTCTGCTTATAATGAAGCCATAAATTTAAAAGCAGCCAGCCAAAAAGAGATTAACAAAAGCTGTCTGACTGCCTGAATGTCTTTACTAAGTGTGTACAAAGATATAGTTGTATATATATAGATATATATATATATTTGTCTGTTGCCAGTGAAATTTAATCAAATTGTGATGGAAACTTTTTGAAATTAATAGAAATTCACAGGCAAAAAAAGAAGAAATATAAAGAGAGAAAGCAAAAAGTTGATGCAACAGGATGACAGGCAAAGGGACTTAAAGGCAAAGTAAAGCTTTGCAGATTGCTATATGTGAAGGCATAAGAAACAAGTGGGTATTGCGGAGGAAGAAGGGAGCGGGGGTAGGATGACAGTGAAAGATCCTTGAAAAGAAAATGCTTTCTACCCATTGCCAATAGCTGTCAACTGCATTTATTATTTACACTTGTAAATAAATATATATGGAAGAATGGGGAAAAGCTGACGGGAGTTAAGAATGATAGAGGGGGGGGGGGATAGAGGTTTGGTTGTTGGGAAGAGATGACCGTCACTTGCCAAGAGTAGCATATACATACATTCACATTTACACTCCAGTTAACACCCCAGGGACAGTGGCAGAAGCAGCTACGCAATTTACGAATGCTGCGTTGCACTTTTCTGCTTTCTGAGGCAACACCCAGGCACACACGCACACATACATTTCTATATATATATATACTTATACATATATTGTATATAATGGCCATTGCCAAGTATATGCTTGAATGTACATTCTCAGTTTGTATATATAGTTAGTTATACTAACTTACACACACACACATGCATTTGTAAAGCAAATTTGTATTTATGCTCCTTACCAAAGCATCCATGACACACGCTTGGCATTTGGGTTTGGGTTTTGAGATCTCGGGTTTGTCTTTCAATGCTCTTTCTGACTTTCAGCACATTATGTGCTCCATTTAATGTCTATGTATATACCAATACCACACACTCTCCCACACACACACACACACACACACCCACACATTCACAGTAAACGAACGTCAAGTGGCAATTTACATTAGTTTTATTGTATAAGAAATTAGCAGCATTTAGCATTTAGCAGCAGCCGGCAAAACTTTTGCCTTTGGCTTCACTTTCTCCATAAGCAGGAAGCGAAATATATATAAATATATATATATATATATAGATATATAGAAATGTGTGAGTGTGTTAGATTTGTTTGCTCATATGGCAACTTGGTTGCCCTCAGCATATCAATTTGATCCTTATGCCTTCCTGCCGCAAGAGATATCCAAGGTGAGCCACACAAAAAGCACAAATCGATTTTCTTAATGAAAGCAAAAAGAAAGAAAAATATAAGGTAACGTTTTCAACTTTCATCTTCAATTCCTCAGCTACACAAAGTAAAGGGGAAAAGGGAAGAGAATGTGGTAAAGCAAACTGGTTGATAATCTATGATATTCTCTTTTATAGTTCTATTTATAGTTTTATACTTCTGTTAAAATCTTCAAGAGTGTACAATAAAAATTGCTAAATGTTTTCAACGCTTTCCGTTACCATAATGTAGACTTCTTTCTCATAGTCGTCTCTATGTAGCCATGTTCATCTGTTTGTTTGTTTGCAGATTTTAGGCATTAATTTTTGGGATAGGCGATTGAAACTTGGCTGATATCTTTTTTAGATATATACGCATTGCAAGTTTTAATATTTAGCGAATTGGACTATTATTAGAGCCACTGTCGAAAAAATCGGTGTAGAAGAGAACAAATACTACTTTTTCCTGCCCATCATTTATCAAGTTTGAATCAACATATTTGTATATTAAATATTATTATATTTATTAAAAAATCATACACGAAAGGCTTTTTGCTAATAATTTGTAGAATTTATACCCAAATTTTACAGACAGCTTACTTACACAAACTTGCAGAAGACACTTAGCTACTTTGACATTTTATAATTAAAAGTGCAATTGAATCCTGTATCTATCTTACTATTACTTTTATTAATCACAATCCATTTTCTATGACAAAAATATAAACTAAATGAATCCTCAATGGAATACTAAATAAATGCTATTCTACCTATATAAAAATATAAAAGAGAATCTATAATTTTGAAAACTAAAGCACCTTCACTCAATGCCAACCCCCATCTAAATATTTATCTAACTGGCCCAAACTCTTGACTGAAACTAAACAAAATGACATTCATTGACCAGGACAACATCATCATCAACCAATTCACCATTTTTGTTGGCATGATGTTCATGATGTATGGGACAACTGACAATAAGTTCCTCTTCTTTACGTGTTGGAAACACTTCCATAATTGTCTTGGCCTTATCCTTGTGCAGTTGCTTCTTTTCCTTTTCTGTTTCCAACTTTTTTCCTTTATCATTATTCTTAACCTTAGCCTTTTCCTTATCCTTCTCTTTTTCCAGAACATTGTCCTGATCGAATTCTAGCAAGTGTTCAACAACTTCGTGATTATTGCGCAAGGCCAAATCCACAGCATTGTCCAGGAATTGATAGAGTGGTCCCTCAATGGTATTACGACGTGGCTGATGCACTGGCTCCACAATTATGGGATTATCAATGTTACCGGAGGATCGCATTAGATGTTGCAACATATAGAGCATTGGTGGCACAACAGTTTGGGTCTTGTGTTTGCGATGACGTTTCGTAGATGCATCCATATGACCATTCTTGGTTTCGGCTGCATTTAAGAGCAGCATGCCCAGATCCTGATCTGGAACATAGTTCAACTCCTGCTGGAGACTTTCAATCATCATATCTGGAGCTAATATTTCGAATTCCTTCACCTCTTGTTTGCCGTCAGGCGAAATCAACTTATTAAAATAGACATAGGGTGGAGATGAACCCGATGATGGAACCTGACCATTATCTAGTAAACCACCATGATGACGTCTATGACGAGCCTGATGTGATGGCATGAGAACTTCATCGATACGTCCCAAATGACGTTTGGCATGATGCATTCTTCCCACTTCCAAAGGTGAGCCTTCATCCAAAATCAATTCAACCATGCCAAAATGAGACGATCCATTACCCAAAGGTAAAGTGGCAGTGGGTAAAACTGTGGGACCATTGATAGTAGTAGTAGTAGTGGTTGTAATTGTATCATTTGCCATATCAACAGCATCCGTGCTAACTTTTATTGGTAGCTTGGTAGTTCCCATGGTAGTTATGGATCCATTAACTGTTGTCTTTTCCGTTTGCAGCGATTTTTCCATAATTTCCGTTGTACGATTCTCAGAGCGTTTAATACGTAGTCCATAACTTATAGAAAGGAATGCTAAAATAAATCTAAATTATTAAATAAAATTTTCCTTTACTTTTTTCTACTTACAGCAAACGTAAACAATGATAATCAATTGATTAGCCATGGCTAATTAGAATTATTTCAATAAAGACAGATCCCTAAAAAGAGAAGAGGGAAAATAATGCTTTAGGTTTTTTACTTTCCTTTAGTTATTGATATAATTTTAACTCACTTATTCGCTTTTCAGATAGAGGTTAAGATGTGCTCGATGCAAAGTTTTTACTAGGAATGGATCTGATATGCTGCCAACCTCATAGCATTGCCTTGACAGTTGTTTGAACGTCAGGCAAGGGCCACTATGATTTCATGTAACTGACTCGAACAAAAGAAAAACCAAAAAAATAACGAAACAAAGATGAAAAAATTCCCATTTTCCAATCAAAATTCAACGCACACACATACATATACCCCATACATGTATGTGTGTGTATGTGTGGCGACCTTTTCAAGTGCTGCAAATGGCAGCAAAGCGGAAAACAAAAAAAAAAAACTTTTTACTATGGGCACCGAATTTATTTCACCGTTTAGCTTACGATAACTAGCTTAATATGAAACAAGATTATTACTTTTACTTTATAACTTTCTTCTTTGAATCTTTTTAGAATCTTTTTATATCATCTGCCTTATGTGATTTGTACAAGTTTATATTAAGAATAGATATGTTGCTAAAGGAAGATAATATCAATTTGTTATATGAATATATATATAATATATCTTTCAGTAAATATCATCAAAATCTTTTTATGAAATTAATTTTATCTGAAACTTCCCAAAGATATGAATAAAGAACTTTAAGTATATTTTCTTTTAAAATATCTAGAAAATAAACTGAAGTATTATGAATTTTTTTACAAAAATATATATAATAATATTTTAAAACATAAAATAATTTCAATATTTATTTAGTAAAATGTTTCTTATAGTTCGTTATTTTACACTTTTTCATTGTTTCATTTCTTAGCTTGCCAGCTCTATCTACATTCAGTCAGTCATTGGGTAATTGATTCCTGGGTGTTTATATGGAAAAACAGGCATTTTTAATTTCATTTTATTTTAAATTCGCTGTCATTTTTTTATAGTCATAAAAACACATATTTATACATATACACTTGGATTACAAAACAACAAACAGTAAAAAAAATAATCCAATTCCAAAATAGTGACAAAAATGTTAAGTTGGCATTATTCCAAAGTGGCAAAAGTATTTATATTAGTTACTTGGTAGTTGATTATTCTATTTGAAATTATATATTTAGCAATTTGAATTCCAAAAAACATTTATATAATTCCATCTGCAACTTACATCATCGGTAACTTAAAATGTAAACTTTGCAATTGAAAGAAATGTTACATGTTATATTATTTAGCACCGAAAATGTTAACTCAAACAAAGTTAGCAAAATGTTATTACTAGCATTACTTAGCAACTGTTAAGCGTTAACAGCTACAGCTTACATAGTAGTTAACATAGAGCAGTTCTAGCCAAACTTTTTTTGAATAATATTTGTTGATTAATGTTAGCAATTTTAACTTTTATTTATTTTACACTATTTTGGAGTAGCCTAATAAACTTCCTTAATTTATATTTAAAGGGTATGTAAAACAAAACAAAAAACAAACTTTGATTTTTATTTTGTTTCGTGAGCCGCAAAACAAAACGCAAATACAGTGGCAAAACTTTTGGCTTATAAATTCCCAATCAAATTTTCTGCAAAAATCAAACACTTTGTGTGTGTGTGTGAGTGTGTGTGGTTGTGTGTGTAGCTATTACTTGATTAATAAATATTAGCAGCAAAAATTGGAAAATTCCCAGTGAAGCGTAAAAATGCAAACATACGAACGAAATACGATACATTTGCCAAATGACTGAAGCATGGCCAAATATACACTTACGCACACCAACATAAACCCACACACACATACATACTAATACCCAACCACCCCCATCCCCCTTGTTGAGGAGGCATTAATAATGTAAAGTGCGTGCGTCAAATGTAAATTTTTTTTTTTTGCTTCGCCTCAACTCATGCGATTTCATAAACCTGCGACATTTTCAACAAACAATTTTTTTCCCAGCTCAACATTTATTTCGTCTTACTTCTTTTTTTTCTTTCTTTTTTGTTCCTGCCTGCAGGTGAGCGTCTTAACGCCCAGGTGAAAGGTAGAACGAGAGAGGCAGATAGATAAAATCGAAGGGGAAGGCACTTTTCTTATCAGCTTAAATGTAAATGCCAAGCGATTGGGATTGCAGAGTGAAGAGGGCATAGCTGAGCAGAGAAGAGTAGAGTAGACTAAGGGGCAGGGATTCTCTTGATGAACAGATAGAATGGGGTCCGGCCAATAGTGTGTGGAACAGCAGCTGGTGCGGCTGCATTCAGGATTTGCACATTCAACTTGTCGATGCTTCTATAATACGAAAGAGATTGCCCTCTGGCTCTACAATTCCAACATTCCTGGACGGTCTTCTCCTAGCTAACTTGATATCTCTCTGACTCGGCCTGTCTCTCTTTCCCCCACTTTTTCTGTTTTTTTCTTTTGGTGTCTGTCTCTCTGTTGTTTTGCTTATCTGCCAGAGATATATGATGGTGCCAGAGGGTGGTAGTGGAGGGTATTGTCTGTCTATAACGATTGCAAGTTGATTTTGAGAGAATATTGAATATAAGTCGATTGGGCAACTCCATTTTGCTTCAATTGCTGGATTTATTTACGACAAGGGGTTTAAATATTTAATATGCCTCCCCTTCCCCACCACCCCACTCATGTGTCAACGAGGTGAAGGGCCAACATATTGGCATTTTATGCGTAGAAAATGGAAAATTGACTTTGAAGTAAAACGACCCATGTCCAAAACTGCAACAACTTGAAGGGATTTATCAGCCCAGACACACACACACATAAACATACACACATACAATGAAAGTGAGTCCAAAGAGTTGGATTTGTGCAAATAAAGTAAGGATTTTCTACGCTCCTTTGATCCTCAAAGCTTTCAAATTGAACTTGAAGCGAAGGAGACGGTTGAAAACATTTAATAAGTGTTTCGATTTCTTGTTTTCTTGGCCACAAAGAGAGGGAAAAAGGGAAAGCTAAAGCTGGAGTCAAGTGTCTCATTAGTTGGCTCGTTAATATTCCAATTGTTGACACAAATACCAGTAAATACAGAGAGCCTTTAACCTGTGTGTATGTGTGTCTGTGTGTGTGTATATGCGTGTAAAGGAATTTAATTAATAACGTCCTTGGGTCCTTTTCGTGTGCAACGCGGCGTAAACTTAATTAAATGCGCAAGTGGCAAATGAAAAGTGAGCAAAAGATGGCAGGTGGCACAACTGATGCTGTACTGATGGTGGAGGGGGGAACGGGGAGTTAGAGAAAGTTTCAGCGAAGTAAACACATAGAACCCCAATAGTTCTTAAAGTAAACTTGTTTTTGTCACATGTCAAACATTTTATTGGCTAACTCATTTTAATAGTGGAAAACTACAAGGGGAAAAATTATTACCAGCGCTTAGTCAAAATGGCGTATGGGCGTTGGGTGGATGGGCGTGACGTTAGTAATGGCGAGTCATAAAAAATAGCAAAGAACTTACGTTGAGGTTCAGCAACTTTAAAGCTCCTCCATACCCTTGAACTATAATCAAACAGGGGTATACTCCAGTCATTAATCAACATTTTGGAAAAGGATAAGCGCCTTGCTTCTTCTCTATGACTATTTGACGGGGTAAAATATAAAATATATAATATATACTTTGTATATTTTTAATACAAATTTTCTACTTTAGTATCAATTGGCAATTTGCTAGAAATCCTTTTCATCTTGTTGTACAGTTTTTCAGGCACTGGTGGTTGGCTTTCAGGTAAAGTGTAGGCTGAAAAAATTATTGAAGTTAATAAATGTATAAAAAATCTAAAGGAAAATGAAAGGGAAAACTTTTTTCAATATTATCTTTTATACCATTTGATATTAACAATAAACATTGCAGTTAATCGACCATTTTTCGATATACAACTAAAATCTAGCTTTTTAGAGCTAAAAGTAATGTGATTAAAATTAGTATTAGAAATTATGTTATTATAATGCTATCAGAAGTTTAATTATATTATCCATTTTCTATTAAATAAAGTTTCTATATAATACATTTTTTTTCTGGTACTAAACCTGTATATTAAACTCTGTCATCGATTTCTGTCGCTTTCCAACACTTATTTTTTTGTGTTACCTAATACTAATAGTACGGTTGTTATTTAACCAAATAAAAATATTACCTTATTTACTTTAAACAATGGTGTTTATGTTTATATATTTGGAATTCTGTTTTTGCAGTATCTTTTGTGGTATCCATAACAGTAAATCAAATGCTGCAGTGGATGAGAGGAGGTTTAACATTACTTGATTGAAGCTAAACTACATGGAACAAAGACATAAGTTTTGAATTCCACTAACCAACAATATTTACTTATGAAAATGCATTTCTTTTTCAGATTCGAATTGTCACTTGGTTGTTGATTGCTGGCAATTGTTATTCCCACGCGGACTCCACTCTAGGTAGATCCCGGTCGTTCAAAATTTTTGATGTCCCACGGACACATTTGATCTTGAAGCAAGCTAAAACAAATGTTAAAGTGAAGATGGAAGCTTATATAAGTAAAACAGCAGTAGCAGCATAAGGGAAAAAACTAAAGCAATATGAAACCAAAGCTATTGTTCAACCCTTAATAATCAACGGATCCGACTATCTGCACTTTCAGATACACTATCTGATCGTATGTCAAAGCTTTTTAAAAGAAATTCAATAGATCGCTAGTGTCGGAAATGTCCAGGGTATTCACAGGACATATCAAAGCCGAAAGTACTTTTAGTATAGCATACTTTTATGCTTAGTTTACGACTTTAGTTTTTGAATGGAAGTAAAGTTTTGTCTGGTTTTGGTTCCAGTTTTTACAACCTGTAACTAAGAGCAATAGCAGTCAAATATGCAAAAGAGCATAACTAGACCAGACACTTACACAGTGGCCTGCAGTGCTTGGGAGGGGAGGGGAATGAACTTTAATGTGCTTAACTGTTAGCTTGACTTGTTCTACATAGTTGCAGTTATTGGCTAGAAAAAAATTTGAAATCCAAATCAATTTTGGTATAACGCCTGCCTGTCATTGATTTATGGCCATGTTTCACTAAACTACACACACACACACACACATAAGTGTTTGAGGCAAGTTTACTAAATTATATTTCAATTTTGCAGCGAAACAGAAAGAGTGCGAGAGCGAGGGGGGCGAAGACCGAAAGATTTAGAGTAAGAGGAAAAGATGTTAAAAACTTTTTGACAATTGACTTAAAAAAGTTTTCAAGCTGCCAGAAATTGACTGCCTTTTGTATACAAATAGGGCAAAATCAGGCCTGTAAAACTGGTAGGTCGCCTTTGGGCCAACAGCCAGGGCTCATTTATAAGCAAGAGGAAGACAGTCACAGAGTAGAAGAAACACAGAAAGAAAGAGAGAGGGAGGGAGTGAAAGGGAGCTATAGCCAACGGAAGTAAACACATAAAACGGAAATGAAAATTCAATTATTTCGTTACGATTGTTCAAGTTTTCTTTTTTTTTGTTGTTGTGTGCTCTCTCTTTTCCACTTCTTCTTTCCTTCTCTCTCTCTTTCTATTTGGCGTGTGTGAATTGTTGCAGCAACAACAAAAATGCGAAAAAACAGAAAATAAATAAAAGTTTTTTGTAAAATTAAGTTAACGTGCAGCCCGTTCATGCCACATGCAACTTTTGCTGCTGCTTTTCGGACAAATTCAATTTTGAAATGCAATTTTTATTTTTGCCTCTGTATACCCTGTAGCCATGGCAGATAAAGGAGTTAATTAGTGCTTAAAGCAGCATTTGTAATCAACGACTTTGAATGATCTTTTAGATCTAAATCAATTTACTAAAGCCAGACAAATATTGATTTTAGAAATATATATTATAGTCTTGTCCTTTCAATTAAGAAGTTTTTTTTACAAAACTTTAACTTATGACTATTCTTAGTTTAATATTTATTTATGTAGTATCTCTAGGTCAAACACTAATACTATAAATTAATTATTTTTGATTAAATATAAGCGAAGATAAATAGTTTCCATAATAATGATGGCTAATATATAAAATTAGTTTATTATAAATGTTGGTTTTAAAGAGAAAAGTAGTAAGGAACAAATAACTTTCTGTAACTAAAAAAAAAGTATTTAAAAATTAACTTAGCAATCGTGTTCCTCTTTTATATATTTTGTATATTGTGTGACGGAAAACAAACACTTTTTATATTTTAAAATAAAGCGATTCAAGTTCCTCAACAGCTCTCTCTGTCACTCTCTCATCTCTCGAGCATGTTTCAGCACAATCAAGCGGTATAAGAATTCCAACAATGTGACCGTACTTGCCCCTTCTACTACAATATTTAAGTTTCTTATAAATAATTTCTAATTTTTTTAAATTTTGTTTGTTTTTGGAGAAAGTTTTTTAACTCAGCATTACGCATACGCCTCATACGCCAACTAAGTTGCTGATAGAAAAGAGATTTTTTATTTATTTTTATTTTATTTAGCGACTGTTAAAAATTATTATTTTATATATTTTATAATTCACCAATTAAGCAACATTTATATAATACTTAAGCATATATTAAATTTTTTAATAATTAAATTAAATTTAAATTAAATTTTAAATTGTTATTAAATTTTTCATATTTAAGTAGAAAACAAGCATTATTTTCGACGCTCATTTTTTATTTAATAAATCTTATAAGCAAAGTACTTAACAATAGTTAGAATAATAGGCTAAAGGTTAACAAAAAAAACTGTAATATAAATTAATTTATAATTTTTAGTATATTTATTTTTCTTTCCTTCGTTAACCAATTCTAGCTTAAAAAAACGTAGATGTGGCTTAAATCAGCATCGTCTGTTAATTTTACATTGCATCTGTAGGGATTTAAAATAAAAAATATAAATTTAATCATTTTTAACTTACGGAGGTAAATAAAATAATATAAATAAACAATTTTTATTTAAATTTTTGTAACAATAAAAGAAAAATAGTCAAAGAAAATATTTAATTAATTCTTCCTATTGATACAAAAATTTGTCATATTTTAATAGAGAATTATTTAAGGACTTAAATTTTTTAAAGTCTTTTTAAACTAAATTAAGCTTGATTAATTTTTGGTTGAATTTAGTTGAAAATTTCTATTTGTTATCCAATTTTTTTTTATACTGTGAGGATTCACAAATTCTTGTTTTTATTTTTCTTTATCTATCAATATATATATAACCATAAGTCAACCCTCTAAACTAATATGCTCTAATTATTGAAGGGGATTAGTTCAACATTAGGTTACTGTTTCTAGCTAGAGAGAGCAATTGTTTTCTATTTCATCTTTAGGCTACAGTTTCTAGCAAGAGAGAGCAATTGTTTTCTATTCCATCATTAGGTTACAGTTTCTAACAAGAGAGCAATTATTTTTATCTCTTTTGTTTCCCTCTCCTTCGCATTGCAATAGCCAGCGACGCCGACGCACCGGCGGTACAGTCAGTGTCAGCATAGCTAAGCTAAGACAATTTGTCACGTACACCAAAAGCTCGTAGGATAACGGTGAATCATCAGTAGCCAATCAAAACGCGCCACGCATTTCCGCAGCTGCGTCGAAAGCTTAGAATATTAAAAACTAGGGCAAAGGCAAGGGTTAGAAATAAGATCAAGATCACTTAGTTTCTGACCGCCGGAGAGATTACAAGTATAAAAAAATATCGTCAAAGAGAAAAAAAAAAAAGGCAAACAGTGAAAACAAGAATTAAGTTAGTGAATATATAAAAGTCAAATACGCAGACAGTGGTACAAAAACAAAGACAGTGCAAATAAAAAAAAAAAAAATCTAAGAAACAAATATAAAACACGGAAAAGCAGAACAGTGGTATTGAGACAAAGACAGGGCAAATACAAAAAACAAGGAAAAGTAACATATTTAAAGTTGTACAATTTATATTCAGGTGAGTCGGCCAAGAGGCCACGTTACTAACCCCCTATCCCTGCTATTTCTTATAGGACAGTGTGATGCGAGGTAGATTAGGCAGTAAGAAAATGAGACATATATGTGAGCTAGGAATAATAAAGTTATAAATGAACATTGACCCTTGCCTTTTTTCTATTTTTCTTCTTGCCCCTGTTCTTTCTCCTTGTCTTTATTTGCATGTGTTCCTAATAATATGTTAAGTGTTGTCTAAATAGTGTATGTAGTGTTTCCATGGTACAGTTGGCAGTATGTCGACCAACAACCATTTCAGTGTCCGGGTAATACCCTAACTGAAATGGTGTTGGTTGTACATACGCCGACTTAGTGCCATTTAATATTATTCGACATCCGGGTAATACCCTAGTCGAAGCAATATTAAATGCGCATGAACATGGAACCACTGTAGTGTAGTTCAGTGTGTAGCGAATACAGTGGTTGTGATGTCATTTGGCTAGTATTTCAGTGTCCGGGTAATACCCTAACTGAAATATTACCAAATGTACATCCGATCACTTAGTGTCATTTAATATTTGATTTCGGTGTCCGGGTAATACCCTAACCGAAATCGTATTAAATGTACATGCCGTTGTATATACGTTGTATTGCCAAAGTGTGTTCCATGGTACAGTTGGCCACATGTCTACCAACAACCATTTCAGTGTCCGGGTAATACCCTAACTGAAATGGTGTTGGTTGTACATGTGCCGACTTAGTGCCATTTAATATTATTCGACATCCGGGTAATACCCTAGTCGAAGCAATATTAAATGCGCATGAGCATGGAACCACTGTAATGTAGTTTTTATGTAGCACAGTGGTCATGATGCCATTTGTTTAGCATTTCAGTGTCCGGGTAACACCCTAACTGAAATGTTAACAACTGGACATCTGACTACTTAGTGTCATTTAATATTTATTTCGGTGTCCGGGTAATACCCTAACCGAAATAATATTAAATGTACATGCCGTAGTATGTGTATATCTTCCCCTTCGTGTAGCGTCCACCCAAATGAGTGTCTTTAACAATAATTGTTTAACTTTGTGTGTCTTTTGTTATGTCAAATAAATAATTATTCTCTACATTTGTCTGTATTAGTTTAGAATTTAGAGGTCTCGAGTTTTTCTTACAAATTTTTCTGTAATTAAAAAGCCCTGGATAGACTGAGATGTGTACCCAGGCTGAGAAACTTCCTTACAGATGGCGCCCGAGCAGGGACCTCGAGAAAGATTTTAAATTAATTAGGCAAGCTTAGTGTAGGGATTAATTTTTGTGGATTAAAGCCCCACCATATTTATTTGGCCTTCTCATATTGTTCATATCATTTTGAAAAAATGTATTGCTACCCTATAATATCGAAAAAAATTAACCAATTATATTATATTATAATATGATCGCATTATATTATATCATTTAATTATATACACATGTAAAATATATTTTTGGGGATTTTCTTTATTGGTGCAATATATATATGATGAAAATAAAATTTTATAAATAATTCAATTTTTGCCAAGGGTAACGGTAGGACTACCTTAGAGTCATCGACAGAGTCGCAGCGACAGAGTCACGACAGAATTCAGTGGAACCAAAACCACGTGGCAAAAATATATGTATATATTTTTATTTTTTTTTTTATAATCGACAGAGCTAAACAGGGTATCAGCAGAGTCACCATAGGAAAAAAAAAATAAATTTATATATGTATATATTTGAATTTTTTTTTATAAGAACGAAAGAGAGAAGCGAGTATAGAAAATCCAACAGGCAACGGTAAAACTTTTAAAAAGTCATCGACAGAGTCCCAGCGACAGAGTCACGACTGAATACAGTGGAACCAAAACCTCGAGGCAGAAATATATTTTTTTTTATCGACAGAGCTAAACAGGGTATCAGCAGAGTCATCATGAGAAAAAAATATATATGCAACGGAATTTCTATACAAGCAAAAGAGACAAGCAAACATAGAAAATTTCGCAAATGAACGGTAGAACTATTTTAAAGTCATCGACAGAGTCCCGGCGACAGAGTCACGACAGAATTCAGTAGAACCAAAACCACGTGGAATTTTATTTTTTTTATATATCGACAGAGCTAAACAGGGTATCAGCAGAGTCACCAAAGAAAAAAAAAATATATGCAACGGAATTTTTATAAGAATATTAGAAACATAAGCAAGCTGAAAAATTTGCACAAAGTAACGGTAGAACTATTTTACAGTCATCGACAGAGTCTCAGCGACAGAGTCACGACAGAATACAGTAGAACCAAAATCACGTGGAAATTTTTCTTACAATCGACAGAGCTACAGCAGCAGAGTCACCATAGAAAAAAAAATAATATACATACGTACAACAGAGTCTAAGTACAAGAAAAGAAAGGCAGGAGAGATAAAGTATAGGAGATGAAAAAAAAAATAAAATATTACCGCTTGTTTTCTATCACACTTTATTCCTATGAGAAGGGGGTATGAGGGTGTTTCGTTGGTTCTCTTTGGTCGACGTAGCCGCAACGGGATCTTTTGGATGCTCACTCCTATGAAGCGGAGACTGCGACGCTAGCAGAGCAGAGGCTTTGACGATAAAATCATGGTATCACGCATCCTAAAAGGCAGTCAATATTCAACCGTAGGAGAGTCAATATTCAACCGTCGAGAAGTCAACATCGAGCCTTCAGGCAGTCAATATTCAACCGTCGAGAAGTGAACATCGAACCATCAAGGAGTCAACATCGAATCATCAAGGAGCCTACATCCAGCCGCCAAGGACTACAGTAGCTTATGCCTCAAGGATAACAAAGGATAACAGGACCCCAAGCTACCCGCATCCCAAGGACCCAGCCAGTGAATATCCTTTCCCAAGGACAACAGTAGTCAAGATTTACTAGCATACCAAGGAATCAACAGTGAACATCCTGTTCAAAGGATAGCAACAGCCTGAGTTACAAGGAATATAAGCAATCAAGAATACAACGAAGAAACCAAGACCCACAACCAGAGAAACAACGTCAACCACAAGGATATTATATTAAACAGGATATCAGAAAAAAAAAATATATTTGTGACCAGTGAAAAAAAAAAAAATAGTTGTTTAACCCAGCAAGGATAAATAAAAAAAAAAAAAAAAAAAAAAAAAGCTAATAAATTAAAAATAAACTAGTGGAAAAAAAAAAATAATTTACCCGGCAAAGAAAAAAAAAAAAAAAAAAAATTTTTAATTAAAATAAATAAAACAAAATAAATAAATTTCCATTAGTAATAATTATAATCTGAAGTTACAGCCAAGCCAAAGCAGAGTTCACAAGGACGAAATCCAAACTAGTTCAACGCAGGATACCAACCACAAAGGATACAAGAGCGAATAGCAACAGTCAATCTGAACAGAAGTCATCAGTACAAACATGGGAGTAAAATGGATCAGCTACCGACGCAAGAACGAATTGGAAAGTTTCTTCACCGAGTTCGGTCTACCTTCAGGTGGAACGGTAGAGGAGATGCGCAGTCGGTTTGCTAACTTCGCATCTCGAGAGGATCATCTACCAGAAGTACTCGCCCGCTTAACAGAACTGGAAACTCAATATGGACAAGCAGCCACCAATGACCGCACACTAGATGTGAAGCCACGCTCACGATCTACCTCCCCTGCCCGGCTGGTCGACGAACACCCAAAGGATACAGAGGTAGATGCAACCCGCAATCATCCAATTCCAACACTGCCACTGGTGTCCAATACCCAGTCGACTGGAAATGCCCAATTTTCACTAGAAATCCCAAGACGAGCAACATCAGGAATCACAGACAATGCAGGATATGCCGCCATCGCCGAAAAGGTGTCCAAGTGGGGCGTGTCCTTCGATGGTTCTACAGATCCACTGTACTTTCTGGAGAAAATAGAAACCCGAGCTGCCACGTACAGGATTAACCTAGAAACACTACCACGGATGATGTCCCTTTTACTCTCAGGCAAAGCGGAAGGATGGTGGCAGACTTGCGATCTGCTGGAGGCCAACTGGACAACATTTAAGCATGGATTCCTAGACTTTTTCCTACCGCCAAGATATTTTGAACGACTTGAGGATGCCATCCGTACCCGACGCCAAAGGGCTGGAGAACCCTTCAAGCAATATTTAGTCGAGCTGCGCCTAATGATGAAAAGGGCCAACTACTCTTCGACTCAAGAACTAGAGAGAATATACGACAACCTGCACCCGGAGTATCAGCTATATACAAGACGCATCGATTTCAAGGATCTAGCAGAGCTGACACAGCTGGTTGTGAACTTTGAAATTATTCAAAGTGAGAACAACTATTCTCATCCCGAGACTGGATTTAGACGCCCACCAAACGCCGTTTTCCCAGTGTCAACTAGTTCATACACCGGAGGAAACAGATTCCACAATCCTGAGATGTTGCAAACTACAAATAAAACTAATACGTTGGAGAATGACAACATGATTCCAAAGGTCTACCAATTATCTGACGTCCCTATTGATCTACGTCGAGCCTGCCGCCGATGCAGTGAGACCGGCCACTTCGCCAGGAATTGTACTAAACCCCGTGTAATCTTTTGCTGGGAGTGCGGTCAACGAGGCCGGCGTACGATCGAATGCTGTCGGCAATCGGGAAACGACGGGCGCCTTCGTTTGGACGGGGATCAGACGAAAGCCGCGCTCAACCAACCCCAACTCTAGATATCCTCAGATTCGAAAAGGGTCGCATCATAGCGCGTATAAGCGTTAATCATACCCTAGTGGATGCGACAATCGATACCGGCGCCACCAGAAGCTTCATCAGTGAACACTTAGCTCAGCAACTGGGATCCGCCGATGACTGGAGAGATGTACGAACCGTGATTCACCTGGCCGATAGTTCACAGAAGGAAGTTACACGAGCCCTACGCCTAGAAGTGGCTTTAGGAGTCAAGCCTGTACCCCTAACTCTACTTGTATTACCAAATATCATGGATCAACTCATCTTAGGAACAGACTTTCTAAAAGGGATTGGAGCTACCATTCACTGTGGAGAAAATTATATACAACTCAAGTCACCAACAGTGCATTGGAAGGAGCCTATCTCTCATTCGATCATCGTCAACACTCCTGAGGAAAATTCTACGAAGCTCACAGCCGGACATCCCACTCAGACACAGAAGAACAACTCTCAAGCATCCTCACCGAAGTCACCCAAGCACAGCCACAGCCCTTACGTCCAAGTCTTACCCTCACCACAGGAAGATGCAATCAGGAAAAACCCTTTCAGAAGCCCAACCGAGAAACCAATGCAACGAGAACCAGCCTCGCCAGTTTTAGGCCAACTAGAAGTACCACAGGATCGCAACGAAGTTTCAACGCTTATACCCAACGAAGACAAGAACACAGAAGACCAAGTTATCTCCAGTTTCCTAGCAACAGAGTTACCAAAGTTCGAAACGCTACAAGGAATCTCGCACATTGCAGAACATGTCATCACGATGAAAGACGATCGACCAATCAAGCAACGTTATTACCCAAGAAACCCAGCTCAGCAACAAATAATCAACGACACAGTGGATCAACTACTCAAAGAAGATCAGATCGAGCCCTCCAAAAGCCCACACAGCGCGCCTATTGTTCTCGTTGGAAAGAAGACAGGGGATACTCGCATGTGCATCGACTTTAGACAGCTCAACGCTCAGTCTATACGGGATGCATACCCGCTGCCAAGAATCAATCATATCCTGGAGAGACTTAGAGATGCCAAGTATATTTCAACCTTGGATCTCAAAAGTGGTTATTGGCAGATACCTCTGGCCAAGAATAGCCGTGAATGCACCGCATTCACTGTTCCAGGACGAGGCTTATTTCACTGGAAGGTCATGCCTTTCGGCCTGCATTCCGCCTCGGCTACTTTTCAGCGAGCACTCGACAGCGTAATCGGACCCGAGATGGAACCTCACGCCTTCGCCTATCTCGACGATATAATCGTCATAGGGCGAACTCTAGAAGAACATATGTCCCACCTTCAAGAAGTCTTTCGACGTCTAAGAGCAGCCAACTTAAGAATCAACCAAGCGAAGTGCAAGTTCTTTAGACGACGTCTTCAGTTCCTTGGACATGTCATCAGCGAGCATGGTATACATACGGATCCCGAGAAGATAGCAGCAGTAAAAGAATTATCACCGCCCACCAATGTGCGTCAACTTCGCCGATGTCTAGGCATCGCTTCATGGTACCGCAGATTTGTCTCAGATTTCGCCAGTGTGGTCCAACCGATGACTTCACTACTCAAGAAGAACACCAAATGGCACTGGGATACAAAGCAGCAACAAGCATTCGAAGAACTAAAAACCAGGTTAACCTCAGCACCCGTCTTGGCTTGTCCCGATTTTCGGGAAAAATTCTCGTTACAAACAGACGCCAGCGCCTATGGACTCGGAGCGGTCCTCACTCAACGATTGGAAGGAGCAGAACGAGTCATCGCTTACGCTAGCAGAAGATTACTACCAGCTGAAGAAAATTACTCTGCCACGGAGAAGGAATGCCTTGCCATAGTTTGGGCCATCAGGAAAATGCGCGGATACTTAGAAGGATATCGCTTCGATGTGGTAACAGACCATCTAGCATTAAAATGGTTGAACTCCATCGACAATCCTACTGGACGAATTGCCCGCTGGGCACTGGAATTACAGCAGTTCGAGTTTGACATTCACTATCGCCGAGGGAAATTAAACGTTGTTGCCGATGCCCTCTCCCGGCAGCCTCTAGCAGTACTACAAATAGCACAGGATACTACGCCTCAATGCAACTGGTGGACGACACTGAAGAACCAATTGGAAAAACACCCCGAACAGATGCCAGACTATTTGTACGAAGGAAATCAAATTTATCGCAGGATGAATCATCACCCAGATGATGAAGACCCAATACCTTGGAAACTTTGCGTGGCCAAAGACTATAGGAAACGAGTTCTACGCGAGTGCCATGACGACCCTACAGCAGGCCATCTAGGAATACGTAAGACGACTCTACGGGTAGCTCAACGCTACTATTGGCCTGGTTATTTTCGAGATATTAATCATCATGTGAGGAATTGCCTCCCATGCCAGAAGTACAAGGTGGAACAAAATAAGCCGGCCGGAAAAATGCTTACGAGGCAAGTAAAAGAACCTTTTAACCTCGTCTCAGCAGACTTTGTAGGTCCACTCCCACGATCTAAGCAAGGACACACGATGTTACTAGTCTTCTTGGATAACTATAGCAGATGGATCGAACTAGTGCCACTCCGAAAAGCCACAGCAGCGACGTTACAGAAAGCATTTCGGGAAAGAATCATCGGCCGATTTGGAGCCCCGCACTCATTAGTATGTGACAACGGAACTCAGTTTACCAGCAAGGACTTCAAAGCATTTTGCGAAAATTCCGGAATAGAACTTCAGTATACTGCGCCCTACACTCCACGCCAAAATCCAACGGAACGTGCAAACCGCACAGTCAAGACGATCATAGCCCAGTATCTCGAATCAGGTCAGTCTACGTGGGACCAACTACTACCGGAAATTACATTGGCCATCAACTCAAGCATATCAGACACGACAGGATACAGCCCAGCATTTCTCGTGCTTGGCAAAGAACCGCGCCTACCAGGTGCCCTATATGACGCCGTCACTCCTGGAACAGGATCTACACCTTGGTCCCCAGAAAGCAGAATCAAACGAATGGTCGACGTTCATAAACTAGCACAAGGAAACATTCAGAAGGCGTCTCAGGATCAGAGCCGCTACTACAATCTTAGACACAGAGCTTGGCGACCCACTATCGGGTCACTCGTCATGCTGCGAAGACATTACCTATCCAAAGCCTCCGAGGGATTTGCTGCCAAGTTGGCACCGAAGTTCGAAGGCCCTTTCAAGGTAAAATTCTTTATTTCTAGGAACATCGTCCGACTCCAGGATGCTCACGGTAGATCCTGTCGCACAGCCAGTGTCAGCGATCTAAAGCCATATCAACAAGCGAACCCAAGCCAAGAAGAAATCCTAGAAGACACAGAAGACAACCACAGAGCCGAGCCTTGCGAAGAGATTTCACAGGGGCCACTTGTTGGAGATTTCGATCTCCCAACGTCCCTGCCCTCCTAAAGGGGGATCTCTGTTCGTAAGAACAAATAGCAGACCACTACGTATATCTTACCTTAGTTATCTTAGTTATAATATTAGTTTTTAAGTTTATCACACGTTTGTAAATCACACTATTAGGCAGGCAAGGTTAGGTAGTTCACAGTTAGTTCCTTTCAGAATCAGGCATATGAACTAATTCCCTTCCTTAGAATGTCGTCCCCCAGCACTTTCATGGCCGCGCTAGTACCGATGATTGAATCTATCACCGCGGACTTCGAGAAGTTAGCTGCAACCCGATTTCTTCCCCGCACCCGAGACGCATCATCGCCCGAGGTAAATAAGCCGATTACCGAGGAAGCTATCGCAGCAACTACAGTAGCGGGTAAAACCTCAACCCATCAGCAAGCGAAGCCTGAAACCCCACGCATGGTGAATTTGATCCTTGAGATCGAAGATAACGAAGGAGAGCGTAGTCGATCTCTGCAATCCCCTCGCCAACAAGCAGCCTTTTTGAAGTCGCTGCACGACGTCTTATACCCCGACTCCCGGTCTGACAACGGTCAGCCAACCTCGCCTGCTCCGCTGACTGAGCCTGCATCTAGGCCATCACTCGTCCCCGAAGAATCCACCGTGGGAAGATGCTTCCGGTTGTCCGAAGCACCGGACCGCCCGGTCATAAAATCAGTGATGCGCCTGCCGCGAGTGCATGACTTGGCTAAATTCGTCGGCGATGCGGATGAACATATGGACCCTGACGACGACGAAGAAGTCCAATGGGATGGTCGCTTCTACCGCTATCACGGGAACCCTACACCCCCTCGTCGTCTGAGTTTGAGTGACGACCAGGAAGTCGACTTATTCCCCGGTAGCCCCTACTCGACCCGAAGCACGCTTTTCAGTCCACCATGCGAAAGCCCTCCCACCAACTTCCACGTAGACGAAGAGACCGGAGAGAGGATCTATCTACCGAAGCCCAGTCCTTCGTGGAGTACGGACACTCACAACCATCCCTACGACCCATGTGGGTCAGAAAGCTCGACGACACCCCCATACCCTGGATCATTCGAAGCAGTACAAAGCTACCCTTACTTTGAAGACATCTCTTTAGATGCCCACACCGAGACCGAGGAGAACGCCGTCCCTGAACTCATCGAGACAACGCCTGCCCCCACCGAGACCGAGGAGAACGCCGTTGCTGAACTCGTCAAGACAACGCCAGCTCCCACCGAGACCGAGGAGAACGCCGTCCCTGAACTCATCGAAACAACGCCAGCTCCCACCGAGACCGAGGAGAACGCCGTCCCTGAACTCATCGAAACAACGCCTGCTCCCACCGAGACCGAGGAGAACGCCGTCTCTGAATCCATCGAGACAACGCCTGCCCCCACCGAGACCGAGGAGAACGCCGTCCATGTCCCCAGGTGTGAGACCACCGCCATAGAGGCTCCCACCGAATGGCGCGTGCTGACACACGACCGACGAATACCCTGGACATTGGCACAAAGAATACAGGACCGTCCAAATCGCAACAAACCATGGCGATTCCGGTACGAAGAAGCCGACCTGGCCTACCGCGTCCGCATCACGGCGGGAGGTAGCGTCACCATTTCTTTTGCCTCCGGAAAGTGAGGAGGGAGTGTGAGGATTCACAAATTCTTGTTTTTATTTTTCTTTATCTATCAATATATATATAACCATAAGTCAACCCTCTAAACTAATATGCTCTAATTATTGAAGGGGATTAGTTCAACATTAGGTTACTGTTTCTAGCTAGAGAGAGCAATTGTTTTCTATTTCATCTTTAGGCTACAGTTTCTAGCAAGAGAGAGCAATTGTTTTCTATTCCATCATTAGGTTACAGTTTCTAACAAGAGAGCAATTATTTTTATCTCTTTTGTTTCCCTCTCCTTCGCATTGCAATAGCCAGCGACGCCGACGCACCGGCGGTACAGTCAGTGTCAGCATAGCTAAGCTAAGACAATTTGTCACGTACACCAAAAGCTCGTGGTACAAAAACAAAGACAGTGCAAATAAAAAAAAAAAAATCTAAGAAACAAATATAAAACACGGAAAAGCAGAACAGTGGTATTGAGACAAAGACAGGGCAAATACAAAAAACAAGGAAAAGTAACATATTTAAAGTTGTACAATTTATATTCAGGTGAGTCGGCCAAGAGGCCACGTTACTAACCCCCTATCCCTGCTATTTCTTATAGGACAGTGTGATGCGAGGTAGATTAGGCAGTAAGAAAATGAGACATATATGTGAGCTAGGAATAATAAAGTTATAAATGAACATTGACCCTTGCCTTTTTTCTATTTTTCTTCTTGCCCCTGTTCTTTCTCCTTGTCTTTATTTGCATGTGTTCCTAATAATATGTTAAGTGTTGTCTAAATAGTGTATGTAGTGTTTCCATGGTACAGTTGGCAGTATGTCGACCAACAACCATTTCAGTGTCCGGGTAATACCCTAACTGAAATGGTGTTGGTTGTACATACGCCGACTTAGTGCCATTTAATATTATTCGACATCCGGGTAATACCCTAGTCGAAGCAATATTAAATGCGCATGAACATGGAACCACTGTAGTGTAGTTCAGTGTGTAGCGAATACAGTGGTTGTGATGTCATTTGGCTAGTATTTCAGTGTCCGGGTAATACCCTAACTGAAATATTACCAAATGTACATCCGATCACTTAGTGTCATTTAATATTTGATTTCGGTGTCCGGGTAATACCCTAACCGAAATCGTATTAAATGTACATGCCGTTGTATATACGTTGTATTGCCAAAGTGTGTTCCATGGTACAGTTGGCCACATGTCTACCAACAACCATTTCAGTGTCCGGGTAATACCCTAACTGAAATGGTGTTGGTTGTACATGTGCCGACTTAGTGCCATTTAATATTATTCGACATCCGGGTAATACCCTAGTCGAAGCAATATTAAATGCGCATGAGCATGGAACCACTGTAATGTAGTTTTTATATAGCACAGTGGTCATGATGCCATTTGTTTAGCATTTCAGTGTCCGGGTAACACCCTAACTGAAATGTTAACAACTGGACATCTGACTACTTAGTGTCATTTAATATTTATTTCGGTGTCCGGGTAATACCCTAACCGAAATAATATTAAATGTACATGCCGTAGTATGTGTATATCTTCCCCTTCGTGTAGCGTCCACCCAAATGAGTGTCTTTAACAATAATTGTTTAACTTTGTGTGTCTTTTGTTATGTCAAATAAATAATTATTCTCTACATTTGTCTGTATTAGTTTAGAATTTAGAGGTCTCGAGTTTTTCTTACAAATTTTTCTGTAATTAAAAAGCCCTGGATAGACTGAGATGTGTACCCAGGCTGAGAAACTTCCTTACAATACTGTAAAGAAGCCTCTTTCTCCATCAATGAGATGGGCCTGATATAAAAATAATTATTTAATATAATCGAGAATCAAAATAGTTAAGGATAATCAAGCACAAGTAAAGAAAAGCTTACTCTGACATTCTTGATTATGTTGATTCTTAATTCAAGGAGCTATCATAAGTTTCATCAAGAGAAAGAATCATTTGTAAAAATTGATACACAAATCCATATATCTATTTCTGTATCTAGTTAACCTTTTTTGAAACATCATATATTAAAAATTAACTGATATTTGCATTTCTCTTTGGATGGAAAAAAACATTTGATCTCTTAGGAAACCCTTTTTGAGATGCCCCCAACTAATAGCCATTATCCAATATCATTTGCTGATGTCACATTTTTTTAAACCTTCTTGATAACGCATCTTTACTTATCAAAGGGTAACACAAAGTCTTAGCCCCAATTTCAACATTTAAATTCTATATATTTCTCCTTTCTTTTGTTTTTTGTTTTGCTTTTGACATGCATATAACTTAATGCCAGTTTTCACAGTCGCTTCACGGACAATTAGTCCCGGTTGCCAAAACGATAGCAATCATTTGAATTTCCCTCATTGTCAGACAGTTTGTGAGAATGGAGCAACTATTTAAATTGTACGGATTTCTGGTGACTGTGGTCATAACTGTCACCTATGTGACTCATTGGAATTTTGAAAAGAAACTAGTTGAGATGCGTTGGAGTCAATCGATATATGCATTGACAGCATTGGATACCTTTGGGCAGCCAGTGGAACTGAAACAATATATGGGTCATGTGTTGCTTATTGTCAATATTGCCTCACATTGTGGCTACACTGATATGAACTATGCTGGTTTAACCAAACTAAAGAAGAAATATGAAGCCAAAGGTCTAAGAATACTCAATTTTCCGTGTAATCAATTTGGCCAACAAATGCCTATAGATAATGGCAAACCAATGATGAAACATTTAAAGGAAGCAAATGCTGAAATTGGTGATATTTTTGCCAAGATCAAAGTAAATGGCAAAATGGCTCATCCTCTCTATAAATTGCTTGCTCGATATAAACCGATTGAATGGAATTTTTTTAAATTTCTTATAGATCGTAATGGTTTTGTTTATAAAAGTTATGACTCAGGTGTAGATCCCAAATATTTGGAAAATGATATTGAATTGTTGCTAAGAGAACAATAAAAGTAAATAAAAAGTAGAAGTAGAGGTAAAAGTAAGTGTAAAAGAAAGCCATATGATGGGTTATAATTTTGTGGGGGAATTGCAAAAATCTTCCACTGACTGACATTTCACATATCAAGCATTTCGTTTTCGTTTTGTTGTTTGTTTATCTTTATATGTTTTTCTTTGCTTTTGCACCTTTCTTTTGACATCTGTCATTTACAACTGAGTGAAAGCGAGAGCAGTTGAAGGGGAAAGCCAAGTGACCTTATGTCTCTTCTCTTTTACTAAAAAAAAAAACTAAAAAACAAACTGAAATATGAATTTTTGAAACTGCAACTGTAAAATGTTATATTCTTTGTCATGAAGAGGAGGAGTGGTGTGGAGTGTGGCTAAGGGGAAGGTAAACCGCAACCAAGCCACAAAACCAACCTTTTGTTTTGCCCATTTTGGTATGCTATTATAGAAAAACGTGCCTTTGCTTCTTCTTTTCTCTATATATTGAGTCTGTGTGGGTGTGTTTGCATGTGTGTGTGTGTGTGTCTATGTGTGTGGGTGTATGTTGACAGTAACCAAAATTGCCACAATTTGCGGCTGTGTACAATTTGGCCACGCATCAATCTGTGTGAGCATGTTAACCAACAAAACAAAAAAAAAAAAAAAAATATATATAAAAAAAAAACGAAAGAGGAGAAAAAAAATGTGAAAGAACCATTACAAACAAGCCAGACAATGTCGTCAAAAGGATGGCGATGGCGCGTGCTGCAGAGCATTTCCGTTTCCGGTTACGCTTTTTACACTTAAAATGTTTTTTGTGTATTGTAGTTTTTTTTTTCTCTTCCTCTTCTCTGTTAGCCTTTTTTCATTCTGATGCAAAAAGAGAGAGGGGAGGGGTTAGAGTTTCCATTACATGTAATAACCTGGGCAATGGGCCGCTGCTTTTATTTTTCTTCTTAACAGACCAATTTAATTTTTCAACAGTAGCGACCCTTGAATGGGAAAGTGGGCGGTGGGCGTGGTTTGGTATGCAGTGTTAAGAGGAGAGTTTCAAATGAGAGAGAGAGAGAGAGAGATGGGGGTGTTTGTTAGTTGGCTTGGCATTTGTTTGGTTGCCTGAGTTGAAACTTAATTAACATTTGATTGATAAAGGTTATACACTAACATTCATATACACACACACACACACACACACACATACACACACATTGTCTGCATGCAAAATGAAAATTTTCAATGCCAACGGCGCATTCTCCAGTGATTATTTATGCGTGTATTTGTATCTGTGTCTCTGTGAGTGTGTGTAGCTTTGGATGTGTGCGTGTTCGAAATTTTAATTAGTATTATAAATTATTGCCAACGGTGTAGTAATTAAATGTGTTTTGTAGAGAGAAAACGCCCTAGAAAGAGATAGAGAGACTAAGAGACATTTCCCAATTAAACTTGTGTGTGACAGACAACCAAAACTTAAGTTCACTCTCCTTCGTCCTGGCTCTCTTTCCTAGTCTGTCTGGTCGAAATGTCTTTACAAATATTTCATTTAAATTTGCATAAAAAATCAGGAAAATTTTTTAGGTATTGCTTGGCAATTTGATTTGATTTTCAGTCAATTGCCAATTGAATTTTTATTTTTCTTTCTTTTTTTATTTTGTGGGTTGAAGCCTTTTTGCTTAGTCCTAAACTAAGCTACTTAGTGTCCCTTCACTTCGTATTTCTATTCCTTTTTTCATTCACTAGCTCTCCTTTGTCACATATGTGTGTGTGTGTGTGTGTATGTATGAGTGTAAGTTGCTGCAGTGAAAATTGCATTTTCCTTATCACTTTTGCAACGCCACGCAAATGGCAAATGGCAGATGGCAAAGAGCGTGTAAAGGATACGACAAACTCAAAGAACTTGAGTGCTTGAGAGAAAGACACAGAGAGAAAGCTACTTGAATGTTGTTCACAAAGACCAGGACTAAAAGAGTAGAAGAAGAGAGGAGAGATGAATGAAATGGGAATTCAATTTGTCGCCTCGTCTGTTGTCCTTTCGTCAGTTGGCAGTGCATCATTCAATGGATGGGTCCAAGCAATGAATGAGGCACAAAAGATACACCGACTGTAACCAACTTCGAATTCGATTTCAATCATCATTTGACTCGCTTTATCATATTAAAAATTTATTGATATTCACCCAAAAGACCCATAAAATGCTTCAACACAAAATAAAAGTAAAAGCAAAAAAAAAAAAAAAAAAAAAAAAACGAGAAGATAAACATGAAGCAAAATCCAAAATATACGTTTAAGCCAGGCCAAAACCAAGCCAAACCAATATCCAACCAATACAAAGAAGAAGAATGGAAAATTCAATAAATTGCTTGGCTCGACATAAAATAATGCTGCATTATAGACTTTTGCCGCCTCAGGCAAAAACCGCCAAATGTCGCCCTGGAGAGGCCGAGCAACTACAGCAGTAACAACAACAACAAGAACAAAAACAATATCAGCAACAACCATAAACCTAAAACATACGGCAACCTTGGCAGTCAATGTAATTCTAGAACTTTTGTAAAAGAAAAATCATATTAGTTATGTTGTGCCTTTTGTTTTGGCCAGATGAACAAGTGGAAAAAGTAATACCAACAATTTGGTTGATTATAATGATTCTAATCAATATCCAAATCAATGTTAGTTTATTTACTAAGCAGGAATAAGATATTTTAAGCTATCTATTGGTCTGTCTACCCATTTTAAGTTACTATTCATATATAATTCTCTGTACTTGTCTTTGAGCTTCCTTCGTTCTTTTTAATTCCTTCGTTGATTCATTCTTTATCCTTTATTTATTCTTAAAAGTATTATTTAACTACCCTGGCTATGGTAGTGTAGATTTTATACTTATTGGTCTTTCTATTTTATCTTCCTTTCAAAAAGTTGTTTATTATGTTTGCCCTAAAAAGTATGCTATATATAAAGATCTTTTTGTACAAATCTCAAGGAATAGAACACTATCAACTTTTCATTTAACTCTATGCCAGATTATAGTATAAGCTATATATTTTTCTATGTTTAAATCTATGTTTCTAACTTTCCATGTTTCTATGTTTATATCATCTATGTTTCGTTTCGATGTTTCTTTGCTATCTTTTCGTCTTTCTATTGCGAGTTTATCTAGAGTATACCAAATTCGTAATGCAATAAGTCAATAACTAAATCGCTTTTATACATACATATATATATATATGCCTTGCCTGTTTTTCTGTTGTTTTTTTTTTGGCATTTTTGCTGGTAATTCAAATTGTCGCCGACGAAACAATGACAATGACACCGCCGCTGTGCGCTGCCCTTCACGAATCGATTTCTATTTATGTTTTATGAGACGTAAAATGATTGAGCCAAACGGAAGGCGGCAATCGAAGCGTACAAAAACAAAAAATGAAAAAAAAAGAAGCAACCAAAGAGGAACCAAAAGCAAAAATTGGAAAAGATGAAGATGAGAAAAAGAGACACAGAGAATGAAGTATGAGAAGAAAGACAACGGCACATTTATCGCCAAGGCAGACCGCATAAAATGCGGGACACACGCACATTTATGCCCACCATTACCTCCCCTTACTAACCTCCCATCCCTCGTGCCACAATTATGACAACGACGTCAGATAAAGGCGTACGCCATGAGATGTCTGAAAAAAGAAGGGGGGAGTAAAGTGGAGTGGCAAGTCGGACGATATCAGGAAAATGTTTGTGACGTAGAAGTACTTTTTTCTCTTACATTTGAGGCATTTTATTTATCCGCTAGGTTTTCTTTCTTTCTTCGCTGTTTTTTTATACCCTTCCAAATAGAGTATATAAATTTGGATCTAGCTTTAGATCCATAGATCATAGAAAAGGATGTGTTTGAGAGTATATAAAGTATATATATGTGATTATAGCTCAGTTGTATCCCTTAAGGATTAAGATCTGAAATTGCAAAGCGACTGTTTTTTGCTGCAGGCTTTGTTTATCTTGGAACTTGACTTGATCGGTCGACTATATCATAAGCAACCATAAGGGAAAGATACAAAAGGATTTACCACAAATATGGTGTAACATTAATACCTTTTAAAGGTAATATCATTAAAATTGGGTGTCTCTGAGTTTAATTTGCATCTTAATATATTCATTAAGGTTTACCAGAATCGGTTAACTATAGCATATAGGAATGATAAGTCAAAAATCTACTTTGTTATAGGTATAAAACTTTTTGTTTCTCAAGCTTGTGAAAATGAACTCAGTTTTCATTCTACTTGTATACTTCTTTATGTTTCTTTTAAATCTTATTGAAATCGGCTGACTATATCATATAGGATCCATAGATATAAGCAATGAATTACAGTATTTAAGCTTAGTAACCAGCTTAATATATCTTCTAATGGTACTACTAGATTATATATGAGTCGAAAAGACAGGGCATACGAACTTCAGCACGACTGTAGTAATGTCGTCCTTCTAGTTTTTCTTTTTTGGCGTTTTTTTTTTTTTAGGCTTTTCTTTGTTTGTGGCTGGCTATCATCTTGAGTTGATATGGTGTTAACCATTTTTGTTGTTGTTGCTGCACTTGAAATGATGGACTGACAGCATGTGTAGGATTGACACAATGACAGAATGATGACGCTGCGCTGTAATGTATGCTACATAAATTTCTAAAAGGGTTTAAAATATCAAGATATCATTTCGATTTTTGTATCTTTAATTTGCCTTAATTCATCTTAATTAATTCCTCTATCGATCCAACAATAAAATACATACCCACACTCACAAACACACACACACATTGTAATGCTAATGACAAAATAATTGATCGAAAGCCAATCTCTCCCTTTTCGGCTTTTTGACTCGAATTGTTGGCCAAATATATAATATGCCAAGCATTTCAATTTGCTAGACCAAAATGCCGCTAAGCGGCTTATGTCTCTTCCATTGTGTGTAGTTGTATGCATATATGTCTATGTGTGTGAGTGTGTGTGTGAGTGGCTAAGTGAATAAAAATCTTTGTGCACAATTCATTAAACGCAAATTATGCCCCAGAGATGGCCCAGAAGGGAGATGAAGCCGCTGGTTGTTGCCTTTGTTATTATTTGTTTGCCAGGCACACGCAAGGCATACAAATTAAATATGAACTTACACACAGACACACACGGACATATAGAGAGACAGAAGGCAGGCGAAAGGATTCATCTACACATACACACACGCTCACATACTAATAAACAGAGCAGACAATGAACTCGAAAAGGTAATAAAGCGCACTTGCATCTAAACAAAAAGTAGGAAGGGATGTGTAAGAGTTAGGGCCAAACCAGCTGCCTCAGTGCCACTTTTCTGGCTGGAAATGGCCGGGCCATAGATAAATAAAAGTTGACAGCACAATTTATTGTCACACTTAGCGAACGAACCGGCTCTAGGCTTTGTTATGCAAAAACCAAAGCAAAAAACAAAAAACACCACCAAAAAAAAGAGTAAGTAAAAGAAAATGTCCCAAAAAGGTAGAACAAAGGGTATGAATACACGTTTTGACATTGCGTATACGCAATGTGGGAACAGCAATTTGCATTGACGTCACGTGGCACAATTGCAATTCTGTGTGTGTGTGCATGTGTGTGTGTTGATTTGAACATCAACTGTTGCAGCTGCACAATGGCAACACTCGTGCCACATTATTCCAGCTACACGTGCCCCAAAAAGCGAAAATATCTTTGCTGTTGCATTGGCTTTATTGAACCATCGTTAGCTATTGTGTATTTTATTTTGTTTGATTTTGAAATTCTTCAATCTTGCCATTTTGGTCAGAATCTTAAAGTTGAAATTGAAATTCCAATCCTGTACAAAAAACGGACAAGTTGAAAAGTATTGGAATCCTTTTTGTTTTTTGTTTTTTTTGTTTACTTTTTATTGAAACAACCGAGCAACAATAAATTTTGTAGCGCATACTTCAAACGTCAAATGCGGCAGCGATAAAAATTTCTTTATTGTGCCACACACACACACACACACAGAGAAAGAAGGAGTATGTTAGAGTGAAATAGGTATATGGCTTTAATATCATTGCATTCCCCTTACTCTTTTGGCTTTGACAGTTTTTGCAATTTATATTTATTTCAAGGGCTACGCATAAGCAACTTGGGCCCGTGCATAAATTAAGATAATCGCGTTTTAGTTTTGGCCTGTTTAACTGTCAGTTGCTGTGCTGCATAATTTATGGGCCAACAAAAGGGCAAGAAGAGAGAAAGAGAGGGACAGAGAGAGAGAGAGAGGCTTTAATTGAAACTCACTTTACTTACGGCCGTATAAGCATCTACGAATGATTAGCTAAACAGCAATATACAGGCATTAGGGCAATAGGCCAACAAACATGCCCAAAATGGCTAACAAATGTTGTTGTTGTTGTTGCTATTATTGCTGTTGTAGTTGTAATTGTAGTCGATGTTTGCCAGCCGTAGCTCATCAATGTCACAACAATGAGCCATTTTGACAGGTTGCCATATTTTGGAGTGGCGCCATTCGATGGCTTTAGCTATGGGCATGGCTATGTCTCTGGATGGATATGGTTGAAATTGTCCCAAAATACTGGCGACAGGATAATAATATTGTAGCATCTGCTGGAAAAAAGGGGATAACGGGGAGGTCATGTCATGTCCATGCCGAGGCCAGTTGCCTGCTAATGAATTAATGGCAATTGCTGCGTGTTGATTGAGTGCTCCGCCCTCTCCTCCTCCTCCTACACAACTAACTAATCACAGGCGACGGGAGATCATTGGAGTAGACTGAAGTGGCATGAAGCGAAGTGAAAGTGTTAACAGCGAATCAAATTAATAACAACTGTAATGATGTTGAAACTTAAAGCTTTAACAATTTATTGCATTAAGGATATGATTTTTGTTTGTGGGCTATTTAAAGGATTTTCATCCAGAGACTATTAACTTCCTCTGTTAACTGAAACCAGAATTGATACCATGCAGATTATTTGCATAAGTATATACACATACACATATACATATACATATTTATAGGTATATATATATATATATGTTTGCTTGGGTGTGCTTCTGTGTATGCATGTGACTGGCAGTAGAGAGTTAAGTCCATTGTGTTTAGGACTGGCACGTGCTACTCACATTTAAACACACATTGTGCCCTAGCCTTTGACCTTTCCCTTAAAAGAGAGATAGACTGAGACAGTGTTCGAGCAAGTGATAGAGAGAGAAAGCAACTATGGGCCGTCTGGTTATTATTTTAATGGCCATTTTTACTGTGTCGATTTGCAGTTGCTGTTGCTGTTATGACTGGCAATGACCAGGCCATGATTTTAATGCCACTTTAATATAATTTTTATGCTTAGCCATCTAAATACGTGCCCCTATATAACCAATCGAATACAAAATGCGACTTGGCTTTTATTTCGAATCAATGATTTGACATATTTACTCTGATAAGCAATAACCAAAAATCAAATCGAATATCACGCATTAACAAAATATCACAAAATGCATATAAATTGAGGAATGATTAAGCAAATAGATAAACATCCAAGGTTATTCTACCCCAAAATCGAATATCTTATTGACAAAGTTTCAGTTCAATTGTTATACCATGAATAATTGTCAAAATTTTGTTTAATCAGAGTTATGCATCTTAAGAGCAACGAATTGGAAATTTGTTAACGATAGCCAAAGAGTAAAGTAAAGAAAGCAATACTTGTTTGCTTTATAAGATGCAGAAGTCTGTGACACTAATACAGTGTTCCAATCTGACCAATTCAGGAACTTAGCCTACCTATATACACAAAAAGACTCTATACCGAGTTTCGTTCACATAGCTTTAAAACTACTTTCTAAAAAAGGCAAAGAAACAAACAGAACGAGATACAACTCCATGAAATTGAATATAAATAGTCCAATCTGACCAATTCAGGAACTTAGACTACCTATGTAAACAAAACGCCTATATTTTGAGTTTTATTCACATAGCTTTAAAACTGTTTTCTAAAATAGGCAAAGAAACAAACAGATGGACATACAACTCCTTATATAACTCGAATGTTGAATATAAACAGTTCGTCCTTTGCAAGGGTATATAAATCTCAAATTTTATCATACCAAAGTAAAATATTAATGTAACTTTCAGCTATTTTTGGTTCGGTTTTGCATATCGTAAGTCATACCGAAATAATACCAAAATCATAATAAATATTTGAGAACAAATACCGAAATACCGAAAATATGAATTTATGCTAATTCGAGTCTTAACTTTTGTATTTGTTTTTCTAATTTTTTGGCATTTTACTTGGCACAATTTTCAATTGAAATTTTTGTTTCTATTTGTGTTATTGCCACTCGAGTGGCCAACAGTCGCCATATAAATCTCCATCTTCTGGCCACACTCCCTCTCTCTCTCCTCCACTGACACCATTTTGATCATAATTTATGCAATTCGTTTGTCACATTTCTTTGCATAATTTAAATTAAAGTCAAACATTAACTGGCCTTTTGTGCGTTTTTTAGTGTGTTTTTTTTTTTTTTATTTTTTTTCTCTTTTTTTTTTTTTGGTTTTGCTAATTAAATGCAGCGGCCTCTTCAAATGCAAATTAAAGAAACTTTTTCGTAACTTTTCGAGTGCCAAATGTGAAAAAAAAGATAAATTTTTTAATTAAAATCATACGACAGGGTACACATGAAGGAGAGTGGATGGAGAGGGCGGAGCGGTGATGCGGCTCCTGTTTGTCCCTTGTTAGTTAGAGTTGATTTTATGTCAGTAATTAGCCAAGTGGAAAAGGTTACATCAAATCAATTTGCACATTTCTACAAATTGTTGAAAATTTGTTAACATTTGGTTAAAGTTTCATTACCATTTGAATCCGTTTTCTGCTGCTCAACTAATCGTATATAGGCATTATATATAATGTACATCATAATTGTCATGATTCCTGAAAATAATTAAATACAAGTTTATTTTCTTTCTTATTATATTAAAGTTTTTTATCACTTACCACTGATACCAACCAAATAGACTATAATCCATGGTGTATATTTGTATGTATAATGCTCAATATAGGCCATATAATCGTGTATCCCATAGAGAACAGTATAAACAAAGATCAAAGAGGTAATCAACCATAGAAGTAGAAATTCAGCTTTATGTATTATTCGAGTCTTGAGTATGGCAAAAATAAGTAGAACGGATGAGATCATCTCCAGCAAACGTACATGGGTTAACAAAGTGGTTTGTACTATATAGATAGATAAGATTTTAAATATTAAATCAATAGTAATAATAATTACTTATTAGAAAGTTAACTACTTACATACAGTTGGTAAATGATTGGTGGCCCAGGCTAGAGTAATGGTCAAAAGGCCAATTAATGTATGGCAAATTCGCGTTATATCAAACATTTGAACCTTTCTTTATAAAATTTAATACTTGACTAAATTTCTTTTACTAACTAAATGATTTATTTATACTTATTAACTTCATTTTAATCTTATCTTCCCATTTACTTCAACAACTCATATCTCAGTGTTTGGTTCTTTGATTTGATTAATTAAAATGCATTTTAAAAAATATTTTGATAATTACTTTTACTAAAAATAAATATTCATGTTAAAATATTCAGTTTGAAATTGAATACATTTCGATAAGTAAAATGTTAAATATGTATCTGTTCATAAATATATTTAAATATCGAATATATATTTTTAAGATTTATCTCTCAACTAGCGAACCCGACAGACTTTGTTCTGTCAAAAATAATTTTAATATTTCATAGCGATGTTTGTTATAAATTAGAATTCCCATGATTAACAAAAATCAGTTTTATTTTCATTGTAGTGCTTTGTAATATACGATAATTTTTGTTTAATTATCTGGCATATAGACAAACAAATCTGCTAGTTTTCCAACACGGGAACAGGCAACATACAACTGACCATGTCAGATACATGGGTTTTCCAGATTAATACCACAAACACCTAATGATTGCCCCTGGGACTCGTTTATTGGTCATAGCAAACGCAAGCCGTACTGGAAACTGTAGTCGTTTAAACTCAAATGGCACATCAGTCGGAATCATTGGGATGCGTGGTATAAGTACATCTTCTCCTCTGCATTTTCCTTTCAGTTGCTTCTATCACGATGTTTAAAAATTCTTTTATCGCTAACCTGCAACTACACGAGGTTGGTTGATATTTCGCAGCATTATAACTACCGATCCAACTTTTAATTGAAGATTGTGAGGTGGCAGTCCTGGCAACTCCTGCAAATTTCAAAATTCCGATGGATAGTTGACTACATTATCTTGGTTTATAATCGTTTTGCGTGTAATTTGTTCTTGAATTTAAAATGTAATTTTAATTACATCGATGTAACTTGAGATACATCTGGAAACAGTTCATCTTTTGATTGAGTAAACTAACAAAAACTTTGAGGAAAGTTAATGCAGCCAGTCAAGCGGTTTATAGGAACTTTGCCATCACCAATGTCAATGAGTTGTTTAGCGAATATTTTTTCCAATTGATCATTTTGCAATTCGACACACATATTCTTGCTTAAATGAAGGACTGTAAGGAAGTTTTTCTCAGGCCCGGGTACAACTCTCAGTCTCCCGCCTTTCCTACACAGAAAATTTATTTAGAAAACCCAGACTTGAGGACTGGAAAGGGAGGGGTTGACTTGCCGTAGTTGATCATCAAACTACATATGCCGCTTACGAATGAGGAAAAAGGGAAGTGAGAAGGGAGGTTCTCACAACCAAATTATGTGCATGTTTTTTTTAGAGCTTGAGGTCGAACGTTATAAACTTTATTAAAAGCAGTAATGACCTAAACTATATAAGTATGTGGGATTGTTATTTACCACATAAGTATTTATTTATATTTTAAGTAAGTTTATTAAAGTAACTGTGCTATTATGCTAAAATACAATGAAATGAATAAAACTCGTTCGTCGTTATGATTATTATTTTCCTCGTTAGTTGTTACTCCTTTTTTAGTTGTGCATCGTTCGTCGTTTTATTTTAAGATTCGCGTCGTTCCTCTTAATTTTCACGTCGTACTCGTCGTCGTTGCCGCTCAAAACTCTTTCTCGTCGTTGTCGCTTTTTCTCGTCGTTGCCCCTCTCATATTCGATCATCGTTGCCAATATTATCATTGACCGTCGTTGCCAATTCAACAGAAATTGTTCTGGGCCACGGCTGCCAGAACCCATCCCACATATATACTAATTATTGCCTATCAAACTATCACCTTACTGCACTGACCTTTGAATGGGTAGCTCTGTTGGCCTTTGGATAGACTCACCCGACATTACACACACTGTTATTCTACCTTTTAATCGGCAGCGACCAATCAGAAATTGCCACCGCAATAGCAACTGGCTTCTTCTTCGACAGTACTTTGACATGTTTTCACAAATTGGACTTGAGACATGCATTGAGTTAATAAGTTGATTGTGGAATCACTGGCAATGTTTGACGAAAATCTCCTTCTAATAAAATCATTGCACCACCAAATCGATTATGGTTGCTCCGTAGATCTTTTGAAGATCTGTCTAAAGCCTCCAAAGATTTTTTATGAGCCATCGTGCATTCATCCCATACAATTAATTTACATTTCTGCAAAACCTCTACCATTGTCTGCAATTCATGGCCATTGAATAAAATAAAAATTTAATCTTTTCCTGTACCACCAGGTGCATCTAAGAAGTAAATTCCTGCAGTTTCATCATTAGTTACTTTCATAAGAGGCTCAAATACAAACTTCTGTTCTTCATTCAAAAGTGGAAGATTTGTTTGAATTAATTCTCGCAAAGTGTTGAGATTATACAGTTTTTCTCGTTGCAACTCTTGGTTAAAAGCATCATGCATTGGGCGATTGAATGAATTAATAGTTTTTTTTGACATCATTAAGCACAGGACCTCAATTCAAATCAATGTTTCGTTGAAAATTTCTTCACTGATTTGCATATTCGGATTTTCCCATTTTATTCCGTGTAATCGTTGTACTTGATCCACAAATTAATTGGGTTTGATGTTAAGCTTGTAGATATAATTGTAGAAAATAATGTTCGTATTTGATGAACGTGTAATGATCATATACAGTTTGATCCCAATGAGGTTGACAGGCTTCTCTGTAAGATCCACACAATACACCATCAACAGTTCGTAAATGTTGGAATAATAATTAATTAATAGCAGTCGTAAATGAAAACATTCATCATTGCTGGATGTACTGAATAAATTCGAAAAATCCCATCGGAGGAATATACATCTGGGTATCCTGGAACTGGTATTCCTTGTTTTCGTTGTAAAAATCTCCTTGATGATTGATTCCAAGTATATTTTGGCATTTTGGCCCAGCCGTTATTGAGTTTTTAGATAAATCACAGATTTTACGATTGATTTTTATATAGTTTAGATATCGAATATATATTTGAATATTGTGAAATGTTAAACATTTATCTATAAATTTGTATTTAAAACGAATTGTTTCTATTTTTAGTTCGAAATTTGTCAAAGAAGATTGTAAGTCAATTACATTTAATGTAAATATTTTATTTTAGATTCGTTTACTCCTAAAGCAGTTGACTAGTTCGAAACAGATTACTAAATCGATGTAATTGTTCGAATATAATCCTTTTTTGATATTCGATATTCGAAGAGAATGTAGAAATGAGCTTGATTGAGCTTCAATATTAAGTAATATTTAATTATATTGACTAAAAATTGCTTTTGATTTCGATTATTCAATCATTATATAAATATTATTAAGCGACTGTTCGGATATGAAAATGTTCCCCTCCGTTTTAAGTATAGACAACTTTTGCTTATCTAAGTCCTTGTCACCTAATTTCTCTCTCTCGTTCTCTATCTTACTTTGATTATTATTGAATTCTTCTTGTTGATTCTTTTTGATTTGAATATACGCTTTATATACAATAAACATGACGAGCGCTATTAAAACTGAAAATAAAAATTCTAAATGAATATAATTCAATTTAAAATATTTTTATATATATCTTACAGTCAGCTGTGATAACGAAAGCGATCCATCTCGGTTGTGCATAATAAAGGAGTGCATTAAAAAATACAAAACTGGTGCCGAACCAAATAAATAAAACTGATTCCAAATGATCGGGTTTAGCCAGATATATGGTCAAAATTAAGAGTTCTGACATGCTCACAGACAGAATGCAACTTAAATGAAGTGGAGGATTGCTGCCTAAATAAAATTTATAGTTTTATTAAATATTATTTCAGAATAATTGTCAATGCACTTACGATGAAAAATTGAGGTTAAACAATAGAGTGCCAGAAATGGGATCACCAATGAAAATGCAGAGAGTACAAGTTCTGGATTTTGTGACATGCTGGAAAATGGTTTAAAGGATTGGATAAGAAAAAGTTGAATTAGTCTTAATCAAATTCTTTTAATTTTTTAAAAAGATTGATGAATAAATAAAAGAAAATTTATACCAAGAATTAAGTTTTTAAAGATTTGCTTACCTAAATCGCCATCTCGAATTTGTATCATCTTTTTCAATTAGTTTTAAATATTCCTTGTAAATAATATACATCATAATGACCAATGCAACTGTAGAATATAAAGTAGTTTATCAAATCAATCAATATTAAAAGTTTTAAATCAAATTTTTAAAATTTTTGTAACAAATTCGCAAACAAATATTTGGTTTTTTGATTATGGCCAATTTTTAGTTAACTTTTCAATCCATCAGTTAGACAAATAAATGTTCTATATATAGATGCAAAATTCTTTGAAAACGTAAAAAATCATTAAAAATAACAACAACTTACTATTCCCTGCTATTATGTATTGGCCATTAAAGCAAAAATTCTGTAAAGAACAAATTAATGTCACAACAAATATTGATGTGCTAGCCAACCAAAAGAGCATTATAATTGACTTGTTTTCCTTCTCAGGCTTCTTTAGGCCATATATGAGTAAACCAGATGCAAATATTTCCAGCCATCGACCAAGCACGACTACATCTATACCTGTTGGATAAAGAATAGTATTTGATTGTATAAGAATATATATGTTTTAGTTATGTTTTAGTTTACCTCGAATAAGCAAAAATGAGTACAGTGCCATGGCAGCGGATAAATAGGGAATTACTGCAATTGGCAACATTTTTCCAAACATCCAACTTCTTTAGAGATCCACGAGAGACTAAATTTTTCTATTTACTATATTGTTTATATTGGCAAGATCGATTCGACTAGCATTTCCATTCTCTCGTATGGAACACAGAGAACGCAAATAGTCTGTTTCTCCGCTTTATCTCATTCAAATTTCGCAGAAGAAAGACCTTTATTATAAATATTATGAATCTACTTTTGATTTTAACACATAGATGCGAAACAAAAAAAAAAAGAAAAGGCAATAGAATGGCAGATAAATACGGGTAGTCTGGCCAAGTCAGGATCGATTCTTGCCGTCCCTGCCGACTTTGAGTATACTTCTTCGAATTTGGCATCAATTCATACTAAAATTCTCCTCACAATCGACAGCAACGAACGCATTCCCGCTCACTTTGGCATTTCAGTACAAAATGTATATAGATTTATGTATCTCCGACATTTCTGACATTCCGATTATCACAAATTAGGTATGCAATATAAAAATGCCATAACCTTAATCCAACTTTAAATATTCGTTTATCCTAAATTGCGGGGCAAAAGTGGGCATGGCAAAAATTTAAAACAAACTTGATCAGAAAAGAGACTACATAAATACTGACATCAAATTTGGTTCCTTCAGATCGTATAATCTATGAGATCTAGGTATTCAGACGGACAAACAGACGGATGCTGATCAAAAATATATGTATATAGGGTCAGAAATGTTTCCTTCTGCTTACTATATACATTTTAGCGACTTTAACATACCCTCTTACCCTATGGGTACAATTAATTAATTAATAATTTAAATATTAATGAGAATTCATTTCCGGAAAAAAAATATTAAGCCCAAGCGTTACTTATTGAATTTAAGCCAGATTTTTTTTATTAAGAAAATGTTTTTCGAAGGAAGTTTTAGAATCTATGGGGTCACATATGTGTTGTTGGGATTTTATCTATCGATTTGAAAAGAAAGCAAGGATCCTCTCGTTATATCCTTGTAAAAAAGTGTTTATTGATTTTTGTCAGAAGTTTGCAACGCATAATTTTTAAGATTTTTTTCCGTTTTTTATTTCCTTTTTCCGTTACTAATCCACGTTTTTACCGTGCTGCCAGACCACCGTCCATTTCTCTTCGTCATAATCGTCAAAACATAAACGGAAATGCTTCCTTCTGCTTGTTACATACATTTTAGAGTCTTTAATATAACCTTTTACCCTATGGGTACAGTTTATAAAACTCTTGATATTAACAGGTATAAGGATTGCTAATCGAAGGGATTTCCAATGTATGTTAAACCAAATGTAGATTTTTACTAAAACTTATTACTTACCAATTTTGGCATTTCCGTTTTGTTTTTTTTTTGTTTTTTGTATTCTTCTAGATTTTAGGTGGATGACAAAATCTAATCAATTGTTTATGAAAAATTGAAAACCGTTTAAAGAAAATTTTCCCGTCATTGATTCAAACGCCACTTTTTCCGGTTAAAAAAAATGTTTCGATTTGTAAATTAAATTATTAACATTGATTAAATGTCATGGTATTTTAAATTAAACCATTTTAATAAGCAAAAGGATAACGTTTTCCATAAGTTAGACACATTCTTTATCTGCTTCACAGGGGATTTTCTGTTGAACTAAATGAAATTTGTCTCCATTCTGTATTTTTATAGTATAGTCTACAGTCTTCTTTGTATTCTATCTACCTTTTTTCTATATATAGCTAATAAATAAAGCTTTCAGGCATTTATAGCTCCCATAGGTAGGCTATTTCAAAAGTGAATCTCACGAAATTAAAAGTTTGTGATCGACTAGATGTATCCATATGAAATTCCGAATTTTTAGAAAGATTTTAACATCCGTCCGTATAAAGAACTAAAACAACCGGATTTCAAAAGATAACTAACAGATTTTCTTTTCTAGAGCGAGAACAAGGTTGAACAAGAAGATATGGAGCAAAATCATCTTGGGAATGACGCATTCTACAATTTTATGCCATCGTTTATTATATTATGCAGAGAATGGCGGATTGTTTGCATTGCTCGGAACTCGTTGATCAGTATGTGTACATAAGAGCTAATCTGAGGGGATCTCTTGTGCTACTTTAAGAATTTTCTATTTTTATTTCAGACACAACGATTTTGGATTTCTCTTTAACACAGTTAAAGAGCATGTGGACAAAGTGTAATAGATCATATTAATAATGTAATAATATTCCGAACTCAAATGATGATGCATTTTCATAGATTAGAGAATTTGATTAGTTAGTTTAAGACTTAACTGTATATTTGAAAGTTGAATTTAAGTGACCCTTAACCGTTTTTCCGATAAATTTGAAGATCCACTTTCGACCTATACATATAACATCAAGAAGTTCAGTTTAACAGTTCTACTTGGGTAATGCTTGAATAGTTGAAGGATAATGTCTTCTTGTGTGTTTACTATTTAATTTTAATTTTTATTAAGTATAAATATATAAACTTATGTAAATATTCCACTTAATTGAAACTAAGTTAAAAATTTAATCAATTATAAATTAATCTTTATAAACAGGGCCCAAAAATAATTGTTTAGTCTTATCATTTTTATTAAGATTTCTTAAAAACAGTTCAAAAGTCTCAAGGCAGGAGTTCCACAAGGCAGCACAAGGATTTACCTTCTATATAATGGTACAGCCAAAAATTTTTATAGCCTTTTTTGCATTGTAACTACAACAACAGGACTTTAAAAGTATTTGAGCATCCTCTCGGACTGGATCAACATGTAGTATATAAGTATTAACAACACTAAAAGCATTTGTCAGCCCAAGCGTAAACCATCAGGATGTAACTCTGGAACATAAGACAATTCATAAATATCTTAAACTCATTCTAGATCGTCGGTTTAATATGTTTAAAAAAGGTCATATGGAGAAGGCTTGAACAGTTATTTGGCTTGTATGGCAAAAAGATGTTATCCTTGGACAGCATAAGGTCATGCATAAGGTGATCTTGTCTCCATAGTCGCTAATTGATACCTAAAGAAGCTAAGAATAACTAAAGCCAAAAAATACAATTCAAGGGGAATTAAAATTCCCTCTGGAATGTAAAATCATTTGGAAACACGGATCGCTATTTGTATCGGTTCGAGGAACATCCTAATCTAAGTGCTCAACTAATTATATTTAAAACGAAGCATCCAATAAAGACTGAAAGAGAGAATTTACCCTAGGAATATACCGCAAAGATTGATACAAAAGATATATGTATAGCATTTGCAAGAATAAACAAACATAGAGATACAATATTTAGTATAAATATAGAAATATTTTTGAATCTATATACATTTTGTTTATTGATTAATCTTTTTTTATCCAAGGAGGTGAGTGTATTTAACATTTGAACAAATTTAAAATTAATTTTTCATTTAAAGTGTATTAATCAAAAATAATCTCATTTCTGTATCGATCCAAAAAGTATATTGAACTCAAATGCGAATCGTATTGGAATTTGTTTATTCGTTTTCAAATCGTTTTCAGCTTTTCTTTTGTACCAGCTAATTTAGTTAAGGGTCTAGGGTTGTCAAGTCTCATAATATAATTGTTAAGGCACCACACATCGTAAGTGTCATCCCCAAGCTCATTTTCCCATCACTGAGTTTTATCAACATCGCCATTAATCTATAATATACATATATCACACTATTCTGCATACACATACATGCATACACTGCGTCGGCTCATTGTCTTGAATGATGCGAAATAAAGTTCAGTAACACAAAGGCAAGCAACTGACAAAGAACTCGCTGCAGCACCCGCAGTAGACTGCATCGAGTAATCTTTGGATCACCATCAATAATTTTAATAAAAAGTGTTTCTTATATTCTTCTTTTAGTTTAATTTAAATTATTATGCTTTTACCTAGGTGAACCTCAACAATCGTAGATAATCTGATAATATATATACATTAGAAGCAATTTATTGATCCAACCAACTTGTAAAGATGAATCACTTTTATTCTCTCTCTTTTGATTTTTTCTGGTAGTCTCTTTACTTAGTTGGTTTTGTTAACAAATCGCTCAATATCGATTTGATTTTACTACATACATTTATTATTATTGATATAGACACAAAAATGCCGAATATATATTCATATATATATACATATACGTGTGTGTGTGTGTGTATGTGTACATGATTACGTGTTCCAATCAATTTTCTTTATTAATAAACTGCAACATTTGGCACGTTTTGCTCCTCATATGGTGGCGGTTTAGCCATTTCGTTTTGATTTTCCTCTTTTTCTTTCAAGTTCGCCGACTTGAGTGACAATTGAAGACCAGTATTAGCTGGATAAGTTCTATGTGTCCAGCCAAGATCTTCATTTACCCCATCTACCTCACAGTATGCCCTGTATACAATGTACATCATACCGACCATCAAAGCTGGAAGGAGAATCTATAAGTGTTATACATAATCATTGGGAACTTATTGACTTACTTTCAGTTATAATGACGTAAAAAACTTCGCCAACATATGCTCTTTCAAAAATAAAGAGTAATGTATTACAAAAGACAATTGTGGTAATTAGCCATGCAAGTAGAATCGGTCCCTTATGCCGAACTTCAGCCCCAAAAACGGCAAACAATAGTAATCCAGACATGGTCACCTCCACGACCCGAACTATTTCAAATACCTCTGGTATATCTATGTATAGGTAAATCAGATCAATTTACTTATCTGTATATTATATATAAATTAAGATTTTGTTACTTACGCCATGAAGACAGGGCGAATGAAATTAGGGCCAGGGTAGCTGACCCCACGGCAATTCCTGCCAAGGTAAATTTTGCTTTTTGCTCGTTGCTATACATTTGCCTTCGATCGATGTTGGTGAGTAACTGAATTGGTTAACAAGCGGCTAGACTCGGCCAATTGTGCTAATCTAATCTGATGTTTACATGCTCATACAAAACAACGATAAGATAGATACAAAAAGCGAACAGCAAAGAGAATTTCGCACTCTTACGGAAATATTTTGTTTATAAATTTTGTATAAAATAAATATTTACAATTGGAAATGATGAAAATGGTCTCAACAGGGAGATCTAAGTATCATTGTAGGCAATGCAAATATCGGGATAAAGACTGTATCATATATATATTCTAGACAAAAGCTTTGTCTTTAGCATTTAACAAATGTTTTACAGTCAAACATCTCTATGATGAACTATCTTATAAGGCAGTTGTTCATATAATAGATAAATTAACACATTCTATTTTTGTTATATAAATATTATATTTTATATATAAGAAATTTTTCTTTAATTTTTTTTTTTAGGAAATTTTGACTTTATTTATTTTGATATGAAATTTGCCTGTATATAGATAACAAATTTCATTGGAATAAATTAATAATATAAAGTATGATATAAATAGATTGTTGGGGTAGGAGAAATAGGTAAAAAACAAAAGCTAGCAAAGATAGTATTTCATTTAAGTTCACTATTTCATCATAAAAGCTATTTAGTCAAGCTTTTTAACAATCAAGTAGAAATCTATTTATTGTGGTGTAATTGCAATTTATAATTAATGGTTTTCTCCTTATTAAGTTATTATGGATTATATTTGAATTATGGCTTTAATGGACTGTTCCTCATATTGTGTTGGTTAAACCTCCTGTACTGATTGCAAGTTATCCTTTTCAGTTGGAATTTTATTACTCATAATTGTCATTTTAACATAGAATTTATTGTTAATATACATCCTGACAGAGGGCAGAGCTAAATTAAAACTATTTTGTCATTTAATCAATAAATAAATTAATATTAATTAATAAACTGACAAAGAAAAACAATGTTGTATTTGTGTGGAGAATATTAAAAGACAATTGTAGCAAAAAATAAGTTGTAAATTTAAGAGCTTGGCCAAATATTTAAATAATTGTATTAATGTAATCTTAATTTAAAAAAAGAGTAAAAAAATACATAATTAATAATGGCCGGTGATTTGACTAATCTTGAATGAACTTTGTAAAACTAGTTATATATGTATGAATGTTAGTAGAGACAATAAATAAGTTTTATATTTAACAAATGCTTATGTTGTGTTAATTGTTACTGTTAACTTGCTTATGCTATGTTAAATGCTCGTGCTCTGTTAAATGTTTCTGCTCTGTTGGTATATGCTATCTTGTTTTAAATTATAGTGTTAATTAACATACGCAGGCACCTGTTAGTACTAACGATGCTCATTTTCATATATCCGTCAAGTTAGCGACGGTCTGTTATTGTCGAGTTAGCGACGGTCGCTGTTAACCCACTGTTAACTTTTTTTCATTTTTTTAAATTCAATTATTTCGCTAATTAAATTCATGAATAATAACAAAATATATTGATTCTATTCAGTTTTGGCTAGTTTTTGGTACTGCAGACTCTAAAAAATTGGTAATGAAAAATCAGCTCCCCACATATTGGAGCGTAGCTCCACTCACAGGACGTGGCTCGCAATGCACGATAGTCCAGTCTATGCTCCACATATACATAAACATCTCCATCAAATTTGATCCAATTCGTTAGTCCAGTTTTTGAGAAAATCTAATAAAAGTGAGCCAGCCTATGATTTTCCCCATACAAAATAGGCAAAATAAATAAGTTTTAATTGCTCCACTCACAGGACGTGACTTGCAATGCACGGTAATCCAGTTTATGCTCCACATATTCAAAAGTATCTCTACAAAGTTTTATCAAAATCCTTAGTCCAGTTTTTGAGAAAATTTTATAAAGGTGAACCAACCTATAGTATTCCCCCATACAAAAGAAGCAAAATGAATTAGTTTTATATTGGTGGCCAAATAGCTTCACTCACAGGACGTGGCTCGCAGTGCACGGTAATCCAGCTTATGCTCTACATATTCATAAACATCTCTACAAAGTTTTAGCAAGTTCGTTAGTCCAGTTTTTGAGAAATATTAATAAATGGTGGATACCTTGGGTATAAAAAAAATTCTTTATATGGGTACAAATTAGCGCGCTAGCAGTGTTGGAAAGGGATTGGCATGCTGGGGTCACACTTAATCGTCGCTATCTCTTAGAGAAAGTGGCTCGACATGCACGGTATGCCATTTGATTAAGAATCAAATAATATGTATTCCCTATAAATTTCATTCATTTCTATAGTCCAGTTTTCGAGAAATTCGCATTTTTATATTCCTGTATAGGAGTCAAAAATAATGTGACACATGCTAAGGTCACACTTATGAAAATAAAAACAAGGGGATCGCCAAAATTAATGTATGGCAACTCTTCGAATTTACCGCCCATTGAACAAATATGAATTTTACTTATAATATAAGCAAATCGGACAGTTTAAATATTAGTATATTAAGTACTGCAGTAGTGTAGCGGTAGTGTAGCGGTAGTGCAGTTGTAGTACTGCAGTAGTGTAGCGGTAGTGCAGCGGTAGTACTGCAGTAGTGTAGCGGTAGTGCAGCGGTAGTACTGCAGTAGTGTAGCGGTAGTGCAGCGGTAGTACTGCAGTAGTGTAGCGGTAGTGTAGCGGTAGTGTAGCGGTAGTGCAGCGGTAGTATAGCGGTAGTGCAGCGGTAGTACTGCAGTAGTGTAGCGGTAGTGCAGCGGTAGTGCAGCGGTAGTATAGCGGTAGTGCAGCGGTAGTACTGCAGTAGTGTAGCGGTAGTGCAGCGGTAGTACTGCAGTAGTGTAGCGGTAGTGCAGCGGTAGTACTGCAGTAGTGTAGCGGTAGTGCAGCGGTAGTACTGCAGTAGTGTAGCGGTAGTGCAGCGGTAGTACTGCAGTAGTCTAGCGGTAGTGTAGCGGTAGTGCAGCGGTAGTACTGCAGTAGTGTAGCGGTAGTGCAGCGGTAGTACTGCAGTAGTGTAGCGGTAGTGTAGCGGTAGTGCAGCGGTAGTACTGCACTAGTGTAGCGGTAGTGTAGCGGTAGTACTGCAGTAGTGTAGCGGTAGTGCAGTTGTAGTACTGCAGTAGTGTAGCGGTAGTGCAGCGGTAGTACTGCAGTAGTGTAGCGGTAGTGCAGCAGTAGTACTGCAGTAGTGTAGCGGTAGTGTAGCGGTAGTGTAGCGGTAGTGCAGCGGTAGTATAGCGGTAGTGCAGCGGTAGTACTGCAGTAGTGTAGCGGTAGTGCAGCGGTAGTACTGCAGTAGTGTAGCGGTAGTGTAGCGGTAGTGCAGTTGTAGTACTGCAGTAGTGTAGCGGTAGTGCAGCGGTAGTACTGCAGCAGTAGTGTAGCGGTAGTGCAGCGGTAGTACTGCAGTAGTGTAGCGGTAGTGCAGTTGTAGTACTGCAGTAGTGTAGCGGTAGTGCAGCGGTAGTACTGCAGTAGTGTAGCGGTAGTGCAGCAGTAGTACTGCAGTAGTGTAGCGGTAGTGTAGCGGTAGTGTAGCGGTAGTGCAGCGGTAGTATAGCGGTAGTGCAGCGGTAGTACTGCAGTAGTGTAGCGGTAGTGCAGCGGTAGTACTGCAGTAGTGTAGCGGTAGTGTAGCGGTAGTGCGGTTGTAGTACTGCAGTAGTGTAGCGGTAGTGCAGCGGTAGTACTGCAGTAGTGTAGCGGTAGTGTAGCGGTAGTGCAGTTGTAGTACTGCAGTAGTGTAGCGGTAGTGCAGTTGTAGTACTGCAGTAGTGTAGCGGTAGTGCAGCGGTAGTACTGCAGTAGTGTAGCGGTAGTGCAGCGGTAGTACTGCAGTAGTGTAGCGGTAGTGCAGCGGTAGTACTGCAGTAGTGTAGCGGTAGTGCAGCGGTAGTACTGCAGTAGTCTAGCGGTAGTGTAGCGGTAGTGCAGCGGTAGTACTGCAGTAGTGTAGCGGTAGTGCAGCGGTAGTACTGCAGTAGTGTAGCGGTAGTGTAGCGGTAGTGCAGCGGTAGTACTGCACTAGTGTAGCGGTAGTGTAGCGGTAGTACTGCAGTAGTGTAGCGGTAGTGCAGTTGTAGTACTGCAGTAGTGTAGCGGTAGTGCAGCGGTAGTACTGCAGTAGTGTAGCGGTAGTGCAGCAGTAGTACTGCAGTAGTGTAGCGGTAGTGTAGCGGTAGTGTAGCGGTAGTGCAGCGGTAGTATAGCGGTAGTGCAGCGGTAGTACTGCAGTAGTGTAGCGGTAGTGCAGCGGTAGTACTGCAGTAGTGTAGCGGTAGTGTAGCGGTAGTGCAGTTGTAGTACTGCAGTAGTGTAGCGGTAGTGCAGCGGTAGTACTGCAGTAGTGGAGCGGTAGTGTAGCGGTAGTGCAGTTGTAGTACTGCAGTAGTGTAGCGGTAGTGCAGTTGTAGTACTGCAGTAGTGTAGCGGTAGTGCAGCGGTAGTACTGCAGTAGTGTAGCGGTAGTGCAGCGGTAGTACTGCAGTAGTGTAGCGGTAGTGCAGCGGTAGTACTGCAGTAGTGTAGCGGTAGTGCAGCGGTAGTACTGCAGTAGTCTAGCGGTAGTGTAGCGGTAGTGCAGCGGTAGTACTGCAGTAGTGTAGCGGTAGTGCAGCGGTAGTACTGCAGTAGTGTAGCGGTAGTGTAGCGGTAGTGCAGCGGTAGTACTGCACTAGTGTAGCGGTAGTACTGCAGTAGTGTAGCGGTAGTGTAGCGGTAGTGCAGTTGTAGTACTGCAGTAGTGTAGCGGTAGTGCAGCGGTAGTACTGCAGTAGTGTAGCGGTAGTGCAGCGGTAGTACTGCAGTAGTGTAGCGGTAGTGCAGTTGTAGTACTGCAGTAGTGTAGCGGTAGTGCAGCGGTAGTACTGCAGTAGTGTAGCGGTAGTGCAGCAGTAGTACTGCAGTAGTGTAGCGGTAGTGTAGCGGTAGTGTAGCGGTAGTGCAGCGGTAGTATAGCGGTAGTGCAGCGGTAGTACTGCAGTAGTGTAGCGGTAGTGCAGCGGTAGTACTGCAGTAGTGTAGCGGTAGTGTAGCGGTAGTGCAGTTGTAGTACTGCAGTAGTGTAGCGGTAGTGCAGCGGTAGTACTGCAGTAGTGTAGCGGTAGTGTAGCGGTAGTGCAGTTGTAGTACTGCAGTAGTGTAGCGGTAGTGCAGCGGTAGTACTGCAGTAGTGTAGCGGTAGTGCAGCGGTAGTACTGCAGTAGTGTAGCGGTAGTGCAGTTGTAGTACTGCAGTAGTGTAGCGGTAGTGCAGCGGTAGTACTGCAGTAGTGTAGCGGTAGTGCAGCAGTAGTACTGCAGTAGTGTAGCGGTAGTGTAGCGGTAGTGTAGCGGTAGTGCAGCGGTAGTATAGCGGTAGTGCAGCGGTAGTACTGCAGTAGTGTAGCGGTAGTGCAGCGGTAGTACTGCAGTAGTGTAGCGGTAGTGTAGCGGTAGTGCAGTTGTAGTACTGCAGTAGTGTAGCGGTAGTGCAGCGGTAGTACTGCAGTAGTGTAGCGGTAGTGTAGCGGTAGTGCAGTTGTAGTACTGCAGTAGTGTAGCGGTAGTGCAGTTGTAGTACTGCAGTAGTGTAGCGGTAGTGCAGCGGTAGTACTGCAGTAGTGTAGCGGTAGTGCAGCGGTAGTACTGCAGTAGTGTAGCGGTAGTGCAGCGGTAGTACTGCAGTAGTGTAGCGGTAGTGCAGCGGTAGTACTGCAGTAGTCTAGCGGTAGTGTAGCGGTAGTGCAGCGGTAGTACTGCAGTAGTGTAGCGGTAGTGCAGCGGTAGTACTGCAGTAGTGTAGCGGTAGTGTAGCGGTAGTGCAGCGGTAGTACTGCACTAGTGTAGCGGTAGTGTAGCGGTAGTACTGCAGTAGTGTAGCGGTAGTGCAGTTGTAGTACTGCAGTAGTGTAGCGGTAGTGCAGCGGTAGTACTGCAGTAGTGTAGCGGTAGTGCAGCAGTAGTACTGCAGTAGTGTAGCGGTAGTGTAGCGGTAGTGTAGCGGTAGTGCAGCGGTAGTATAGCGGTAGTGCAGCGGTAGTACTGCAGTAGTGTAGCGGTAGTGCAGCGGTAGTACTGCAGTAGTGTAGCGGTAGTGTAGCGGTAGTGCAGTTGTAGTACTGCAGTAGTGTAGCGGTAGTGCAGCGGTAGTACTGCAGTAGTGGAGCGGTAGTGTAGCGGTAGTGCAGTTGTAGTACTGCAGTAGTGTAGCGGTAGTGCAGTTGTAGTACTGCAGTAGTGTAGCGGTAGTGCAGCGGTAGTACTGCAGTAGTGTAGCGGTAGTGCAGCGGTAGTACTGCAGTAGTGTAGCGGTAGTGCAGCGGTAGTACTGCAGTAGTGTAGCGGTAGTGTAGCGGTAGTGCAGCGGTAGTACTGCAGTAGTCTAGCGGTAGTGTAGCGGTAGTGCAGCGGTAGTACTGCAGTAGTGTAGCGGTAGTGCAGCGGTAGTACTGCAGTAGTGTAGCGGTAGTGTAGCGGTAGTGCAGCGGTAGTACTGCACTAGTGTAGCGGTAGTACTGCAGTAGTGTAGCGGTAGTATAGCGGTAGTGCAGCGGTAGTACTGCAGTAGTGTAGCGGTAGTGCAGCGGTAGTACTGCAGTAGTGTAGCGGTAGTACTGCAGTAGTGTAGCGGTAGTACTGCAGTAGTGTAGCGGTAGTGCAGCGGTAGTACTGCAGTAGTGTAGCGGTAGTGCAGCAGTAGTACTGCAGTAGTGTAGCGGTAGTGTAGCGGTAGTGTAGCGGTAGTGTAGCGGTAGTGCAGCGGTAATACTGCAGTGTAGCGGTAGTGCAGCGGTAGTACTGCAGTAGTGTAGCGGTAGTGTAGCGGTAGTGCAGCGGTAGTACTGCAGTAGTGTAGCGGTAGTGGAGCAGTAGTACTGCAGTAGTGTAGCGGTAGTGTAGCGGTAGTGTAGCGGTAGTGCAGCGGTAGTATAGCGGTAGTGCAGCGGTAGTACTGCAGTGTAGCGGTAGTGCAGCGGTAGTACTGCAGTAGTGTAGCGGTAGTGTAGCGGTAGTGCAGCGGTAGTACTGCAGTAGTCTAGCGGTAGTACTGCAGTAGTGTAGCGGTAGTATAGCGGTAGTGCAGCAGTAGTACTGCAGTAGTGTAGCGGTAGTGTAGCGGTAGTGCAGCGGTAGTACTGCAGTAGTGTAGCGGTAGTACTGCAGTAGTGTAGCGGTAGTATAGCGGTAGTGCAGCGGTAGTACTGCAGTAGTGTAGCGGTAGTACTGCAGTAGTATAGCGGTAGTACTGCAGTAGTGTAGCGGTAGTATAGCGGTAGTGCAGCGGTAGTACTGCAGTAGTGTAGCGGTAGTACTGCAGTAGTGTAGCGGTAGTATACCGGTAGTGTAGCGGTAGTGTAGCGGTAGTGCAGCGGTAGTACTGCAGTAGTGTAGCGGTAGTGCAGCGGTAGTACTGCAGTAGTGTAGCGGTAGTGCAGCTGTAGTACTGCAGTAGTGTAGCGGTAGTACTGCAGTAGTGTAGCGGTAGTGCAGCGGTAGTACTGCAGTAGTGTAGCGGTAGTGTAGCGGTAGTGAAGCGGTACTGCAGCGGTAGTACTGCGGTAGTGTAGCGGTAGTGCAGCGGTAGTACTGCAGTAGTGTAGCGGTAGTGTAGCGGTAGTGCAGCGGTAGTACTGCGGTAGTGTAGCGGTAGTGCAGCGGTAGTACTGCAGTAGTGTAGCGGTAGTGTAGCGGTAGTCTAGCGGTAGTGTAGCGGTAATATTGCAGTAGTGTAGCGGTAGTGCAGCGGTTGTACTGCAGTAGTGTAGCGGTAGTGCAGCGGTAGTACTGCAGTAGTAGCAGTAGTGCAGCTGTAGTACTGCAATAGTGTAGCGGTAGTGTAGCGGTAGTGCAGCGGTAGTACTGCAGTAGTGTAGCGGTAGTGCAGCGGTAGTACTGCAGTAGTGTAGCGGTAGTACTGCAGTAGTGTAGCAGTAGTGTAGCGGTAGTGCAGCGGTAGTACTGCAGTAGTGTAGCGGTAGTGCAGCAGTAGTGTAGCAGTAGTGTAGCGGTAGTGTGCGGTAGTGTAGCGGTAGTGCAGCGGTAGTACTGCGGTAGTGCAGCGGTAGTACTGCAGTAGTAGCAGTAGTGCAGCGGTAGTACTGCAGTAGTGTAGCGGTAGTGTAGCGGTAGTGCAGCGGTAGTACTGCAGTAGTGTAGTACTGCAGTAGTGTAGCGGTAGTGTAGCGGTAGTATAGTGGGTATAGAGGGTATAGAGGGTATAGAGGGTTTAGAGGGTATAGAGGGTATAGAGGGTATAGAGGGTATAGAGGGTATAGAGGGTATATAGGGTATAGAGGGTATAGAGGGTATATAGGGTTTAGAGGGTATAGAGGGTATAGAGGGTATATAGGGTATAGAGGGTATATAGGGTATAGAGGGTATAGAGGGTATAGAGGGTATATAGGGTATAGAGGGTATATAGGGTATAGAGGGTATAGAGGGTATATAGGGTATAGAGGGTATAGAGGGTATATAGGGTATAGAGGGAATGGAGGGTATAGAGGGTATAGAGCGCAGCGGTAGTGCAGTGTAGCGGTAGTGCAGCGGTAGTACTGCGGTAGTGCAGCGGTAGTACTGCAGTAGTAGCAGTAGTGTAGCGGTAGTGTAGCGGTAGTGCAGCGGTAGTACTGCAGTAGTGTAGCGGTAGTGCAGCGGTAGTACTGCAGTAGTGTAGCGGTAGTGCAGCGGTAGTACTGCAGAAGTGTAGCGGTAGTGTAGCGGTAGTGCAGCGGTAGTACTGCATTAGTGTAGCGGTAGTGCAGCGGTAGTACTGCAGTAGTGTAGCGGTAGTGCAGCGGTAGTACTGCAGTAGTGTAGCGAAAGTACTGCAGTAGTATAGCGGTAGTACTGCAGTAGTGTAGCGGTAGTACTGCAGTAGTGTAGCGGTAGTACTGCAGTAGTGTAGCGGTAGTACTGCAGTAGTAGCAGTAGTGCAGCGGTAGTACTGCAGTAGTGTAGCGGTAGTGTAGCGGTAGTGCAGCGGTAGTACTGCAGTAGTGTAGTACTGCAGTAGTGTTGCGGTATTGTAGCGGTAGTATAGTGGGTATAGAGGGTTTAGAGGGTATAGAGGGTATAGAGGGTATATAGGGTATATAGGGTATATAGAGGGTATAGAGCGCAGCGGTAGTGCAGTGTAGCGGTAGTGCAGCGGTAGTACTGCGGTAGTGCAGCGGTAGTACTGCAGTAGTAGCAGTAGTGCAGCGGTAGTACTGCAGTAGTGTAGCGGTAGTGTAGCGGTAGTGTAGCGGTAGTGCAGCGGTAGTACTGCAGTAGTGTAGCGGTAGTACTGCAGTAGTAAAGCGGTAGTACTGCAGTAGTGTAGCGGTAGTACTGCAGTAGTGTAGCGGTAGTACTGCAGTAGTGTAGCGGTAGTACTGCAGTAGTGTAGCGGTAGTATAGCGGTAGTGCAGCGGTAGTACTGCAGTAGTACTGCAGTAGTGTAGCGGTAGTGTAGCGGTAGTGCAGCGGTAGTACTGCAGTAGTGTAGCGGTAGTGTAGCGGTAGTACTGCAGTAGTGTAGCGGTAGTGCAGCGGTAGTACTGCAGTAGTGTAGCGGTAGTGTAGCAGTAGTGTAGCGGTAGTACTGCAGTAGTGTAGCGGTAGTGTAGCGGTAGTGTAGCGGTAGTGTAGCGGTAGTACTGCAGTAGTGTAGCGGTAGTGTAGCGGTAGTGTAGCGGTAGTGTAGCGGTAGTGTAGCGGTAGTATAGTGGGTATAGAGGGTATAGAGGGTATAGAGGGTATAGAGGGTTTAGAGGGTATAGAGGGTATATAGGGTATAGAGGGTATAGAGGGTATAGGGGTTATAGAGGGTATAGAGGGTATAGAGGGTATAGAGGGTATAGAGGGTATAGAGGGTATAGAGGGTATAGAGGGTATTGAGGGTATAGTGGGTATAGTGGGTATAGAGGGTATAGAGGGTATAGAGGGTATAGAGGGTATATAGGGTATAGAGGGTATAGAGGGTATAGAGGGTATAGTGGGTATAGAGGGTATAGAGGGTATAGTGGGTATAGAGGGTATAGAGGGTATAGAGGGTATTGAGGGTATAGAGGGTATAGTGGGTATAGTGGGTATAGTGGGTACAGAGGGTATAGAGGGTATAGAGGGTATAGTACTGCGGTAGTGTAGCGGTAGTGCAGCGGTAGTACTGCAGTAGTGTAGTGGAAATACTGCAGTAGTGTAGCGGTAGTGCAGCGGTAGTGAAGCGGTAGTGTAGCGGTAGTGCAGCGGTAGTACTGCAGTAGTGTAGCGGAAATACTGCAGTAGTGTAGCGGTAGTGCAGCGGTAGTGAAGCGGTAGTGTAGCGGTAGTGCAGCGGTAGTACTGCAGTAGTGTAGCGGTAGTGCAGCGGTAGTACTGCAGTAGTGTAGCTGTAGTGCAGCGGTAGTACTGCAGTAGTGTAGCGGTAGTGCAGCGGTACTACTGCAGTAGTGTAGCGGTAGTGTAGCGGTAGTACAGCGGTAGTACTGCGGTAGTGTAGCGGTAGTGCAGCGGTAGTAGTGTAGCAAATTAAATAGAGGGCAATCATTGGAATAAACAGATAAATATTGATAAAATAGTTAAATGCAAATTTCATCTTAAAATAATAATGTGCCCTTAAAGGTCTATGGAAAGTTCATTAAGCAAACACATACAATCATTGTGTGTAAGTGTGTGTGCATTCATATTTATTTAATAGCTTAACTTTTGCCATTTGTGCATTAAAAACTTTACTTTACTTTTAATGTTACTTTTTTTTTTTAACTTTAGTGGCAATTATTTTGCACATTAAATTGACTTTGCCTTTCTGTCCAAAAAAAAAGGAAAATTTTAAAAAGCAGGTGGAGATAGATCTAGAGGCTGAGAGGCTGGACAAATCCTTAGGCTGAAAGTTTTCAGACACACACACAAACACATACAAGTTTTCGCACAACTTTCCAACGAATTTGAAATTTTAATTAAAATTTGTTTGGCCAACAACAACAGGAAAACCAAAAAGAAAAAGAGAAATGAAATGCATTTATCTGCTTGCTCGCTCACTCCCTCATATACATAAGTCATAATCAAGAAAATTTTGGTGAAATTTAGAAGGCCTCGTGACGTCAGCATAATTTATGAATATTTGTAATTAACAGCTGAGAAATTCATAATAAATTTTCCCCCTAATTGCATTTTTATGGCGGCAACTTTCTTCTATAGAATGAGAAAGGTATCATAAGAAACAAGGCGTGGCATCTGCCCATAAATAAAACTCATCAGGAGTTGGAGAACTAACTTTTTTGTATAGCACTTTATGATGTGCCTGCTATTATATATATATATATATGTATATATGTACCTTAAATCTAGATAACTCTTGCCAATATATAGAGAGCATTTCCGTTTCGTTGCCAAAACTTTTCAATAAAGTTTTTCCCTTTTTGCGTACGAACAAAAACAAACAGTAAACAAAATAAGTAAAAGATATTTATATACTAAACCAAAGATTCTACATTAATATACCCTATACTAACTAAATCAAAAATACAATTTTCAAAATATGATGGAAATCTTAATGGATTAAGGGAATAGTAGGTATATATATATTTAAGGTCTTTATAAATATGAAGTCAAATTTGCGTTTCTTATTTACAAAATTTAAAGTTTTTTATTAATAACTTGTTTATTTAAATGTTGTTTAATAGTTCTACAAGCAAAACATAAAATTTTATAGAAATATAGATTTATTTTTACCCATAAAATATAACAAATCTTAGACTCATATGATTTCAATATGAATTTAAATAACATTAAAAGTTTGAAATTCTTTTAAGGAATTTTAAGTCTAAATAATAACAATTTCAAATTTTTTAGTTCACATTTAAGCTAAAAAAAAGATCAAGTTGAAAATAAACTGAAAGTAAGTTGAAAGTAAATTATGTAATAAATTTTAATAGGCTAGCTTTTAGCTATGATTATCTATATAACTAGATACAAAAAGTAAAAATAAAGAAAGCTTCAAAAGATTGTAAAAACCTTCCTACATTAAAAGTATAGAATAAAAGTGATCATATATGTATATACATTTATAAATGTCTATGTATGTTCATACATACATATGTATATGTTATATCAATGCGGTTATATACATATGAGCTTTTACATATATAGAGTCCAAAAGTAATATCCTAACAGAAGAATTGATATAAATGTTCTTCAAAATGGAAAGCGTAATGAATTAATTAAACAATTTTATTTGTAAAAACAAATATTCTTATACCAAAAACCAACAAATATATTTTAAAAAGTGATTATAATGAAAACTGCACATATAGTCTATACTAATCTGAATCCTAATGTCTATAAAGATCAATTTACAGTAATACTGTTCCCTTTTTCTGGAAGCTTTAGTAACAAAAACATTGTTTTGTATATCAGTTCATATATATGTATGTATATAATACAGTTTTCCGATTCATCCCTTCTATATATATATATTCTATTATAAGCCATGTAAAATTAATGAATTTAAGAACTTTACCTTGCAAAAATACTTTTAAAATAACTTTCAAATGTTTGGAACACAAGACTTGCAATTACATTCACTTGTGGGAAACAATGTCCATCTGGCAACGCCATTTTAATACTCCGCTGTAAAATTTTCAGCTATTAATTTAGATTTCTTTGTTAACAGTTTTATCTTAATACAATTTTTTAACATTAAAATTTTGCTTAATCAACTTGTTGCTGCTCTTCGGTGGCCTTTATATAGTCATTAATATTTCTTGTTTACAGGGTATAGAAAATAGCAAACTTTTGTTTACATGGGGCATCTCTCTTTTTCTCTCTTCTTTGTATTTTTTTTCGCGTTTCTGTTAATTCTTTATATTTTTATATATTTATTTTTTTTGTTTGCACTTTTGCTTTTGCCTTAAGTTGATTGTGTATTAATTTGGTAGTTTATTAGGCGTGAATATGAAAATTGCTTTCAGAAAAACTTTTGCCATTAGACGAAGCAAAGGTAAATACACAATTGCAGAATCATAAATCAAAGAAATAAAGAAAGAAAAATTAGAAATAAAACAAATAGAGAACTATGATTGAAGGCTACAAAAATGGAAGGACTCATTACTAATCGCTTGAATAAGACAGATTTATGAGTATATAGAAAAATGTATCTCTGTATTTGTGATATCATTTATATAAGTAATCGGAAACAGAATCGACTTTATAAAGTACTTGGAAAAGTAAAAAAAAAAAACGAGTCAAAGTCAATGACAGAGAGAGAGAGAGAGTCAGAGCCATGAAATGTGCTGCTCATTTATTTCATTTAAATGCGCATTTAAATCTATTTAAAACTCCACATGAGCCATTCACAAAGCCGCACACACCCATCCACACACACACGCACACACACACATGCATATATACCCATATGGGAGACAAGATACAAGCGACAAAAGAAAGAGACTGTTGAAAAATAAAGGGCAAATAAAAGGCAAGGCAAGTCAAAGGAAAGCAAATCTCCTACCAATGTTTCTTCAGTTCAGTTCTCAGTTCAGTTTAGCTCTCAGCATGATTTAACGATAATGAAGGTATTTACGAGTTTAGCCTTAGCCTGGTCTTGGTCTTGGCCCTGGCCCTGGCCCTGGTCTTGGTTCTGATGTTGCTGATGGTCCTGGTTCTGATGCCATTGCTGTTGTTCCTGGTGTTGCTGGTGCTGTCGTATATATTGGGCAAAAGCAAAACTCATCATAAAGGTTACCCAAAACATACACACGCATACGCACATTCATACACACACATACGTACATATATATGTATATAGCCAACTTCTATCTTACGTTTGTCCTGGCATTTGTAAAATGTTTTGCAAAACTTTTTTCCTTTTTTTTTCTCTTGTTGTTGTGTTTGACACCGTTGATAAGGACAATGGCACGACAACGACAACTAGTCAACAGCATCAACAGCAGCAGCAGTAGCAGCTGAGGCCAACAAAATTTAATACCTTCCTTATTTTACCTTACGATAGCTTACCTTTAATTTCGTTTTGTTTCTTTTCGTTTCGTTTCGTTACGTCTCGTTCTTTGGGTCTTTTGGCCTGGCATTTTACCTAATTTCCACGCAACGCACACATTGCATGCTAATAAAATTCAATTTGCCATAAAATGTTTCCCATTTGAACAATCTGCATAAGTAGATGAAACGCGGCAGCCATGTGTCATAAATCCAGTATCCATCAGAATCAACATAATTAACTGGCAACAAATTTTTTTCTGATTTGATTTGTGCAAAAACAGAGGAGAGAAAATTCTTTCCCCTATATACTTGAGCACACTTTTTACTGTCCTTTAATACATCAGCAGATGCATTGAATTCGAATGGGCAAACAAAAATATAATAACAATAAAAATATTTTATGAAACCAACACCAAAAAAATAAAAAATAAAAACAAAAAAAACAATTAAATGTTAAAAATACAATAATAAAAATTAAAAGTATTTCATTATCAAGACAAACGAACAAAAAAGAAAAATCATAATGAAAAGATTATATTTTTGTAAGATATAATAATAAGTAGGATATATTTTTTATGAGATTTTTGAACTCATGATTTTTAAAGTAAATACCCTTTCAAAAGGTATTTGGATTTCTTAAAAGAACATTGTTATAGCAGTAGGTAAGCCCACTGATATATTTTTTATTATATATTTATTTTTGTATAATGTGTTTCCATTTAATTGCTTGTTTCTATCTTAATCAATTTCCTCGAAGATTGCTTTTTGATTGGCTCTTTTTTTCTGTTAATGTTATGTTAAATGTTCTAATGTTATGTTAAATTAAGTGTATGTTAAATGCTAGTGTTGGTCAAGGATTACATGGGCTTGTCACCAATGATCGGTTTTCCGGTTTCCTGTTTTTAAAGTTATGTTAAATGTCCTAAAGTCTTGTTAATTTAAGTCTATGCTAGTCAAGTAGCACACGGACTTGTAACCAATGATCGTTTTAATTTAATCTTATAAAACAATTATTCAATATACAATAAATATTATACAACACTCTTTTTTAACATGAATTCAAAGAGTCCGGCTTAAATTTTCCTGTTCTTTGTAATTCATTTAATATGTTTGAGTATTTTGATGAATTTGCCTCAAAGTAGGCAACAATTTCTGAAATGACCAAAATATTTATTTCTGATAATATATAGGAAGTATGCATTAGCTTACCTTGAGTTATCAAAGCAATATTAACTATTGATAAATAATATTTAAAGGTTATTATATAACTTTGGCCAGAATTTAGTTTTCCTTTTTGAATCCATTAGTAACAAGAAACCTTTGGCTTTTGTTCTATGAAATTTTCTAGCAGTACTGCAAAATTTAAAAAAAATCAAAGCAATAATCGAAGACTATTTCAAAGGGCACTCTTAAATAGTTTAAAAAAATAATTGAAAACTGAGTTTGTATACTTTAAATAATGATTCTCATAACATTAACTCTTTGAGAAGCACTCCAAATAGTATTTTGTACGGGTACTAAAGCAAATGACATTCATTTTGTAATCCATAAATATCCATAAATATAAAAACATAAATTAAAATCAGTTAACAATTGTGAAAATATAGATTTCCAATGCTTTTTACCATCTAACAAAATCAATCATTGTAATAATAATTTATTAATTTAGCATCTATTGAAATTTTTAGTTGAAGTAGTTCTTTTCTTTTTTTGGAAAGAGTATAAAAATTGAGCAACTGAATTGTATATATTTTATAGTGGCTCTTTTGGTTTTATTTGCCCCGATTTCCATTCAAAGATTCCCCCTGATTCTGCTCTCTCATGCTCACTTACATATTTTATGAGCCAGCCTTGACGTCTGCTTTCAACGTTGGCCAGTGAACCACTTGCCTCCACGCGGGTTTTTATTATATTTCACATAGAATCCAAGGTTGCTAAATGCGGCAGAATGGTGAATGGATTCCGGAGTGAGGAGCGGAGCAGTTGATGTTGGTGTTGGGTTAGCAAGAACAAAGGCAACTTAACCTGCTCGTCAACTGGCCAAAATCGCATTACACGGTGGTCGACTTCAACTCTTGGGGTCCTTTTGGTCTCTCTCTCTCTCTCTCTCTCTCTATCTTTCTCCCTTTTCCCCTTAATGCCGTCAACTTTCAGTTGCTTGGTCGATTCTTGGTCGAAACAAAAGCAGAGTTCCGTATTCCGTCAACAATTTGTCGTCGTTGCTGGCAGGAAATGGCAAAACTTTTAAATTATGTAGAGAAAGAAAGAAGTGTTCTCAGTTAATTGCAAAGCCGTGAGCTGCATTTGGTATTGAACTTTAATTTTAAACAGAAAGCAAACAATGAGATATAGGGAAAGAGAAAGACAAATAGTAAGAGAGAGAGAGAGAGAGGGGGGGAGAGATTGTCAAACAATAGTGCACTTAGTAAGTAGTAAGTACTTTTTACCTGGCCAACATCCAAAAATGCATTTTTTTCCCCCCAAAGTGGTTCCTCCTAGGCCTCATTCCCTTAATGAAACAATAAAAATAGGAAAATGAATTCTCTTGCTGATTGCCGCTTTGTGGCATCTCCATGTTGCATTATCCAAATAATTGCAGTGGCAATGAGCCACAGCAAAATAACAGATAGAGAAAGGGAGGAAAATGAAGATGGTTAGGAAACGGAAAAAAAAAAAAAAAAAAAAGGAATTCATGTTGCCTTGAGATAAAACATTGCACATTTTCAATTATAATTATTAACAGATTTTTGCTGCTGCCATTCTGTAGGGAATATTCCTTTTCCATATTTTTTTCATTTTTTTTTTTTTTTGTTAAAGTCACCTGAGCAATCCACTTGATGCTTGAGCAATTTCCTTGCTGCATTGTCCTTGCGCGCGTGTACTGTGTCTCCATCTCCCTCTCTTCCTGTCTGTCTCTTTCTCTCTCTCTGTCTCTTCTATGCTATGTTGTTGCAACTAGCAACTTTTGCTGCTGCTGCTGCTATTGCTGCCGGCTCTGCTGTTGTTGTTTTAAGTGGTTTTTTGTGCCCCGTTCTGCCAGAGACTTGTAGTCGGTGGAATTTATTTTTTTATTTTATATATATAAATTCTCAGTTTTTTTTTTGTTTTTGTTGCTTTTCCATTTTACCACTCGCCCAAAGGCAACTTTTAACATTTAATGATGCTGCTTTGTATTTTAATACGCTTTGCTTGCTTGGTATATGTCTCACCCCTTGCCCAAGCAACCGAACCGAACCGCACCCACTGCCTGATACCTGGAACTGATGCATACTGCCCGCCAACGTCAATGCCACCGCCACCGTTACCGCCTCCGCCTCCAGGGTTCTCTCCGTCCAGCACGTGCCATAAGCAACGCTTTGAAAACTTTTAAGTAGACAAGCAATGTCCCCATTCCCAGAAGAAGTGAGGAGAAGAGAGCCTTAGAGGAAAAGACAAAGAATGAAAGAAGGAGAGATAGAGCAGCATCCCTCTCTCTCTCTCTCTGTGTTTCTTTTGCTTTTTTTACGCTTTAAGTTGTCTACTCAGTTCCAATTTTTCTTGATTTCTTTCTTCACACAGCCTGCCAAGGTGTTTGAAGCAATTTGTGTCGCCTCGGCTCGGGTTGCGTCCTTGACAACTTGACTGTGCCTTCCCATCTGCCACCATCTAACTGTTCTTGCTCTCTATCTCTCTGCTCATTCTTCATCTCATATTATTTTTGTTGTTGTTGTTGTTGTTGTCAGCGTGCGGTGTGCAGATTGTGCCAATTTAACCTGTTGCTTTTCTATCTCTCTCTCTCTCTCTTTCTTTTTGTTGTTTTTTTTTCGTCTATGATTCTTTCATTTCTTTTTCTTTCATTCTTCTTTCAAGGGAAAAAGCCAAAAAGTTTACGAATGCGAATTGCCAACTGGAAAGTTAAAGGCAAAGCCAAAGACGGAAATGAGAGAATTTCATGACAAGTAAGCAAGTGCTAGAAGGGTAGCAAAGGGGTAAGAGGTAAGATAGGGTAGAGTATTCGTGTCGGTACGGCACAGTTTTAATGCAATTCCAATTTAACTTAGTTACAGTTTCTATGCATTTCAAATCGCAATTCGCACCAAAAAAAACTTTTCCAACGCTCTCGCTATTCAGAAAATCACAAAGTAATTGCAATTCGAAGAATTTGTGAACAATTTACGAAATTAAGTTCAGCAAAACTTTCACACGCGGATAGGTTTAACACAGGGCCCAAAAAGTGTGTGGGGGAAGGGGGAGAAGGACTCAAGTGGGGTAGCATGTGAGCCATTTCATTCTCGAAATTTTGAGAGTGCATTTTTGGGCACTTGGCTTAAACTGATTGCCACTTGGGCTACGAAAGCATGTGCATGTGTGTGTGTGTGTGTGTGTGAGTGGGGTCAATCTGCTGTTGGCAGAAATTGGGCTCAAAATCGGTTTTTGGCTAGAATAGCTTCTTCTTCTTCATCTACTTGTTCCTTGCTGCTGCTGTTGCTTCTTTCAGAAATGCAAATGGCACTGCTTGGGACACAAAGTCATTACAAATTAATTTCACACGTGAGTAAGTCGGATGCAACAGCAAAAGTCAAGTCTCTTGAAATCTTCTCAGCCAACCAACCAACATCATGTTAAGGACAAAAAGGCAAATGGGCAACAGCAGGAGATGGAGCTGGAGCAAACTGACATTATGTCAGTCATATGACATTCAATTAGGGGAAAGTTGTTGCATCTTGATGAGCAAATGTGCCATATAATGTATGCTCGCTCCTCTCTCTCTCTCTCTCTCTCTCTCTCTCTTTACATTCCATCCCTGCAAGCATCCTTTCATCCTTTTGTCATTCCTGATGCTGATCTGGAATGATGGGTAGCTCAATTGATGACTTCGTTGATTGACATTGATAAAAATAAATACTGACATGTTAATGAAAAGGAATTTGGTTTAAATTAAAGTCTCAATACGCTTGGTTACACTTAAATTGAACTAGTTCCATTTCAGTTTTAGCATCCCTGGCTGGCATAAAGCTTGAAAGAGAGAGGGAGAGATAACAAAAACCCCAATGCATTTCCGTTTTGCTTTCACAGCACTTAGGACACACACACATACATGCACATGTTGCAGGTGTGTTTGTGAAGGACTGCGGCACAAAGCTGATGGCAAATCTCCACATAAATTGCAACTGCAACAACGCATCATGTCCTGGTCCTGAACACAGAGCAGCCATTACAATGGCTCTATCCCCCTATCTTACTCCTTCTCTTTCCCTCTCTCTTTCTCGTCCTTGCTGAAATTTAATTGTTGCATTTGGTCAGGTAGAGGATGTGCGTGTTAGTTGATGGCTGGACACCTGCTTAGCTGGCACTTCATCTATCCTGTCCTGTCCTGTGCTGTCCTTTTCTATTCTGTCCTCTTCTATCCTTGAGCTAACGAAATATGAAACTGCATTTGGCTTTCGACCAATCACGTGGCAACTTTTTTTCCAAGGGATTGTCCAGACGAAATGAAAGTGCCAAGTCTATATCCCCTTGTTAAATATTACACATCAGCAGCATCAGCAGCAACAGCAGCAACATCAACAGCAGCAACATCAGCTGGATGGAGAAAGGCGAAAATCTGTAGCAAAAATAACGCGAATCGTTTTTATTAAAAATTTCATTTTCATTTGCAAAAGGCGAAAATGGAAAAAATGGCGAAAATGTGGCAAAACATGAAATATGAGCAATAAATGGACAAGAGTCCATCAAAGTCCTTGAGTCTTTACCACTCTCTTACCCACTCCTATTCCCATACCCATCTCCTTTTCCATCCCATATCCATATCCTTAGCTTTATCCATGGCTCCACTCATTCAATAGAGAGAGAGACACCACTTGCAATAATGCTCTTCATAGTGCTGAGCTCAGCCTGCGGCTAAAATACGTAAAAACATTCGACAAAGTTGACGTTCGAAAATTAAAATTACACACAGTCCAGTCCGTAGCATTCCCCGTCCTGACGAAGGAAAATATGTGAGAGACGAAAAGAAAGAAAAATAAAGAAGAAAAATATAAAAAAAAAGAAGAAAAACGTTCTGCAGCAGGAAGCAGTTCCCAATGCCCAGTGTCCGCCCGAGCCAGAGGCGATGATTATTATTTTTATCTCAAGCTGAAATTTCGTACAAAATTAAATACACAAACCCGAAAAAAAAAGAAAATACCCTCCTTATTCCCACTTTCTACCCCCTTTTACCCTTGAGTCTTGATTTTTCTTGGAAATAATTCCATTTTGATTTACCCGCCAAAAAATTTTTGTATGAGTATGATGAGGTACAGCCAGCCTAAATGTTGGCTATGAAAATAATATGGCAAAACAATTTTTTGATTTATATATACTTGGATTTCAGTGCCGCAGGCCTCCCAGCTTCCGTAGCACCACTCCACGCAACTCGAGTGAGCTCGAATATCCAAGCACCGCGAAGCCGTGCGCATTCTGTGCGCAATTAGCCCACAATGGACGGGCGCGTCAAGTGAGTGGCGGGCCCAAAACAACCCAGACGGAGGCCCAGAACCCAAACCCAGACTCAGACTGAGATCCAACCAAGCAGCATCGTCGCCAACAGGTTGGCAGGAGTAAGTGCAGCAGTTACTGCTGCCGCACATACTCGGCCAGCACTTAAAATTTAAAGCGTTTCGAGTGTAATTGCGCGGTTGCCGTTAACGAGCCGCTTGTTAAAAAGAGTGCACCAAACAAAAGAAGTCCCTTCAACAAACTTTGTATTCAACGAAACTGTTATACCCTTGACGTTTACGTGTGTCCTTGTTACCATTTTTAATACAAAACCAAACCAAAAGGCACAAAATAGTATTAAATACAAATTATCAACTAAAGCACGTTATATTTAGTTTTACTTTCTGTAAGTAACTTATGAATTTGCTTAGGTTTAGTTCTGCTCAGAACATTTTTTATCCTTCTTTTAATATTTTCTTTCGCTCAACTACCTCTATTTTCATTACCAAACCTAAATTGTATAATCAGTCCATTGAAAACGGTCTCTGGTATATTTCTATAGATTTATTTTACACATTTTACCTTTTTAAAAATGCTTAATGCTTTTTCCTTTTGAGATGTGCTTAGCTCAGGTATTTTAAAATTGATCAAACGTTTATTTTTAAGCTGAATTAAGATCAGTTACTTTAGCATCACAATATGTCCACAGAGTTCTTTTATCAGCAGACTTTGCTATCTACCACAGTTACGCTTTCAACTAGTTGAGAATTATATGATATTATCTTTCTCTGTCTGCTCCATTTCATCTATAGATGATTGGTTAAACAATATATTAAAGCTATACATAAAATTTTTATAATATCTTCCTTAATTTCTTGTTTCTGGATCAAGACTTTAAGACTTTTTTTAACTTTGTATTTAGTTAAGTTTGTACTTATTTTGTTTAAAGTTAATTTTAATTTTTAACGGTCTACTTAACCTCTAGGTTAGTTTTTTGAAATTTTCAAAACAAATCTAAAAGATTTTGATAATATATTAAAAACTCTTCAACTGCTTATTTACAGGTTTTTGGATAGTTCTAATTGAATCCAAAAAGCAAACCTTAAAACAAAAGAGAAAGTAACAATGTTTAATACAGTTAATTATCAAATTTTCACTTTTAAAAATTCGTTAAAAATAGTTCATATATTTTAAGATTGTCTTCGCAAATGAATGCTCTACAAAGATTTCTTAATGGAAAATTAAAAATAAAACGTATAAAAAGCTTATTCCTTAAGATGCTCTAAAAAGTATGCTACGATTCCGGTTAAAAAAAGAAATCTGAAGTAATTTTTTTTAAGTTAATTAAAACAAATTTATTTGAGTTGATTTACTTTGGAGACAGAAACGCAAATAGATAAAACCTTCAAAAAATAAAAAAAAAAAATTTATAGTCAAAGTTAAATTGTTCCTTAATCATTTTTGATGTAAAACAAAAGTTACTTTAATTGAAAAAGTAACTGATAAACATTTTTTATTGGTTTTTCTTAGTTTTAGAGATCAACCAAAATGCATATTGAAATTATAGAAACATAGTCTTTTTTTTATTACGATTACTCCTTAAGATCACCAACTAAATGTAATAGTTACTTGACAAAAGTTAAAAGATTCCTTCGCAAAATCTGTATTATAAACTTTAACATTGCAAAGACAGAAAACCTTTGGAATCAAGAAAATATATATATACTTAACAAACTCTACAAGAAACTTGTGTTATCCATTTATAAATGCCAAGAGTATTAAAATATTTAAACAAAAAAAGAAGAAGAAAAACAGCAAAAAAGAAAGTAAGGCCAAAAGTTGAACAAAAAAAAATGTTGTATGGATTGAAGAGTAGATCCCAGTAAGGTCCTTTAGCAGGTAGGTCTTAAATGTAGCCAGGGTGTATGTGTGTGTGTGTGTGGTCATTGTTGTTGCCTGGCAGGCAAAAATAGGCTGGCTATCCACCTGGCAACGTGGCTGTCTGAGCCAACATTAATTAACATTTCAATGGTTGCCGCAGTATAAAATAATTGCATTGCATTTAACTTGAAATGACCTTAAAGAGAAATGACCATTTAAAGGTACACTATGTGATGATGTTGTGCGTGTGTGTATGTGTATATGTGTGTGGCAGCGCATAATTCAACTTGGGAGCGAGAATGCCCTGTGGCATAAAATTTGGCGCATGCAACCAGAAATGTGCAAGTTCAACGGAAATTAAAGCAGCAGCGACTCTCAAAGTATCTGTGTGTGTGTGTGCGAGTGTAAGTGTGTGCGAGTAATTCACAGTTATTCCATGTATGAAATATGTGCCTGGCAAATGTTGAGACTGCTGTTTGTATTTAGATTGAAGGGGTTGGGGAAAAAAACAAGAAAGAAAAGCAAAAGAAAACTAATTGACACCTGCTACTACTGTTGGCCGTTTTCTGGCATTGGCCAAAAACCGCAGCCTAAACAAACAAACAAACAAACAAAACAAACAGCACAAATAAAAAAATAACACAAAAAAAAAGGAAAGGAAAAAAAAAAAGAGATGAGTTGAGAGAGAGAGAGAGGAGGGGAGAGAAGTTATGCTAAGCTAAGAAAAATGTACAATGGCCAGTTCAAAGGGCCGTGTCAAAAAATACAACAAAAAAAAAGAGAATGGAAATGAAAAATAAACAATTTTTTTTCTGCAGAATCAACAAAAGGAAAAACCCGAAAAGAAAACCGAAAGAAGCAAACGAAGACTGCTCATTTAAAAAAGGCAAAAGTAACATATAACACAAAGAAAGGGGAGGCGAAAAAAAAAGGATTCCTTTTTGAGGATTAGTCGACAATTATCTTCATAAGGATGATTGATTATTTGCCAATGGCAAAAATGAATTCAATTCTTAATTGGCAAACTTGTGTAATTAATATTTACCATCTTTAATTTGGTTTATTGCCAAAAGAGAATTATATGGATTTACCTACGTTTGCCTCACAGTTTCCACTTTAGTGAGTTTTCTTTGCTTTGGCTTTTCTTTTTGGCCTGCACTCAGACTTACAAATTACGCAGCTTTTTTTCAATTTTTTTTTATTTTTTTTTTTTTTGGTGCGTTGTCGCTTTTACCATAATTCAAAGTTGGCTCACAGTGTTGAACTGGACTTTGGGTCAGGATCTTGGCTTACACCTTAGAGTCCTGCCAGTAACAGCAACAGCAACGGCAATGGCACACTAAGCGGCAAAAGTTAATGTACATAATTAATTTCCTTTTGCACTTTGCTTAGCCTTAATTTTGTTTAGCGGTTCTTTTGTTTCTCATTTCGGTCCTGGCATACCTAAATCAAATTGAAATGAAAGTCATCCCACAGGAGAGTTAGTTGAGTGTGCTGCTGAGTGGGCGGGACGAAGGTGGTTGTCTACCTACCCACTCAAACTGTCGACAATATTCAAATTGAAGTAAAAGAATGCGGGCCAATTAAATTGCTACCGTATTTCCTTTTTTTATTTTTTTTTTCTTCTGCCAACTTGAACAAATTCATCATACGCTCTGTGTGCCAGCGTTAGAATTTACTTTTTTTTTTTTTTTTAATTGGCTGCGAAATTAAATTTCAAATACATATATATATATATTTACGCACACCTGCCACTCTTAATACCAGAGAGAGAGAGAGAGGGAAGGAGGCAGGGGTCGATGGCATGGGAAAGAGGCATTTGAGTTAAGCCAAAAGAAGCTGCAAATTCAATTGGCATAACATCATGCGCAATAAACAACTTCATTTGCAAAATTTACTACCAGATAATTGAATAGCTTTCAGCAGCGACACAGACAAAAAAAAAAATAAAATAAATAAAAAAAAAGCGAAAAAAAACACAAGAGGCTTATCGCAAGAATCGCAAATAGAATATGGGTAAGAAGAGGCAGGACTGAAAGAGAAGGTAGTGTTGCTATCGACTTCATACTCTAACATTGGTTATTTTTTTTTTTTTTTTTTTGTAGAACTCGTATAACATGCAAATGCCAAATTCAATAAACTCAATGGCAAGGCAACAAATAGACCAAATTATTACATAGTCTCACGCACAAACACACGTGGCAATGTACATTGGCAATCGACCCTCGACCTCCAGCATGAACCCAGGCAACATCTCCTTCATCTCATTGGATTGCTGAGCTACTTATGTTGTCGCGGAGTGCTTGGGCATGTGGCATGAGTATATGGAGAAAATGGATGCCAAATGCCGACTGTGGCAAGTGAAATTGAACGACAAAAGTGCGTGCAATTGGCAGCCATATTGCCAGTGGGATATAGGTATATATACATCTATATATATGTATATACTTATATGTATTTACTTACATACTTACTGGCATATATTGTGGCCATAAGTCGAGTGAGGAGTCGCCTCATATGCGTAATACATATAAGTGTAAGTTAAACAGAACTTCCATAGTATATTGAACCTTTTGAAGGCTGTTAAATAAGTAGGTATATATATATATATATCCATATATATATGACATACCAAAGGCTGACACATTATCGTTGCGGGAGACAAAAATAATGAATCATTTCAACACTGAAATTGAATTTTCAGTTTATTTAAAGTCACATTCTCATTTTAAATAAAACAAAAAGTTTCAAATGAAATCCTTCTGTTATATGCAAAGAAAATCAACTCTAACGACTTGCGTATACCCTATAATAAGTGGTAAAATTATATAGATTGAAAAGCTTTCCGAACTTGTAATCGATTTTAAATGAAATTCTTTTTGTCAAAAGTTAATGCCAATTGAAAGGAATTTTTATAAGAAGTCTAAAGGGAAATATTTTTTATATATGTCATAAATTCCTTTTGTTAGAGTATCACAAAGTTGGTGTACATTCCTTTCATAAAACCAGCAATATTTAGAAATTTTTTCAAAAATTATTGTTTTTTTTTTTTTTGCTTAAAAATATAATGAAAGCATGTCAATATTTATATTGGCCTGATTTTAAGTCTTAGAATTTTAAAACTTATTTTCGCCATATTAACAAAAAATTTTTAATTCATTTTGAAAATTCTTATAGAAATTTGGTATACGTAAAAGCAGAAATACTAGGATTTAGTTTTCTAACAATAATTTCAAGTTTTTAAAAAATTACCAAAATTAATTTAAATATTAATTTTCTAAATATAAATCCTGCGAGTTATTGGAAACAATTTTCAAATATTTAAAGAAAATTTAAAACCGTGCATAAAAAAATTTATAAACCAAATATCTATAAGGAGTTAACATTTAATTTTCTCTAAATTAAGAATACAATAATCAGCTATGTTAAATTTTTGAATGATAAGTGTATATATATTGTTGGATTAATTTGTTTATTTACTTGATCTGAGCAAAAGGTTACAATGAACTAAGAGAAAACTTAAGCAATACATTGACATAATTTAATGTTGCCAGATATTTTATAGCGATAGTTTTATATCAATATTGAACGTTTATTTTTTAGACTATAAGTTTAATTGAGTAGCTGAACCACTTACAGTCTCTAAGATCTTAATGGATGTACATGTGAATGTTTATATATAATGGAGTCGGTTCAAATTTTTTCTTATTTGATTAACCCCTTGGGTATAAGGTATAAAATTCAAAAATCAAAAGAAAAGGCAATTTGTTTTTCATTTGTTTTATTTGTCATTAATCTTTTGACTATGCAATTATTTTAATAAAATAGTTTATACAATCATTTTACTCACTTTCGTGATTCGAGGTAAATAGAAGCATAGGTAAGAGGATATACTTAAATTGGTCAGACGTTTGTAAGGCATAGAAATATGCAATTACGATCCCCTAATGTATAAAAATTCTTGACTAGCATCAATAGGCAAGGCGATATATGCATGTCCGTCGATCCATCTGGCTATCTGTCTGTATCTTTGGCTTTTTTAGCCCTTTAATTTTAAGCTTTATGGTTGAAACTTGGCTGATAAGCCTTTTAGATGTCTATGTAGATGAAGTAAAAGAATCAGCCGAATGGGACCAGATAGTAAATTGACTTTATTCCCAACAAACCTAAGCCGTATTGAAATAAATCTTTTTTGATTGTTTTTTTTTGCATTTGTTTTTTATATTTTATTATACTCCGTACACCTAGTTTCAATCAGATCAGATAATTATAACCATTATTATTAATAAAAGAAATCTGAAATGAAATCAATTTACTTTAGTCAAAAATACAACAACACAGGGACAAAAAGCATTTAAATTGCTTTGTTGTAGCGAACGAAATTTAAAAGAGCAAGATCAAGCACAGGCCATCTCGCTCTTTTAAATTTTATTCGCCGTAATAACGGGATTCGAGTGGTATATATGGCAAAGAGGTGGAACGGCGGCGAATTGGTTTGGTTAGTGTAGTAGATAGAGAGCAACCGTGGGTTCAAATCCAGATAAAAGAAATGGAAAAGTTGTATATTATAACTATTTCTTTATATATTTTTGCAATTAATTAATATTTGCCTTTGTCAATTTGCCAAAATAGTAAATTAATCTAGAACTGCAGGGGTATCCAAACTTTGGCAAGGCTAAAGTTAATTTCTTTGTTATTTACATATGTATATAATATTAATTTGTTACTTTATGTCAATATTATTTCATTACATTTCAATTAATAAAAAAAATATTAAAGTTTTCGTATCTTTAATAACTTGAGGGTATTTTTAGATCTCTTTTTTTTTATTTTTTTAAAAATAAACACAAAAATCTACTTTATCAAATGTTTAATCTGTTGATCTGAAAATCTTTCCATTAAATTGTATTATAGCATTTACAATTGGCTATAATGGAAGCAAAATAAACTGTAATTTAAATTTTCGAATCATTTTATTGAAATTTGAGATAAGTCAATTTAAGTTGTAGTATTCATAATAAAAAAAAAAATATTATTCTATAGTTATACATATTACAACTAAAATTTACTACTCTTAAAACTAAATTTAATTTCATTAAAAATTTAAACTTGTCACAGAAAAAAAGTAATTTTATATAGTGTTCTTTAAGAAGAGTATTAAATATTTCATAAATATTATATATTTTCTTAGTGATTTTTCACAGTGATTTGATTGTTTACATTTCTGGATATAAATTTGTATACATATATATACATATACATGTATAAATCTAAAGCTTTTTTGTTGACTTTTTATGTTGTTTCTTTTGTTTCGGCAGTTCCTCAGGCCTATTAATAAATTTCTCAACTGGGAATTACCATTTACAGTTAGCTGACCGAAAAAGTTTTGCTCTTTAAGTTGAATTGCGTCGCATTTATCACAAGGAACGACAGAAATGGACGAAACGTCCATTATAAGGTGACGAGGCTAGCGGCAAGTGCTGAGGCCCGTTTAAGCAGCATCAGGGGAATTGATACAGTTCCAATTCCCCATTCCTTTAATATATTTCTCTCTCTCTCTCTCTTGATTGTGCCAGTGATTTTTGGATTTTTGTTCCAATAAGTGTAAAGTATGTTGTTTTGTTATTGTTGTTGTTTTAAGCATGTGCAGCCACATGGCTTTAAGCTCTTTGCATGTTTTTTTTTTTTTTTTTTTTGACTGTGGTCGGTTGTTGCTGTTGCAGTAGCAACGGCAATGGCAACGGCAACACCAGCAGCAGCAGCAGCAGCAGCAGCAGCAGCTCATAAATAATTCAAATAATTTACACGCTTACTTAAACGTTTGCCAGCAAAAGCTATGCATGTGTGTGGTGGTACCAGTATATGTGTGTACGTGTGTGTGTGTGTGTGGGTGTGCCGCATTATGTGGTTCATTGGTTTGGGCCAAAAATTGCAACCAGCAACAGAGCAATCAACTATGCCCGTTGCTGTTGCTGCTGCTGTTGCAGTTAACTAAACTGAGCTCAACTAAACTTTTCACATGGAACAGCAGGGGGGGAGGGGATGGATATATGGTATAGTGGATACTTCTAGCCAGTTACTGTGGTTTTGCATTTTCATATTGCACTCCCTATTCTACTCTCCCTCTCTCTCTCCCTCTCTCTCTATAATATTTTAGAACAAAATTTGTTTTCTTTGTTTTGGTCTCTTTTGTTGCCATAAAAGGCAAAGCTGGTGCATTTTATGTTGTCACGTTGACGCTTTAAGTGTCCCATGAGGCGGCAAACATTCAAGTTAAACAAGCATTTTGGTTCAATAGAAAAAATGAGATTAAGAGACCAGAGAAACACACGAAGAATCAGAGAGAGAGAGAGCAACAAAGAGTAATTTGGTATTATCAAAACCAATTTCATAAATATTTTTGGCGATAGCAATAAAAGAAATATTAAATTTTGCTTCATTATATTCATTGAATCATTTAACATTCGACTTTGATTCATTGTTGAGTTCAAAATGAAATGCAACAAAGAGAATTTACGTTTATATTTAATTTGTTTAACCTGTCGTTGTATATCAAATCGTGCCGATTTGGGTATAACTTTGGCTTTACTTCATATTGCTTACTCTCTGTATCTTTTGCAATATTGGCTATTAGAGCTAGCCAACAATCTTGAGGGTAAGTTATCACAACAGAATTCAAAGAAAATAAGTAAAATTAATTTTAATTTCTTTTATTTAGATTATCCTGTAAAATGGTTGCTTCTATATACTTTTAATATAATTATAAATATCTATACAATGATGAGGATCGTAAAGAGAGAAACTTTGGCAGTATTTTTATGGATGTTTTGGATATTTTTTGTATGCCTATTTCGTTTCTATTTCATATTTATTAATATGGATCCCATGGAAAATAAAATGGACGATTTATATATTATTATAAATCTGATATTGAATGGTAAGTAGAAACTTTTCTTAGGAATATAGATTTTTGAGTCTTAAGAAGTCATCTTTATACCTGAGGGAAAACTAATAAAACTATTTATTATTATAATTTTATAATTTTCAAATATTTGTTAAACAATTTAAATCAAAATTTGTTGATGTTTGTTTAGAAATGTTTATTAATAATATGAGTAAATAATATTTTTTCATACTCTTGCAAAAAGGGTATATTCATTTTGAACAGAAGTTTACAACGCATAGAAGGAAGCATCTCCGACTATATTTTTCTTTTGTATTTTTATTTTTTGAATATATTCTTGGCATGATTATAAAACCTTACATTACTTACCTAATGATTCTATTGATATCATATTTCCAAAACATTTTATACCCAGAAATTACTTTTCTTAAATATTTCATTATTCTAGAAACTGGTTACCATATATAAATATATTTTCCAAAAATACATTTTCTCATATGAAAATCTTTTGAACACTTTGCAAAGCTTCAAAATATTTCAACTATTCCAAAAACTAGAGTTCCATTCGAATATAAGGAATTTGAGATACATTCATAATAACCTTGTCGAATCAGTTTAAAAAATATTCTTAGTCTAAAGAACCTGCTATTTATAGTTATTAAACAATTAATAAATCAAAGTAATTTATTATAATTTTTTTTTTTTTTTTTTTATTTATAAATCATACAAATTTCTCTTATGAAACAAAGGTCTGAAGTTTAAACAATTAAATGCAATAAAATAAATATAAGAATATATAAAATAAAGAAAATTTCCGTTGAAGACTTATAAAAATCTTCATTTAAATACAATGAAAGTCTTTATTAATACGGTTAAGGACTATAAGAAAAAAATCTTAAAATATAAGCTTTATGTTTACATGTTAGAAACTTTACAAAATTACAGTCAAACAGAAATTGGTAAAACAAATTAACGCAGTAAACTTAATCATTACCAAACTAAAAAAATTATTAATTAATCTTTCAGGATATTTAAAATAGTTGCTTATTATAAATTAGACTCATAGTTGTCCATTTAATTTTGTATAATTATTTAATTTACTTAATTTTCTTCTACAGTTTTTATACTTGGCACATTAATTGGCAAGATTTATATAATCAATGGACTTCATTTGGAAAGAGCTCGACAGTTTTGTAAAGAGAATTTGAAAAACGATTTCGTCTATGATCCTGAGAAAGTCAACGAGGAGTCAAAAGGAATAATGCGAATGGAAACAGTAATAATGGAACAGGATAATACAACGGCGACATTCTCATATGAAGAGATAAAAGGACAAAATCACATTATTGAAATAACTTTTTAAGATTAAATCTTAACCAACTTGAAGTTGAATGAAAATCATCAATATTTTTTTTCTTTTGGCAAATGTTGTTCTCCTTGTTGTTGTTGTTGTTATTGTTGTTGTTTATTGAGCTGAGAGTTAGGAGAACAAAAAAAAAAAGAAAAAAAAGAAAGGGATTACGATCAAAGCGCTCGATTGAGTGTGTCAATAAATTCCTGCCAGTTGGCCGAGTGTACAACATTTGTCCAGCATCAGCGATAAATAGTTGCCAGTGGAACTTGCCATTTTTACCCCTCCACCCCCCTCAGCTAATTCACTGAAGATGCCATTCCATGTGCCATGTGCCTTGTGATTCCTTTTTTTTTCTATGTGTGTGTGTGTGTGTGTTTTTTTTTGGCCAGAAAGTTTCGTGTGAATTTAGTGCGGCTCATTAAGCTGCTCATGTGAGTGTATGTGTATGTGTGTGTGTGTGTTTGTGTGAAAGTGTTTCAATGGCTTTTTGTTCAAACTTCATTATGTTGAAATGATGAAAAGAGACAGAGACAGAGTAAGAGTGAGAGAGAAAGGCAAGTTGTAGGTGGGTAAAGGAAACTGTTTTAGGGCCATTGTCATAGTCATTGTCATCGCTGGCAAACATTTCAATGTTTGTCTCTGACAGACATTTGTCAAAGTTGTTGTATTTTTTTGTTTCCGTTTTATTATTATTTTTTTTTTTTTTTTTTGTGTTTTAGGTTGTTGTTGTGTCTCTAGGACTAGGCTTTAAATGAGGGCGCTCATTAAGAAAATTAATGTTTGGGATTCATTAAAAGTGTCAAAGTGCGCACATTAAAAATATATAAAAATTCCAAGGACTCCCCGGCAATTTGATGAAAGAGACAACTTCTTGGATGAAGCGGGTTGGCGGCGGTGGTTTATACGCATCTTTGTGTCTCGATTTTATTAACAAACAAACATTAAAGGCGCATAAAATGTTGGCACAGCAACAACAACAACAACAACAGCAACTTCAATTTCAGTTTTGTTTCTTTGCTGCTCATAAAAAGTATTTCCCAAACGCACTATATATATAAGTATATAATATATATATATATACAAATTTATACTATATATATATATATTGACACAGATATCGTGTCTTTGGCATCGCCTATATAAAACTAAACCGCAATTCATCAGTAAATTCCCAATTCCCGAAAATATGCTACAATTTTATGAGCACATAAAATGCATAAAAATTGTTTTTATTATAATTATTATGTTGTATGTATGTATGTTTGTGTGTATATATATGTATGCATGGTGACATGGCCCAAACTTTATGGCCAATGCACACATAAAAGTTTCCTCCTCTCTCTTGTTTTTTTTTTTCTTTCGTCTGATGAGATGAAGTGATGATGCTGCTGTCAAAGTTTTCATTTTCCTTTATTTTTCTTTTTATTTTTATTTTTTTGTTGGTAGTTTTCGGATATAGATATGGATATGAATATGATTGTTGCAGCGCTTATCTTAGCCACATTTATAATGGCAAATTATTGAGAGCTCTTTTTAGCTTTAGTTAACTTTTAGACCATTTGAAACAATGGCAAAAAGTCAACAAACTTCTACTGCATTTGTCCTTGCAGTCCTTGCTAAAGAGAAAGAATAAAGATGGAAATGGAGATGAAGATGAATAGATAGAAAGAACTGCTGGGGAGTTAAGGGAAAAAGTTCATGTCACGCACTGCCAAATGCTTAACGCTTCCCAACACGCACACACACACACACAGAGAGAGAAGCAGAAAGAAAACTGAATACAATGACACTTTTGGTCCCTCTTTAGTTGTAGTTGTTGTACGTGCTAAAAGTACGTACGGTTAGTTAAAGTTTCTGCCTCATTAGGAGAATAGTTGAAAAATATTAAATGGAAATGCTGTAACTGAAAACTGCTACAAATAATCCAACAGTTTGTTCAAAAGTCTGTTAAGCTAAAGTAAATTAGCCATGAAACTAGCCATAAATAGCAAAGAAATATAAATGAAAAATGTTTTACCAAAAAAAAAATGGTTAAATATAAAGTTTAAAAGCTGCAAATAAAAAAAATAAAACAAGTCGTTTAACTAATTTAGAAAAATAACTAAAATTATTTCCCCATTTAATAAACAACTAAAATATGTTTCAATTATAAACCAATTTGTTATATCAGTTTTTCAATCTAAATTAATTGAAATGAATATGTTAAAGCGAAAATTCATTAAATTAAAATATTTTTAATTCCCAAATGATAAAGGTCAATAAATTATTTAAATTGCATTAGCTGCATAAAATTTAAGATAAAATCATAGAGGAAATTTATTTAATTTTAAACTTAACTTTTAAACTTTCAATATACAAACTTTCATTGTGGCTTAGTGTATTAATTTTCCATTTAACAACAATATAAATTTACTTAATCTGTTTGCTTGGGCAGCAACAAATTATGGGACTTTAATTAATACAATTTATATAAGTATTAGCATTTTGCTGGCTTAAGGTTTAAGAAATGATTTATAAATAAAGTTAAGTTGTGTGACAACAAAACAAAAAGAAAATATTATTCTGTCAAGAGTCGAAAATGTTAAAGATTTTAGCCTTAAACAAAATAGATAAATTAAGTATTAAGACCACTTGAAGTGCACAAACAAATTTAAGCTAAATCTTAAATTATGCAATATAAAATGGCTGATTCGCATTAGGGATGCATCTTGGACTGATAAAACCAGCTACTCATGGATTATAGAAAATGTATCTAAAGCTAATTTCAATGTATGGAATTCATTTGCGGGGTTCAACATCTACATCCTGGATTGAACTCTATTGAATATTTTAAATAAAGTAATCCTTAAGGTCGTAAATGTTTAGATTATAATTTAGTGGCTTCATAAAGAACATTTCCAGATCTCTATATATGATCTGGAAATGTTCTTTATAAAGTCCAAAGTCAGCAGTCTATACTACTTGAAATTTGAATAACCCAAGAATTATCAGGTGGTAAATCATCCAAATAATAGTCAGCAGATAAGACGACGCAAAGGAAACTACCAAGCTATTTTCCTTATATATATTCCTTATATATAATTATATATTCAGATATCAAGCTAATTGGTTGGAAGAAGGGAACTATCTAAACAGTCATAATTGCATTTAGATAGTTCCTTATTTCCATTCAAATTTGTATTAATAAGTTTTCTGTAAGCTTAAGCTTCTCTTACGACTAATTGCAAATACAAAATAAATTAATGAAAAAATTCCTTCTGTAATAAATATCTAAATTGCTTTGCGTCTCTAAAACCAGAATGGAATTCCTTTGCGATAGCATCATGAAATCTTGCTGATCATGGCGACTTGTCTTTTAAGTGGCATCATCAAACACTGTCCAAACATCAAGGCAACTCATGAACTGGGGAAAAACTATATTGTTAAGTTATTATTTTAAAAATTTAGTTGTACCTAAACTCTAAACTTTAATTATTGTTATTGTACTTAACAAATTTACTCTTACAAGTTGAATTCATCTTTTATTGTTTGAAATTGGCTCCTGCAAACTTATTTACTATTTAAATTCAAAATAAAAATTATTTATTTTTTAAATTTAAAATATAAATAAACACTTTAAGCATTTTTATTATTTTTTGGTCTTATTCCTTAGAAGAAAACTTAAAGATATAAAATCTTAATCGTTTTTTATATATATATATAAAATATTTCAACTTAATCCTCTTCAAAATGCAATTGCTTACAATATAAACCACACATTAAAACTTTCTGAATCAGCTTTATTTTTGATACTTAAAGTCTGGCAATGATTTTATGTATCCTTTTACTACACTCCTTATCTTTGTTAGATCAGGTTTAACTGTAGAATCATTTCAAACATTCCATATATCCATGTAGCAGCTGACTCTGTTGAAAGGACAATGAGATGTTAATACTAGACAGACAGATTACGCGTACTTTATACAATTGCAACAATCAAATATTTTATGGCTCTCCAAATATCGAATGAAATAGAAACGAGGAAGGGGGGTAATCCAAGGAACTCGTCCTTGTGCTATCGTGCCCACTTATAAGTATACCAAAAGGCAACTTAAAAGACAATCCTCGGAAATTCCTGAGTGTATGTCGCTGCTGACCAGTGGCCAGCGGCATATCGACGGAACCAACAAACGAACGAAAGAGCAAACGAACGAATGAATGAATGAATGTCGTAATAATTGCTGAAGCCGGAATGGGCCAAAATGTCACGTACTGGCAATAAACCGCTGCTAATTTACGATGCCCAGTACCGAAGAAAGAACAAAAGCCAGTAACGGAAATCAAACGGCAAACAGCCTAAACAGTTGGCCAAGTTTGGAGAAGAAAACTTGGCTTCATAATATATACGGCAGCTGCATAGAAATGGCCAACAAAACGGAAAAAATACCAAAAAAAAAACAAATAAAATGAACTTAATGCTTATGAGATTGAAGTAACTAAAGAAAGAGATTTTCTTTTTTCTTTTTCATTTGGTTTGTGTTTTGCTTGCTGCTCATTTGCATTAGGTATATTAAAATTTGCGGCAGAACAAGTCAGGAATTTTCAACGGCATTGTGCAAAATGCACCATTTGTTTGCATCCATTAGCAAAAAAAAAAATAAAATAGAAAGAAAGTGAACTCATTGAGAATTAAAATTTTGACAACCAGCGCTGATAAGTAGGCAATGGTTTTTCCATTCCTTTTACTTATTCTTTGTCTAAATTTAATTGCAACTCAACAGGCAGCTAAAGAGTATTTTAATATATTTTTCGATATCGAAACTCTCTTAAATATATTTTGTAGACTTGCCACACCATTTATGATGTATAAGAGTATTATAAATATGCGCCTGCGCCCATTAAAATAAAGTCTACAGAAAATCAGCTGATTCCAACCGACAAATTTTCGCCATCTACTTGAGACGGCCACATTGAAGCAGTTTGTCAATAGTTACGCTTGGGTGTAGGTTAAAGACGCGTGGTGCCGCCCCAAACAAGAGCAAAAAAAACAAAAAAAAACAGACAGATTAAAGAGTTCCATCAACAAAAATACCACCATAACAACAACAACAATAGCAAATGAAACAAAATCAAAGAAGAAAGAAACGTAAATGAAATGAAATGTTTAACAGGCAAAAAAGACTGAAAGATTAACAAAAACTATATCAAAATTCAACAGTTAAGTGTAGAAAATACCTCAAAATAATCATTAAATCAAATACCAATCGTTGAACATTTAAAATTCAAGTGTTTTATATAATTAAACAAACCTCCGACAAACCAAAAAAAAAAAAAAAAAAAAGAAGCCCGCATAATTAGGGCGCAAACAGAAAAAAAAAACCGTAGACACAACAACGAAGCAAACAAAAAAAAAAAAAAAACTGAGTGAGGCTGCCTCTTTTTCTGTAGGTGTACGAGTGTGAGTGTAAGTGTGTGTGTGTGTTGAATAAGGGCCAGAAACGGAGGTCCTCTCCATCGTCATCCGCATCCTTACCGTCGGTATAAATATTTATGTTGACGAATTTACCTGCGGCAGAGCGTCGCTAATGAAGCGAAGAAAATGAAAATGAAAGGACATAATTATGCTTATGTGTGAGTATAATGAATATGAATTTTTACTTTTTTTTATTTAATTCTTCTTTTTTTTTTTGTATATTTTTCTTCTGCATTTAATTCAACATTTACCCAAGGCTAACATCATCAGCATCTCGTAAACTCTTTTTTTTTTTAACCTATGCAAAATCGACTGCACTTGAGTAAATATTTAATGTTGATTTTCCCTTGGCAAACTCTCAGTTATATAAATCATTTCTATAGTCCCCTAGAGAGTATGCACATTTAATATTACATTTCTTAGTTTTGTTTATTGTTTATTGAATGTGCACTCAACTAATGGAAAATTGTATTGCCATGGCTCTTACTACATAAGAGATGTCATTATGATCCAACTTGACTTGATTAGTTCAATAACTGTCAGTGCTATACAAAAGCAATACTACTATGAAGGTTATCCAATGCCATTGCTGCAACTGCCAACAGCAATTATCCTCCATTGGTAGGATTAACTTAACTGCGGCAAAAAAAAAAAAAAAAAAGTTTACCAACTACAAGGGGGATGCCCTTTTGATGCTCAGTCAATGTTTATGAATATCCCCTTTTAAAGTGCAAATAAAAGCTTAAAAAACATTTCAGTTTAATACCCAAATCTATAAGCTGGGCAATTTTGTAGTATATTACAAACCATTTCTAATTGAATTGAACCTCTTTAACGCTCTTTTTTGCCTTTACAATAGAAAATCCAAACATTTCTCATTGATGACTGCTTTCATGTGCAACATTTTCGCTATATGTAATCCGATTATCTTTGAATGTTAAATATATAGAAAAAAGTAAAAGAGAGAAAGGGAGAAGGGTTTTTTATTTCAAAAAGTTTAATTGCAGAGGGAAAATCTTTCTATAGATAAGCTAAAAATCAAAAAGTTTTCGTTTGTGTTTTAAATTTGGCATGTTAGATAAAGTGGCTAAGCTTTTATGAACTAGGAAAACCTTTTTAGATATACAAAATACATTATATAAATATGCTATATAAAGCTAGAACATGGAATATATAATTAAAGTAACTTCACTTTGTATTTCTCTTGGCCATCATCATAAAATAGATATAAAGTTTATTCCTTTACTGATTAAGTATTTATATGATATGATATGATAATTAAGAAAAGATTCCTTGTGTCAGGACATAAGTTGACTATAGTCCTGTTTTACTCTGCTTCACTTATTCAGTTTTCATTGCTACTTATGTGATTTAGTCTCTAGCTTGATAAAAGCTGTTGCTAATTGGCCTCAGCCTAGAAGAAAGAAATCTAAAGGATATGATTAGAATACATACATAATATATGTATATATGTATATATATACATGTATATACATATATGAATATTTATATGTATATATATATAGATAATGCTGACAGAAACAAAAAAGGCAATGCCAGTTGCAGACATTCAACAGAACCTTTTTGTATATTTATTAGAGTATGAAATAATTCAAGTTGTGCGAAGCTACAATATATATATATATATATATATATATACATATGCATATGTATGCTATCTATATCTATGTATATAAGTATCTACAACAGACATATATATACATATATAAGAGATATTCTATGTTTTTCAACTGGTAAGCAACCGCAACTCAACGCGAGTTTCCTTTATTTTTTTCCGGTTTTTTTTATGTTTTCTTTTTTTTTTTATTTTTTATTTTACCGACTAGTTATACCCCGAAGCAACATTTTGTTGCAAACGTTTGCAATTCTATTCACCCTTTTCACTTGGATATTCATCTCACACAGGGCTACCGAGCAAAAACACAAAAAATGGCACACTAACTCGCTTTCATAATTAAAAACTAGTCGTCATAAAGTGGCTACAGAAGCACAAGGAAAGACTAAAACCAAAATAGAAACATTCAGTTGGAGGTTAACTTATTCTTAGAACGACTTTTCGTATGCCCTTACAAATGTTTCTTGTATCCTGATGATACTTCAAAAACTATGGGAACTGATAAGCAACATTTGTTGAATAATTTAAGAAATATATTGTTCAATCATTGCTTTGAATATAAAGCATCTGTAAATAAGAGGTTACTAGTTTAGTTAACATTAGGTGAGAGCTCACAGTTTAAGTAAGGACAATTTGATCACATTAAGGCCTTCCTTTTTTTTAACTTTGAGAAGTTCTTTTAATGACCTATTATAGTTTAGCAACTGTGTTTAATTACTTTTCTATATTTCCTATTTAAACTTCTATACTATATGTTATCTGATATGATAACCAACCTTTACCTGCAGGTTGGTTTTTCCCGACCTTAACCTTTGTTTTGTAATACTAGCATTCACACCAGGCTATTCCTCCGGCAGTTTCTTCAACTGGCTTTATATAGTACATTATTTTGCATATTTATTACATTTATAAGCATTATTAGAACAAAAACTTAAGTATTTCTAAATTCTTCACCACTTTTCTTCAGTCGTTTAACATAATAGGTATACATTAACAGAAATCTGTTAAAGTAAGAGACGCTTAATGAGTAAACAGTTCCATATGTTAGCTCCTTGAGTCGAAACATAACAGTTAAGTCCAAAAAGGCATGCGATGAACATAGAGCGAAGGAGAGAAAGATAGAAAGCATAATATTGAAGCAAGCAGTTTTCTACATGCACAAGAATGCAAGGCGGTCTGGCAACTACAATACAAATATAAATAAATGGCATGGGGTCAAGGCAATAGAGAATGGAAATCCCTAGACAAGATGAAACGTTTTTGCAGTCGCATTAAATTGTAAAAGTCGCATTTAGCCAAAAAAAAAAAAAATGAAAAGAAATAGAAATCTTTTGTTTACTTACACTATATATTGAACATACACATATATATATGTATATTAATAACATTTCATTTTATCCGTATATACTTACTTTTATATACTTTTATATGCCATATTGCTTATAGATCCTCTTGCTTTCAGATTCTCTTACTTTATTTTCTCTCTCTTAGTCTACCAATTTGTCGCTCATTCTTTTGTTTAAACGGTTTACAAACAAATATAGAAAAACCATAACAAAAGAGAATCAGCCCAAACGACAATTATGCACAAAAATAGTTCTCGCGCAACCATTGACCCGATCGGTTCGAAATTGAACAAAATTAATCTAAACAAATCTTTTATAGAGCCAGTTTAAATATTGGAATGTCAATTAGCTTACCAGTATTTAATAAATACTTCAAAGAAATTCAAGACTAATCATTTCGTATTGATAACTTGTCTATTTAGAGACATTTTGTCAACTCCAGTGGAAAACTTTTCTTCAACATTCATATATGAAAGACACAAAAGAAAAGAAAAAAAAAGGAAATGGCAACACAAACACATTTAGTGCATTTATTAATAGCAGCAGTTTTAATTCAGAGAGAAGATGATGGGCATCAGGGTCTGAGGATTACCTTGACTATGGAAATTTTTTGTCACACATGAGCTGCTGCTTGGGAGCATCGCTTGCTTCAAACATTTACATTTTAGCCATATAAAAAATTAAACGAGGGTCAATTCAAAGGTTAATGGATACTATAGAAAGCATGTCTAAGCCAATTTAAAACTTGTAACTGTCAATAATGGTCAAGTTTTGTTCAACTTTAGTTTTCAATATAGAAACTAAGAAAGAGAAGACTTCTTGTTTCATATACTGAAAATATATGGAGCGACCTTCGCCAGGTGGCAACCTTCAACGGTTCACCTATTGTGGGTGGGTAGATACACAGACGCATACCTTGACATAGACAAAGGTCAACTAATGTGTTGCATTCTATGTTGGGCTAACACAAAAGGGCCAAGTGATAACTTAGCAACGCTTTTTGTATATTAAATGTTTACATTAAAAGGTTGGAAAATGCTTTCAAGTTTAAATTGTTGTCAGGGAAAACTAAGAAAGAAAATAAGTTGCTGAAAATATTTATTAATTGGTCCAAAAAGTTACTCATTACAAGACCATTTTCTTCCTTTTTTTGTTCTTTTTTTTTGGTATCCAACAATTTAAGGCTACATTTGAAATTTAATATGTGAGTAGATTCGTTTTTTATTTTTTGTCTATGCTGGGTTTAAGGGAGAATCAAAATTATGTTTTTTTTTTGCCTGTTTTTTTATTCTTTGTTGTTGTTGTGTTCTCTCTGGTGCCTGCCATTCATCTCTGACTCCCTTTTTGACTCATTCTCCCTCTCTGTGTTTTGCAGTTTACGTGTTAAGTGCTTGGCAAGCACGATTAAGGCGCTTTATCACCCGCAACAACGGCAGCAACACGAACGACAAGTACAACACCAACATCAGTATCAGCAGCAGCAGCAACACAAGCAACAGCAACTGAAACAGAATCAACAGCAACAGAAACAGCTGCGACGCCAGCAGCAAAACCAACACCAGGACCAGCAGCAGCAGCAGCAGCAGGAAGGACAACAGCAAGTGTTGTAGACAACAATATACACATACAACCACACATATACATATACACTTATATACAGACACGCCCCAAAAACCAATTCATACATATATAAACATATATATATATATATATATATATATATATATATACATAATGTTGAAAGCAATGACAACACCAGCAACATTGTCATCCCAGTTTGCTGGCGATGATTTTCCAAGCATTTTGGAAATAGAACTGCCTGCCATTCTACTCAACGAGAGTCTCTTTATTGAGCTAAATGGCAATGTAACACAGTTACAACAACAACAGCAGCTACAACAATTTGAAGATTCATTCATGGTTAATCTTGGCAACATCACAAGCAACAGTAGCAGCATTAACAATAACAACAACATCAGTATACCCATTTTCAATGGCAGCACTCATCTTATCCAGCTGGATGATGAGGAACAACGTCAGCAGGCAGCAAATGAGCGTGAAATGGCCGAATTCTGGTTACTGGTCAAAATGATCGTCATGGCTGTTGTTCTTGGCCTAATGATACTTGTCACCATTATAGGCAAGTACTCACTCAATCAATATTACGAAAAAACAGGTGGTGGTGGGTTATCGAGATAAATTATACGTAAATTTATGCTTATAAATTTTGGAGTAAACTGTAAATGAAGTGAAATTTATGATGTAGAAGATTTTTATTGCGCCTCCTTGCGTAGAAGATTCTTTATTGATTTTCGGCTTACAAAGATGATTTGCTTGCTTTTTGGTCTGCCTCTGGCTTTCGTTGTTGTAATTGTAACTGTAGTTGGGGGAAGTGCTTTGACGTTAAACGTTGCAAAGATGATGATGATGATGGTGATGATAATAATGATGCTGTTTGTAGTAGAAGAAGATGAAAAAGCAGTGAGGCAAAACAAAGTTTTCCCCGAAAATGTTTGCCGTTGTTTTTGCCCCAGCACGTGAAAAGCTATTAAAAGCGCGCCAAGGCGTCAAATGGAAATTATGGCACAGGCCCTCAGACTCTCCCATTCTACTTTTCATTCTCGTTTATGTACTCATTCTAGGCTGTAGAGCCAACAACACCAACACATTTTCAAAAAACACACGCACAATCAGTCTTTTGCTATTGCAACATGCGGCGTATGCGCAATATCCATGACAAGGCGTATATGCAAATGCATTTTGCACTGGCACGAGCCGGGCCAAGACAAAACGTTTTGACAACCTGCAGACAAGACACAGAGCAGCACAGCACAGCACAGTCATAGACAGACAAACAGACAGATAGACAGACAGACACCTAGGCAACGACTAAGAGACAAATGCCGTCGCGACGTTTTGGCTAGGACGTGTCACTAAAAAGGGTGGCGGAAAGGCAGTTGGGTCGGCTACAAAAGGAAGGGGCCGCCGCAGTGGCAATTACAATTTGCCAAGTTGCTGGCGCTTAATCAAAGCAAGCGACGACTATGATGACGACGAGTCTACAAGGCAGCAGCCCATCATCATCATCATCAGCATCTACCTTGCCAGTTTACATTTGCATCCCACTGAGACAGGCCAACAGACAAAGTGGGCAAGAGGGGAACAATGGGTGAATGTGTGTCCCATATGCACGATTGCCTGCAATTAGTAAAGAAAATGAAAATTGAAAATTCCTTCTTATGTGGTGATTTCTGATGCAAACACCGCAATAATAGTTTTATTTAATGAACCAAATTGAAAATTAGATATTAGGCAAACCGTAAAAGTAGATTTAATTTAAAAAAAGTTTTTATTTCAATTTTAAATGAAATTTATCTCACGTTATAGCATAAAAAGCGAATGATTAAAATTTCTTTGCTTTTAATTTACCGAAATATGCTTTACACTGCACAAAATTGGAGGCTAACAAATTTAAAATCAAGCAATAAATTCAAACAATCAAACGAAAGTGAAAGCAATAACAAAACGCACTGACAAAAAGTTTCTTCATGTGTAGTCACAATGCAAAGTACCGCTACTCTGCTAGCGCAGAATTATGTATTTCACGATCACTTTTGCAAGTGTTCGGCTCATGTGTGGGAGATTTGCCGATTGTGTTTGGCTCTCGTTCGCTATGCTTGGCCCGGCATTGTATTAACACACCTTCCCACTCGCCTCCCCCAACGATATGTTTCCATCTGTTTTGCTTTCGTTTAACTATCAATGAACAGCTGAGAACAAGCTAGCAGCAAGGGTTGCCATATATACAAAAAAATGTTCTTAAACACAAAATAAGGTTAATGTGCCTTTAATTTTAAATTTTTGGTGAATTTAATAAGTGATTTCACTTTTTTGCATTTTCCACAGGAAATGTTTTCGTAATTGCAGCCATTATATTGGAGAGAAACTTGCAAAATGTTGCTAATTATTTGGTTGCATCGCTTGCTGTTGCTGATTTATTTGTTGCTTGCCTTGTCATGCCGCTTGGCGCCGTCTACGAGGTAAGTTATTGTTGTTGTTTTTGACGTTGCACAAACTTCATTATCCTAATGGAAATTTGCAAGAGAGACTTAGACAGAGAAAGGAGTGTAGAAGGACAAGAGTTGAACTAAAGTGGATGAAATGAAATTAAGCAACAAAGAGTTGATGTTGATGTTCTTTTGTCCACTTGGGTTTCTTTTTTCTTGTGTCTGGTCTTTACTCCACCCTCTCTCTCTGTATCTCCCACTCTGTCCCCTTCTTTATGTTTGAGTAATGAGTCATTGCATTACGAGTTAATTGTTACAATTGCATCATCATCAACATAGATAAGTAATGGCTGGATATTGGGACCGGAACTGTGTGACATTTGGACATCTTGCGACGTGCTTTGCTGCACAGCATCTATACTACATTTGGTGGCTATTGCGGCTGATAGGTAAGTAGTAAAGCAAGCCAAAAGGACACGTTGCCAATGTTTGTGCTATTTGTGGACGTTTGTTTTGGTTTTTTTTCTCTCTTTCTCTCTCTCTCTCTCTCTCTAGGTATTGGACGGTTACCAACATTGATTACAACAATTTGCGGACACCACGTCGTGTTTTTCTGATGATATTCTGTGTCTGGTTTGCCGCATTGATTGTATCGCTGGCCCCTCAATTCGGTTGGAAGGATCCAGATTATATGAAGCGCATTGAAGAGCAACATTGCATGGTCTCACAGGATGTGGCCTATCAGGTTGTGCCAATTACAATGCTGACACGCGACTAGCATTAACTTATATATATATTTCATTTTGCAGATATTTGCCACCTGTTGCACATTTTATGTGCCACTATTGGTTATACTATTTTTATATTGGAAGATCTATATAATTGCCAGAAAGCGTATACAAAGACGTACACAGAAATCATTCAATGTGACATTGACAGAAACCGATGTAAGTACAACAACCCACAAGTTCTAGTAGAGTGTCATTCAGTTAAGAGAACGGGAAGAGGAAGATGGGGCTGGGACAAGTGCCAATAAATTTTTGTAGAGGAAAAACAAAAGAGAAAATCCAAATATTACTTATACGCCTAGTACAACAGACCATTTGTGGTTAGATAGAGGGCGTGTTTTACTTTGCCATAAGTGTATTTGCTTGTTGGCCATAATGAGTGTGTCATTAACAGAAACAATAATGCCAATGCCAATGCAAATCCTTTGCTGCTCATTAGCATGCCCAAGTGAGCACTTGAAATACACATACACACACACACAGATACACACACCCAAGAACCAAAACAAATGTCAAGAGAGATTTATGAGACTCTTTGCTATATTGTTTGCTTTCGCCAGCCATATGTGTATTCTATCTAAGAATTGATTTAACTCAATTACTTTTTCTTCTTTTTTTTCTTCTTTTGCTCATAAATTAACTTGAAATGAAACCCATTTGGCCATTCTTTCATTTTCTATACCATAGTGTGATTCCACAGTTCGAGAGGCGAAAAAAGAACGTGGCAAACGACGCACAGAGAGGAAACGTCAAAATGATGGTGGTGCCGGTGGTGGTGAGATAGATGAAACGGCGGCAACTGATACCCAGGTGCAACGACGTCAACGCAAACGTATGAAAATCTGTTTTGGCCGCAATACAAATACGGCCAACATATGTGCTGGCTCTGAGGGTGCTGTGGCCAGATCTGTGGCAGCCATTGCCGTGGACTTTGCCAGTTTGGCAATTACGCGAGAGGAGACGGAATTCAGTACAAGTAACTATGACAACAAGAGTCATGCGGGCACAGAACTAACCACCATTTCCAGTGATGCCGATGATGTAAGTAGTCCGAAGAGATAATCACCAAGTGGCACTAATTATATAATTTATATTTGCTTTGTACGGGTCACACATCTCTCTCTCTCTCTCTCTCTCCTCTTTTTCTCTCTCTTTTTGGGCTTTTTGGTTTCCTTTTTCTTCTCTGCTTCTCTCTGTTTGTTCTTCCTGTTTCTCTCTTATCTTTTTTGTAGTATCGCACCAGCAATGCTAACGAAATTATTACACTCTCACAGCAGGTGGCGAATGCCACACAACATCATTTAATAGCTTCTCATTTGAATGCCATAACACCCTTGGCTCAATCCATAGCAATGGGTGGTGCAGTTGCATCAACAGAAGGTCAAAGTCCTGCAAACAAAGGCATCGGTGTGGGTGTCGGCGTTGGTGTATTGGCCAGTATTGCCAATCCACATCAGAAGCTGGCCAAACGACGACAGTTACTTGAGGCGAAACGAGAGCGTAAAGCAGCCCAGACATTGGCCATCATCACCGGCGCCTTTGTCATCTGTTGGCTACCCTTTTTTGTAATGGCTCTAACAATGAGCCTGTGCAAGGAGTGCGAAATTCATCCGGCCGTTGCATCCTTATTCCTATGGTTGGGCTATTTTAACTCAACCCTAAATCCGGTATGTATAAAAAATGGATTAATACATGGAATGTACATTATCTTAGAAATTACTCATTCGCTTGTTACAAATTACTTCCTGCATATATTTCTAAAGTTATTTCTTGTCACATAAGTTGATCAATTGTTGCCATCTTAAAAAATATTTGTGTAACTTAAGTAACTTAACATTTTTTGGCATATTTGAAGAAGTAATTAAGTTAGTTAACTAATGCTAGGTTTTAAAGTCCAAACTTTAATGTTTGCCTCTTTCACATACCATTTGTTGATATTTGTTGTATTTTTTCCAGTTAAAGTTTATTTATTATATCTTATGGTTGTCCGATCTAACTAATTTTTATACTTTATCTGCGTGATTAATTAAAGAGCTTCTTTACCAAGTTTCAACTATATAGCATAAAAATTAAAGACTATTTCTTCCGAAGAAACAGGCAGATGGACACGCATCTGACCATATGACCCTCTGCAAGACTATAAAAATATTTTTTACATATTTTACGTTCATTTTTATGCTTTGTTTAGTATGTTAACGCACATGAGAAAAACCGTAAAACTTTGTTTAAGTTTTGTTGAATCGATTTCCTTAAATAAAATTTGAAAGAAAGATTAATCAATATTTATATTAACAGGAGTAAATTTATAAGTTGAAATATAGTTGCTTCAGTTTATAACACAAATTTTATTTCTTATCTACCAAAACTTAAACAAACTCTTTAGTGTTTGCTTTTGACATAAGACTTATTAAATTGATTTTTCAATTCTTTTTTTTTTGCCTCACCAGTAAAATATTTTTATTGATCTTAATGTTTATGACACTGTTTGATTTTGATCGGCTATATTATGTATTTTCCTTGACAGCATTATCTAAATATTTTAATTACTTTTTAAATCATTTCAAAGAAATAATGCTTTGAACAACATCGCGTATGAACGATATATCTCAGACTGACATTTCTGTTAAATATTGTTTTTAAATATTGAATATATATCAAAGTACATACATAATTCTGTTGTTCAAAGGTTTAATTAAACATCTGCTTTCCTTAAAAATTTAGTTTCCAGCCTTTTATATATGATATGTCAATATAAATCTAAATTATTATAAGAAAGAGTGTATAAGAGTTGGATAATATAATGAATATAATGGCTAATGAATTTATAGAATGGTTTTCACGAACAATTCAAAAATATTTACTAATGGTTTCTATTCATAATCTTATTATTTTTATTATTTTGACAAATCTATCAACGATATTAACATATATGTGTATATATTACGACTTTATTTACGTTTCCAGTTTCAAATTTTTGGTTATTTAAATTTGTAGGAGTTTTTTTAGGAATGTTCTAATTCCAATTGTTATGCAGTTCAGACAGCCGAAAAAATATAAGTAAAATTGTTCTCGGAATACGTCTTAAATATTTATATATTAATCCTAAAATTTGATAAAAAATATTATAAACAATTGTGCATCAATGTCGTATCACAGTTCAGTCAACTGACTAATTTAGTATAAAACAAAAAAGATGGATTTCAATACCAAATATTTGTGTTCCAAAAATTATTGTTGAAATTATTGAATTAATTAAAAATAATTATTGGTAGACTGTTTGTTAGATTTTTTTCAAAGAAATTGATGAATAAGTAGAATTTTTTTAGATACAAGCAAAATTATTTGATTTTTTATAAAGTGCATATAGAAAAACGATTATAATTGATGTTAAATAATTTAATAATGATAAACGACACTTAAGAGAGAAAAAAAGGAAGAGAAATATCAACTTTGACACACAAACGATTGTACAACGTTGCGTATGAGTGATATTATTTTTGTTGTATCTTGATATGAAACCATTTTATTGAATATTATGTACAATTTAAAATAGAAATAACTTAAAAAAACCTAAAAAATATGAATTTTGTAACCATTTTATGTTAATATATATTTTCTATAGCTAATTTAGATTTCACAACTTTTCATTAACAGGTCATCTATACAATTTTCAATCCCGAGTTTCGACGTGCATTCAAACGCATTCTCTTTGGCCGAAAACATGCGGCACGAGCTCGGAGTACGAAAATTTGATTTCAACTAAAGGCAAACGAGGACCAGTACCTGTAAGGTGACACAAAACAAAACCGTAAGAGTTACTAATCAGCACAGAGATAAGAGATTGAATGGTGGGTATATAATATATATAATTATATATGTAGATATATAAAGTCTTTGAGTCTATATATGCTATGGGAATTGGCATTGCCTTAGATTTAGGTGTTTAGTGTTTAGCAGTGACAATCCTAACTAGTAAATGATTATATAAGTGAAATCCCCCAACACACACGTGCCCCAAAGCAATTTGTGACACCAGCAAAAAGAAAAAAACAAAACAAAACAATATGAAACCGAATGCAAAAATCAGGCAATGTTTATTTTTGTATATTTATCTAGATTATATCTTATATATTATTATATTAAGATTTTAAGTAACTCAAGCATTGAATTCCATATAGTTAATTATGTGTGTGTATATGAGTAATTGTAAACAAACAACAAAATTATATAATATTAACAAAGTCTTCCCTGTGTCTTAAAGATGTCCCCTAAGATTAATTGGCATTTGCAGGGCGAGATATAGTGATCATGATCAAGAAGATAATGCTTGTGTGGGTGGGAAATTATGTAGAATTGGGTCTATGTAATAACAAAAGGCTGGGTCCAAATAAAACTTCTTACGCTTTTCATAATTCTGTGTTAGTAACCCTTGCTGTGTCTCTCCAAACCCCCTCTCCCTCCCCCAAAAAACCTGCTACCGCCCCTAAACTTAATTCTAGTTGTAAGTAAATAGAGAATTATTATGTTAAATGCTCAATTATTTAATATAATTTAAAAGATCAAGTCAATATATAATATATATATATATAAAAATATATAAATTGTAACGAATTTACACACACACACACACATACAGAAAAAACTTAGATGATCAAAATTTAGCCAGGAAAAAAATATAAAAAAAAGCAAGAAAATAATCGAAATTAAATATCAGTGTTTAGTTTTATTTTTGACTCTTTTTCTATTTGTTGTCTAATTAATAATGGAAAATATTGCTTAGCATTTGATAATTTGCATTTAGAGAGAAATAAAAACCAAAAAAACCAAACAAAAAACGTAGCACTGAAAGTCAAAACTTTGTTTCAAACTCCAAAAAACAAAAAAGAGAAAAAAAAATGAAAATGTTGCTGCAGCTTTCAATTGTAAACCAAAAACCCGCAAAATTTTAAAGCCGATAAAACTTGCCCCTCCTCTGTAAAATCCCCTGCCACAGTCAGAAATATGATATACGAGATATACACATACATACATACATACAAACATATATAATTCATATATAGGATATATATACATATAAATATATGGTAATATTTTTGAAAAGTTTTCTTGTAAATAAATAAATGGACTTGCAGTTTTATTACAAAAAAAAAAAGGAAGAAACAAAACTATAAACTAATAAATACACAGACATGGAATTACACATACATACAAACACACACACACAAACCTATAGAAATATATACCTATGTATATAGATACACTTATTAAGAGTTATCAGAGCTGCAATTTAAGTTTGGACTTGAAGAGAACAGAACCTAATACGCTTCAATGTGCATATATATATATATAGATAGATAGATATATATATATATGGTGTTATATGTATCTGCATTTTCATTTGTATGTGTGTTTTTTGTGCAACTTCTCGATGTGTACTTGATGTCAAAAGTTATTAAAATTGTGTTTTATCAAATGCGCCAATGATGTTTTATTCATGTCTGGGACAGTTGTTTCGACTGTTTTGCACTCCAAATCGTTCAAATTGACGAAACTTTCAACGCACACGCACACGTAACTCTCTAAGCAAAATGCCAGCGCATTTTAACAAATGTCAAAGTTCAAGTGCACATGCCCAAAAACAAGGTTAAGCTGGGCCAATATCTGGGTGGTTGAATGTTTTGGAGTGTGCGTGTATGCGGTATCCTCTAGAGTGGTGGTGGTAAGAGTGGTAAGGGTAGTGGTGATGGTGGCGGTGGCATGGAGACGGATTACGCATTGGCATTATCAACACCGGAACAGGGCAGAAGCCGACAAATGGCCCAGAAATGTTTGCAAACCTTACATTGTCATAAATAACCACAAAAAAAAGAGGCAGCAGCAGCAACAACAACAACAAAATCGATACATCATTCAAATAATACACCGGTATTTGGCATTTTTGTACCCTTGTATATAGGAGTATAAACATAGTAAGTATACGCACTGTTGTGCATTTTTTAAAAACAGCTGTCAAAACTAGTTTATCGGCTTAATGTCATGACTTTAGCTCAGGGTTCTTGAGCAACTAAAAATTTAATCAAGTTCAAGAACTTGCCACTTTACTTAATAGCAAACTTAAATACCTTTTTAGAAGCTAACTAGTTGAGAATTATAAAATTGATGCAATAAAAGAGGTAATACACGTTACAAGATTAAAGAATCGTTTTTAATTTGACTTTGAGTTTTAGTATCAGATTCAAATTACTTTTTCATAGATATTGTCTAATGGAATTTATTCATTTTTTGTTTATATTCTTTTCCGCTGTAAAATGTACAGTCGAACTTAAAAAGAGTCATTGCAACAAAGGCATTAACTAACTGTTTAACGATAAAGAGAGTTCCATGAAGTTATACGAAAATTTACATTCTTATATAATATATATGGTCAAACGAGCTTAAAGTGTGTTGAGATAAGTATTCGTGCTGAGGAACTGTATGGATCTATTCAAACTCTTTCAAATATATTCAAGGTGCCAATGCGAAACATCATTGTACATGATTAGCAAGAAGCGGAAAAGTAATCGTTGGAGAATAAAAGTTAAAAGCATTCGATTATGCTATAGAAGGACTAACTTCAACTATATGGACGTTGAAATTAGTCCTTGCGTAGTAAGTTTATATATAAAATCGCATAAAGTTGTCATTGTAAACATTTTTGTACATCCTAGTTACCTATATAACTTAACTAACAAAAAGCTTCTTTAATTTATTTTAGTTTACATTATATATTTTGTACAGCTTTTATTTTGAATTAAGTTGTTGAAACATTTTACAAATTTCCTCTGTATTGAAAACTGTTGACTGTTCCTTGTAAATTAAATTATATACTTACATAGACATAGACTCTGCTCAATGTAAGATATCTGTTGTTGTTAGATTTGATAAGAATGCAAAGGCAAAAGAAGACAAATGAAATATTTAAAAAAAAACTTCCACAAGTAGGCTACATAAAATTTTATTTAAACAGTGGCAACTCTACTTCTTATATTTGTAGAAGCAATTCTTGGATTGCAGTTTTTATTGATTTTCTAACAGTAATTTATTTTCTAAATAATTACTAATAATTCATTACATAAATATTTATTACGTAATGATTAGTTTAAAGTAAGGCAAACTGGGCTAACCACAAAAAATATAGGACAAAGAAACCCTTCAATTCTTCACATTTAATTCTTCGCTGTAACAGGTTATAACACGTATACAATCAAATAAGGAACTTATAAAGATTGTAATTTTATCAGTAAATTAAGAATAATCGTTTTAGTTTATTATTTATTATATATTTGTTAAATTCTAATGCCAAGTTAAAGAAATTAAATTTATGATGACCGTTTAAAGATAAAAACCAATAAAAATAACTAGTAATAATTAAAACATTCTTACATCAATCAATTGAAACATTTTCACCTGTTAACTTTTATATTTCACAATATGTATATAGATGTTCCGAAATTTCTTTAATGACTTTATGCAACTTTGTTGAATAAATTTTACAAACTTTCTTTCTTTCACATTGAATTTGGAATATTTCAACAAGAAGAGAATAAATGATTGTCTCACTTTTCTTTTTTTTCATTTAGTTGGAGAGAGAATAAGATAAGTGCTTTTGATTAATGGTTCAATCACAACAGACTTGAAGAGTATATCCATAATATCCTCTTCGTTGTCTGTCAAGGGAAATGGGTGAAAGTTGTTTGCCACTTTTGTTGTTGCATTGTGGCATGGCAATATTATTTCATCTGCATTCTCTGTTATCGTATGAAACATAAATGTTTATCAACACTTTTCAATTTCCTTTCTCTTTTGCCGCCTTCAGGCTTATTGATGTCCTTTCTTTATTCATATGTCATAATCTGAATTGATAATTTTTCGATTTATTAATTTTAATTGCAAAATTTTTGGCAAATGAAATAAATGGGAAACCTGTCAAAAGGCCTAAAGAGTTTAAACATTTCAAAGTGTTAAGTTGATTGGATAAATATATATATATCTACATATATATATATATGGCTTATGTATGTGTTAAGACTTTATTACCTAGAAGAAGAATATTAATTTTATTTCTCATTTATTGTTGGCTACAATAATAATAGCCGCAGGATAATGCCAATAAAATTCATTTTATTATTAAAAAAAGAAATTTCTCTTTTTTTGGGAATAAATATCGTTTTCCTCATTTTTTAAGTGTCTCCTTTTCAAATGAGTCCTGGCAGGGGAAGAGAGTTTGTTGCAAAGTCAATATGCCACATATGACTACATGTAGTATGAATCCTGGCTCCTGGCTCCTGGCTCCTACTTCTTTCTCTGTTTGCTTGGGCATCAAATTTTTTGAAGCCTTCTTGAGCCGCAAAAATAACTTTTGCAAGCAATTCAGAATGTATTAAAAGTATTAAACAGAGAAGGAAAAAAAAATATAAGAAGAAAAAGGAAGAAAGAAAGAAAATGTGAGTGATTATAAACACGAGTCGTAAGCAGGGTAAACTTGGCTGCTGTCAAGTATCTATAAGATACTTTTCCAGTATCGTATAGTGGTGGTATCTCTCTATATGTGTGTGTGTGTGTGTAATGAAAACTTGTAATTGAATTGCAGCGAATGTGTGCAAATTGCTTGAACTGATTAAGGGCTTAAGTAACAACTGAAGCGTCTTAAGCCTGCCAATTAAATGAAACGAAGACGACAACTAAAAAGATATATACTAAATATATATATATATATATATATATATATATATATATATATATATACACATACATAGATACACAAAATTAATACATATACACACATATAACGACAACGTTGCCTGTTTTGAACGAGATTCGAGGGAGTCAACTAGGACACTAAACATGTCCAGGCAGCTGCCACTTTCAAGGTGTTTACAACAACTTTGACAATATCTACAATGGCAACAACAACAACATTAACAACAACAACAACAAGAACACGAACATGAACATTTCAAGTCATGTTCATGAAAGCGCTGCAGGTAAAACAGCTCGTAAAATGCGTTTAAACAAAGAAAAGTAAAAATATTTATGGTTCTCAGTGATTATTATTATTACGATGATGAAGATGATGATTATGATGATAATGATGAAGTTGACTCATTTTGAAATTGTTGACACCACTAAAAGAGGTTTCACCCACTGGACTACCAAAGAAAACATCATCGACTGGCACTAGCAAAGTAAGAAAAAAAAATCTCTTTGCAAATTGCGGCCAAGTGCTTTTTAGCCCAAGTCGTGACCAAGCAGATAGTTGAAAAGCACACTGGGATAGTTAAGAAGACAAAAACATTAAAATTTTAATACTAAAATGTTTTTTTTTTTTTTTTTTTGGTTTTTTATGAACTGTATACAACTAAAATTGACAATAAAATCGGAGATCTTCAAAAGGAAAAAACAAATTTAATAAGAAATTTCTAAGAAGTTGATAAACAAACTACAATGACCTTGACCTTGCGACATTTGTATGCTTCTACTGAGAAATATGTCTTAATAAATTTTTATTTAAATGACTTAGCAAATTATATATAAATTTTAAAAGCTTTTAAAATATAGGAAAATCTTTTGCTGCAGCCATAACTTAAGTCATAATTGGATAGAAAAAATATCTATTTATATAATTTATTTTTTTTATTTTTATTTATTTATAATTTCACTTAACATTTGAACTTAATTTTAAGTACAAATTTTCTTATCTAACCCATTGTAGAGTTTCTTTGTTCTTACTGCAACCAGTTGCAGGTGTGAGTGAGTTTGTTGCCAGGCAAATGACAGATTGACAGGTAAGCAGCAGGTAGAGAAAGTTGCTTGGTAAATTGCATTTGCCAGCCACGATAATTGCAAAATAATTGAAATTAATTTTCAAAATCAGCTAAAGCAAATTAAAAGAGTTAATAATATATTATATTGTAGGAATGGAATATATATTTATATATAAATTCGATTCTATCGTTTCTACGGTTGAATTTCTCTCAAATGTGAACAATTTATAGTTTGTATAAAGATATAGTTGGGTGGGGGAGGGGAGGGGGTAGGAAAACTGTAAAGTCAAGTTAGTTTCAAGTTTCCTTTCTTGTTTTTTTTTTTTTTTTTTTGTTGTTACTTTTATCATGTCTGTGTGGAGCTTATTCTTTGGCCAGCGCCAGCAGCTTTTGGCGCTGACAACTTGCACAAAATGCCAAAAAGGACACGTACGTAATGAACACAAACACGTACCAAAATGACGATGACTATGATGAAGGAAGCGGCGACAACGTTTCGAAGGGAAAGGCTTAAAGTTTCAGCTGGCAAGTTGCAACAAGGATGCTAGAGCCACAGCCGCAGCCCAGTTGGAGCTGGAGCTGTTCCAGCCCTTGGGCAAAATGGCAAAGAAGAAACAAAAAATGAAAAGGAGAAAAAAAAAAAACTTTAACTGAAACTTGCTGGTAAAGTTTGCAGCAATGTTACTGTTGCTGTTGTTGTTGTTGCTGGCATTGGCATTGGAAGGGTGTCCAGGCATGGCTGATGACGATGGCCATAGAATGAGCAAGAGCCTGAGAATGTGTCTAAGGATGAGTATGAAGATGAGGATGTGCAGCTGGCGTAACGCTCAACGCACAGCGGAAGTTCCTTGTCGACTGTTGCATTCCTTCTATCCTATACTATCCTATCCTTTTTTTTTATCCATTATATATATATTTTTTTCTTATTTGGAGTGGAGGAAAACACTTGCCTTGTATGCACAGTTGCTGCTGTTGCTAGTTACAAGTACCGTTTGCTTAATTTTTATGCACATGCATATAAATGGGTGTGTGTGTGTGTGTGTATGATAAGTGTATGTGTATGTGTAGTTATTGCTCTTGTTGGATTTTTACATATTTACTTGGCAAACACTTCTCTGGTTTGAGCGAAAGTTTTGCACTTGACTGCGGCCTTGGCTAAGTTCAGCCACTGACATTGTTACTTCCGTGCCAAGACGAGCCAAGCCAAGCCACACAATAAATGAACATGAAATTGAAATTTAATGTGCAACCAACAACATATACATACATATATATATATATATATCTATAAGGATGCAACAGCATCGAGCAATGCAATTTACCACAATGCACTTCAGAGCCTTTGGTGCTCAATGTGAACATCCAACATCAAAGCAAAAAAAAAAACCCCAAGCCATTCCCATTTCATACTGAGATTTATCAGCTGAGGCCTGTGCATTGTGTCATTTGACTTGTGAATTTCGATGGATGACTACAAAAGAAACAAAATTTAAGTAAAATATGTGCCATTACCATATATCTGTTTCTTTCTCTCACTTTTTCTCTCTCTCTCTAGGGGTATTCACATTGACAAACAATGTGGAAAGTAAAAGCATTAATAGGAAATGCCAAGCCATAGCCAAGAGGGATCAGAGGTCAAACAAATTTTACACAAAGCGAAATGGTAGAAAATATAACCAAGAAAATATTATAGAAAAGGAATTTTCATAATGAAAATGCTTTTACATTAAATAACATTTTTAATCATTGTAAATACTTCATCTTTGAGTATTATAGATCTTTGTCAAATGATTTGTAAGCTTTTTAGCTCCAATTAGATAATTCAATTTAAATTAATAGAAACATTTTTTTATGATTATAAAAATATATTTCATATTATAGTTCCACACAACTCTTAAGTTAAGTTATAATTCTCATATAGTTCTAGCTTTAAAAGCATGAAATGACATTTAAAATAGAACAGAACGTTAAATAATTTAGAAAATATATTTAAAAGTTGATAAAGTTTCAAATTGTATATTTATCTTGATTTTAAAATATTTATCATAAATCTTTTTGACTTTTATTTGTTTAATTTAAGTTAAAAAATTTGTATACTTGATTTTTTAACTATTTCTTGCAAATAATTTTGATTTTGCTTTGTTTTATTTAAGTTTTAAAGTTTTGAGTTTTGGCTCTAAGTGAAAACCAAATTTAAAAATAAATATTTTTAAATATTTTAATAAATTTAAGGAGAAGAAACACATATATATATTTTTTTTAACGTTTTGAAAGGGTAATAAGTGAAAAAGGATCTCTAAATTAGTAATTAAAAGCATATAGTCGAACTAGTTAAGAATTAAATGTCATTTTTTCACAATTTGTCAGTTAAAGCTTTTATGAATGAATATGAATACTTTATATTATCCTGATTTTTACATTCAAAGTTTATTTTTAATGTTTCTTTGACAGAAATATTATTGGTGACAGGCTTTTGTTGGTTCCTGGCTTAGTTTCTACCAATCAACTTGCGTTCTGAAAGAAAAATCAAGTTGGTGATTTCTTTTAAGTCTTCTGATTTTTGGAATATTGTCTAAAAGATAAATGGCCAGCTTGTTTCAATGATTTTATAATCCCGAGAAACTAATACTAAATCTTCTAATAAACATTCACAAGCATTCACAGACCTATAGAGTAGTTTTATTTAAAATCTTTGGAGGATTTGGATGTTGGAGATAAATACATTACCCCACAAATGGTTTCCCTACCTCCAAATATTCAAAGTTAACCTTAAATATTGTTGAATTGTATGTATAACGACTTTCTCAGATGAGCGTCTCGGTTTCATTGACAATGCTGCTTTCTTTCGGTTTAACTGACATTACAACTTTCTTTATGTATAAATGTAAACCAATCTTAATCAAAAATTCGACAGCCTAGCATCATACGATGAATTTTTACGAATTACATCATGCCACAGTTATAAGAGATTTAAACTATTGTAACCCTACTTGAGCAAGGGTTGACAATATGTAAAGGATAATATTCCAGAGCTTGGCATTATTTTAGGGACTTCTTAAACCGAAAAGCATGGCATTAGCTATTAACTAATATAAAACAAGTGTTAATAAAACTTAGATAGCATTCAAAATTTATACAAAGTGCCAACTCCAGCTAAAGCTGAAGGACCTGATATCCAAAGCCTTATAACTATAAGCCTCCATTTTACCATTTTAAGTTAATCAATTATATACATAGATTTAAAAATGCTACTGAAAAACGATAAGTTTATAAAGGATCATTTTGCTAATTTGAAATAATTTTTAACTTGGAGTGAAAACGATAAATAAAGGTAATAAATAGAGCCAATTCTATTATATTATATTATAAAATTGTTAGCTTAAAAAAAGTGTTTAAGAAATCGGAGATATATAAAAAAAGAAGGTTGATATATAAGAGTAAACACAAAACAAAAGTCATTCTAAAGTATCAAGTATATTAATATAAAGGTTTTGAAAAGTTTTCCAAATACGTTTATATATATTCAAATTAAATTCATAATATTCAAAATGTATTTTTAATGTCATTAACTTTTTAAATTTTATATAATTTTAGTTAAATTTTCATTAATATTTCATGAAAATAAAAATAGATCATTTAAAGATTATAATGCTAAAGAATAAGTCTCATTATATCGTACAAAATTGAAGGCTATGTATATGTATATATCCTTAGATTATTGGTTTTAGAAAGTTATGCCAAACATTTATATTTACTGATTAAATTAGCAAATTTAATTTGCAACAAAATGACTTAGCTTTTGCCATTATTATTAAGTAGCTCTCTTGTATGATAATCGTGACCAAGCCCTAATCTCAGTATGACTTCATGACCCAACAAAAAGGTGAAAGGGGAATATGAAAGAAGCAAGAGGATTAACCATTTAGTTCGCATTCAACTTTTGCTTTACCTATTCTTTCTGTGTGGTATTTGTGTGTGTGTTACTCTATCTGATACTGTGTTTTGTTGTTGGTTTCTTTCATTTTATTTTTGTTTTTTGGCTTGCATGTTACTTGAACTCGGAGTCCTCGGGCCCATATTCACGCCTTTTTCGCACCTTTTGGCTTTACCTTTTGCCTTTTCGCGTTGAACATTTTGCCAGTTGTTTGCGTGTTTGTTACAGTTTTTGCTTCGCTTCATTTTAACTGCCTCAAAGTCTACACGCAGCATTGTTTTTGTGTGTGTATGTGTGTGTGTGTATTATTGTTGCTTTTGGGCCATGCCCTGTTGTTTTCTGTTTTCTTGTCTGATTTTGTGTTTGCCTTTGGTAAGGCAAAAAGTGTTTTTTTCCCATCTTTTCATCTCCAAAACGCACATTTACAATTTCTTTTCATGCTTAAATTCAGTTTGTTACTCTTATATGGCAACTCTTATACATATTAAGTATACGAAGTGTGGTCAAAGTGGTTTTTTGTAGAGTTTTTCATGTCTTATCAAGAAATGCAGTTGCCGGCTCACAAACACACACACACACACATCTATATAGCGTAGAGATTCAAGTTTCAGTTACACATCGTTTCCTAGATTATTATTAACTTTCTTTTCTCGTCAGCTTCTTTTAGTCGTTCATCTTTACTTTTCTCTTTTTTGATTCTATGGAAAAAGAATTGTGCTTGGCACATTCTCTAATTTGCAGTGAAATGAAAACCCAACTGACCTGTTTGTCTTGTGCCAGGGCATTAATTAGCACCTATCACATTTCCAGGTGCAAACGTAAACCTGTTGAGGCAAAGGGCAAACGATGGGCGAATTGTGTGTGACTTGACTGAGGTAACATGAGAAGGACTCTCTGGCCAAGGCTGCACTCGTTTATTAGAATTTATGGCATGCCATTGGCCACACATACACACACACACACACACACACAGTCTGGTCTGCCATGCAATCGAAATGAAGGCACGCCAACTTTACTGGCATTTCCGGCCAATACTAGCAACAGCAGTTAACTCTTATTTTAGCTTACAACTGGACGCGACCTGCTTTAAGTTTTAGGTTTTTATTTTGGCTTGTTGTTGCGTGCCATTTAGCCAAAAGCTGTCATTTTATTGTTAGCCAAATACAAATCAAAGTGTGCTAATTACAGTCAACGGCAGCTTATGGGCGTGGTCATTTTGGTCATGCCATGGCAAATGTTCCACTTACCTCCCCCCTTTTTTTTGTTGTTAACTTCACTCATTGTAGAGTGGGCGTGGCCACGTTCTGTTGTTGGATAATTCCCTTTGATTGCAGTGCAAAAGTGTGAAATTAAAATTCAGCGCATGCTAAACGCTCTGACACTTGGCCCAAAGCAACAGTCAACCCAGTCAACAGTCTCCCGGAGTCTCCCTATACCCAATTTCTATATATATTTTCCTCTCTTTCCCTCTTTTTCTCTCTCTCTCTCTCTCTGTGTGGCCTCTTTGTACATTTTCACAAACATCTCTATGCCTTCCGTTTTACGCTAATTTTTGGCACGTTTCAAGTTTTAGCCTAGCTGCATTTATCTCTTCATTTTGGCCAACACCAACAGCAACAACAGCAACAACAACAACAACTTTTCATGGTAATGGAGTGACTAATGGCCAGACAACCAGCAACAAAAGCAGTACAAATAAATTTTGGCACGACAGCCAAAAAGTTGAAAACAACTAAACAAACACAAATGGCACATTAAATGAATTTGTTTAGCTCCTAGCCAAGCTGACAACTAAATGAGACAAAAACTGTTTCAAAAGAACAATTTAATTAAGATTTTATAGAAAAAAAAAAGGAAAAGACACAAAAAAGAAAACGAACAAAATATTGAAATTTCCTTCTATTCCTCTACAATAACTATTAATGTAATTTCATTAGAGGAGAATCCAAAAAGCCTTTTTTTATTAGGCATTTTCTTACAGTATTCACTAGTCCAAGTAATTAAATTTAGAGTTTAATTTTTTTTTTGTTTAAATATATTTTAATTTTATTTTGTTAATTTTAAATAAAGTTATTCAAGAGTAAACTTTTACCACGAATTATTGAAGTGAACCTTTTTATTTGTGCGAAAACAATTTATTAGCCATAAAACAGTGGCTATTAGTGAAAAAAAAAGAAATTTAATTACTTTTGTTAAAATAAAAGAAAAAATTATAATTTAACAAAAAAAATCTTAAATCTGTTAATATGTAATATGCAGCAGTTTTGTTTAATTTATTTAAATTTGTTCTGTGAACTTAATTCCATTAAAGTTTTCTATTATTTTTAAGTCCTTGGATTAACACACTTTACTCTATGGGTATCCCTAATAGAATATTTCCACAAAAAATAATATATTAATGTATATATTTTATATATATAGCTTATCCTATTTAGTTTTTATACATGTGAGAGTTAACAGCAGAAGCAAACCACTGCTAATTTTTTAACAGCTGTAGTAAAAAGTAGTATGTAAGTGAATTAGTTTCACAGTGAGAGCAAACTAAGAGCTTACTCTCTTGCTCTCGCGTGGGCATCACCGTGATCATAGAATAAAGAGAACGGAGTTCCGTTTCAATGTGATGTGAAACGAAAGCGGGCGTCTGTTGAGTCTCAGTACCCTGAGTATATAGCAGTGGTTTTAACAGCATAACAGCAAGCAGCGATATGGCAACACGGAAATGAGCAAAAATAACAGTTGAGTACAAAAAGAAGACATTCACATATACAGCTGCAAACGAAACCATTTAATTATTTGCACTTTTTAGGAATTTTTTACATAAATAAATATCAAATCAACTCTCATATATTGTTTTCTATTTTATTATGATAAAAAATTGTGCAACATTATATAATAAGAAGTTTAAGACTTGTTTATTTAATTGAAAATAAATAGTAATAGCCAATAAAATAAAGTTTTTATTTCAAATATTTATAATTTCAGAGTTTTTCTAAGTTTCCAAAGTAATTAATTAATAAATTATTACATAATTGCTCTTACTTTGCTTATGCTTTAAATAAATACAATTATTTGTTTTAAGTTTTTTAGTAATTTCAATAAAATGTGTTTTTACCAGCATCATTTTCTTTAATGTAAATTAAATATTATTTCATTAAATATATATTATTTTTTATGCTAATAATATAATTTGAAATACCGAATTTTAATAAAATATGTGATCTACTATATGGGTAATATCTAACCTTTAAATTGATTTATTTATACTATGATTAAAAAGTTATTATGAAATTACCCTTTATCAGAGAGCTAGCTATAACAATTCGGGTCTTAAGCTAAACCTTTAAATTAGTATTTTTATTTTAATTATTTATTATATTTATATTTTAATTTACATCATATCGAAAGTTATTCATTAAAATTACAAATTCGTAGAACAAATAAATTTTTCTTCGTCATTTTTAAGTAATATTAATTTATTATTGTATAGAAAATCTATTCTAGTAAATAAACTCAAGCTCCACTTTAAAGTTATTGCTAGTTTTAAACAATATTGAAATATATAGTACAAATAAATATATAAAGCAAGTATATATATTTATGTAGCATATTATATTCTTAGTTAAACGTATAACTGGCACAGTATGCTCCATTCAAGCATCTAATCGCCTTAATGTGCAACGTTTACTAATTTTACCACCTGATACCTGATCACCTTATTAAGGTCCCAACTCAGGCAATGACCGCATCACGACCACCCCAAACATTCAGACACCTGCTCTGGAACTGACCTGGTTAAGCGAAATATGGGTCAGTTGGTACATATTCATGTTCTAGCCACATGCCACACAATTTTCGTTGTAATCAATTAAACCTGTATAGAGAACACAGTCTCGTTTGGGCAATTAAATCAATATCTTTACACAATTCATTTAAATTTATTCTAGTAGGCGGAACTTTAATTGAAAAAGAGAAAACAATTTAGATTAGATTATCAAGCTGGGGTTAAAAATGTAAATTTGTTCCATATGATCTGCAGTTGTTAAACTGAGAGCTGGAGAAATTTCTGAAATACTTTTTTTTCGAGATATCAGTATGAAGGAAATTTCTATGTATTTACATATGTGTTTATTAAAGAGAAACCCAATTAAAACAATTTATGAATGATTTACACATGAGAACTGCAAGAATTTTTCCCTATTTATATGATTTTTCCAAAATATTTTTATAGAGCTCTGAACTTTTAAGTTAAATTTATGTTGATAAAAATGCATAACTAAAGAAAAATTCGATAAATTTCTGTATATGTTTATATTTTTGTGGTTATTATTAATTCCGGACTTCCTTTCGACTGGGTTTTCTAAGATTAAAGTATACAAACAAATTTATTACTCAAACACTTTTATTTTCACGTCTTACTCAAACAAATGCAATAATTTAAAGAGAAGGAAAACTTACTTTACTGATAAAGTTGACTACAACGACAACAATTTGATATGCATCTGGCAACGCTCTTTTGACAACCTATTTGGCCACCACGGCACGTTAATAGATCATAGTTCAGTTGTTGCTTTTCGTAAATTGAAGCTACTAGCATTTGTTTGCCTTCTTGTTAAAGTAAACAACAAATTAAACTCTGTATTCTATATAACATTTAAGATTTATTAAACATATTAACGTGAAACATTCTTGTTTATCAAAAAACAAAACAGCAATTGAAAGATCTGGCAAGTCATAGTTGTTTTCTTATATCAACTAGCGCTTCACAACACTGTTTTAATTAATCTTATTAATAAAACTTGGAATCGTATAAAACTTGATTGAATTTAAATTGAATATTGAAATTTTAGTAGAACTTTTAGCAAATAATAATAAGGTAAAAGGATTTAAAACCAAATAATTTTATTTGTCATGTATTTTTTCGCACAAATACATAAATATGTACATATACGTTTGTGTATAGATATATATATATATATATGTATATATCCTCTCCCCTTTTAAAACTTATATACGTAAAAAAATGGGGTGAAGTCTGATAATTATTATTAAAAAAAATCAAATAAGTTATAATCAAATTAGTATTACAAAGTAAATATATATATTTTAAAAATAAAGTTAAGAGTTAATTGGACAATATCTCTTAAGCATATAAATATACATAAATGACATAAATATATTAATAAGTATGTAAATATAGATATATAGTAAACATTTTTTATTGACAAACAATTTAAAGTTGAAATTGTGAAACAATTTATAGGTAATTTTTACAGTCAGTTTAAAAGTTAAGTTAAATATGAATGTGAAACTGTTAATAATAAAGAAACTTTTCAGTTTGTTTCAGTTTTAATGTACTTTCGAAATAGTAAGTACATTTATCTAGAAACATATTTTCTGTTTCACATTTACCTTTTTATGCTGTTTGAAGAGGATAATGCAAATCAGAATCCAGATTAGAAATCCGCTTAAGTTCTTAACTGTGGAAAAAGGATTGGCATTTATGTTGTACCAATGTTTTTTAACCTTTGCAATTGTACAATTGAAGTGATGCTTCAGATATATGTACAAACATATATACCATACATACGTACATACATACATAATGCTATTTAAGGTACTCTATTTGAACAAAAACCACTGGACGAGAGACTCTTCAACCACAGCAATTACACATGCAACAATGGCAACAAAATATACACAATGAAAAAGACAGAGAGAGAAAGAAAACCAAAGAGAAAACGACAGACAGACAGAGAGAAAGAGAGAGAATGTGGATAAATGGTGAGGAAAGGGAATACGCATGTTGCAGCTGTCGAGGGGCCTCCCTTGACCAATATATCAAATGTCAGTTTGAGCTTTGGCAGCATTTGGATATGTCCACGTGTTCAAACATATCTCAACGAATGCATGCTCATGTGCTATACCAACCGATGGCCGCCAGAGAACATAAATTTTATCAGCAAGCAATCCCTCCCCCCATCTCTCACCACTCCTTGTACACTCTCAATGACCGTGTGATTGTGATGAATGCGAACAGCAGTGGCAGCAGAGAAAAGTATCATGTGGCCAGGCCAAAACAAATAGACGCAAAATCCCAAATTAATTTGCGCCGAGTGACCAATGCCTGGAAGTCGTAGTGTTAAAAACACACACATATGTACACACACACACACACACACATATATAGCATACAACCGTTAAGAAGGGGTGATCGCAGGTAGGGCATTGGATTTCTTGAATCTCTAGCACAATCAGCAGGCATAACTAATGGCAATGCATATATCAGAGTCACACATGAGCCGGCCTAATAAAATACCTTCATTATGCACATGAATGTATGTACCTAACATACCTACATAGTAGATGGCACAAGGAGGAGGAGGAGAGGGAGGGATTGTAACGAAATCATTTTGATGGTTTTTTATGCCAAAGCATTTAATATCAATTTTCAGCTTAAACATGCAACAGGGCTAACATGAACCGGAATGGCCAACAACAAGCAAGCAAAAATGCGGCCTCTTGCCCTAGCTTCAAAATTGGTCTAGAACTCAAGCGACCCGGCCTAATCGCAAGGGCCTTTTATGCAAATTGTAGTTCAACTGCCTTTCGTGTGGCTAATCGAGAGTAACACCAAAAAAATAAGAAAAAAAAATATAAAAATGAGAACAAAAAAAAAAAAAGTATTTAAGAATTAAAAACAATGTCTGCTCCAATTGTTGCACGCCATTTAATTCCTCTCTCTCCCTCTCTCTCTCTCTCTCTTTATGTTATTTTTGTTTGTGTCCTGCCACAAATTGCATGCTCTTGCGATAATAGCTCACTTTGCATACAAATTGCAAATGAAGTGGGGATTTTATTTTGTTGCTCGGTTAAAGTGGAAATCTCATGTAAGGAATTGTGAAAGAAATGAGCAAAAATATAGCTCAAAATGGCAACGCCTTGGTATCAAAGTTGGCAATAAATTTGTAATACATGCCAAAGCCAGACGCCCCCAATAACACCCTAGCTTCTATATTACCACCATTGGCATAGTAATCTTTATCTTTAGCTCCTCCTCCAATCTCTACAACGACAACTATGAGGCACGTGTATGGCCAAAACAATAGAGGGGCAACAACATTGGAAACTTTTTTTTTTTTTTCTTTTTGTTTTGGCTACCTTAACGGATAAATTCATTTTACAAGGCAATAAATTATGCCTGCCCACGACAAAAAGGACCAAAAAGAACCAGAACCAGAACCATGATTAACATGCGGCCGTCGACGGCATACAAAAAAGGATTGTCTATGGTTAAAGAGCTTTTAACTCATCGTTCCATGATCACAGAAACAAGAGAGAGAAAGACCATCTTAACTCATTCCCATTTACATTGATTTTATTAACCCAGGCGCCAGGCCATACACAAAGGGGAATTTCAATTTAACACCAGATACAAATACAAGGAGAAAGGATCCAGGGGAAAAGAGACGGAAGCCAGGAGCCAGAACGGTGACGACGAAGAAGATGTGGCTCTATGATAAATTGCGGTGGAAGATGGTGTTGTCGATACAAAGAGTTATGAACACGACTTGACCTCAATAGGCATTTAAATATAAATCAAATGTTCGAAATAAACCCAAGGAATGTGAAATTCTATTGCTTGTTGTGTGTAGTTGTAGTTGTTGTTGTTGTTATTGTTGTTGTTGTTGATGTAACCCGAACTGTTGTTAGCCTGTTTTTGGCCAAGGTCAACTGACAGAGATTTGGTGCGTCAATATCCTTTCCTGTTGCTGTCTCGTGTCTGTCCGCTTTTATTAACATAACCAAAGGACTATAGCTCCTGGGGCTTTGATGAATCGAGACAAAAGCACACACACACACACACTTACAATAACAACATATAAATAAATATAAATAAATATCAATGCGAATTCATGCTGTTGATTTGCCTTGGCACTGGCATTTGTTTTTGTTCTGGCCAAGTCGTGTGATAAATGGATTTCACGTGGCGTAAGATAAATGTTAATTCGTCAACAAAGCCAGCCCAAGGCTCAAATCATCTCCCAATACCAATACCAACACCAATGCCAAGCTGTTGCTGATAATACCAAATTCATGATGCTTGACCAACAGATACATATGGTCAGATATTGATAAGCAGCTGCAAATATATACATATATCTTTATATATATATATATATATATATATATATAGCTGCTGCTTTTACCGGTTTCTGGGTCCAGCTCATCGGAAACAATCAATTGTAATTACTTAATGCCAACCAAGCAGGCAACATTATTGGCCTTGTAAAATGATGATGGAAATTGTGTAACAACTGCAGCCAATTCAATAGCAACAATTCGAATTTTCTGAAGAAATTTTATATATATTAGTGATGGCAATGTGAAGGCATCTGATTTCAGATTAAAACAGTTAAGCTGTCGACGAATTTTAACTTAATTAGTAACTTAAAATATATTGATAGGTAATTTATATATAAATTATATTATTATATATATTTTTTAAATATAAAACTAATGCAAATACAATTATCTTATGTCTGGAAATTAAATAATTTTAGAAAATTAGTGAATAAGTTAAAATTTTTTATAAACTAGTTTATAACTTAATAATTGGTGTATTGGTATATATCAACACGATTTTCTTTTAGAGAAAGTTATTTGATTGAGAAATTGAAAATTTAAAGATACATCATTAGTCTTTCTAGATGTAAAACAGACTTTCGAAAAATAACAAATTATAAAAATTATAAAAAAAAAATAAATAAAAATAAATTATGAAAAACACATTTTTTTAAAATAAATAAATAAAAAAAAACGTATAAAATGTATGCAAAAAATTACAAAAATTTTATATGGAACTTAAGAGTTGTATATATATTATTATAACAGTAAAAAGAAGCAACCATCTCGTCCATGTCAACTTTAAGTATACCCTGTACCAATTAAAGGAACTGTATTAAATCAAACTCCTTAATATTTGCCACCAGTTCAAACTAAAATTCTCCTCACAAGCGGCAGCTAAAGATACTGTTTGATCACACAAAGCTCTCGTAGAGAAAAGCATATATCTAATTGAAATCTTATTCAAATGAACTTATATTATCATGAAATGTTTATTACACCTAAAATCTTATGTAAATGAAAGCTCGATCAATTGCTTTGGTCTTGCATTTGTGCTTTCTAACTATTCTAAGTAGTCTGAAATTAACATTAAAGAGATTCGCTTCAATCCACTTCTACGGTTTTACTTGGACTTAAATTATTTCAGCGTCTTTTCTCAGGCTATGAAAACTCTCTTAGTCCCTACAGATACTTTTTGCTTTCATTTAATTTATTTTCATTTTTAAATTAATTCTGTAATCTTTTATTAAATTTGTTTATATTATATTATTTAATTATATATTCGTTCTTTTTATTTTAATTTATTTTCTTCGTGATGTTATATCTCGGAATCTTCCCGATTCAATGACTATGTCATATAGCTCCCATAGGAATGATCGATCGTGAATAAGCTTTAATATCAATAACTTAGTTATTTTCTAATGAAATATCATGAAAGTCGGAATTTATTGGTTTTTTATACTTCCTTATGATTCTGATAAATTTTATGGAATTAAAAAAGGACGCGGCCGAAGTTAGCACATCCTTCTAGTTAATATTATATTAAATCCTTTATACCTTTAATCATTTTCATAATTATTATTCTCAATTTGAAATTAAATTCTGTATTCCTCTATATTTAAATTTGTCTAAATCTTAACAAATTTTGAAATTTAAAAAAAATATAAAATTTTTACTCTTCTTAACACTTTTAAATTTAAGAGAAAGACCGAGATATATATATTTTATAAATATTAAATATTTTAAAAAATTATATGGAATTATTAAAGCGTTGGTTTTAAAGTTTATTATCATACTTAAATACTTTTCTACGCTAGTTTCAAAGATAAAGACTTTGAAAGGAATTTTTCTTAAAAAACAATCAAATTTTTTAACTATGTGATAAAGTATTTAAAAAAAGAGAATAAGTTATTCAATAAATTTATTATATTAGAAATATTGTTTTTAAACTGTTTACAATTTATTATCTTTGGCAACTTACAAAAGTCTATGATATTTTATTATAATTTGTGTTTGGAAAATTGTATGTTCTTTTAGCTAAAATAAGAAAAAGTGGAAAACAGAAAAAAGAGTAATGGAAATGGTAAAAAAAATAACTAGCAGATAAAGTTAAAGTCTTTTAAAATTAAAATATTATTGTTATAATCAAATAACTTGTTTTTCTCTCCTTTGATTTTCTCTGATTTAACAAATGTAATATTAACTGATTTGCTTCAAACGTTTTTAATTCTGTAAAGACGAAATGAGAATCATTTAATGAAATTTTAGGTTAAACATTTTCCATTAAATATATTTTTATCGTATAGGAAATTAGAGTATATAAGCAATTTCCATACATGTCACGGATACCTCATTCGCTTCTAGAGCGACAAAAAAACATTTAATACACCAGTCACGATCAAGTATTGCAACCATCGCTCACACACACACACACACACTCACTCACACATACCGATACACATTGAATGTGAAAATCCATTTAATGCTCGAAACTGTAAGCAGCTTTTAGTTTGAAGTTTAATTTTCTCTTAGTTTGATTTAAGCAAACTAAAAAGCACTTCACAATATTCCTCCACTAACATTTATTTTCTCCAATTTCATCCACACTCCCCCACATCCTGTATCCTTCTTTCTCTCTCTCTCTCTCTATCATTGTCCCCCTCTCTTTCTCAGGAGCAGAACTAGTAGAGCTGTGTGTGTGTGTATATAAATGCTTTTTATCTGTTTCAATGCTATTTACACAGGTTTCAGTAAGTTATATTACCTTGCCCAGTTCCGCTTTTGTTCAATTTAACTTGGATTTCATTCAGCTGATGCCATAGTACTTAAGATTTTCTCATCAAAATCAATATAAAAATTTTAATTCAATTTACGAGAAACTTTAAAACTTTATATAAATACAATTGGCATATAGTTAGATATATAGTAAAAGTGTCTTATCTTAACTTACCTTAAACTTATTGCAAAAATTGTATAAAAACTCAGCTTTAAATTATATTTATTACATAAGACAACTCTGCTTTAAATTATTTTTTGTTTTTAATATTATTAATTTAACTCATTTTAAAGCAAAGTTTAATATTACATGCAATGTTAATATCAAATGTTTAGTCATTAATTTTTATTTCAAAATAAACCATCTTCTGTCATCTTATGAATTAATTTTTAATTGCTGACTTGTTTATATTGATTTGAAATAGAGGAAAATGTAATACAAATTTCTTATATAAATCAACCTTATAATGTTAAATTGTTTTAAATCAAATACCTGAAAAAAAGCCAACATATTTTAATAATCAAAATTTAAGCAATGTTTCCTAGGATTTAAAAGAGATTTAGAATCATTTAACAATGGAAAAACAAACTCAATGTTATATCAATGTGAGTTGATAGAGATGGAGCGCAATGTCTGGCAACCCTGAAAAAGCACATGGCAGTCGTTCGTCAGTCGTCAGTAGAAGCAGTTGAGATCCAGCCGTATAATATATTCAAACCTCTTTAATTATTCTATAATTTACAATCTTTAGATATAGTAAATAAACCCTTATAAAAATATATACATATCTTACATAGATGTATATATATACATATATACCTATGGCACTAAATGCAGCTTTAAAATTAATATGTGCTTAAGTAACTTTTAAAGTCAAATTGATTTTCGATTCCATGGCAACATGAACCTACTAAAAAAACTTAAAGCACAATATGTAATGTATGTAATGTATGTATATGGCGCTATGTTAAAAGTATAACTAAAAGAGAATAGTTTAATATGTAAAGCTTTGAGGGTAAACCTTCTAATGGCTGCGTAGGACCTGCTGACCAAATATTATGTTATGTCGGTGGCAACAATGATCTAAACTCTAATTTACTGAAATATTTATTTGAATTATTTATATTCTGTTTGAATTAATATAGTTTAGGAGGTTCGGAGTATATGTCATAGCCTATGAAAGTTTTGGTCATTTTAGCATTGTTATTGTTCATAATGACAGTGCAAAAAAGGCAGGTGTAGACAGGTGTACGTCAAACCAACGAGTTGAAGTTTCGAAAGTTGCAGCATAAAGAAGCCTAGGTACAAACTTATAGCTCTGTAGCTTTAAGGGTCTCGAAGAAGAAGGCGTTGATCCAGACAGACGGACAAACTATATCAACTGATCTCATGGTGCTGATCAAGATTATATATACTTTATATAGTTGGAGATGCTTCCTTCTATGCGTTGCAGACTTCTGGCGGAAATGCATAAACCTTTCTTGCAAAGGTATAAAAAGAATTATGTATATATCCACCTTGAATTAACAGATTTTGAAGACTGCAAAAATCTCTAATTTAACATAAATAAATAAAAAGAAATGAATTACAATTACTTATATTTAATATCAAAATAATGTTTGTCCAAATTGTAAGAATAAATTTAAATATAATTAATAAATACAAATCAGATATCAGAATCCTCTAACAAAAATGAAAAGCGATTGACTGAACAATTTCCTTCTTCAAAATATTGATATCCTTAACGGAAAAGAATATTTTCAATTCTCAATTAAATGCAAAATCATTTGCAAATGATGTCAATTGTGTGACCGTCAGTTTGTCAGTCACCTAAACAATCAAAATTGAATACCAAAACTGAATAATGAAAGTTTCCTTCTCATGCACATAAATTCAATGTATATCTATGTACATGTATTGTGGGAAAATGAATAAATAAATTATAGTTTTTCACATTTTCATTGCACTTGTATAAATAGTTGGTGAATAAAGGTGTATACCTTTTGGAAATGGAAATCTCTATACAGTTGCCCTGGGAAAATGAACCCATTGAAAATGTCACTCAGTTTGCGGTGAGTGACTTTTCGGAAACCAAGCTACAATTCCCCTTTGGACAACAATGAAGGCGGAGGCAAGGGTTGAGTAGAAACACAGACAGATGTGGCCACGACTTGAGCTGACCATTTTATTTATTAAAATATTTATTTAAATGTATGCAGATGCCGTTGAAATGTTTTTCATGATGCAGCAGCAGCAGCAATGAAAGACGCAAACAAAAGGCCAACCCCGAAATGGAAATAATAAAAATGAAAAGTTCTTTCTTTTTTTTTCAGTTTTTAGTTTTGCTGTTGTTCCTGCTGCCGTTGCATATAAAAATGTCTGACACGTTGCAAGTTGAAACGGGGTTGCATGCAGCGGGTGTAAATAAAAAACTACAGGCAGCAGACAAATGGCAAGGCTAAGTCCTGATGAACACAGCAATAACAAAAATAAATACAACAACAAAACCAAAAAAAAAACAACAAACGAGAACAGAGAAAGTAAAGTGGCGCACTCACACACCACTCATACCTAAGATTCAGACCCACAACCACATCCACACCAAACACACCCACACACTTCTACACCCAAGTGGAGACCCAGCAGCACACATGACTGCCTGGTTGGCCATGGTGCCCATAAAAAGTCACTCAAGTGGTATTAAACGTACCGCCAAGTGCAGCCGGAGTTTAGCCAGAAAATGGCTAGTAAGGGAAAAGGTTAAGACCAGCAGCAGTTCCAGCTTCATCTCCATCTTTGCCTTTGGCAAATGTTGCCACACTTGTGGCTCCGGGTCACCGGAAATAGAAATGGAGAAATCTACGTGGCCAAAGCTTGGAATTGAAATTGACTTTCTCACAGCGTTCTCGGCCCTCTAATTTTTGATTGAAACTGAGTGGCCTCACCTTTTTTTTTCCTCTTCTTTTTTTATACCCTTTGGCGAATGGGGTATATTTGGACTGTTAATAAACTTTAATTGTTAAATATTTAAAAGAACTATAAACTGTATAAAAACTGTTTAGTAATTGTTTACATAAAAGTCTTAATAATATAATTGTTATTATATTTTAATTGCTTTTTTATTTACTGATTGTTAGATGATTGCGTGACGGATAATAAAGTTAATTTTAAGGGAATAAACAAACCGTTTATAGAAAATAAATAGACGAACACCAATTTGAGCCATAAATATTATATCAGACTAATTCCTTTGCAAACTAATCTAAAAAAGGTAAATCAATATCAAATACTAATAAAAGCAGCTTTTCAAAAATAATAAATAAACATTATGAAATTTGGGTTTTCTTTTATTTTAACTATAAACATTTATTTTAATACTTTGTTTGTCTTCAAGCTAACAAAAAATTTCATTATTGGTAACAATACAATTTTTAATAAACTATTTGGAAGTAAGGAATTTAGATATGGAATCAAATCGGTATAATTGGTAGGGAACATTAATTGTTAATATACGTTTATTTGAGGTTTTAAGAGTTAGTGTACTCAAGCTAACAATTTAGCACAATTCTGACGTTGCCAATCTTCGATACATAGTTTTAGGTAAAGGTTGCCAGATCCCATTTCCGAATATTTGACTTATAATGCAGTCCTTTGCGAAATTTTGAAGTGTTATAAAGACATTTCACCAAGATTCTCTTAGAAAAGAGACTTGAAGAGATTAATGACAAGTCCTCAAGACCTTTACCAAGGACTTATGACAAATCTTTCAGTCATTCCATCTACTAATTTAAACAGATTGTGAAATGTTATAAATAATTTAAAATTTTCTCTCTTTCATTCTTTATCTAACAACAAATCTATTCAGAAATGTACTTCAATTTTACCTTGGTATATTATTTCGCTTAATTATTAAAAGCAACGAAAATATATCTATAAATAATCTAGAAAGAAAAATTCCCAAGATTCCTAAAATTTCCATTTTCAAATTCAAATCCATTAAACGAATTTCATTTCAATTAAGACTTTTTGTTTAAGACTTTAAAGGACAAATTATAGGCTTCTCTGTTATATCATAAGATATACCTTATTCCTGTTATTGTATAGGATATCAATAGGTCGATAAACCAACCAGGCGTATTCGTGATTTTTTTTTAATTTATTGTTTTCTTTATATTTTCTTGTTGGTGAAACATCGCTCAGGCAGTTATTTATTTGTAGTATATGTGTATAAGGTGTGTGTGTGTGTGTGTGTATATGTGTGTGGCATTAGGCATTTTTTACACTTAACTGCCAAAAAGGTGACCAGCTGTTGCTCCTGGGCAGGCGTTGGTTTTTTCTTTCCCCTCCCTTTCCTCTACTCTTTTTACTTTTTTTTTTATTGTGCACTGACATGAAAAACTCGAAGAAAGGGAAAGGAAAAATTCAGTGGCCATTGCAGCCAGTCAAAAAAGAAAAACACAAATGTTAAGTAATAAGCAAAAAGGGTTTCCATTTTTCATTTTTGGTGGCCAAAAAGCAGCTGTGACACAAAAGATATAGAAAACGAGATTGTTTTAGAGGGCTAAAGTCAACACGACTATTCCAATATTTGGGTTAACTATAGAAAAAAAAAACCTTCATAATGATCCCCAAATTGTTACCAAATATAAAAACTGAAGAAAAAATTAACGAGTATATAAAACTGAATCATAAATCTACAACTATTTTCTTTTTTTTTTTTTGGCTAGCAAATCTAAAATGGCTGCCAACTGTAAAAGAAAAAGTTTTACAAAATGCAAAAACAAAAAAAAAAAAAGTAAAAATATAAAAAAAATACCGAATCCGGGCCAAAACGCACTCAAACAATTTTCGCTTTTATGCAACTTTCGTTTAAAGCGCATTGGGGAAAACATACACAAACTGAAACAGAGAGGTAAGAGCACACATTGGGATGAGGCGAAGAGAGAGGTGGTGGGTGGAAAGAATGTTGGGGAGGAGGTGAAATGAACATAAACTTTTACCAGCTCATAAAACGCTCAGAAACAAGCGCGCAAAATCGAACGCACATAAAAATTGCACTACGGGTCAGACCCATTCTACTCAATTCCGGTTCCAGCTCCGATTACATTTTTATACCCTGTAGACAAGTAATGTAAAAAGGATATATATTCAAATTATTTAAATTTATATAAGCGTTTAAATCAGCAGTATTATAATTTTATGTACAAATTGGTAATCAGCAATAGATGTCATTTTTGTTGGGGTCTGCTCGCCTTAGGTTAAATCTGTTAGAATAATGAAAAGTTAACAGAGAACTGAAAATATGTTAACCGAGAATGCATTAAGATAACATAGTGTTGCCAGATAGATAATTTTTAGCTTACTCATGTAAAAATAGCTAACGTTAACATAAGAACAATGTTACCCAACCAAATCTTTCAATCAAGAGTACTGAAAAGTTAACAGAAAACTGAAAATACATTAACAGAGAATGCATTAAGATAACATAGTGTACATCAAGATAACATAGTGCTGCCAGATGGATCATTTTTAGCTTATTTATGTAAAAATAGCTAAAGTTAACATTAGAACAAGGATATTTTAATAAATCTTTCAATCAATCGTTAGAATAGAGTAGTGTTATAAATTTTCTTTTAGTTTTCTATGGTACGAGATATTTTTTCGATAGTTAAAACTATAATGCCTAAATTTGGAGAAATTTATATGATCGATTTATATACAATTCGCCTCACTAGAATAAATAAAACGTTTCAATTAAAGTTCAGTTAATTTAAAGAAATCTCCGAGTCCGAATAGTTAGTGACGTAGAGAACACGTTACCTAATTTCTAATAACACTAAAATTTAATTATACGTAAAGCAAAACATATACGATGTTTCTATTATATCCCCAAAATATATTTCAAGACTAACTTAAGTTTATATAATTAAAAGGTCATAAAATAAAAACCTATTTAAATGGTTTCACTTTTTAAACAGCTTTTGTTTTAATTATCACAGGAAAATAATAAAAACATATTGTTCGAAGGATACAATAGCCTTCTTAGCTCTAAATAGAGCGCAAAGGTCATAAATATAAATTCTCACCTGACTGACGAAAAGAATTGTCTGCCGTCAATATGAAAAGACTTTATTGATTCAATTGGAGAGAGTTTTAGGATATTATTTTCAGCAAAGATTAAGCAAAAAAGAAGTAGTCTACATTTCTAAATCACAGAAAAAACCAATTTATATTATTTACATTCTGTGTTTTCATATTCTCAAGTGCTTTAAATTCTTTGACCTTTTATAGCAAAACTATACAAAATGTTTCCTTGACTTAAAATATTGCCAAAATATTGTCAAATTAAAAAGTCTTCTTTTCCAACTTACTACACAGTAACTGAAAGTCTGCCCTTTATATATTGTATCTAAAATTTTTTGGAAGCCAGTTGTGGGACTTGGTTGTTGGCGGCTTCTCCAGATTGATTTCCCTGCCAAAGCTTGGCACAAATATGGCATGGTATAGTTATATAGGCAAAGGGGTGGGTGGGGGGGTGTGTGAGAGCAAGTGCAAGTGGTGCAAACAAATGAAAATCAAACGTAAAGCGATGAAAATCAAAAGTAACTGCTTTTTGACTGCCGCCGGGCTGGCTATGTGAACGTTCGAATATGTCGAAAACTTGTCGAACTTCTTCTCTTTCGGCAGTAGCAGTAAAAAGCTTTAACTTGTGCCAGTTGCTTTGATTCCTTCTTTTTTTTTTATTTTGTGTTGCCAAAACTTTGCCACACTCTTTCGCTACATGTGTGTGTATGTGTGTGTGTGTGTTTTAACCACTTTAGAATTTCTTATCACTTGGCTATTTGGCCGGGTATAAAACAACAGCCAGTAAATGTTTTTTGGCGAACGTGTTCCAATTAAATGCCACCCTACCACCCAACACCCCAGGCTCTCCTTCTCTCAAATATAGTTAATTTAAATGAAATTTGTTATTTGTTTATTCTTTTTCATTTTGGTTACTGTGAAATGTGGTTCGTGGCACGTGCCACATGCAAATATGACAAATAAAAATTACAAGTCATAAAAATTGACTCGTGCGCTTCGACTTTGTTTGCTGTTGCTTCATGTAAAAACTGTAATTTATGTTTAAAGTAGAAGAAACTGCCACGCCCATATGGGGCTATAAAAATTTTTTGTTCTTTTTGTTTTTTTGTGCAAAATTGTTGGCACTTTGGCAAATTGTTTCGCTTTATTTCGCACACATACACACACACAGACATAAAATGTTGCATTTAATTTTCATTCTTATGTCCCTGCCCCTCGGTTGAATGCCTCTTAATGCGCTAATTGAAAGGCAAAATAGTCACATTTAATTCAATTACAAGATACGTAATTGCAACATAAAGGATAAGGGGAAGGTTGTAATTTTATAGGCTTCAAAAGACAAGCAGGCGTTCTTGCCACATTCAATCAAAAGGTTAATTACGAATGTTGCAAATCAAAGAATTTTATTATGTAATCAGGCAAAGATAAAGAGATGAAGATGGAAAATACGTGCACGGGGGGGGGGGCGGTGCGTGTATAACCATAAAGTTTGATAGCATACATACACCAACCCCTCACACAAATACACACACAGACACATAGTCACATGCATTTTAATCACATAAAACTTACTTACACTGGCAACATTTTGCGTCATTTGTATGAGAAAAGTGTAAATGTGCGAGACAAGCGAACAACAGAATAAAGGGGAGATGACAAGGCAAGGAGTTGGAGAAAGAGATGATCAGAAGAAGTTCCATAAGGTACATGGACTTGAGCTCCAAACAAGACTGCCAAATGAACTAATGAAGGGAGGTCAAAAGGGTTTTCTATTCGTATTAAGGATTCCTGATAAAACTTTCGATTCATTGTTTAACCTAAACAATAAAACAAGTATTGATTCATATGTACATACATACAGTGAAAGGTAAGGCTAGCATAGTTTATTTTTGAATAAAAGTTGATTCGTTTCTGATTTCCATGACTGTAGCCGAGATCTGTAATTCATTTACCAAAGTGGTTTCCATTGTTCTGTTGTTTATTGTTCATTATTTTATTCTATTTTTTGGTTTCAGGTTATTGACTTTGATTGATTAAAACCATTTTATTTCCTCATTGTTCTTAAAGAGTATGCTAAATTCGTTTTATTTTTAATGTGTTAAGTAGATATATATTTGGCGCTTACACATTTTTTTTTCACTAGCTTTTGTTTCCCAACAGTTGTGTTGCCTTAATATACACACATAGGTGTAGCTACACATATATACACAATGCGGAGGTTATTCTACAAGTATTTAAATTCTAAAAGTGTTTAAAGGAGATTCTTTAATATATACATAAATATATAAATTGATTCGTTATTAATAACTTTATATATTTTATGTGGCAATTTTTCTAGATTTACAAGAGTTCCTTTTAATGAACCTCATGCCTTTTTGTTATTAATAATTTTATATATTTTACATTATTATAATTAGCAAAATAAGTAACATTATAGTATTTGAGCAGGTTTTTGATTAAATTATCATTATTAAACTCATATTGTAGTTATCTTTGAAGCTAAAGAAAAAGACATTTCCATTTTCAAAAAAGCGTCGAAAAGTAGGCAATGGTTTTTGTCTATTCTTCAGTTTTGGGCTTACACTCAGTTGAGAAACTCAAAACGAAATTTTGTTTACTTTTTAGAGAAAAAGTTGTAATTTTACTGTGATAGCTGATAGAGATATAAAAACTACTTAGCTTAAAAAATAAAATGTAATTTTAAGCCTATTAAAACACTTTGGTTTGGCTTAAAATATGGCCAACTTTACAGTTTCCCACTTATCATATAAACAGAAATACCTTATGCAATTAACACGAGGTTTGGTTATATTCTATAGTTATATGTCTGTTTAGGTACTCTATCTGATTGGCATGGACTCTACTTTCGAATAACTAATAAATTAGACTGAAATTCTTCTGTATCGAAGAACTTTTCACATAAAAGGTGATCTTGCTTTCGGCGACTTTGATTATTAGAAACCAATAACTTTTGTACATTCTTTTAAAGGATAGATTAATGCAAGTTTTGATTAAAGGAATTTCAGAGGAAAATATATATTAATGAAAGAAGGATTGGAAGAAGTTTTTGCTCTTGATAAAATGGCGTATCTTTGAAAATAGTTTTAAAGTTTAGTTTATAAAAATGGAAAAGGGAATACTATATCCAATCATATTTTATTCTACAATATTAATTATTATTCTATAAGCTTTTTCCATCCCACATTACTTGTCTTGTATAGCTCAATATATCTAAAAAGAGTGTGTGAAAATTTAAGACTGTTTGCTTAAGCCATTTCCGAAAGTCGGGCTCAAGAATACAGTTATGAGAAAAACGCATTAATAATTTTAAAAGTAACTTGTATGTCGTTCTAGTGATATTAAAACTATTTTTATATATCCAAACATATATATCAGATTGCTTTTAAACCCTAAAAGATAACACTTAAGCACATAAGTATTTCCCTTACAGTCACAGTACACTTAAATAATATTTGAACAGTCTAAAAATACGAAATATTCATTTAAGCAAATCTTCAAGTGTGAATAACCCTTTATTTCTATTAAATTGTTATCTATATTAAGTAACTATTAATTATGATTGAGTTGGTAAGATTTGGTTTATGATAAAAATGTTTATTTCGTTTTATATGCAAAGCTGATTAACATTTTAAATGACCCTCGTATGTCGCTGGAAAACAAATTTATGCGGCTACACATAAATCTGTTGCTACTAAAGCTCTTGTTCTACACTGTCTTCCCTTTCGTCCGCCCCCTTTCCCTTTATGTATATATGTCCCTGTACGCAGATGTGTGCTAAACCAAATAGTTTATGCCAAGTGCTCCAAAAAGTTTCATTTTGCAGCCGAATATCTTAATTTAATAAAGTGTGTGCTCGCCTCCATTCCCAGCAGAATGAGAGGCACAAAACATGCGGCATGAGGCACGAGGCACTACCAAATTGTATGTGTGTGTGTGTGTGTGGAAATTGTTGGGCTGCACGCAGATAAATCTCAATTAGAGGCCCTTGAATGCTGTAATAAAGCCAGTTGGGTCAGGCAAAAACTAAATAAATGAATTGACCAAAGTATATGGTTAAAGTTTTTTTTTTTTTTTTTCTCAAACTCTGACGAGTTTTCGCTTTGGATTTTTTATTTATTTATATATTTTTTTTTTTTCATTTTATTCGTTCTAGTTTAACAATTTTTTTTGGTTTTTTTTGTCTCATCGATTTTGCTTTTAAGATAATTGACCAAAATTTCTAAGTAAAAACATTTTACATTATTTTTGTTGCGATTTTTTTTCCCATTTTTGTTTTATACAAATGTCGTTAAGTAAAGTAAAATAAATGAATAATAATGAATAATTTGTTCATTAGATAATGCAATGGTTTCTTGCTATCAGAAGACTTGGACACGATGATTCTCGCGATCGCATACCAAAATGTTACCATTGGACATAATGGCCACACCTTCGAGTCCTTTGAACTCCGAATCGCCGGAGCCCCATGAGCCGAAGGTCTTAAGGAAACTGCCATCTGGATTGAAGATCTGTATGCGATTATTGCCCGAATCGGCCACAAATATATAACCTTGATCGTCCACTGCAACGCCACTGTAACCGCAAAACAATTTGACAATTAAACAATTAAGAAAAAAATAAAAGAAAGGAAGAAAAAAAATGGAAAACTTAATTCAATTTGCTTACCGTGGGAACTTGAATTGGCCATCATCAGAGCCCTCGCCTCCCACTGTGGACAGGACCTTGCCATTCACATCGAATATCTGTGGATGGGTGACAAGCAATGAAACAAATGGATAAAAAAAATAAACCATATGGTCAAATAAACGAATCTCGAAACTTGAATGTCGGGTTTTGGCTCCCCCCCGTTTGTGTTTGAGCATATTTTAATTAAAATTGCTCACATGGCCAGACAGGCATGAAGTGAAAGTGGATAACCAAGGCGGAGGTGGAGATGGTGGTGCATATATGTAGAGGTCAGTTGTTATTGGCTTACCTGAATCCTGTGGTTATTCGAATCGGAAACAATCACACGATTCGTATTCGATACGGCTATATAATGCGGATGCTCAAGCTGGCCCTCGCTACGGCCGCAGGAACCGAATTTACCAACGAAGGAACCATCGGATTGGAAAACCTGACCGAATACAAAATGGCAAATTGTAATGGGAAAAAAGAAAGTGAACCAAAAAAAATAAAATATATTGCAGTTAAAGCGAATGAAAAATGCTGATGTCGATGCCGATGCCAATGGCTTGGACTTGGACCGTAGCTTGGCCGTAGCTCAAGTGTGACAAATTGGGCAAGGTCCTTGCCCAGATGATTATAAATATTTGCATGGAAATCGACTCAATGCTTGACGTACATCGGCAAATGAAAAAAAAAAGAGATAGGAAAAGGATGAGATAAATTGCACTTACCTGCACTCTGTGGTTCTCCTTATCGCAAACGTAAATGAAGCCGAGTGCATCGGTTGTTACGCCCCAAGGATAATTGAATTTGCCATCTGCGGTGCCCTGCGAACCAAAGGCGCGCAGGAAACGTCCTTGCGGATCAAGCACTTGTATGCGATGATTATATCTGAAAAAGAAACAGAAAACCAAATAAGAGAAAACAAAACCCAAAAAGAGTAAAATGAAAGGTCCAGCAAAATTATTGCAAAGTGCAAATTGTTATATAAAAAGTATTTTCCTAAATGAAAGTTTAAACTTTTTAAACAAGAAATTTATACAACAATTTAAGTCATGAGACAAAGGATTCTAAAAAGTTATTTTAGATCATTGAAAAGTTCTCTAAATGTTTATAACAATTGAAGGAAGCGTTTCCAAGAACCTTAACATTATTGGAAACATATTTAGATGAGTTTTCCTTGAAGGATCTGCTCAATGTCCTTCTTCATCTTCTAGCCTATTTCAAAGCCATTTTCATAGTGGTAGACTATATTGGTTATCATAGTAAAAAACTGCATTAAAAATATATCAAGTAAACTCCTGATTAGAAATGTAGTACTTCGGGTCAAAAATTAGTATTTCAGTTTTTAAAACTAATTAAAAAATATTTTTAAAAAGTAATTAAAGCTAAAAATGTTAAAAATCTATTAAAAAAAAAAAACTTAAAACTTTATTGGAGTTTTGTGTAGTTGAGAATGCTTTGAAGGATTTGTTTAATAAAGACTATAAAGTTTACTTTTGGCCATAAAACTGAACGGAACGTGGTGAACTCTTAGATTTCATATAAAGCCGCAAATTTATTAGTTAATTATAATCAAAGTTGTTTCTTTGTCGATGGTTTTATATATTAAGTCTCTATAATCTATGCGATTAATATTTAGTCAGAATAATATAGTCCTAATAGTAAATAATGTGACTCTTACTTTATAGCTCTAGGACAAGCGGAATACTTTAATAAAATTATAAAAACTAAAAAAGAAATAAGGAAAGAACAAGTTAAAGAAATAACAAATATTTTTTCATAGTTCTTGAAACATTATTTAATTTTTATCCTTCGTGTTTAAGAATGAATGAATGTTCCCTAATTAGACTGTAGCAGAAGGTATTTTCTATTAAAAATAATAAATCATTGTATTATTAAGTTTGTTAAGTATAATCTAATGACACATTTAGAAAAAATCTAAATTTTACACTAAATTCTAAGATCTTCTTTTAAGATTTTCAACACTTATTTCGTGACTTTGAATTTGATGACTGTGGAGTTGCTTAAAATAACTTTGTCCCAGCCATTCATTCATCCATCTAAACATGTATATCTATAGCCCTTCATTTTCTCTCACTTTCATTAATTACAAGAAATGGCCTGCGAACTCATTACCCAGGAGGAAACCAAGAGGAGTGGGGATGGCAGAAGAAGGAGTAGGGAAGATAGGTGTTGGGGGGGGAGGTGTGGGCACCGTGACGCGCTTTGGCATTTGTTCGGCTTAACCTAAGCCGCTTAACGTGCAAAATCAAAGTTGAGTCACACAATGAGGCTGGACAAGAACGCTCTGTTCTGCTCTTCGCTTAACGAGATTTTGCGTCAAACAATGACAGGACCCAGAGCCTGCCGATACACGAGACAGCGTAACAACAAAAAAAAAAAGGAAAAAAAGAAGAAGTAGAAGGAAAAAATAAAGGTTTGAGATAACATGTGCAGCCCCAAAAATGACTGGATGGTTGGACAGATGACTGGGTGGATGGCTTTGGCACATGTTTCTCATTAACGCGACTATTATGCGCTTAGCCTTGCCAATTAGATGGTAGTCCCAGCCATCCGCTAAGTCCGAGAATTAATCATGCTCCATTGTTTTGGGACTTAATTAAAATGCAGCTCCATCCATACTGGAGGAGGAATATATGGTAGCACTTATATGCTTACCTATCGGCTATTATGTACTGGCCAATGCGATTGACCGCCACGCCCGCGAGACAATCGAACTCGCCCTCGCCATTGCCATACTCGCCAAACTCCTTGACAAAGATGCCATTCGAGTCAAAGACCTGAACTCGATGATTGCTTGAATCTGCCACGACAATGCTATTGTCCGGACCGACGGCTAGGCCGCGCGGCCATGTAAAGGATCCGGGCTCGCTCCCCCGGCCCCCCAATTGGAACAGCTGCTGACGCTTGCGTAGGTACACCTGTTTAGGGATAGTACCTGCCACTCCGGTTATACCGGCTGCTGCTGCTGCTACCGTAGGGGACGTAGGGGAGCCTAGCCCGTTTTTTGACCCATCATCATCGGAGGAGGCCAGCTCGTTGGCCTGGCGTAAAGGCAAGCCCAAACTTAGGCGTCGCGATACATCGCTGGCAGTACTCCTTCCACTACTAGAACCGCCACCATGATGGTCCCTTCCACTTCCTGCTGCTGATGAGCTTGTGGCATGTGTATCCCTTGAACTGGTACTGCTACTTGGTGCATCCTTGCTGCTCTTATTACCATATTTGTTTTTCAAATAACGTGCCCAAGAGCTTAAGGCTTCGCCATCTTTATTATCCGCTGAACTGCTAGCCAAGCCTGCTCTTGATGAACCGGCACTGCGATCGGTTATGGGTGAATTGTCACGTGACTTTAAGGCATGAGAAGAGCGACTTCTGGATAGATCACTGCTACCATAACCGCTATATCTGTAAAGCAGCATTGAAATTTTGAAAAATATATTAAAATAATTTAAAAAGAAATTAAAATAAAAGTAGATGCTGAGGAGGAAAAGGATAAAGTCCTAACAATAAATGGAATTTGTTCTGATTTTAATTGATTTTCTTTTGAAATGAAAATGAGATGAAAATTCAACAAACTACAATGAAATCTGTACAGATAAAAATATATATAAAAAGAAAGAGAAAGAGTGAGAAAATAACAGAGATAAAAAAAGAAAACTGTACAAAATAATTTACCAGTTAATTTCGGTTAATTTTTTCAACGCGTAAAATTTTGTATACAAAAATCAAAATAAAAATTAAAAATAATTTAAAATAAAAAAGAAATTGAAAAAAGTTGAATTAGTGTTGAGAGTGCAACAAAAATAAAAAAAAAAAATTAAATTAAAAAAAAAACCAGAACGAAAACGTGAAAAACGTGAGACTCGTAAAAATTAAGTAAACTCATAAAAAAAAATGAAAAGTAAGAAAAAAAAACGATTTCTCAATATTATTTTAGAATTGGGCGGGAGCAGGATACACCTAAGTGGGGAAGGGGGCGGGGGACAGGTGACAGCACACGCACAATGAAAGCGCCCAGACACGATAAACGTTTACAAAAATAGGTATATATATAGATATATATAGAGATATTTACAATATCATAAACCATTAAAATTTCATCCTATATACAAACGAAATTGATTTTTAGAAATTTGTTTTGGAATTGTTTGTTTTAATCTTTTTTTTTATATTTTTATTTTTTGTTTGTTTTTTTTTTAGTAAGTCTGCGCACCTTGAAGCCAAGTAAGCGGATGGTGAGACTGTGGTCGGTGATACCGGCTCATCCAGATCGTCCTCATCGTTGCCAAACTGATGGGAGGAGCGGCTGCGCGCCAGGCGTGTACGCCGCTCCTTCATGGCCAGATAACGTGAACGTCCGGTGCCATAGCGACTATCCGAATCATCGCCAGTTCCATTGGCATCCTCATCAAAAGAGGCAGTGGGCGTGGATAGCGAGGGTTGCGTTACAATGGCGCTGCTCTTGCTTTTGTTTAGAAAGCGGCTTGTGTAGCTGCAAGAATGTTTTTTTTTTTTTGTTTTTTGATTTTTGATTTGGTTTTTTGTTTTCGTTTCTGTTTTTTGCCTTTTTTTCTTGTGGCTGTTTTTTATTTTTTTTTTGCTTGCTTGTTATTGCCCTGCAGTTGCCGTAAAATTCTCTCAGACAGTTAAGGATAATGTATATATACATATATATTCCCGTTATTTCCTTAGTTAACTAACTTTTGATTGATCCCTATGTTCCACGTGATTTAAGCAAAAAACAAAAACCAACAACAAATAAATGCTTGTTGCATAAGACAAAAAAAAAAATAAAGAATTCTCTAATTAATTTCACATTATCGAAAGTTAGGCAAAAAAAAAAAAAACCAAGTAAAAGTAGTTGGCAAAAGTTTCAAAAAAGTTAAGTTAAGTTAAGGATAAATTATATTGCCAATTCGGCTGGAATATGCATAGTGAGAGAAAGAGAGAGTTGTGGTAAAAAATGAAGGTATACGTCTATATATAGAAGGCCATACGGATAAGTAAGTAAATAATATATAGTAAAAAGGGGGAGGGGGACAAAGCAGTTACAACAACAGCAAATATAACAACAACAACTACAGCAACAACAAATAGACACTAAAAGAAACAACTTACTTGAAAACATAAAGAAAAAAATGTTAAATACAGATATACATAGAAAGATATACACAAATATATATATATACATTACATAGATATAAACTGAAATTAACATAGAAAGCACATTTAATTATTTTGTTAAGATTTATTTGATTAGTGAGTTAGTGAAAAGAGTTTTTGTTTCATGTTTTTGGTGTTCATTTCAATATATTGTTGCCAAAGTAACTTTCAACCCACGAAAGTTGCCCAAAAATTATCATGGAAGTAGGCAAGATTAGAAAAAGGGGACACTTTATAACAAAACCTGAAGAGTTTTTTTATTCATAATAACATTTGAGTAAATGCTGTAGTATTGGTTTCATCAATAAGTTTACTTTAATGTAAAAAAAAACTATTTGACAGTAGTTAACAATATGTCCACAGAAATATGGAATAAATACTTAAATATTTTCTATTCTATTTTTAATAATAACATTTTCAAATCATTTTTTTTTCTCTTAGCTCTGAGCTATTGATTACCTACCTATTCTAGTAATATTATTAATATTATGACACCATCGAATTGATACAATTAAAAAATTTAGAAATACCTAAAAAACCTAAATCAGTCTCAAATATATTAATATGAAATAGTCATCCCTGTCGAATTTGAGTGTTCTTTACCCTTCAAGCCTATGTATCTTTATATTCCTTTAACATGCTCATTTCTTTTGACCGCGAAACTATGCTGCGGATACGTAATATAAGTTTTTAAATTAGCTGACTTGTCAGATGGCAGTGATTCAACAAGACGTCTGCTTTCGTTTCACATCAAACTAAAACTAAACTGTGTTCTCTTTATTCCATGATCAAGGCGATGCCGCCGAAAGAGTGGGAGAGTAAGTTCTTAGTTCGCTCTCACCAAGCTTTCACAGTGATCTGTATGCCCATTTACTGGCTAAATACGATCTAAATGCCTATATACTGGGGGTCTAACCTGGCTCTTTATAGATATAGAGGACTTGATCTTGCTTATATAAATTTTAATGAATAAGTTCATTGAAAATATATTTAAAAGAAAAATGCAAATTCGAAATAAATATTCCCCATTTTGTGAGGAAGATTTATAAGCTTTACTTTAATTTTATTTAAATAGAGAAATTGGCTAAGAAACTTGTGAAGTAATTGTTTAAATAAAAAGAATTTAACTTTTTCGAAAATGAATGTAATTATTTATTTAGGGGAATTGGAGATTAAGTTCTCTTAAGTAAAATTGATTAAGACTAGATTGATTTCTAATTGGATTCTTTATAGTTGATGGCCTTAAAACTAATTTAGCTTTTTGTAAAGTAAATCCTGTTGAAACCTTAATCATTTAATAATCTCCAAAGAAAATCCTTCTTATTTTGCCTTGCACATGTTTTAGAAGTTAATTTTAATAAATATATTGAGGAATACCTGCATATTGATTATTTACTTAGATATCTTCTGATTATTTTCCATTCTCTATCAATCAATTTTAACAGTTTGCTTTTCTGTGACTGCATCTGCTAAGTTAACATATACATTCAAATTACTGCTCTGTTAACGCAACAGTGAGTATTACTGAGTAAGCTTTTCTATAACTACCTCTGTTATGTTAATATTAACATTTCTACAACTACTCTGTTAGTGGGAGTGTAATCAATATTTAACATAACATTGTAACATTTCAATCGATCGTTATATTCAAATGAAATGTAAGCAATGTTACCTATTCTATTACCAATGATAATTGAATCATATTTGTAATTTTTTATTTACTTTTATCTGTACTTTTACATCTGTATTCAATTCAACTATTTCAATTGCAATAAATATTCTTTTCAACAGAAAATAAATACTTAAGCCCATATCAAATATATTTGCTTTCTATATATACTTTTGAGTATTCTAATTTCCTAATAAATATTAATAAAAAAGATATTAAAATTTCTCTCTTTGCATTCTCATTCGATGAAAACAAACAAATGAAATTAAATAATAATATTGTTGACCTAATGCTTACTATCAACTCTTGATATTGAGTTTGAATATTGAAATTTCCAAAAGCAATCAAAAGTTTTCTCATAAATTTCTTGACTGAAACTTCTTTGATGAAAACAAGATACTTAGAATGTTTGATTTTACTTCTTTATTTTTTGGTTATTGTTTATAGGTAAAAGTGGAATGGTTTTGTTTGGCCCTTTTCTACTCTTTCTTTGCCACGCCCATGTCATAACTATATGGGAATTTGCTTTCAACATGTCAGCTGCTGTTAATACACATAACTGTGAAAACAGAGAAGAGAATAAAAAAAAGCCAAAACAAGAAAGGAAAAAAGGGCGAAAAGAGCTCACAAAGCGAAATCGAACTTGCATGGCATAAAATTGCAATTATATATGAACAATAGAGATAACAGATAGCAATTAGTCGTGTTCAACAAGCTGCTCAGATGACTAAAAAAATCCCTTAACCCTCCCTGCCCTTCCCTTCGCTGACTAAAGCAGTAGTAGCCAAAACAGAAGCTAAAGAACGTTGGCCAAAGGGTTTTTTTTTATTTTGCTTGTTGTAATTACATTACATCAGATTTGGTTCCACAAAAAAAAAACCCAGAGAAGAAAAAAAAAGGCGAAAGGGTTGGCAAAGTGAAATTAAACAAGTTTGTCGCCATAGCACAAAAGAGGCAGAAGGAGTAGAAGCAAAAGCAGCAGGAGCGGCAGCAGAAGCGGCAGCACATTGATCCCTTTGCCAAATAGACCATTGAAAAGGGTATTGACAGATGGACGGACTAAGGGACAAACAGGACAGACGGACATAGAGACAGTATGAACGGTGAAAGTAAAGTTAATTTCAGTCTTTGAGTGCCTCTTTCAACAGGAGTAAAAGAAGGACTTGTTCTATTTATTTGCGTTGCCTCTGTTAGAGCAGATGGAAAAGAATACAAAAAAAAAAAAAGAAAAGAGGATAGAGGTGGCTAAGGTAATAGAGGCAAGGGCGGGTAAATATATAGGTACATACATACCTACTTATCATTGAACTTCTTTTCTTTAAAGAGAAAAAGAGAGAAAGTGGAAGAGAGAGAGAGAGGAGGAATTGTGGACAAGTGGGAGTACACTTTCATAACTTATTATTAAACTTTTCATTTTCGCTTTTATTATTCAAGTAGTTTTCATTGTGTACGATTGTGTGTATGTGTGTGTGTGTGTGTGTTAGCATTAACCATTCCAACAAATAAATTATATATATACTATATGTATTTGTATCTTTAGACATCTGCAAGTCGTTTTCGATAGCGTGCCCGTGCCGTGGGTCTGCTTAGATACCGTATGCTAAATGGCAGTGCACTGCAAAGATTAACACAGAGATATACAAGAGATGACTACAGTGTGTAAGTGTGTGGTGGTGGTGGGTGTGTGTGAGTGTGGGTATAAAAGAAGGATATTTTACCTAGCTATAGTTCAGGCCTAAAGCTGACACGACACATTCACATTTTTTTTAGGGTGCAAAGGTTATAATTTTGACAATTAGACGCCACACAAAACGTATGAACAATAAAATGGCCACTACGATGTTAATGCCTACATCGAGCACTTGTACAAAGCTGCAGCGGAGAGAAAGTTGAAAGTTGTTTTTTGTTTTTAATTGAACATTTTGAAAAAAAAAAACTTTAAAGTGAAATTGAAAGTTTAAACACAAGGAAAATATAAAACACACACACAATTAGAGAAGATGCAAAATGATTTTGAAAATGTTATGAAAATTTGTTACATACCCTCTAAAAAATATCTTATACATATTGAGGGAAAGTTTGTGGTATTAATGTAACCAAAATGTACATCAAGCTAAAAAACTAACTGATTTTCTATTAATTTATGATATTCCAAAATAGTCAATTATATAATACTTCTTAGATATCTCGCTGATTATGGGCTTTCTTAGGAAACTTGCTAATAATCTTTTTCATTATTTATAAAGGTTTGACTTATAATGGTCAAGATACAAGCTAGATACTAGGACCTGTTTGCTATTGTTTATACCCTACGACCTACTCTACTTTGTATACGTTTCGACCCCATAAAGTATATATATTCATAATCAACATCAAAAGCCGTGTCGATCTAGCCAGTGTTACAGTTTCTAAAAAAAAATCAATACATTTTAAGATTCTCGGTATTAACATGATTTTCAAAATAGAGTTTTTACCAAATAAATCACCTGGACACTAACTTTTGCATTGCTGGGCATTTATTCGCAAAATGGTTTTAACCAATTCCTCTTTTAATAAATTTATTTGAGTCCCAAAAGAAAAATAATTCAAAACTAGTATAATAAATTTTTTTATATAGAATCTGTTTTATGAAATGTGTATATTATTTTTAAGAAATTTTATTCTTGTTTTTGCCTTGATTTTTATTAAATAATAGACTAAACAAAAACTTTTATATGTCATTAGATTGATATGATTTACGATGTGCAACATTAAGTTGCAGTAGACTATCACATTATATAGAAAGACCAATTGTTTGTCTACATTATAGGGAAAAATATAGAATTATAGTAGGTAATCTAACTTTTTCTCTAACTTTTCGTCTTACAAAACAAAAATTTATTTATTTTTAATATTTTCAAAATGAAGTAAATCAAAATGAAGTAAATCAAAATAAAGTAATTCAAAATGAAGTAAATGGATTCAACCTTAGTCGCCTAACTATATTAGAATGCGTTGTGCATTCTGTTTTAACTGTTCATAATCCAGATTGTCTCATTTTCTATTATTATAATAAAAAAAAATTTAAAAAACTTTTCATAAATATTGTATATGGTAGCTGGCTTTTAGCAGTCTGGCCCCTCTAAAATTGAAAAGTTTGAAAATGTGGCAACGAAATATGTTCCAAAATTCCTTTGAGAAAGCAAATATGAAAGGATAATTTGTGCATTGAAATATTGAAAAAAGTTAGATCTTAACTAAAGCAATATTATTATAATGCTCATACTAAAGTTTAGTTCATAAATATTGTCACTAAAATAAAATCCAGATATTTATTTTTCTACTACAATTCCTATATAAAATAATTCTATCTTTTTGTTATAGATCTAATCATTATCGTTAGAATATAATATGACAAAATCTAGGCTTACGCCCAATCTACATCAACAATCATTTAAAAATCTAGTATTTTTGTAGCTGAAATATATATTATTTGTTTTTTAATAGAAATTTGTAAAACAAACTAAAAATTGTCTAACTTTTTTAAACATAGACAACCGAAATCTTGGTTAAATGATTACTACCTTTCGGTCTTATCATAATTCGATTAAACTGATTTATACCCTTTCTTTCTTATAATGCCAGATTCAAGCAATATAATTCTTCATATGTTAATTTACTTTAAAGTTTTAAAAACTTTTCCTTTTTACAAATTTTTTTAAGAATATATTTTACTAACGCTTTTTTGTTGTATAACAAACTAAATTGTAATTAAATAAATTTGATTTAGGGTATTAAAACTCTTTTTGTTTTTCATTGTCAACCTCCTTTCCATATCTAACTAATGGTGTCAATGAAGATGATTAAGAGACTTTGGTTCTCTTCATGGTCAGTTATATATACCTATATCTACATATATCTATATATAAGTATATATATGAAAAACCGACCCAATTAAATATTAAATATTTAACACATGATGCATATCAATTAAAGCAAGCTAATTAAAATTTAAATTAATTGTTGTTGTTGTTTGCCGTTTGCTGCTGCTGCTGCTGTGTAATTTGATTAATAATGCAACATGCAAAAAAAAACAAAAAAAAGAAGAAAAAAGAAACAAACAAAACATTCACATATCCGACAGATACATAATTCAATTGCCATGCTCATATGTCATCGTATATACGTATATGTATGTATCTATGTGTGTCTGTGGGTGAGTGGGTCAATGTATGTGTGAGTGTGTGTGTGTGTCCACATAATCAATATCAAATACTGGATTTACTTTTCCTAGTTCATTAGCCATGCAAATTAGTTGACTATTATTGACCATTATGAAATACCTGCTAGTGCCGCTACTTCCATAACGATCTCTTTCCCGATCCTCAGTATCGGTTACATGATGTGGTGCAGGTACAGCACGTGTCCGTGTGGAGCTACTGCCATAACCACTGCTCGTTGATGAGGGCGTGGCATAGCTATTACGTGTTAGAGCCGCTGAGGAGCCACTATCATCCCTCGAAGCTCGTCTGGCCTCCAGACGATCGCGATAGGAGCTAGTGCTGCCAGTGGCTGCTGTTGTGGAACTGGAGGCACTGCTGGGTGTTGATTTACTTGTTGCAGCACTACTACTGCTTGCTGCCGCACTTGTTTTCGGTTTCGTCTCTGGCTCTGATTCCGATTCGGACTCTGAGCTTGTCTCCTCTTCACTGCTGGAACTCGATTCGGCCTTCTTTTTGCTATCCGCTGAACCATTGGACGATGCATTTGCCTGTTGGCTATGCTGGGGCAGGAAGCGGCTTACAAATGGCTTCTTCTCGGGTGTGGCAGCAGCAGTTGTTGTTGTTGTGGACTCACGAGTTGTGGAATAACGATTCGTGCTGGATGCCTTCTGCTGATTGCTGCCACTTGACGTTGATGCAGCGGCTGCTGCTGCTGCCGCTGCTGTTGCTGAACTGGCTGAACTTTCCGTGGAGGCACTGCTATCGCTGCTGCCGGAACGTTGCGTTTTCTTGACGGCTGCCACGGGGGCCGCAACGGGCGGTTTAGACTGTTGGGTAGGAGTGGGAGTTGCATCAGAGTCTGTGGCGCTGGCTGTCTGTTAGTTTGATTGGTTTGTTTTTTTTTTTTTTTTTTTGTATTGGTTGCAAGCATCAAAAAAATAAAGAGAAAGAAAGAAATATATGGGCAAAAAAGATGATGCTGATGATGAATGAACAAAAATATGCATGGCATGGACATATAGTGTGATGGGGGGCGGGATACGGAGGGAGAACAAAAGGGGAAATAGTGAAAATCTGGACTATGCAAATGTCATATGCAGATGGACATATGCAACATGACGCACTTGGCATAATTTAAGTGCTGCGAGAATTGTTTGTATACAAAAATATTCAACTCGAAAGTCCTTCAATGAGAAAAGCTTAAGCTTTCTTTCTGTATCTTATTGAGTGTCCTTTGTATCTGTGTGTGTGTGTGTGTTCCCCAAACACAAGACTTCTAATTAATCGTTCTTTCATTTTCTACACTTTCAAAGAAACAGAAGAAATATACAGCAAGAAGTGTGCACATGTCATGCACAAACAGCAAGAGAAAGAGAGAGAGAGGAGAGGACACACACACACACAGACACACACACACTCATGGAAACATTGTTAAAATGACGGAAGCAACATCGTTGTTGACAGTCTCATGATTGAAATGTTCGCCATTGAACTTCTCCACCCAAAAAAAAAGAAGAAAACGGAAGAGAATAGCAGGAGATAGTCAAGAGTCGAGAGTTGAAAAGGATGAGGCAGGAACAGGACAACAGGCAACAATGTAGTTAATGCTGGCACAATGGGGCTGTGGTACTTGAGCTGGAGCTGGTTATGGGAATATGCTCCAAAAAAATAGATATATAGATATATATATATATATGTATATGTACAATACAACAACAGAAAATATTTACAACGGACATCAGAAATTTGCGAAACAACAAGAGCAACAAAAGAGAAAGTGATAGCAAGAGAAATGTCGCTTGGTTTTCATTCTCATTTTCTTTTTTTCTTTTCTTTTTTTTTTTTGTTTGTATCTTTTTTTCTTGGTATTTCTGGTTTATTCAGTTGTCGGCTGATGTCGAAAATCAAAGCCAAATAAATATTTAGTTAGTTTTAAGCAAATTAACATCAATACCACATCGTTTGTCCACTTGCAAATGAAATAAAAAAAAAGGGAGAGATATAGATGTATAAAATAAGAAAGAGAGAAAGATACTACAGATATATAGGTATATATAGATATATATTTCAAAAATATAAATTTCGATTTATTTGTTTCATACACATAACTAAACACAGACAAAAATTTGTATCTTTTTTTTGTTTTCAGTCTCTAACTAACGATAAGGTAATGGATGTTAAATTACTAATCAAAAAGAATCAAAGAAAAATTAAAAAAAAAGTCTACAAAATATTTTTACATACAAAAGAAAGAAAAAAAAACACACACACATATATATATATAAATTTAAGACAATTTTCTGATGTCCATGTTTTGGGTCAAAACTTTTTACACAATTAAAAAATTAAAAGATAAAGTTAAACAAATATCCTTGCAGGGATTATAATTAGTTAAGTTTTAAAAGTTAACTGATCTAATAAGATGTCCCTATATAGTTTAATGTCGAAGGAAAGAGTTTCTTTATAGATAGAATCGAAAGTCCGAATAGGAAAGAAAACTTCTATAGATTCCCAATAATTAATTAATATATAGTCTCAAAATCAAAGCTTGATCCTTATAGCTATATCTATAAATCCGTTTAAGCTTAATTTAATAATTAATTTAATAAGAAAATCTCTGTTCATTTGAAAGTTTTTATATAGATCATTATAATTAATGTTATATCTGAATAAAAGTGGAAACTAACATATGATTTGGGCGTTATATGAAGTTACCTCAATGATATAGTAGTCAGATATGAACAAAATTGAAACTAGGTAATATAGTTGCTTGATCCAATAGGTAAAATATGTGAGTTCTTTAAACAGAGTTAGCAACAGAAATTGTTTGTCTTTATATCTTTTTTTTTCTATCTTTCAAAAGATTTTAACCAAACTCATTTTTCATGTTTCTTATAAAACTAAATTGCATCTTTAAAACTCATAGAAGATTATTCTGAAAAAATATATCAACGGTTATAGTCGATATGCACAACTTTTCATTAATCTGATACAAGCTTAATTAAAGGATTTAATATAAGAAGAATTATATATTGATATAAGAATCGTCTTATGAATCAATAATATAAGAAGAAGTAAAAAATAAATATGTATTAAAGATATAGCAATATATATAGTCTGCTCTTTATTTCATACAAGGTCATATCATATAATGAACAAAAATATAAAATAGCGCTGTAATTAGAAGCTTTTAAGTTGCTTTTAAAAGAATATTTGAAATAGATTTTTAAAGGAAATTCAAGCCACGAAAAGTTTTTCCATTTGAAACTCTATAACCCTAAATAATGCCCTATATACTTCAGTAAAATATCTTTACATAAACTTTCTATATAATGAAGTTCTTTTTGAATAGTGCATAACTTTCCTTCTTTTCTGTTCCCATGGAACTTTATTATAGAGAAGTTCGACTGAAGTAGAGATGCAGATGTTGTTGATATATCAAGTTATAGCTAGTATGTTCTAAATATCGTTGATATAATGCACTTTTCAAAAACAAACCTTCTACAATATAAGCGATATATAGGTTTTCCTTTAGTTTAAATAGGATATATATCTCTTCAAATCCTATAATACTTTTAAGGAGTAATCACTGCAAGGGTATTTAAACTTCGTTGAGACCGAAGTTAGTAATTTTGTTATTGTATATTTTGGCGCGCATTAGTCGATTAGGTTTTGTTTTTTATTTTCCTGTGTTTTCAATGTATTTTTTTTAATTTGTTTTGTTTTTTTTTTTTTTTTTTTTATTTGATGAAAAAGGTTTGGACCCAAAACGGCATTAAGTGAAAGGCGCTCACAAGACATTTAAAATAAAAATCAAATAATGAAAATGAAAACAAAATGGAGAGGTAGAGAACAAAATAAAATATAAATAAAATGGAGACAAAAACTTAACGGTACACATAAAACAAAGTAAAGAAGAAGAAAGTAAATTTTCAGGGGAAAAATGAGGCATTTCCAAGGAAATGTATTTGTTAGGGCAGAAAATGATAAGATTAAGTTAAGTTAAGTAAAGGTAACGGTAACGATAACGATAACAGTTAACGGTTAACAGTAAGTAAAATTTTTTTTGTTTGTTTTTGCATTTTTCTTTAGGTTTCTCTTCATATACAAATAAATATTGCGGTAAGACTTACGGAGCGGAGGGGAAGTGTGAACGATGGAACACAAATAAAGAAGTTTTTTTTATAGGACAAAATCAAATTTCGTTATTTTGTTTTTATATAGACTACAACAAGAAAATACTGTGCAGCAACAGTGACAGCGCTATAACTTAATCCTGTTGATTCTCATTCTCTTCATCTTCATCCTCTTCATCTTCTTCATCTTCATCATCTTCTTCATCATCTGTTTCCTCTATCTCTGTATATTCACTACCACTAGCATCTTCTTCTACTATAATATGATTGGGACTTATAAGCTCAGCTTCCAAAGGGGATTCATCTGCCTTGACCACCAGTTCATGCTCAGGTGGATAGACATTTATTACGGGCATTGAAGATGGAGCATTCTCCTCCACTTGCTGATCTACTTCTTGATCATCTGATTCACTCTCACTGGCTGTTACCTCTTCATACTCATACTCTGATGAGGATGAGGCCTCTTCTTCTGCCACAACTGGCACTATATTTTGCTCTTGTTCAACTGGTGCATCTGCTGCTTGCTCCTCATCCTCCTCCTCCTCCTCATCGCTGCCACTGTCACTGGACAGATCTTCTTCTTCATTTGCCTCATTCACACTTACCTCGGCTCGCGCACTTGTCGTTGCTGTACGCACTGGAGATGCTGCCTGATTGGTGCTGCTGTCACTGTCGTCTCCGCCGCCACGACCAGAGCCTGCTCCACTCTTAAGGGCTGCCACACGCTGATCACTGGCTGTTTCACTGCCACCAGCTCCAGATGATGTGGCTGGTCCAGCATTTTTACGCTTCTGATGGGCTAATTCATCCTCATCTTTGGCTGCGGCTGCTGCCTGTTGATTCTTCTGCTGCTGTCGTAGCATGGCTGCCTTTTGGTTTTGGATGGCTGCTTGAACAGCGGCTTTAGCTGCCTCGGCGGCATCTGATTTCGTCTCCTTCTTCTCTTTGCCAATGTCCGCTAGACGCTGAACGACACGTGCACAGTCACTGAGCCGAATGATTCCACTCAATTGACCACGAGACACATCTTCGCTATCGAGGACACGATCCTTGCGCTCCTTCATCTCCTGTTGGCGCTGTTGTTGCTGCTGCTCGCTATCCGAATCCTCATTCTGGTGGGAACGCACAAATCGGGAACGGAATCGTGATGATTTACCAGCACGTCCAGCCGGTTCGTTTTCATAATCATTCTCATAATCATACTCGGAGCGGCCATAGCGACTACTCTCACCATAGCGATCATTGTTTGCAGTGCGCTGAGGACGTTCACCGAACTTCCGGCCACCCAACACGGGTTCATCATTATAGCCACTGCGTTCCTCTTGTTGCCTGAATTGTGTGGCCAAACGATGATCACTCTTGGAACGCATCAGACCAGGTTGCAAGGCGGTGGGTGGTGCCAAATGTGAACTACTCACTGAGCCACTTGGTGTTGAATGTGGCGCTATGTTAAGATCTCCAAATGTAGCCAAATTCATGACCAATTGATTGGGATCAATGGAAACCAGGAACCGTACACGACGACTGTAATCATTATTTTCGTATTCAAAATGACGCAGAAATTCCACTGTCTTAAGGAAGATCTCTTTGGTGTCCATTAGCTCACAATCATCCCATTCAACAGTCTCATTCATATATTTGTCCACAATGTCACAATTACTGGTGATATTTGTGATCTCCAGATCGAGATTCTCTTTCAGTGTAGTCAGATTACGCAATTCCACAGCCAAATACCGATCAATTTCACCTTTCAGTTGATCTGAACGATCCTTGATGGCTTTGGTAATGCGACGATAGATCTCATCAATCTCTTCGGTCACACTAATGGCATTCGTTTGTAGACTCAGTGTGTTCTTCTCAATGATGGCCAGCGAGTCCTGCAAACGATGTAAACTGCGACGAATCTGTGAAACAAAACAATTAAAAGGTGAATACATAAGAAAATAATAAATATTTGAATTTAGCTTACCTGTGAATTGAAGCGGGTTATCTCGCGACGTAGAATATCCATATGAGCACTCTTGCAGTCCTCACAGATCTTCTTCTCACAATGGGCACAATGGGAGAGATATGCCTTCTCCGAGCAGACACCGCAACGTTCCATAATTTGACCTAAAAGAGGGGTAAAAAGGAAAAAGAAAAGAATATTAAACAAGTCACACTACACAAAGGAATTTCACAGTCACTACGGTTCCAAGACCCTTTTATTTAGTAGCTAATATTCCCCTACTATCACTCTGATTGTTTTTGGCACCATGAACTCGGCAATGGAATGTAAAACGGGAGAAGATTGACAAGCCGCTAGCTCATCAACTGGCACCCTTGGGTAACAATGCAGCCAAGGACTACCGCACTTAAAAACGCATAACATGTTGCTGATGTTACTGATGCTATTGCTGCTGATGCTGGTACTGCTGCTGTTGATGTTGCTCCTGTTGCAGGCGACTAATGCGATTTCGAGAGCAACGCCAAATGCAAGAAATCAACTGCCATCCAAATGTAACCCTGTGTGTATGTGTCTGTCGATATTTCTGTTTATGTGTCGATGGCAGGCACACATCCTGCTGGCATTCTGGCATCCTGACATGCTGGCATCCTGGCAATGCAAATAACGAGCCTTAGTTGCCGTTGCCAGCCAACAATGCAAACATTTCGAAGATGTCGCAGTTACAGCAGTCACAGCTTGAAAAGTAAACTTTTCTGCATCAATTGCTGATGAACCCGCCCAACAACCCGTCAACCCTATTCCTACATTTTTCTTCCTTTTTTTGCCCCACATGACAATAAAACCTGGTCTCTGTTCTTTCCCCGTATCCACAGAGAGGAGAACTACCAATAGTTGGCTTCTGTATGTACTTTGTGTATTTTCTTGTGTAATCATATGGAAAAGTGAATTTGCAAATACTTATATATACAAGTACAAGAGAGACGGTCTAGCACATAGTCCTTCTTGGTCCTTAATGCAAGCCCAACTGTGGTGTGTTTGTTTTTTTTTCTGTTGAAGCATATCCATAACACAAGTGGGGCTTCTCTGTTTTAAATACCCTTACCAATGGGGTACACTAGTTTTAATTAATATTAGTTACGATTTAATTATTTTATAAAACTCTAAATAGACCCGTTCTGAGTTTTTTACTCTTGTTATCCTTGATGGTTTTAAAGTAAATGGTTAGACTAAGCATTGCTTAATTGTTTCCAAAAATTTCCCAGTTCTCTGATCAACAGAGCTAGGATTACTTGTGATAATGCTTTAACTTGTTGAGAATTACAACTCATGAAAACGAAAATAGGGGTATTTTGGAAGAGTACTTTATTATAGTAATATAAGCTTTTAGCAATTACAATTTATGTCATATAAATTCCTGATAAAACACAAAATGGGATATATATTCGTAACAAAGAATATCGGATCATTATAGCACTATTAAACTCTGGAAATAACTGTACAAACCAATCGGACAACCTATGCAGACTCAATTTCTCGGAGGTTTAACATTCTCAATGACTTAATAGACCAAAGTCTTTTAAGACTAACTAATTTTATTGACAAACTAAGTCCCAGCACTTAGCTAACCAAACTTTTTAAAGGTTATAAAGTGTACTTATCGGTATTTAACTTTTATTTCAGCTTTCTACTATAACTCTTAAATTGTTTATAGCTCAAGAAAGAAAAGATGTAATAAATAGTACGATTATAAGTTTTAAGACTTAAAAATTAAGTTTCTTTAAATAAATTTGCCACCTTTATTAAAGAAAGGGTATACAACATAGTCATAGTCCAATTCAGAATAAGTTTCTCTGCATTTGATAACAAAAAATTTACATAGCCGATTGTCAAAAAAACAGGAAAAAGTGACTTAAGCCTTTGTCTGCTTATTAACTCTGATTGCAAAATGAAAAGAATTTTGAACAAGTTTTCGTTTTAGTATTTTCTTGTGTTCGTTTCGGTTATTTGCATTCGTTGATGAGTCTCAGTTTTTATAGTACAAATTTGCAATTTACTCTCTGACTATCAACTTTGGAAAGTTATTTGCATAGTCATGCTTACAGCCTGACGAATATTTCAAATTATTCAAATTGCAAATGAAAGCAAAAAATTATAATGAAAAAAAAAAACGTGTAAATCGGTTGAATATTTTTCATCTGAAATCAATTTTGCTTTTGCTTAGTTTTAATTGCTGTACAATAAAAGTTTTTTTCTCATTCTTTTTTCTTTTTTGTCTATCGTAATTGGACAACAAATATTTTCGCTTTTGTAACCAAATATTTGTTTTTCTTTTTGTGTATGTATTTTCGAAAGGAATTTAATTACAATACATAAAATTTATTAATATCATTATGGTCAAAGAATTTTTTTAATTTTTTTTTCATTCGAAAAATGCATTACAAAATATTTGTTCAGTCGTAAAATGTGAAAGGAAAAGTATGGGAGAATGATTGCAGGGAGGACAAAGGATAAAGAATAAAATGGGCTGAATAGGGTAGAGGATGCTTTGTTTGTGTGCAAATTGCAATTTTATATTCATGGCCATTGCACAGAATATTTAATAGACAGACAGAGAGATTCACTGAATCAAAATTCATTCGGTCCTTAGTTCTCAGTACTCAGATTTCAATTCCCAGTTGTCTGTGACCCCATAAAAATCTCACCACCTTCCGCCCGGAAAGCTAACAAATGTAATATTGAAATTGTAATCAAGTGTCTCAATCTTACCTGATGTTGGATCTGGCAATTCGCCGGTAATTTCGATATGCAATTCGAGAAAACGCTGCAGGGTAACATTGGTGGGAAAGGCTTGGACTCCATTGTAGGGTATACGATGTTCGGCACGGCATTCGGGGCATTTTACCTGTAATAATTAAACATTTTTAATTAAACAGTTCAAATAATATGCAATATCAAATTTTAATAGTAATTGATTTCCCTTCGGAAATATCTCGAAAAAGTGAAATGTGAAATTTGCTATATTAAATTAACTGTTATTTTTATATATCTTAAATTGCTTGAAACAAAAACAATTTAAACATAATTATAAGACCAATACTGGGAGCTATTATGTATGTAAATACATAATGAATAAATACTATTAATTTTTTTTTAATTCAATGAATTTTTATTGTAATAATAAAACAAATATGCGACCAATTTTATTATAGGGTATAAAAAATTTTTAGTAAAAAATACATATTAGATAATATCTTCATTTATTAAAAATGTAAAATTTTATAAATTTTATCATTAATTTCGGCAACCCCTTCATTTTAAATCTGTGTGGCAGCACTACATACTAGCACAGTAGCGCTTTGCCAAGACTTTTCCAACACTAGTCTTAACTCTGTTAATACAGCTACAGAGGTTATCAGCCGCAAATGCTAACATAAGAAAACTTATTCACTTTATTCTTTCTTTCAACAGTAAAACCGACAACCTCTACGATAATAAATAATAATAGTTTATAAGGCTTATTTTAAGATTTCATTTTCACTTTGGCAGCTAACAAACAAAAAACTTCCTTTACTAAAACAAATATATAAATTAAAGGGTATATTAATTTTCTAATTTAAATGAACAAGTGAACAATTGAATATTTTATATATATTTCTATGGAAATTTTAAATATATATTTTGGATATTAGATATAAATCTCAATAAAAGTATTATAAATACACCAATTATAGGCCGATAATAAGCCCTAGGTGTATATTAATGCTAATTTTCTAAACTGCGCAGAAACTACCTTTGAAAAAGAATAAATTATTAAAAGTTTTCATTGTTAACCCAATAAGTTTGCTAATCAAGTGAAGTCAATATTTCTATATTATAAGACAATATTATTAAACTTGAAACGACATCAATATCGGTAATGCAAACTGCAAATTAAAATACTAAATTCCATTATTTTGCTTATCTTTTTGTGTTTTAATAGTATAAAATAGTTTTAAAAAAGTGGCTAAGAAATAGATTATTCCTATTAAGAATTTATAAAGATTGTTTATGAAATGTTTAAAAAAGATTTAAAAAAAACTGTTTTTTGAAAGAATTAGTTGTACTTCGCATAAGATTTTTAGAAACTGTAAATTACAGAGTAAATAAAATCTATAAAAATATTTATGAAATACAAAAAAATATATATACTAAAATAGCTAATCGTCTGACCTATCTGTTGCCTAGCTGTTATAGAAACACAAATAGCCTAACGGTAAAACAACTTTAAATTACAAGAGACTGTTTTATTTTTCAATAACATTGTTTAGCCGTTTATTTCACTGTTAACAGAATGTTAAAGGGTTTTGCTTTAACTTTTTTGCGTTAACATTTTCCTAACGAAATCTTTAACTGCATTTAAAGAGATAAATATTATAAAAACAGTTTTGGAATTGTTGGCCTAACTGGAAATGATATTCAATCTTCAACTATAGAGAAAGTGAACTTTATGTTTTGCATTTTAATTGAAGGAATAATTTAAATATAGATGAATGCCGATTTATATAGTTTTTTAATATAAAAAACAATTTCGAATAGAACTTTTTTCAAAATTTGTACGCAACTTTAAAAACCAATTCACATTTGGCATTTCATGTGAAGGCATCTTAAGCGCATCTCATTTTGATCTCTGTCATGGATTTCAATGTCCAAAGCCAAAATGTTAACGCTTTGGCATTATATTTTTTTGATATTGGCATAACAGTTATTTGAAGGGACTCTATTCGATCATTGTGTATGTGTGTGTGTGTGTGCGTGTGTATATTTTTTTTTGTTGCCCCACGCCTATTTATACTCAATTTAAGATGGGAGATGGCATGGGCATGGGTATACAATGAAAATGCTTACCAATTATTTGCGTGGCGTTGGCTTTAGGCCAAAAGAAATCTTTATAAATACACACAGACACAGAGTCATTACATATATGTATACACATATGTGCATATACATCTATATATATTGTTTATATATATATATTCTATATCTATATAATTTCTTCTACGCAAATGCGCCTTAAGCAACAACAAAAATGATTTTCAACTCAATGTTTTCGACAATTTATATATATATATATATATATATAATATATATAGTTGAGTATATGTATGTGAGTATATATATATATATATATATATGTATTTTTTTTTGGAGGCGCCTTTTGTTTTCATTTCCCTCAAGCGAATATTTTTCTTCATTTCTTTCCTTTTTTATTTTTTTTTCTTTTGTCGATGTGTGACGTAGACTTAAGTAAGAGATTTTGGATCATGCATTATGATTTATGGCTTACCTGACGTCTCACATAGTCGACCAAACCCTCCATGCATGGTTCCATACAGAAGGAGTGCTGGCATGGTAGCAATTTGGGTATGCGATACCTATCCAGGCATACGCAGCATGTCAACAACTGTTCAAATTGTTCCATGGCTTACTGGAAAGAGAGAGAAAAAGCAATCATTAGACTTGATTTGATTAGAACCCCCTTCACCCTCCAAGTGGCTGCATTCACCAGGAGTCGTAGCTATCATCGTCGTTGTCGTCGTCGCATCTTCTGTCAATTTGATATTCATATCATTATAAATTCGCGTAGCCATATTCCATTGCTCCAGTTCTCAATGCCATCTCGAGCATCTAAGCTCATCATAAGTCGCCAACCAACCCACCAGCTGGCTCGTTCACTCTCCGAGTATAATCCCACCCAAAAAGTAAAGAGAGAAAAAAAAAAAAACACCAACGAAAAAAAAAATCGGATTGCCCCATAACAAGCTACGTAGGAGTTTTCTTGCATTTGAATGAACACGGCCCGAAAAGTCAGGCAATAAATTGACCATTTCGTTTTTGGGTAAGTCGCGATACGCCCCCGTATGTACTACTACCTACTACCGCCTTCTTCTTGACTTCTTATCACCCCAACCTCCTACCCTACTCTTTCTACTCCATGCCACATCCTCTCCTGGTCATGCGCTTCATTTGTCCTGGGCAAATATACTAAGCCACAAATCTGCTTATGGCTGCTGCTTCATTAAAAGCGGCTCGGAAGCTCAGTTTATTTAAAGGAAGAGCTCGAAATGTTACCAAAAATGAGCCAGGCACATGTACAGATAGAAAAATAATACTTAACTTATCCGTATCATATCAATTTTAAGGATAAATAATGGATATATACATCGAAGGTTATCTGATATCTATTGACAAATTATTCAAAGTGAAATTATCTTAAGTGAATCTTCTAAGAAAAGTGAGGCTAATTTATATCAATTTTTATCAAAATTATACTTAAAATTATTTAGACAATTTGCATATTTATTTTGTTATTATTAAACTTTGATATAATAGATGATTTGATTGGTAAAATTAAAACCTTTCGTGGCAACTAAATAGAATTCAATAAAGAATTATTTTTGTATATAAATATTTCAAATATTGTTCAGTTAAATATTTATTTTCAATTATTTGTTCAAATATTTATTTATAATTTGTAAATTAATATTTTGGAGGGGCTATAAAATCAGAAATTATGTATATTAAATTTATTATATTCTCTTTGTAAATGTTTGCGAAATTGGCTATGAAAAATCAGAGTTTAAATAAATTTATATAAAATATACATGTTCACATTTATTACTTAAATATATGTATATATAAATATATAAACTTATATTTAATAAAACTATTTTTATTTACTTTTTCGTATTTCTTGTTTATAGAAAAAGAAATGATTTAAAAATGGAATTCGAAACTCAAACAAAATAAGCTTGAAAACGCACTTTAAAATTTAATTAATAAAGATTTTCCTTACTCGTACTAAAATTAAAACCAAAAATGGTCAATAGATAAGTCTTTTACTGGATATAAAAAATTATATTTATATATTATTTTTTATTTACTTTTATCTTCTTTAAAATGAATATTCGTTTAATCGTTTAATTTAAGTTTAATTTACACTAAAAGGGTAATTTTATATATTTTTTACCTGCTTTTTGAATTTAAAAAATTTATGAAAAAATTAACTTATAAAAAGAAATAAGTTTTTGTATTTCTTCGAAAAAGATATATAAAAATATTTAAAAATATGTTAAAATATACTTTCAAAAATTGACTTAAAAGTTAAAAAAGAAGGTTTTTGGAAAAATTATATGCAGAAAAGTTCCAAAACTTTGTTTAATATAACATGTTCAAAGTTTTGGATTGGATTTAAGATTTAAAGGTTACTAAAAATTATATTCCAAGCCGGCTAAAGTACAAATAGAAATAATTTTATTTCACCTATTGAAAAATTTATAAAAATGTTTTAAAAATTGTTCATAAAATGTATTTTAAAATTGTTTCAAAGATAAAACAAAATTTTTTGTAAAAAATTCCTATCCAAAAAACATTTAAAAATATTAGAAATATTTTTTATAAAATTGGCTTAAAATTTGAAAGAAATTTTTAAGTAGAATTTCTGTTAAAAATGTTACAAAATTTATTTATTTAATTTTTTTTTTTTTGAAAACTTAATTAGAAACAGATAAAAAATTAGCAAACCTTATTTTAAAAAATTTGTAAAATGTTTTAAAAATTGTTTATAAAATAAAACGAAAATTGATTTAAATATTAAATGAATATTGAAGAGGAATCCTATCCATAAAGTTAAAAAATTGTTAAAAAAAAGTTTATAATATATTAAAAGAATTAAAAGCAAGTAAAATAACTTCTTTCGTCTTAAACATTTGAAAATTTTTAATTTAAGCTTTAAATAATTGATGACAGACTGATGAAAGCTATTGTTACCTAATTGAGGTTAATAAGTTTTCATCGGTTAGGCTCCTTTCCTTGGCTAGTCTTAGAAAAACTACTAAAATTAAAGCCATCAAGTATAAATCTATATATTAACAGTGTTATTTTTTATTCTAAGAATCTACAACGAAATTTTTATATGTAAACTAAACCAAATTTCTGTCATACAATAAATTTTATAAACCTTTTTAAATAATTTAAGAAATCTTAACACTAATTAAAAATTTCGACAAAAACAATTTATCTAACCTTTACTAAATACTTTTTTAACTATCTATTCTATAATTATGTATTCTATAAATCCATTCCAAACTCTTAAAATCTAAAGAAAAGAATATGTTATCTAGAAATAATAATAATATATTTCAATTTTTGACCAAAGGAATTTTTCACACGAATTAAAGTGACACAGATTTTCCACAAAAAAAGAAAAAAGAAAATTAAAAGTAAAAATTTTCTCGTGACTATATATAAATAGAGATACATTAAATTTTTGCACTGCGATATGCAATGTTCTCCCCCCTTTCCTGCAGCAACACCCTGTGTATGCGATATATAGGGGAAAGGGAAAGCTCCCCTGTTTTTGTGCGGTAGTGCGCACTTCCTGCTTGTAAATAAACAGCCCAAACAGCGCAGAGAAGAGAAGACTATACATATAAATATATATATCCTTATATATACATATATATATCTGTATATATCTGTATCTATATCGGTGGCTATGGCATACCGCTAATTGTCGCTTGCCTGTTTGCTTTTATTGCTTTTAGTATATGTAAATATATTTAAAGCGTTGCTTTAATGCGGCCAAAAGTTCACACAATATGACACGCCCACATAAAGATTTATATATGTATATATATATATATATCTATATAGGTGTGTGTATGTGTGAGTGATGCGAATGGCGGGCAATTAACTGGAAAATGCGCTTAAAAACAAATTGAATAGAAATTTTGTCGCACGCTCAAATTGTGCGTACTCGAAAATGTACAAAAAAGTCAAGGCTAAAAGGAAGGGAAGGATGTAATTGTAACAGTAGAGAGGGGGGAGAGGTATATAAGTGAGTAAGTGTGTATGTGTATGTGTGTGGGAAACTAATTTCACCAATTGCATTGCTGAATTGCCAGTGAAAAGGATTAAAATTGAAAAGCTTTGGTTGAATTACCAACCAAACTACCTTTCCTTTCACTCAAACTCATTCCACAAGTCGCATTTGTTTTTATACTTCTCCATGGTCCATTCACTTGGTTAAAATTTTTGCAAATATATATATATATAGTATATATATACTATATGTATATAGTTGGCCATTGAAAACCAGACCTTTCATTTGCATTTCAATGCCATTTAACTTAAATTGTAAATGGTATAAAATTCCATTTGATTTATAAACTAATATAACAAATTAAGTGGAAAATTGTATGAATGATTGAAAAATCTATATCAATTAGCATCTATTATTCCTATATATATATATTTTTGTATATATTATTATTTCGTCAGAGACAAATCAAGATTGATGCCGACAGTTGTTCAATGTTTTGTTTACACATAGAGCAAAAAAAAAAAACCAAAACGAAACGAAACGAAATCATTAACCTTGAATCTTAATTTTAGCCAATTATGTGACAGGCAAGAGCATGGCTACTCTAACAGGAAACAGTAAAAGGAAATGCGTATGAAAAGACAAAAAAAAACTGGCCAAGTGCAAATGCATCATCATTATCATCATTAAGATCATGATGATGTGGCACATCCATCAATTTACTTAAAATACACAGAGAAATGGCAAAAAAAAAAAATATCTAGGTCAGACTTTTCACCAATAGAAAAAACTGACAAAGTGACGAAAATTGACAAATAAAAAAAACTTTATACCCAAGTCAAAAATATAAAAAACTAAAAGAAAAATCCTTAAAATTTAGGTCACACAACAACTTACCAATATAGAAAACGGAAACTATAGTATTTGCCAATGTTGCTGCTGTTTGTTTTTGGTTGCAATCATAAAATGCAATTGGTTTGAAACTTGACTAGATTTGAATTTCAATATCTAAGACAATTTTTCACTCACACACACACACAGACATACATAGATATAAGCCGTATAAATGAACACAAAGAAAAGTCCTTAACGATCGGCCACTTAAATGGTTCTAATTAATCAATTTTTTTATAATTTTTCTTTTTCTTTTTTTTTTTTTGGAATTTTTTTTTTATATTTAATTAATAAAAATTTTCGTTGCCGTCGCGTAGAATTCGATTGGAAGTGTAAAAACCGACTGAAGACAAGTGAAAATTGCCAAGCACATGAGGCAAACAAAAAAAGAAGAAAATTCAGGAAAATACACACACACACACACACACATACACAAAGAGAGGAACAAGTAACAGTGTATAATATTTAAAATATATGCAACAACAAAATATATCTGTGCTGTGTGTATCCAAAGATATATATATATAGAGAAAGAGAGAGAGAGAGAGAGAGAGAGCAACTAGAAGATACAAACAAACAAATGCGCGATCGAAATACAAACGCAAAGATATATTCTTGGCAGCAAGCAACACGCACATAGACTTGCATATATATATACATATACATATATATACATATGCAGGCCATTAATGAGTAACCAAATATATATATTTATATATGTGTGCGTGCGTGTGTGTGGTTTTGAAATGAAGTTTTCACATTGTTTGCTTGTAACTTCAGGCCACAAGCAAAGCATTTCCAATTGCCGTTAGCAGCCACAAAGTAATTTGCTTATCTGACAGATACATTTAACACATACACACATACACACACATACGCATTCACACATAGATACACAACTCTTTGACGTCATCAAATGACTTGGTTTTAATATAGACACACGCCGGCATTTTCCATCTAAATCTAAGCATCTTGTGTATAGGGCCTAAAAATACATTTCATTGAAAATTGGAGCGAATGTTTTGGTTGATTTTGTTTTTTTTTTTTTTTTTTTTTATTATTTTGTTTTTTGGGTTATTGGTGTCTGAAATTACATTACATTTACAATTTTCACTTTACACATTCCAATTACAATTGAGAACCAAAAAAGGCCTTGCTAAGTGCAAGGAAATTGAAAATGGAGTACTTCAATTGGCCTTCCCTATATCTTCTTTAGTACTAAATATCTCAAGGTCGTGTTATACTCTGGCATTCTCTTCTACTTGGTCTCACTTGGTCTCATGTTCTTCCCTCCTCTTGGGAGTTGAAATGAGTAAGCTAAAAATAATATTGTAGCCCGGAATTTACTGGCAGACTGCAATGATCTAAAGATAGAATGGCAAAATGCTTCAGCCACAAATAAATATACTTAAAAAAGAAAAAAGAAAATGCAAATTGAAACTTCGCCAGGGAAAGCAACAAAGATTTTCTGTATACATTTTAAGTTGAGATATTTTCACATTGAAGTAGAACGAAACTAAAATTTTTAAGTATTAAGTAGGCTAAATTGAGCTGTATGAAATATATATATAAAAGTATTTTATTTCAAATCGAAATAAGGTAATTACTTTTAGATCTAATAAACATTTTTGGCACACAATATGACAATTTCTTTGTTGTGGAATAGCTCTTAAAACAACAAAGTAATTTTGTATACAATTTTTGTTTCACATAAAAATTTAAACAAATATGCAAAAGATAAAATATTTTATCATTTACTTTTAAAGACTTGTACAAAAAAAACATCACAAAAGAAAATGTGCAATTGTTTCAGAAAAATCACTTTGTCAATTTTCACATGTCCAATATTTACCTACTTCTAATGAAGTATATGTCAAACTATATATTTTAAAATTAATTATTATTACAGAAAAGTCTAAGTAAATAAAATATTTAGAATTTTGTAAAAAATCTTTAAAATTTCATTAAGAATTTTTTTACTACATCAAAGTTGGATATTATTACTAGAGTGAATTATATTATATTTTGTTCAAAAAATTAGAGTACCAATATACCTAATTAAACTAAACACTATAACTAACTACGCTAACACCGGGGGAACACATTAAAATACAATTCGATAATTTATTTAACTTACTTTATATTCAAAAACTATTCAAAACTTGATTATTCTTCGTGATTCTTCACTGACTTTCTTACAATAAATACCATTTCAAAACTTGAATAAAAAAAAATATCGTGAGTATATGTATAATGCATAATGAACACCCAAAATGAATAGCCAAAGTTTTTCGTATCTTAAATCCATCAACTTTGCAAAGCTAATTGCTTTTTTACTTCTTGAGCTAAAGTAAATTAATTGTATTAAACACCTGTTTTACCTATTTAACCGATCTGACCAAATTTGAAACTTGTCAAACGTTGACATCAAAAAAGCTTATATGCCAAGTTTTAATCATATAGCTTCAAATTTGGGATATAAAAAGAGCAAAGAAACAGACAGACTTGGCTTAATCAGCTCAACTATAGACTTTGATCAAGAATATTTATGCGGAAACGTGTACTTTTATGCCTAAAAAGTAACTAATCAATTTTGATATACCCTCTACAGGGTATTAAAAGTTTAAAAGAAGGGGAATGGGGTGTATGTGGAGCTTATAATATTGTGTATAACCTAACATTACCCTTTGAATTTGTAAGAGCAATGTTAGGTGCAACAAATTTTTGATAGATATAATAAATAGATTCATAAAAATGTTCGTGAGGTTCCTAACATTTACTTTCAAATGTTTGTTTTGTTATTCTTTATTTAGAAAGTGGTTTTTATACTCTTATTTTAGACTGCTTTGTCAATTATTTACTCTTTTCTCAAAAGGCTAACTTTAAATATTACATCTATAGTTCTTAGTGAGTAAATTATGTCAACTCAAACCTAATACATATGTTATATATCACTCCATCTAAAATAAACCCTTATTGCAGATCTGGAACGCGTAAAATATAGTTATTTCATCCTGCTCCGTTTCCATAATCCCTGTACTGTATAATTCAGTCTAATTTTATCTTAAAGAACCAATCAGTAATTTTCGTCTGCTTTTCAAGATCCTTAACATCTCAAAAGTATAAAAATTTATATATTAAATTACAAAAAAACTTACATATCGTGTTGGATGGATTCTCTTGGGTCTGGTGTCTGGTTCTGTTGCTTGTTAGTAAGGTATCCGAGGCACCCTTTACGGGGCCTTTTCCTGTGTTGCTGTTAACTGCGATGCCTGAAAACAAATATAGAACCGAATACGCGAGTTGATTACATTGACAATGCCAAATTGAATGATTAATCAAATGAATTGGTGTGGCTTTTATTTTTGGCTAACGCCCATAAAGTGAAATGTTACAGTAAGGGAAACAGACAACAAGGCTCCACATAGATTCAAGGCAAGCGGCCAAATGAATTAAAGTCATGAATGTTTTGTCATGCCTGATATAGAACAAAAGGGTAATATATCAGGGGATGAGGTGGAGAGGCGGAGAATTGAGGAAAGAGCTTGTATCTTTGACTGGCCAGGCATTAACTCATTGTTCATCACCTGTCCATTACCATTATGAGATTAAGCCACAAGATGCCAACTTAATTACATTGCAATAAAGGAAACCGCATTGGCTAACAAAGAGGCCAATATGTAGTAATTGTGAATGGATATGAGAAAGAAAAAGGGGGAGATTGGTGAGTGGGTGTGGCTGTCATAAGTGTTATATGCTTCAATTTGGTTTTGGCTTGCATTGTGTTTGCTGGCAGATAAATGGTAAGGCTTAATTAATATTAACTTGCAATTCCATTAAACTTCTTCCTCCTTCTTATTTACACAAAGAACTACTTGAGTATTTTATAATTAACTTGGAAAAATGTGAAAAAATAAATGAAAGAAGCTTACTTTATCCATGGAGAAATTTGTATACACTTGACTATTTAATTACTTTATCAAGGTACACAAACATTTTCTATTGCAACAGAGTTAGTATCTTATTTGTTAGTCTAATCATTATCAATTTTTGACTGAAGTAACTTGTTTCTATTAAAGATATATCTCATTGACTTATCCTACCCCTTATAGTAGTCCGATTCGACTAATTCTTGAACATGTAACGCATAGACATCTAATAAGCTTATCTATCAAGTTTTGTTCACTTAGCTTAAAAATTAGTATGTAAAAGCAGCAAAGAAATGAACAGATAAACATGGCAGCCAGACAAACGGCCATAATTCGACTTAATCAATTTGGCTATAATGTCGTATAGACTTTATGGGATTCGAAAAGCTCATTTCTATGAGTTCCTAACAGCTGACTAAATTCAATTCACCCTTTGCAAGGGTATAAAACTAAAGTTTATTGTTTACTTTTTTCCCTTTTGTAGATGAACTGGGAAGTTGTTGCTTCAACACCTGACGGCGACCTTGAACTTTTTAGCCAAACACTGTGTTTTATAGAAACCACGCAGACACACACACACACACACACATCTCTCACACCCCTCCTTTGCTAACATCTCCTCATCATCCAAAACACACACAACATATCTTTGAAGTGAAAAACCATTGCCTACTTTCAGGCGGAACACAGAAAAAAAAACAAAATATTCTCATAAATTTTCATACGAAAATCCAACAACAAACAAAACAAAAAAAAAAAAACGTAGAGGGAATGGAAAATTGAAATGGCATTTTAATCTTTTGCATTTAATTTTGCATAAACAACACCAAAAACAAGGCAACAACAACAAAATGTAAAGAGAAATGGAATGAAAATGAATTGAAAATTAAATGAATGTATTCAACATAAACATTCAGGTGTGAATATAAAAATAAATGGCCAAATAGAAAAGAATTTTAATGGTCAACAAAAAAAACAAAAAGGAACAACAACAAAAAAACTAAATAAGCACAATGAAAAACCACGAAAAACAAACCAACAACAACAACAACAAGGCAAAAGCAAACATGCAAGAAAATGAATAAAAATTAGTGAAAAGAAAGAAAAGCTTTGCAGGCACAATAGCAACAATAACGAAAAGGAAAAACAAAGAATAACAAGAAAATGTCGCTGATTGAATAGAACTAAAAATAAGGCAACAACGCGGCGTATAAGCAATGCCAATGTGCCAGTGTGTGTGTGTGCGTGTGTGTGAAATTATTGCCATGCTTTTTGATGATCACATATAAAAAATAGAAAAAACATATAGAAAATGAAAATGAGCGACAACTTCTATATGTTAATAAAATCTTGTAGTATATGCATAAATTTCAACAGCAACAACAACAACAACATTTGCCACTAAGATGAAAATAATTTTGACAGCTCTTGGCAAATAAGTGGGCGTTAGTATTGAGTATGAGAGATACTCAACCAGGTGACATTTTCAGTATTTGACACTTTACATAATCAAGCAACCCATTGAGCACAATCTCTGCAGTAGAGAGAGGCAGTGGGGGGAGGGGGGAATAAAGAAAACTCACTCGAGGATTTCACTGCAATTCGAGGATAATTGTTGTAGCCGTGGCAAATTTATTCGCATGCCTTTGCGGCAACACCTTCTTTGCCTCAAACACACGCTATCTCTCTCTCTTTTTCTCGTTTTGAACTATGCAAATTTTCTTTTTTTTGCCTTTTATTATTATAATTTATTACTCTTTTGCTTGATATTTGATTTTGTTTAAGCACACACACGGAGCATTGCTCGTTGCTACACCTAAACGCACAGGTGAAAAGACTCGTTACCGATTTCAATTCAAACTCGCTCGTTCTTTTTTCTAATTTTCTATTGATCTATATGTATTTTGGTTTTTTATATCGAACTGGGGAGCTATATATATAAATATATATAGGTATATATTAAACGATTGCGTATACGTCCACTCGCGAGCATGCCAGAAATGAAAATGAATGTGAGGCACTCCGATGGACCGACCGTCGACGACAATGATCAGCCGTTCCTTTGAGGTGAATTTTATAAAAATAATCTTTTGCCAAGCAACAAAATAAATATTTCTGTTGTCTGTTCGCATTCTGCCCTCCCCCCATCCAACAAAAAATATATATCCCCTAACCCTCCTCCCCATGCTAGCATTTTTCACTTTCACAATGTAGAAGCTTTCTTCTTTCGCCCGACCCCAATGAACCTGAAATCTGTATATATATATATATCTGTTTCATTGTATAGGTAAAAGTATTTATTGTATAGGTGTAAAGATTTTTTCCATTTAACAAGAAATTGCTTTAACATTTTTTTTTATTATTTAAATTGTCGCGTAGAAAAGTGTTAAAGAAAATTATGCGTATTACCTGCAAGGTTTTTCCTTATTCCGCAGTTGCTTTTCATTTCTATCGACTGGAAGAAATTTTTAACACTTTTGTATCCAGAAATATGGTAAAGTAACCCACGCAATTTTTTGTATTTTATATCAATGGCATGAATCAGTTTCTTGCCTAACTATTTATAACAAATTTTAGGTATTTATTGATCTAGTATATAGCTAAAAATACTTTTGGGGAGAATGTGTTAATTTCTTTAATTATCTCTCATGTCTGTTGCAAAATGCAAAATGGATTTCCTATATGGCAATGGCCTCATGTTTGCAATTAGACTGTTTGTCTTTTGTCTAGCCAAAATGATAGACAGACAGACTGACTGACAGACAGAGAGACTGACTGACATTCAGCCAGTCTATTGTCAATCTAAAGATGATGAATTTATGGTCCGTATTGTGACATTTTTCTGCACATTCATCCAAAACAAACAAAAGGCAACTGCAATTTCTGACAATGGCATAAAGTTTTCATCACATGGAATGTCAACGCCTGCTAAAAACTCTTGATGGACTAGGTCATACTTATTAGAGGCCATTTCCCAAATGCTTTTTGTATTTCTTCTAATTGCAACATGTGACAATTATCTCACATAGTCAACGGTGGCATCAATTTATTGCATATTTGAAGTGGAATCATTAGGCAAGTAGCATGATTAATTACAATTGATGGATATAGATGGTTTTGGCCAATTGGCACAAGGCACAAGGCACAAATAGGCATTATTGATGGCCTCCACTCATACTGTATCACCCATTCACTCATCCTTTTCTATATGTTGGAGCTAATTGTTCAAGGAGAAACAGTTGAGATGAACAGTATCCTGGGCAAGGCAATATGCTTAAAGTGCCTATAATAATGAATTAGTAAACAATTTCAAGTATTAGGCAAGCATAACAGGGCAAGTAATAACCAAACGCGAGGGTAGATATTAAAGTTGTCTATAAAGTTTCAATTAACAAAGAAATATAATTCTCTCTACACAACTCTCTCCTTGCTTTCGAGTACTGTCTATTTTCGTTCTGTTAATGACTTTAACTCATTAGATTTTTATCTAAAAACCTTTACAATCTATCCTATGATCCCTTTTAGCCTTCATTCTTAACTGTTTAATGAGTTATACCAATATTAGATATGCCTACTTCTTTCTTAAGTTTTCTTTATAAAACTAAAGCACACTGTGAAACTACCAAGATCAAAATCTTTTCTATGGAATCGTATATATTATATAGAGTTTTAAACATTTCTACTCACAATCATGTTACTAGAATTTTTACCAATAAAACCTTTAAAGATTTCAAATTTAACCAATACATACTTAGCATAAATACTTCTATGAGTACTTTTTACTGTTTTGTTTCCATTCCTCATTTATGATTTAAAGAAATAAACGTTTTAACTCCAATTCGATATACATACTTTAAAATTCATATCTTTAAGGCATTGTGGATAGACTTCAAAATTTTAACGATAAAAATAAAACGTTTCTGTTTCGGAAATTCAATCAATATGGCGGGACGTGACATGCATATAGATAGATTAATATAACTGATCACATTGCCGATTTGGCATTCCTACAATATAAAAAGCAAAACCGTGTAAAACGCAGTGATTCAGTTCTTTAACCACTGCAGGCTTACAAATAACAAACGATTAAGATGTTTACTAACACTAAAATAACTAACATTGGCATCACTGTTAAGTTAACACTGACAGTGTTAACTATAACATACATAAGAGAGTTAAGTAGAGAAATTAATACAGTAAGTAGTGGAATTTCGTAAAAGGAATAGCGAATATAAAAGAAAACAATTTGGTAAGACAAATTTATAAATGTTTACAAATTAAATTTCATCTAGAAATCGTAAATCAATATTTTCTTTTGAATTTTTTTCAATTGGTTTCTTTTAGTTTTTCAAGGTAATCAGATCTAAAAACGAAACGATTTAGTAAAACAAAATCAATAAATCAAATGATTTCAAATCAATTAAATCAAATTAAATTTTAATCAGAGAGCGTGAATAAAAGTTTTGTTGGAAAAACAGTTTCATTTTAATTAATTTAAATTTGCAAGGTAAAAAACAAAATATAAATTTTATTTCTAAATTTCTTTTTATTAAATTTAACATTTCAAGCTAACAAGACGTAAAAAAGAGATTTAATATAGAAAGACCTTTAGGAATTAGATTTTTGTATTGCTTATTATATTATTTTATTGATTTCATTTTAAAATTTTGAGTTTTAATTTGAATTCAATATTTTAGTTTGCAAAACTTGCAACTCCAAATAATTTTCTTCTATCATTTATTATTTTACTACTTTTTCAATAATTTAAGGACACCCCAAGGAACTTTAAAATGACCTCAAAAGTGGTCATAAATATTTATAAGGTAACCAAAAGGGACATGAAAATATTTATTCAATTTATTATACTTGAAATTTACTAATTGTGTTATCTATGATGTCTATAAGAAGCGAGGAGGAGAGTAGTTTGGGTTTTCATTGAGCATACGTGCTCTTATGTACTACATGTGAGAAGCGAGGAGGACAGTAGTATCTATGAGAAGCGTAGGTGATTAGTTAGTGAGGCTAGGTATGTAAAATAGTAATCATGCTCTCACTACTGTCCTCCTCGCTTCTCACATGTAGTACATAAGAGCATGTATGGGGTTTTGTTTGAACATACGTGCTCTTATGTACTACATATGAGAATCAAGGAGGAGAGCATGACAACTATTTTATATACCTAGCCTCAGTAACTAATCACCTACGCTACAGAGAGCTCTACTAATATAAAGTATATATATTCTTGATCAGCATCAATAAAAATTTAACATTGAAACCTATTTGACTTAAAAAATAGTTAATATAAAAAATTCAGGAAGGCCAATATTGACTTCTTTGATACTTATAAATTTTGTTTTTCCGTACTGGACTTGAACGTACTGCGCATTGTACGCTTCATTGTCCTGAAGAGATATTCTCTTAATTGCAACTGTTAATTAGCTTTTATATCAATTAAATATATATACCATATATATAAATAATTAATAAAGATTAATTTATAAATATCTAATATAATTTATATCAATTTTACAAGGATTTGGCTTAGAAGAAATCTTTAAACTTGATTCATCAAAACAACATAAAATTTGGTTTAAAAACTTAAAAAGTGATTAAAATTAAATTAATCTTACAAATATGCTAGCTATAGTTAATATTTATATCAATTGAAAACATTCCTTTTAAACAATTTCCTAAGAAAAAAGTATCCTTTGATTAGTAAAAAAAGGAAGTAAAACTAATTTCGATAACTCTATGTATAAGCCCTCGTTAGTCTTAAGGCAAAGACAAACTATTTCCAGTCAGACAAATGGCGTTAAGCACATAATAACCAATTTCTCTAAATACGACCATAATTATGAACGCCTACATACTCTCACACACACACACATATATAGTATTCTATTTATGTTGTTGTTGTTGCTTTTGTTGTGCTTCATTTGGACGCGTTTGTTCTCGCGGACTTTTAGTATGAGTGAGTAGTAGAAGGTTTTGTGGTGGCTTTGGTGGCAAGAGAGAGAGAGGTGGGTGGGACTTTGGATGGTTTTTGGGCAAGGATTTGTCGTAATTAGCCATGCATAAGCATATGCTGTCGTCTGAGCTCAAGGCTGACTGTTTTCTCTCATTCTCTAGCTGAGGCTCAGCCACACACACACACTCTTTTTGCATCCTTTTGTACTTCTTGTTGGGCAAACATAGACAGAGGCAAAACACTAAGCAAAATGTACATAATTAATTGTTCTGTTTCCCTCTGTGTGAGTGAGCGTATGTTTCTGTGTGTGTGTGTGTGTCTACACGTTTGTAGAATGTAGGGAATCATCTAATGGCAACCAAAGGAGCTGCCATAATTGATTGCCCCTTGCACGTCACACAGGCTGAAGCCAAAATGTTTATTTCGGGTACAAGTATTTTTAAATGAATATTTCTTTAATTAGTTTCTGCTCACACTTTCCTTTTCCTTTATACAGTCTTTGTCTTGGAGTCAGGTTTTTGGTATCGGCCTCAAGGGATTGGCTGAAAACTAAATGGCCTAAAGCTTTGACCGCAAATAATATTTACCCAAATGTTGCCCGACCGCAAGTGTTTCTGGCATACACACACATGTACACACATACATGTGTCTGGTCCTAGAAATATTTTCTTAAATTAACATTAGCAGCATTTGCAGTTGCCATTAAGCTAAAGCTAAAGCCGATGCCACAAAATCACCTTGGTTAGTTGCTGTTGTTGTTGTTTCTCCTTTTATGCTCCTTCGCCTAATGGCCAACAACTGCCACAAAATAATATCCTGTGTCCTGTGTCCTTTGTTTGCTTTAGCTGCTATCTTCTCCTTTCTTTTTTTAAATTATGAGCCAGAGGAACCTAAGCAAACTAACTATAACAGTTAGTTCTTGTTTCAGTTTTGTATTGTTGCGTTTTTTCGGTCACCTTAGCTCCGCCGCCAGTCAAATTAGCAAGACCATAAAAATTACGTATACGCACCATTTGGTCCGTACGGCCAACAACCTTGTCGTGTTGCACGTGTTCATAACCCGTTTTTACTTTTTGTTTTTGTTTTTTTGCGGTTCCATGGCAAATGTTTTGTAATGTCGGACATTAACATTTAACCTTGGAGGCACAAATTACCAGATTTTTGTTGTTGCTACCCCAAGTGACAGGCATGCAGCACGGAGCAAACTTAAATACCATCAAACGCTCAAGCGAGACAGGGCAAAAGGAGCGAGTAAGAGAGAGAGAGAGAGAGTGTGAGAAATGAAAGTGACAGAATGGCAGCGTAAAGTTTGTTTTTGCCACAAACTTTACCTCCATAAAAAATCCTGTGGTGAAACATATGAGACCATCCCGCCGAAGGCGTAACCAACTTCGAACGTTGATAAGACCCACGCAGTAGACTGAGACACCACATGACGTCGTCATCGTCGTCGTCGTCGACGCGTTTTGATAAATAGCTTGATTCTTAACGGTAACAGTAACAGCGGAAGCCAAGGCGCGAGAGCAGATTTATGACACATGCCAAAGGAAGGCGAAAAGTCGCATGAAAAACGAGCATAGCTAAAGAAAAAAAAATAAAAAAAAAACACTATATCGCTAAGACTTGTTGATACCCTATGCTTTAGGTCTTACCTGTAAATTAATATTTACTCTTTATGAAAATTAAAATAAATCTGTTGTTTATTTTGTTTTCTGTTTTATCTTTTTATTAACAAAAGTTATTGAAACATATTTTCTTTTAATATAACTAAATTTATGTAAATGTTACATTTTGTTTACATAATGCAAATATATTTTAATATATCTTAACTAAATTTAAAATTTTCTTATTATTTTCTTATCTGTCCTTTTTCTTACAGCTTGAACTTTATCGATAACTTTTTCAAGCGTTTGTTAACGCTGCTCAGCCGTTGAGTAGCTCAAACTAAAGACACAGAGTTGCCGTATCTAATATAACATATTTAAAGGAATGGTATCCCAAATGCTCCTGTGAAACAATGCATAAAAGCACTCTTGCAGCATTCCATGACAATTCTAAAAGCAATTGTCCCTAATACTACTCTTCCTTTTTGCCTATCGTTGCTGTCTTTTTATTATAATTTATTCTTTCTTTTCTTTTCTTTTATTTTCTTAAAAAAAAAAGTACCCCAAATGCCTTCTCTAGCCTGTTGCATGTTTGTTAGTAACTACAATATACCCTTCATTTCTATTGGTATTTACGGGGTATAAGAAGAAAAACTCAACACGCAAAACAAAGAACCATTAAAATGCAAGATCGACCGAGATATTCCTAAACTTAACTAATTGAATATTAAAATACATTTACCATAAATTTAATTGTTTTCGTTTATATTTTCTTATAAAATGAAACTTTAAATTAATAAATTAAGAAACTATAAATTGAAATATATCTTCTGGGTTAAAAAATATTCTAAAGGTTTTCTCCAAACTATAGATTAAAAAATATATCCTATATATGTAAGAAGCAGAGCTGTAATCGGGTGATCTATCAATGTGAGTAAACAGAGATGAAGCGCAATGTCTGGCAACCCTAAAACAGCTCTTTGGTCGGTCATCAGGAGCAGCAGTTGATCAAGCCGCGTAAATTAATATAAACTCTTTAATTTCTCAGTACTTTACACAAAATTTTTTAGACATAGCAAAAAAAAGCATAATAAATTAGATGTCTTACATATATATATAGATTTATATTCAATCGAATATATCCTTAAACTATTGGCTCCGATTTTGTTAATTTAATGAGTAACGATAAACTTGAATTATATTAAAGAACAGAATAATTAAGATAAAAGTATATAATAAAAATATATATAAAATCTTTTACATATAAAATATAATCCAGAAAAGAAATTAGATAAGAGAAAGTACTAAAATTATTCGGTCAAAAATCAATCATAAAAGTAATTAAATATAAAGAAACAGGAAAAGTTTAAGAGAAAATTTAACTCTTTGGAAATTTTCACATAACTTGTTCACATGTAAACTAAATCTTGGTTGGGAATTTCTTTATAGTTATATTTGAAAAAAAAATAATGCAATATATAGCGAAATCCGATTACAATTTGATTAACCAATCACTTGCCTCCTAAAACAATTTTATAATGCTCAAATATCTAGCACACAATTAAATTATTAATAATATTTATATTTTTATATTTAATATACAAGGAATGAAGCATATCCGACTATATAAAGTATATATATTCAATATATTTTAGTTTGCTATTCGTCTTTCAATTCAGTTTGTGACTTATTTAATCAATAATTTACAATGTGAATTCTCATAATTTATAATTCACCAAAAGGCTTTCATGCGAAATTTGAAGCTCGTAAGTAAATGACAAGAAGGATCAAGTAACAACTTTGACATTCACTTACAGTGTCTCACAACCTATTTGAAACACTTGAAAAAGGTATACCTATAAAATATTTAAAGGTTTTAGAAAAATTTATATCTTAAATAGCTAGCAAATGGTAAGTTTATTTTAAACGAAGTGCGTTTGATTTTATTAGATATTTTTCCCTTTTTAGGCGTTTTTTTCTTTAAGAGTTCGTTATTAAACAAAGATTATGCAGTATATTCAAGACTAAATGAAATTTTTATTGAATATATATATATATATATATATATATATATATATAAGAATATTTTTTTTTTTTTTTTTGTAAGGTCTTTGCTATTTTGGATGACAAACAAAAGAGTAAGACAAAGACTTAAATTAACATTTAGATTAAGATTTAGATCCGGATTTATATAAAGATTAAGATAAAAATATAGATTAAAAGACCATAAACATAATCGGTATAAATTCACCTTGAAAAACAAAAATTATTTAAATTTGAATATAATCTCGCAGAATTCGAAACAAAAATTACAAAATTAAAAAAAAAAATTTACCTAAAAAATATAAACAAAATTAACTTCGATATTTTGGATGAGTTATAAATTAAGTTTATGTCTTGTTTTCGACTCAAACATACTTTATAAGAAAATTAAAAAAATTATAATAAATATTCTTTGTATAAGACATGTACAAGAACTATTTAAAATTTACCAATTAAAATTAAAGTCTAAAAAAAATCTTAGCAATTTTTAAACCTTTTTTTCGCAATGTATTTTAGGTGAAAATAATCTGAATTTATCCTTAAAATATTGAAGCGATTGCTGTGTATTAATAATAATTTTAAAATACTAAATTTTAAGGGAAAAAATATTTAAATTTAATAAAAACAACATTTTTGGCAATTTAAAAATAAAAAAAAATTAAAAATAAAAAAGAAATATGCAAATTAAATAAAAAAAAACCTTAGAAATATTTGACTTCTATGCTGTCCCTACCAAAAATATTTTTGCACAGACTTTTAAGATTTATTAAAATGAATATTAAATTTTAAATATTTTATTTTTTATTTATTTTATTTATATTTTATTTAATTTTACTTTTATTTTATATCGATTCATTATAAGCTAGTTATAAACCACTGTAGATATATATATACATATATATATTATATATAGAAAAAGTTGAAAATATTTTTAAGCCTCTTCACGTCAAATTGTGCTTACATTTTTGCCAATACTTTGTATGGGTTTAAAAATGAAGTTAAATGGCTTTCTCGATCACAATTCGTTTAGAGTTACGACCCTAAAAAGATGCTAACAACACAGACTTTATGGGTATTTGTCAGGAACGGTGGTGGCGGGGGGGAAAGAGGGAGAGAAGTAATGTCCATTGATTTTATTTCTGAACTTAATTTATTTTCCTGATTATCAATTGGCCAACACTTGAGTCATTCGTTTGTATTTATTGCTTTGCTCCAAACGACAGTAACTATTTTGAGTGCTTTAAGCCAACTGCAATTGAAGCTCACCAATACATATATTAAAGTTTTATGATATCCAACAATCACACTTGCTACACACACACACACTCACACTCATATATACATATATAGTATTATACTTTCAACTTTTCTTATGTATTTGTAAATTGAGCCATTTTCTAGTTAAGTTTTGATTGAACATTTATAGCAATGCCACCACCTCAATGGGTTGTCGGTTGTTCTTTGAAGAAGCCATATTAAGGGTATTCCTGTTACTACTAAAGAATATTGCAATTTTGTATGTGAGTGCAAGAATATAGATATTATTCGGTTACTTTTCATATGTTGTGTTTTTACCCTCTGGGTGACAGGTGGCCAAACATTTTGGCATACATAAATCAGCAAGTTCTTCTTCTTTTTTTTTGTTGTTTTGTTGCCTTTATAAGGGTTAAATGTTATCACTCTAATTCAGTCATAATTCCTTTGGACCGCAATATCATTTGGCCTGGCTTTGATTAATTGCTTGGCAACGCGGCAAATGTGGCAATTATTTTAATTTATTTCTTTTCTTTTTTTTTCGTTTTTTTTTTTTGCGCATAATTTTTGAGATAAGCCAGAAAGCTGAGAAATAAACATTTATGCACAAGCTGAGAGATCAAAATCATTCTCTCATGGGTAGCACTCATTTTCATAAAATTCTCATAAAATTCTCAGATTTCGGTCGCCATTTGAAGCGTTAGTTTGGTTGTGGGGGGGCGTATGGTGCGTATACTTGATATCTGACTGCTTTAATTTTTTGGTTGGATAATTTACAACTAAGAAACTGAAAATCTACAACGGCCATAACTTGCCAACTATCAGATTGTCAAACTAATCCACAACACCACCTCCTCCACTCTGCTCCTGCTCTCCTCCCCCTCCATCAACATATATGCAAAATCTGACTGCATTGAAAAATGTAAAAGAAAAAAAGAAGAAAGTTTTGGAGTGCTTCATTTTTTTTTATTTTTTCTTTTGCCTTGCAACTAAGGAATAGTCTGAGTCAGGGGGGGTTTGAGTTGGTGAGTGCGCGTTGAGTGTGGGGCAAACTCAACTCAAGTCAGCCAAGTTAAATAAAAAGTTTTTCGTCAACATTACGCAAATTAGTTTGTCAGCCCAAGCAAATGCAGCCAACATAGCCCTCTAATGACATCTAGACTCTCTTGGCCAAAGTTACAAAAGAGGTTTAAGCCTAAGCTACACTTGGCTCTCATTCCCATTTCAAGGACATTAAGCTGAAATCTAAAGTAATGGCTTTTCCTTTATTATAACCTGTTTAAACTGAAACAAATCATTGATATGAAATGTTTAGATTTCTATGGAAAATCTAATTTTAAGTCATAATAAAATGACTAGATAAACATTTGTTAATGCAAATGATAATGAGTAAATAAAACTAATCCATTTTAAGATTAATAGAATAATAATTGAATAATAAAAACTTTGTATTTCTTTTGCTTAACACAGAGAAACCGATTTTTCAGATATTATATTGTTGGTTATTGAGTTCAGTAAAGCAATTTAAAATTTATGTTATATTATTATAAACAATTTACAGTTTTATACTCAAAAAAAAAACAATTATTATACCCTTGCAGACAATATTATAAAAATGGTCCCATATCTGTTTGTTTCTTTGCATGAAATAGACCTTAAATTTTAAGCTATATAGTTGAAACTTGGTAGATTAGGTCTTTTATTAATCAGGTAGATAAAGTATGAAAATCAAATGGATCGGATAACTATATGATATAGTTATCTGCCAAAAATTGTAACATATATCAACTGGTGGTGTGTGAAAGAGATAAACAGCATTAAATAAATTTTGTTCAATTTATTTTGGTGGTGTAGTAGGTAATCTTTAAGTTTCTTTTTTTAATTATTAAATATTTAGCATGGAAATGAGACAGAAAAAACAATAGGTAATTAGTCTACAACTGTAAGTGTATATTCTTTGATTTTTTATAAACATTTTCACTTAATATATAAATTTTTGAAGGGCAATATGGAATTGTAAATAAACGTAAAAACTCTGAGAATCTTTTATTAAAAATATAATAAAAAAGAAAAGATAGAAAAAAAAAAAAAAAACAATTTTAATAATATATTTTTGATTACCTATAAAGTTTGAATAAAAAAAATATTTCACCTTAAGTAAGCTTATATTAATCAGTGGATATTAATAGATTTCAGGATAATGAAGGATCATCATGTGCTTAGTTCAACTAACTAAAATTCTATTACCTCAAAGGAAATATAAGGACTTTTATCTCATTACTTAAACGTAAAGAATTCAATTCAATTCTCCAACAATGTTTAATAATCATCTTTTATATAGATTTATATACATATATCATACATATTTATGTATTTATGTAGGATAAAAAAGGACCCTACTTAAGACTGATTCAATTGAAAACCACAATTTCAATTTACTTTGTATTCGTCGAACCCAAGAGTTCTCCTTCATTTATGCCATTCATTTGATATGCATTAATGCCATCTTTTGTTTCCTTCGCAAAATCATAAAATCAAATATGCATTGAATTACCGTGTACAGCAGGACAATTATATTATATATACCTTTTGGTAAAAACAAAAAAACAGAAAGCAAATAGAAGGAACAGGAGAGAAGAAAGGGAAAGAAACGAGCAAAAGGGAACTTAACTCAATTTGCTGGCCATAAATTTAGCTACCACAAGCAGCTGGCCCTTAGCTCTCCATATATAGACCCCTTAACCCCCCTTCCCCCATACACCACTTCAATGGCTATCAAACACTAAATCGGCCGCATTTTTCACTCGACATTTTTGCTCTTCTTCTTAGTCGTTGTTCTTGTTGTTGTTGTTCAATTTTTATTTTTTCTCTCGTTTATGCGCAAAAGTGCGTGTAATTCAATTTTTCATGCGCTGGCAGCCAACCAGCGGCCCCTCTCTTAACCTGCATACCCTTCCCCACCTCCCTTTAGTCAATGGCCCCATGTGACATTGCGGGGGCGTAGGAAGGTATATCATCGTATATGTAAGTACGATGACGGCCTGGTTACCTTTCTCGCAAAATTAAGACAAAAAAAAAAAAACCGAAAAACCGAAAAAAGGACTGCACACAGGACAACGACAAGAAACGAAATATGCGTCAAAGGCATATTTGGCACGCAATTTTAACGTCATGTCCTTATTGATGAGCAATCCCTTTTCCACTTATTTGCCAAACAAAACTGTTCTACGTCAAAATGTACCAACTTACCGTTATCAATATTTGATGACTGCTCCTGGAACCGAAAAAAAAAAGAAACGAACCTTTTATTATCTTCCATGTTTTCCATTTTTCTTTTTTTCTTTCTTTCTTCTTGATTTTTGTTGAACGCATTAAAAAGTTAGTTTTAAATTCGTTTTCTTTTTTCCTCCCCCCTTCCCATTCCTTTCCGTACAGCTCTTCATATAAAATAAAATTATAATCAAATTTCCTAAGGACAGATCAAATCCATATGACAAAGGAATGGTGGGTGGGGTAAGGGTTTTTATTGCATAGTAAAGTGTCCCCTTCCAATTCTACGCTGACGTCGACTACGCCGTCCAATACCAAGACCGCGGCTAGTTTGAACACTGGGTGGTTGCATAAGTCCTATGGTTGGAGGTGGCGGCGGAGCTAATATGACATCTGACTGTCCGGACGGTTCACGTACAAAATTTGGTATTGCCATGAAGTTATTATTCGAATTGGGTATATAGAAACCACTGTCAACTCCTAGTCCATTTATTATGCTACGTTCCGCGGCCACCTCCAAATCATGAGTATTGAATCCAGGTAAATAACGCCTTAGCTGTGATTGTTGTTGTTGCTGCTGCTGCTGTTGCTGTTGCAGGGGTTGTGGCTGTTGCTGTTGCAGTGGCTGTTGCTGTTGGAGAGGCTGTGGTTGTAGTAGGGCTTGTGCTCGGGTTGGTGGTGACATAACAGGTACTGGTTGTGGTGCCTCCCATTGTGGCGAAGTCATTTGCGCTGCCTCAACATTATTAGCTGCCGTGCGATTTACTAATATCAATGCACGTTCTGGGCCATCAGTGCCGCCATTGTCTTCCTCCCAGTCTTCTTTATATGGATCCATATCGACATCAAAGCCGCTGCAATCGTCATCATTGATGCGACGAGAGAATTCAACAAAACTATGCAAGTCGGGATCTATTGTCATTTTGTTTCTGCTCCCTGCCTCCACCTTTTGGGCAAGCTTATCTAAGGTGCAATATTGAACATTGCACTCGTAGGATATCAGGTCATCATATGGAGAACGTGCAAAGTTGATCAGTTCGTGGACAAAGTGACGTGCCTTGTCGCCCAAGTAAAGTTGCAGGGTCTCCGTGAATTCCTGACTCTTCATATTGACAATGGGTAAGAGATTTAATATGGCGTCATAGGCCACTAGCGTTTCCCATTTGCCTCTGCGCAATAGCACAGAAAGATCACGATTCACCCAAATCATAAGGCGTTGTAACTCCCGAGATTTGCGACTAGAGGAGACGAAGAGATAATTAAAATACTTTTTGCCATTCAAATGCCAAACGGAAAACTTAAAACATACCGAAACACAAGAGGATTCCATGGCCGAAAACTACACGTGCTTCGAGATGGTAGCGAATATAAGGAGTTTGCATAGATATAGATACGCCAATAGATCTGATGACGCGAACCCATTATCAGCAATAATTATAATGCGCTACCAAACAGATGGAAATTGCAAGCAAGACTGACGCTTAATGACAAGTTGTTTGGATACTTAAACAAAGTGTGGCAACTCTGCTCCTAGTTCCACTTTAAAATATGTCTATGTATGTGTGTTTGTATGCATGTATGTATATGTAGCAACACCGACTCCAATTTAAATAAACAATTTTATCATAAGTTTAAAAAAAAAAATAAATTCTTATCAAATTACAGTTTACACAGTAAAAGCTCTAATAAAGATCCAAGGTGAAAATAAAGGGCGATCAACGGTTCATGAATCACACGAAAAGAGCAGCTTAAGGGCCCCTCTACACGATGAATTAGGAAATAACTGTTGAAATGGACGACTTTTGACCCAACTAAATTAAAAAATAAACAAAAGATTTTAATTTATATTTAAATTACTATAAATTTTTACATTTATTTTTAATTTTTATGTCTGTTTTTTTTTAATATTTATATTTTATGATTTTCCTTTAGATGCTGAGTGCTTAAAAAAAATCCAATCCTTATTTCGATCGGGCCCAACAACTTTTGCATGTGAAAAAAATGTTTTGCCTGAGCAATTTATAATTCTATTTTATAAACTTTTCGTGTTTTTTTTTTGTTTTTAATATATTCCAAGTATATATTTATATGTTTGTATATATATATAGATATATATATTTAATTCTATATATTTATGTACTTAACATTAAATAAATTTACAATGATTATGATGGGATGTGTTAAGTGTCTTGTTTTTTCAGGGAGCAGGAGAAGGATCGCATGAATTTTGCATATGTAAATGTTATGCGATTAAATGAATGTGTATTGTATTACATGCGGGAACATTAATCCTTAAATATAGGTCTATATGTAGATATATGTATATATAGATAGGTTGGTATTTTTTAGTTTATATACAACTTAAAATGGCAATTCTAGAGCTAATTACAATCGATTTCATTTCATTATCTTTTCTCATTCTCTTTTTTTTTTTGGCAAAGTCAATTTTTGTGTTTCAAATCGTATGAAATGAAGCTTATTGGCAATAATAAAATTATAAAAAAAGACTTAATTTACATATAATATCTAATATTGTAAAACTAATTAAAAAAAAAATCAATTTCGGATTTAAAGACATGCCAACAATTTAAAAGAACACATGCAGAGTTTTGTTTCTAACTTATAGTCACAATAATCGGCGGCTTTTGTCTAAGTAAAATTGAGACCTCAAATTATTGCATTAAAATTTCTAATTTTGATCATTAGATCAATTGATTTTGGTTAGATTTTACAATAGTTTAATTTTGATATAGTCTCGAAAAATAAGTAAGACGCACCGACATATGTATACCCTTGCATTTGAGTCTATGTTTTCTTATCTCCAACTCACTTCAGACATCAACAAGTTGATAATCTTAAGCAACTTCCATTTATATATAGTTCTAATTCTGGCTAAACCGACTCGATGTAATAGTCTGTGAAGCTCTTTTTGTAACAAACAACGAATCAATTAATACTCTTTTAAAGGGTATACACATTACAACTATTGTGACAATATTCATTAAAGTGTTTCGCTTACATCTTTGCCAACATTTAGGTAAAAATAAAAAATTACAATAAACATTTTTTATGTAGCAAAATACATAATTTAAAAACTTGGCAGCTTAGGTTAGAAATGCCAAGGATAAGGCTGCTTCATCATCGGCCTGATTATTATCTTGTTCGTGCGCCAATTCTTCATCTTCTTCTTCCTCATCATTCTCATTATCATTATTATCATTATCATTCTCATCATCATTATTATCAATCTCATTATCATTATCATTTTCATCATCTTCCGATTCAGGTGCCTCGGTGGGATTTGTCTCGCCCACCACATCAAAGGAAACATCAAGTGGAAATTGCCGGCTAGTCTCTGCATCTGAATAGATACCCATATGTGCTTCATCTTCTAGGGTATTTGAATTGCTAGGCAATGGATTACCTAGAAAACTAATTGCATCCTCCACACCATCAGATCGATCATTAAATAGGCTTGGCTCACTTCTCTGTTCCGTTAGGGTGGACAATTCTATCAGGGAATTGGCTATATCTTGCTCCTCCAAAGCTGATGCCATACTGCCACGCATTAGGGGATCATCCACCTGCCATTTGAATGGACTTAAAGCTGAGCCACTGGCCGATGATGTTGATGTTGTAGTTGTATTGCTTGCCAAACTGGCGCTATGATTGGACAAATTACTGCTACTAAATGTCCGTCTACGTTTGACTGGTAAATTGCATTCTAGCGTCGCCAGATCCGGTTGGGTATTCTCCTCTTCCGTTTCCGGTACTGGATGATTTTCTTCTACTGGCTGTGGATACTGCATGGGTAGCTCTACTTTTGGTGGCTTGCGATCCTCCAAAGCGGCTTCCGCTTTAAGCGTAGCCCGCAGAGCACTAAGTTGTAGATTCTCACTGCTATCGTCATCAGTGTCGCTGCTGGAGTTGTTATTATTGGCCTTCTTCTCGTCCTTGTAACCTGAGAAAATTGAATAACAGGATTTGCTATTAAAATAAAGAAAATCTCATTTATCATCAAGGGACCAACCATTTGCTTCACTGCTATCACTATTATCACTACTTGAACCACTACTAGAACTACTGTTCTCCTTTTGCTCCTCCTCTTGTACGTGGCTAGATGACTCCTGCTCTTCGCCTTGTGGCTCCTCTTTGTTTCTTTGTCGCCTACTCCGCTTTCTCGGCGTTTTGTTCAGCTTTTCTTTGGCTGCCCGCTTGCGTGATTTAAGTTTACGGGTCCCGCGTTGCTTTCGACGAACTGCCTCTGCATCTGAGCCACTTTCATCTTCACTACTACTGGAGCTGAATAAGCTCGTTGAGCTACTGCTGACACTCTCACTGCTACTGCTGCTGCTTATGGGTGGGGCAGATAGCAAGCTTCTTTGGGATCTAGTTGAACGCTTATGACGAGCACTGCTACGCAGCTCATTCTGTCGTGTTACCTCTAGAACCTTTTTCCAATTTTTACCAGAGCCGGAGCAAACGCCCGAACTGGTGCTTGGTCCCAAGAAGAGTTCATTGGCTATCTGGGCGATAGTTTCCTCCTCAATATCCAAGCTTTCAGTATTCGGAGCAGTTGGACCACTGACCGCCTTTTGTTCATCTATAAAAACTACATCCGAATCTGAATTGGAATCCAAACTGACCAATTCTGGGGTACGCAAATGTGGGGGTTTGCGCTCCAAGACAAAGACGCATTCATCATCATCGGTGGATGAGGAACTGCCACTGCAATCGCTGCTTTGCAACTCAATGTGGGCACTCACTGGCAGGCTCGCGCCGGCATGACGACGACTACTGCTGCCGTCATTGATAGCAGCCACTTCGGCATTGGCCGCCGCATCGCCATCATCAATCTCTATGACCTCCTCGTCGTCTTGGTTGGCCGTTGCTCCTGCAGCTGCTGCCGGACGACGCATACTTAAATTGATGGCAACCGTTTGTGAACCAACATTAGAAGTAGTTGTCCTACGTATGGAAATGCCCGGCAGTTCACTGCCATCACTGGCCATTGTGACGCTAAAGGAATGTGTAGCACTGGGATTGGTTACAATCACACTGGTTGAGGGCCGGGCGGGTGCAGTCCTATTATGTGGATTGTTTGTTCCATAATCACTGGTATCGGTTTCGGAAGTTGTTGGAAATACTGCAGCATCATTAACCAAGTCATTTACCAAATCTAAATGGACATCACTGTCATTCGAGGACTCCTGTGAACCCATATCCAGCAGATCAACCTGAACCTCTTCGGCCGCCCGAGATGAGTATTGAACTACTCGATCATATCCGATCATATCAAAAGGAGACCGAGCAAAGTTAAACAACTCATGTATAAAATGATTTGTGCGTTCTCCCAAATATGGGGTTAGACGCCGACGGAATGTGGGTCCCAGGATATTAGTCATGGTCAGAATCTCATGCATTATGTGCATCACGGCAGAAACATTATGTGCCATATTCCTCAGCAGGCAGACAAGGTCACGATGGATCCAAGGCATTAAGCGATGCATTTGGGCGGGATTGTTTCTGTATAGAAAGCAAAGATTAGAACATGTAACATGGTCCACATCTAACTCACCTGTAGAAGCGTGCACTCCACTCACGAAACTGTCCAGTCAGATTATCTCTAACAGGCAAGGCATATAATTTTCGATCATAGACATAACGACGCCAGAGCTGACTTAATGAACTGCTCGAGACGACTGCATCCTGATCGTGACGATAGAAATTCATTAGCTCCATGAATCGATTTAGGGATGGATTAACTCTTAGGCCTTCTGCATCCTCTATTTCGGGACCAAACATGCGACCATCTCCATCATCCAAATCGTTTGTCATAACGCCCTGATTCTGGACCAGAGGCATATATCTGGGCCGAAGCTGTCCAATATTGAGAACATGAAAACGTAGCGAAGGATGCTCCGGTACTGGCGGTGTGGAACTTTGCACCGGATATCTATCATAGTCATCAAGGGTTCGGACATTATGTATTATAGTTTTGAATGGTTGCTTGCACAGTGGACACTCCGGCTTAACCTGACGGACGCGAATGATATAATTATTAAAAGGTTTCTTGCAGATTTGACTTCCATTGATGACCTACCTTGCTCCACTCGCTAAGACATTTGAAACAGAACTGATGCATACAAGAGTCTGTAAAGCATTTACGCCGGCATCTGGATAAGCATATTGCGCAATTTGGTGGGGGTGAGGAGCGGGCATTTGCCGATGAGCTTGTACCCGGCTCCGGGTCTGGCTCCCCATCGCCACTTTCGCTGCCACTTTCAGTGAGATCGGCAAATTTCATTGCTGCCGCTGGCAGGGTCAAAGTTCCACCACCTGGTCCACCGCCGGAACCATCTGTGGCATTACCTTCAGTTCCGGCAGCTGAGCCAGATCGTGTAACTTCACCTGCTGCATCCATTATAACTGAGGCAGATATATCCGGGAATCCCATAACAACGGCAGCCTCCGCCGCTGCTTCCTCAATCAAATACGGCTCAGCCATTTAAACAAAAAAATGTTTTTTGTATTTTTTTTTCTTTTTGGAAAGTTCTCCTTTAACTGGAAATTTATCTCGAACGGGGCTCGGGCAAATTGAGTTTTCGCTTCGTATGTTTCTCTATTCTCGTCGCCGCATTTGCCACTGCCTTGTATCCCCTTTCCCCTACCTCTCGTTCACCCTCACCTTCATACACACACGCACTCACCCTCTCCCTCTCCCACTCACACACGCGCTAGTCTATCATCTGGTCCAAAGAAGTATAATGAATATTTGTGGAAGTGGTGTGAAAAATGCTCTTTTAAAGCCTTTTGGATTAACTTGTTCAAGTTGTCGACTAGCTCTAACGTTTCCCAATGCCACTAACTTTAAATGTTCACTTTCCTTTGTTGTTGAATTTCACAATAAAGTTGAAATATAATCGCTTGAAAAATAACTTTGGTTCTATTCGGGAAAAACAGGAGAAACAGTGTGAACGCACGGCGCAACGCGAAAAAAGTTCATTACCTAGGTGGAGCGAGTAGAAATATAAAAAAATATAAGACGGCAGATGTCGCCACTGTAAAATTACAGGCGTATATTTACCCGTTTAACAGAATTGACGAGGTTGTGGATCGGTTAGGATATTAGTCTAACCTATAAGTTGCAGTTATTTATGTTTATATTTTATAATAAATCAAAATAATAAACTTTATAAAGTTGTTCATTCCACGAGGTCCGTAAATAAAGTGAAATAATATTGTGTTTAACTTAACAATTATGTTTTGACATAATATTCTATTGTAACTACTTCTGCGTTAAAACTATGTTTGAAAAAAGACAATCTTTTTAAATAAATATATGTCTTTATAAAATTAAAAACTCATTAATAATTTATGTGCAATTAAAATATCTACTTTCATGTAAGATAAAAATATTCATCGAACGATATATGTGACATGCGCTCATCTCTAATTCAGTCCAACGAAGGCAGCCCTGGTTGCCACCTGAAATTGGTGGCGTCTTTTTTAATTTTCATTGTTTTTATGGTTTTCAAACCGATGCCATTATGAATCGACGCAATAAACGAACATCCTGGGTGCAATACGAGGTCTATTTGGATGCAATGGAGAACAATCCTGCGTTGTCATCCGGCCGTCTGTCGCGCCATGAAGATCTACTTAGGTGGAAGTCATTGGCTGGCGATTTGAACAAATGTAAATCCGGACCGCACCTCTCGGCGGAAGAATGGCGAAAGGTAGGAATGTACATAATAACAAACATGGCAAGCAATTAACAAGTTTATATTTTCATTTCGTGCAGCGACTAAATGATTGGAAAAGTACCACACGCTGCAAATACAGAAAGAGCCTTCTTTCCAATGATATTTCAATGACAGAGATTGAGACAAGAGCTCTGAAAATCTTTGGTACTGTGCCAGTAGAACGGGGCTGGGAGGATGAATTAGAAGAAGTACTCGAGGAGCAAGAGACGGAGGAGGAAGACGAAGATAATGAGGATGTGGAGGTCGTGCATGATGAACTAATAGAAGAAGAACCAACAGCTGTCGAAAACAACATATACACAGAAGATAACTTACATCGTCAAATTGTAATTGATCATGGATATCGTACAATTATATTAGATAATACAGAAGATGACTTTATTGGCCATACAGAAGATTATCATTCTATAGCCAATGATATAAACATAGACCAACAGCCAGTCAAAAGAATAAGGCTTCAGAATTCAAATCCATCAGGCATTTACGAGGGTAAATTAATCAAAATTTTCCCTGAAAAGCAAATTTTTAATATGTATCTTTTGTTCTCCCTTTAGTCAAACGGACTTCGTGCAATGCCACTCAATTGGATGATTATACGCCTAATATTGGCCAACAGATTGAATATCAGCTTAAGCGGCTTACCGATATCCAGTATGAGACTCTCCAATTTAAGATAGCCCGCTTTAAGTTTAATAATCCCGGCTTTGAGTATGAACCAGCAGAGGAATAGATGCGGAATATATGAAATAATTAGACCTGACCAGATCGATTGTATATTTTTCGAAATCAATTTTAATGTTAAGTTTTACTAGACTTTAATTAAATAAATTATAGAAAGCAGTTAGAGAAAGCCACTTGACGCGAATCAACTAGCAAGTAATCTGCAAATGGACCAAAGCCAGCGGATTTCTTGGCATCAAAATGATTAAATGACCTCAACAGGGCAGCAAAAGAAAGGATGAGAGATTCCAGCATTTGATAGCTGATATGCCAGTTCCACAGGCAGATCTAACGTTTTAATGCCAAAAGATTGACAATAAATGCTGCAAGAAGGTTGTGAAATTGATCTTAAAGTATGTCTGACAGCATTCCTCCTGCTGTTCTTATCAGAAGTTCGCCATCTTTTGAATAGAAGACTGATACTTATAGATTACCTTTGGATCTGTTTCCGCCAGTTAGAGATTCGCAACTCTGTTATTGCTTTGTCTTTAGCTAATAAGCGTTTACTATATATGGCAACCCTGTTCAAAAATGTCGGAATTGGATCCAGACAAAGGGCACTGCACATAAGTCCCGTTTGTCCTAAATCATGGCCATGCTTTTTGTCTTTTCTGTTCCCTATACACAGCTCTTGCAGTTGCCCAAAAGTATTAGTAAATCAAACTAAAACATAACTTATTCTTAAATTAAAACTAATGTAGAAAATGACTAATAAGAGAAATGACTAAAAGAAACCGCCTAATTGGTTATGAGAACTTAAACTACAGTTATGAGCTTACACTTATGGTCAAAGAAGTATGTACATAAAGAAACCTTTCGTTAAAAGTAAAATATTTGAAATAATATTGAAATTAACATTATAAATATTATTAATAATATTAATGCAAGATTGGCCAGAATAAAAGTTATATTTATTTGGATTAATTATATAATTATTATTAATTTTTAAAATTTTGTTCATTGTTCTCATTTGGATTCCTCTCGTTCCTCAAAATTTCGCTAATTTTCTTAATTCCTTCTTGTTTTTAAAGTTATGTTTTCCAATTATATTCTCATTCTTTAACTTGTTTCCAAGATTTTCGATATAGTTCAAATTGTTTTCTAGGTATGTTGATGTATTTATTATTTTGTACATATCAATTTATAAGCTATTTTAAAGTAGAACCACGCTTTACAGCATGGGGCACACTGTACCTTTTTAAAGCTACAGTGTTGCCAGATCTTAGAAAAAATACCGATTTCTAGTAAAATTATCGATGTCTTTGGGTTATTTCGATTAATTCATCGCTTGAATAATGGTTATTGCAATTTCATTTTGTGGCAACGCCAAGACTGTTTTGTGTTTGTGTTTTTTTTTACTGCAGGCGTCGGCGTCAATTTTACCTTAAATTCAAGTGCACATTTAGTAAAATTACACGTTTCTCTGACACGAGATGGACTGCAAGATGGATAGACGAAAAAAGCGCACCTCCTCGGAGCAATATCAAATGTACATAGACATGATGGAAGCGGATCCAATTTTCGCCACTGGACGAGTACCGCGCGATTACGATCTAAATTATTTGACAAAAAAGTGGAAAGAACTATCCGATCGTCTAAATAAATGCAGTTCCGGACCCACACTAACGCCAGAAGAATGGCGAAAGGTAAGATTCCATCACAATATAATTTTGGGGAGGAGGGGAAAGAGACTAAATTCCCGCCACTTCTGTTTGTATGGCAGCGCCTTAATGACTGGAAAAATACGACCCGCTGCAAATACAGACGCAGTTTAATGTCAACAGAAAAAGACATTTCTATGACCACACTAGAGACGAGGGCTCTAGATCTTTTTGGAAAAGTTCCCACCGTTTCGGGGGACACGATTTTGAATCTTAAGTCCGAAAAAGAGGATTTGGATGATGATATGGACGACATGGGACAGCGAACATGTACATCGGCCTCGTTTCAAAAAGAATTGCAAGCAGCTGTTGAGGAGGCCATCAACGATGAAGGCGATGACGATGAAATGGTTGAGGAGCATGTCGAGCAAGAAGATTTACTTGAAGAAAACTTGGGCGACAATGGTGATGGATTGGATGCAGGGGATGAGGCCACCACAGCTGTAAATACAGGCGGAGGCACCTATCGCACAATTGTGGTTGATAACACAGCCTACGGTGAGGTGGACGATGATCAACAACAGCAGTCAGTTCTGCAACAACATCCTGTGGAATTTGTAACCACTCGGCGACCGGTAACGCAGGTCATTAGCACTTCAGGTGGCGGTACCGGACAGAAACTCATCAATGGTGAGCTGCCAGTTAAGCGTATGCGTACCCAAGCTAGAGATCAGATCATCTACGAGGGTAAGTCTCATTTAGTTTTAATTCCCCAAACTGAATTGGCATTAAAAACTCTTGCCTTGCAGTAAAAAATGCACCGCGCTGCATTACTAATATACAATCAGCACCAATGCATAACACCAAATTGGAAAGGGATGCAACTTCTACCAGCAACACCATCACCCCATCTCTAGGCTCAATGTTCAGTAGTCATGATGCCCAGCAAATAGCCCAGCAGCTAAAGCGCTTGGCCGATATTAATTATGAGTCACTGCAATTCGAGATTGCGCGCTTCAAGTTCAACAATCCAGGATTTCAGTATAATCCCCCATCCTTATAGTTAATCAGGCAACAGCAACACCAGCAGCAGCAGCGGCAGCAGCAGCAGGACCACCCACACCACCAACACCAGCAGCGGCACCAACTGCAGCATCAGCAGCAGCGCCACCAGCAACAGCAGCGTCATCAGCCGCAGCGGCAATCGCATCACCATCAGCAACAATCGAAGCCGCATTAGTAGCAATATGTCTGATTTCTCGGAGCAATTGGCCAACTTTGAATTGTACATTTACAGCTCCTACAAAAACCATCATAACTTATAGTAGCCAGTTTAGTGTAAAGTTTAAATAGATTTTATTAAATCAACACAGAAATTATAACAAAAAAAAAAATACTATACAAACGATCAGAAACTCAAAAAAAAAAAAAAAACAATAATTACAACAATATTTCAATTATGAATTAACCCTATTTGTATTTGTCTTAATAATACATTCTTAGTTTAAAATAAGTGACAAACAAAATCCACACAGACACAGCAGAATTGTAAAATTAATTTTTAAATCAAGTTGTATGTAAAATGTAAAGAGAATAAAATTTACCAAATGATAAATACATGAAAATCGTGTTCCACCTTTCGCCCGATAGACAAACTATATATACAGATATATACATCATTTATATATACATATGTACGTATATCTGTGTATCTCTCTATATATGGCATGGAGTCTCTATTTCGATTTCTGCAATGCCAACACGAAAAATCCATTAATCATTTTTGTGCGAAAAAAAAATCCTTTCACAAAGGGTATATCAATTTTGTTTAAAATTTTGCCACACTTAAATTTAAGTAAATCCCAAAATCCTTTAACAATCAATTGGAATTGGTTTTAATTTATATATTTTTGATTTGTTTAAATTTGAAATATAAAAATTTGTTAAACTGATGTAAAATTCGTTTTATATTCTAAATATTCTTTTACTTTGTTAAAGAGTTCTTTTAATATTTAACTATATATTTAATTGCATCGTATTCAATATTAACTTTTTAAATTACTTATATATATAGATATATCTTTCAAGTTTTAGAAAAGCTTAACCGATTTCTGCTCTTGATAGTCTAAATTGATCAACTTTGAATCTTAAAGAAAAGCATCTTCGATCATCTTAAATATATATACAATAGTATTTACTATATTCAGCAAGAAGAATTCAGTTTATATAGTCTTCCGATTTTGATTAAAATAAGAGAAATAACAATTTTAGACACTTTTTAAAACTTATATCAAAATCTCACCTAAATCAGGATCTATTAAGATAAGAGAAATTACAATCTTAGATAACTTTGAAATCTGTTTATAGTACAAAATATAACTTAAATTAGGATCTATCTAGAAAAAGTTGCTATCTTAGACAATTTTTAAACTGTTTATAGTACAAAATCTTACCAAAATGACGATATAGCAAACTTTTTGAAATAATGTGGCGACACTTTAGTTTTGAATAATTTTAATAGTTAACCCAAATCCCAAACCGAATTTCTTTATAAAACTTTATCTAAAATCGCATATATCTTCAAGTTCAAATAAGACTTAACTTATTTCAGATAGTTTTGTCCTATATTTAGTCATCTGTTTTTTAAGATTTCTTTAAATTACTTTTTATGACAGTAGTAAACCCAATAATACAATGGTAACACTAACTAACACCTGTAAGAACGATCCTTTTAATCTTTATGTGTTAGTGCTTCCAAATGATCTTGACCTATATTTTGTATATATAGGTTTTAGAGCCAAGTTCTGTTGATATTTTTATGATCTCGTTAAAAGTTTAAAAGCTTTTTATTAAACATAAACATCTTTATTTCTGCACGAAAAATTATTAGAAATTTTAAATGCTTTTAAATGACATTGCCCTATATAGGATACAGGGAACATAGGTTTATACATAGATCTCGTTAAAAGTTTTAATACTTTTAGAGCTTTTAAATTGAGAAATATAATAATCATATAAAGTTTAAATACTTTTAAATCTTTTAAGTTGAGAACTTTTAAATTTTCAATTTGAAAGCTTTTAGATATATGTATGTGCTTATATTTGTTGATCTTTAAAAAATCCTGTTAATATAGAAGAACTTTTAAAGGCTTCTTTAGGCAGTGAAAACTAGAAATTCCTATAGACTAAAATTTAGAATATTTAGATTTAATATCTTGGATAAATCTTTATATATTATAATATTATCTAGAGCAAAGACTTATTGGTCTTTTCAAGATATAATTAAGTTCCCTTAATTTTGAATACTTTATATCGAGAATTCTATAATTATTCTTTTTCAAAATGTAGAAAGATTGTTTGAAGACTTCAAGTTAGAGAGGTTTGAAATGATATAAGAGAAATAGATCGATCCAATAAGAAAATAGTTGAATAGGAAGGGTTCCTTCTACCTACCTACATATATTAATATAGTAAGTGTATAGAAAAATCGGCTTATACTCAGTTTAAAAAATGCTCCATATATTTTTTTGAGTGTGTTGAATACTCGTAGCTAACGCATTGCTTTGGAAAGGTTGCTGCATTTATTTTTTGTGTGTGTGTGTGAGAGTGTGTGCTGTGGGTCACTGTGGACTGGCCGCGAACTTGTGGGCGCACTTTATAACTGTCAGCTAGATAGAGAGAGACAGAGAGAGAGAGATAGAGACAGAGACCGGACTGAGGCGATGATGCGACCCCTTCGGCTAGAGATGTATGGAAAAATAAAAACCAAAAGAAAAAATCACTTTTAACTGTTAGCTGGTTTGGTTGATGCAACAAGTGTTGCCTTAGCCTAAGAATATAACTGCAATGGGCAATAGATCATTTGTTCGCCGTGCGCTACGAATCATAAATTACTTGAGACTCCAACTCTGGGAGACTTTGGCATCTTGGGCGACGCATGGTGTTCCGTTAGGAATCATTGCCATCATTTCGGGTCGATGTCGATGATAACTGCACAACACGTCGTATACTTAATCTGTTTCGTTTACACTCCCCTCGTTTTTTCTTCTTTGTTTTTTTTTTTTTTGTTGCCTCTCGTTTCAGTCTGGTTTCGTGTGGGTGCCGCTTTGGTCTTTGATGAAAAGCCTGCTGGCAAAGCTGATTAACGTGCACACACACACACACACACACACTGAGATGGGATAGCCAGATGTCTTCTTCTCACATGGCCCAGAGAAGAAGAGTGCATGCCAAGTCCATTAAATAGTTCGTGTTGCACTCGTTTCGCGAATCTCAGACATTGGATACGGATTCAGAGTCTGTGTCTAGGTCTGGGCCAGGGCACACACATGACAGCGTATGGAATTGACCCTTAGGCGGGTGCCATATGAAAAAGAAAAACAAGATGAAAGAAATCGAATAAAAAAGAAAAGATACAATTTTATGTTTAAGCACTTAGAGAAGCAATCGATATGCTGTTAACCGATTTACCATGTATGAACTATATATAATTTATCTGAAAATTCCCACAACTTATTTTATATACACATTAAATGAATGGGTTATCTCTTTTGGTTTAAATTAAACTTTTCAGTTTCTTCGGTTTTTTTTCCAATTGGAATTCTTTTCTAAAATAAGTCTTAAATCTTTAAATTGCTTTCTTTTTTAGCTATTTTGTATTAAATTTAATTTAAATATATTATTATAATAAAATGATTATTAATAAGCTTTTTTTAGATGCATTGGAAATTTTTCTAAAAACAAATTCATTTTTTGCTTTTTATTCAATTTATTTTTGATTCAAAATTATTTGATCAGAATTATATGCTTGTTTATATTTTCCAAGTTTCGAAGATAAATTTTACATTCTATAAGAATATATTTATATTCCAAAGAACTCAGTATAATGTCCAAAAAATGGGAAAGAAATCTTTTTTGGATTACATCTCTCGCTGCTTGATGACTTAAGGCCTTCGCTTTGCTATTAGACGAAAGCAAGCTAACAGTCTGGCAGCCTTGTTCTTATTCGCTCTATTTTGCAACACTGTGTGACCTTAGGTTATTAGTTTACAACGTATCGTTGGAAAGAAACGGTCGTTTATTAAATAAAAGGAAAGATTCTATTTGTATAATTCCAGAACTAAACAATATCTACTTTTTATTCTTATATTCGAATTCCAATATTTCCATTCTTCAGTCTCCATGTATATTTATAAGAACTCTTAACTAGTTTAACATTTTCAAAATTCAAATTTCAGTAAACATTGAATTTATATATTTTCATTTTTTAAAATAAAACTTTTGTTATATTCAATAATCAGTAAATGTTTAGATATTTGTCAAGATTCTTATAAATATTTATATAATTTATAATGACTAGAATTAATATAAAAGTGAAATGTCATGGTGAAAGAACTGTTGAATTTTCTATACCGTTAAGTTTAAAGATGTCCAAGATAAGAAATGCTTATGCCGATGTTATGCATTTTGGCCGTAACGATTTTCAATTTCGTATTAATGGAGTGACTATTGAAGATACGGATACGGGATTTGGTTTACAGTTAACCGATGGCGATATAATAACAGTTAACAAATATCGTCGCAGTCAAAGACTTAAAATTGGGAGAAAATAAAAAGAATCGATATATATATTTGGATAGATTTTATAATATATATACATATATATCTTTAGTAGAGAGGCATATGGAATAGTTAAAAGTTGAGTTCCCTATGGTTCTTTCTCCTACTCCATCTTTTTTTTGTTTTTTTTTTTTTTTTTTTTTGGTTAAAAAGTGCAAAGCGTTTTTATGCTGGCGATTATTACGCTTGATCCTAAAGCACTAAAGGGTCAATTGATGTTTGTGATGACGCTGAATGTTGTGGCCGACGACCACAGCAAAGTAACTACACTAACAACAGCAACAACAGCAACATTGCTGCCCGCAATTTGCTTTGGCTTTGGAATTTTAAGCAGCGTTGCCATCGCCATCGTCATCACCATCGCGCCATCATCATCATCATCGTCGTCGTCGTCGTTGTCGTCGTCGTTGTTGTCGTCATAGACGAATGTTGCCTTTTGCCGAAAATTGCATTTCTTTTGCTTGCAGCCATAAAGCATCAACATCAGCAATGTTTTGTGGTCATATCCCCTTCTACCCTCTCCCCACTTTGCTTGATATATCACTGTTGATATTCTTTTTGAATAGCCAACTTGCATCCAGTTTGAAGTTTTTTGCACCAGCATCAACCCTAGCACCATCTCCAGTTAAAGCTCTTGGTTCAATTGGCTTTAGGGCTTTAGTTTTAGTGGCCACAAAAATTGCTGTCAAATTTTCTTTCCCCCCCCCCCCAAAAAAAAGTTTATTCTCATGGCTCGTTTAATATAGAAATTATTCAAAGTAAAATTTTTTTTTCCTTTTTTTTTTAGTCTGGGAAAACATTCAAGTTGTTGGGGATTTTTAACCCACATTTTGTAAAGAAGAAAAGGATATTGTTATATGGAATCTTTTCTTTCGATTCGGCATTAGCAATAAGGAAACTAACTATAAAATGTTTTTCTTTTTTGTTTTTTTTTTTTTTTTTTTTTTTTTACTTAAAAGCTTCATTTTGAGCAATTATTATCTCTTCTTTATTTCATATTTGATGGCTTAAGCCTGATATAAACTGGCATATATAATTATATTAGCATGATCTATGTCATTATATACATACATACACATCGATATAGTCCAATTAGTGCAGCAGCAGCAGCAGCAGCAGCAACAGCGATAGCAATAGCAACAGTAACAGCAACAGCAGCGGCAACATCACCAACCAAATGCCAGCAACAAGAACAAGAACTATCGACAATATGACCGGCGGGCGTTTATGGTCAACGACAGGCCATTATTGACGCCACTGCCACTCAGCTGAATCCAAATGGATGGATGCTGCTGCTGTTGTTGGCTGACTGGACATTGGCCATCATCAGACTTTGCATGCAAATTGTCGGTGTGCTAAACATGCTGAAATTGCCTAACAGATCGAGTAAACTAAAATACAAAATATTGAGCGTTGAAATGGCGCCCCCTTTGCAGTCATAAACACGCACTAATTGCATCCATGATTTGTTGTTGTACACTACATTAATGGCTCTCGCAGGACCAACCAGCAACATCATCCACTCAAATCGTAGCCTAATTGCCTATAAATGGCAGCCTACTACAAAATGTGGCGACATCAAACGTAAAGCTTTCTGCATGCATCATAAACAAAAACAAAAAAAAAATGAAGTGAATTTTAAATGCATTGGCAACATGCTGGCGACATGTACAGCAGCAACATCATGGAGAGACAGACAAACAGACAGAGTGAGTGAGAGAGACATTGACCAACAACAGGGCGAATTACCTGGCATTAGGCCTTTTGATTTATAAACAAAAATTAACCACAATGCAAAAAGTAGACAAAAAAACCATTAAGAATGCGATTGTTGCTGCTGGCCATGCAATTAGGCTAGCAACCATTGAGATGGATGGGTGTCGGTGTCTGCTGGCTGCTGGGGTTGTTTCTATATGGGGTGGTCCACTATGTCGCCATTCAATCGGCAATCGATCGATCGAACGATCCAACTATCGATCCTTCTGATCAATATACAAATCGTTTTGCTTGATCTCTCACTTGCAAAAAAAAAAAAAAATGTTGCTCGCGTGGTCAGCGCCAATTACTTAGAGCATATCAATTATATTGCCAATGGGATGGAGTTCATTCTCTTGTCGAGGAGTTTCGTCTGCGATTCAAACTTGTAATTGAACTGCGCGTATTGCAAAATTATTATTTTGTACATTTGCAATTGCCATTGCCTACTGGATATGCTCTACCCCGCCACTTTCCACCACCTGGCCTATCGTTCAGTTTTCATCTACAAAACTCCCTTTGCCCTGTGGTTCCATCGATGCTATTCCATTGGTTGGCCCTGCGTGCCTGTTCATATGTTTTCATTACATTTGCCCATTATGCGTGTACGTGACGCACAATTTGAAATTGCCAGCTCCAGCTTATAAGCCGGATACCAGGCGCACAATTGCAACATTGGTTGTTGGCTCTTGGTTTTGCTCCTGCTACCTTTTCTGTGGCTTGCGGCAATGGCCAATCGAGTACCCCTTACCCCTTGAATCCCCCTATCCATCCTATGGCTCATACCCATCAAAAAGTGAGTGTGGAGTATAGCGTCTGTTTGTGGCTTTTGTTTGTTGTTCAAGTTTACAATTTTAATGCACTGCCACTTGACTGTTGACAGTGCAACACGCCAAGTTCCCTCTCTGTATGTGTGTGTATGAGAGAGTGTGTGTGTGTGTGTGCTGCATTATTGATTTTATGCTGTGTGTGTGTGAGTGTGGGTACATAACCTTGCCGGTAGTCGTTGCACTAAATGAAACAAAATATAATTTTTACTTCCACAAAAATTGATATAAACAGTTAAGAGAGTAAATCATCAACAATTGTACCAGAGCTGCATACTGAATACCGATTCCAGCTGAATCATTCTGTCAAAATAAAGTTTATCAAGTTTATTTAAAGAGAACAAGTCATTGACTGAATACTTAAAATATTTTACTTAAGACCAAGGCTAGACTAAGTAAAAAAAAAGAAAGATCCTCTAAAAGTTTTCAAGTGATTTGGTCATCTGATCAGATAAGGAAGAACTATGTTAACATGAATGGAAAATCGTACAAAATAGACTATTTTATAAAGATGATAAGTTAATAAAAGAAAAGTCGATCTATGTTATAAAAATATTTATCTTCTTTATTTAGACTTTACTTCACTTGAAAATGTTTACTTAGAAGGACGCACAGTGGTTCGTTTCGCTTAAGTAGATAGCAACTCAAAACTTAAATTTAATATTTCTAAAACTTAAGAAATATTTTTAGTATCAAAATTAAATAGGACTTCGGTAAAGAAATACTTTAAAAAGACTTTAAATTACTTATATAAGCTTCAAGATTTTAACATACAAAGTTTCACGTACAAGTTTTATTCTATTCTTTTAACGTAATTTCGTACTTACAAATTCTCTTTTTAGAATTTAGAAAATTTTTTTTTATAAAATTAACAAAAAGTGTTGTAAAATGGTATTTAAAAGACATTTTTTGTTTACGGTACTCTTAAATTAACTCAAGCCCATGTTTTACAGGTAAAACTCCCATATCGGAGGTTTTAGATTACGCTTTTCTAGCGAATTTTGTATTGTATTTAAAATCTCTGCAACTATTGGATTAGCAGACTGTTAACTCTAGAATATGAAACTATATCAGTCCATTAAATTTTAATAGATTTCATAAAAGTGTACAAAGGAAAAGTTTTACTTTAATCATAATATAATAACGTTCGAACTTACCTAAAATAAGCTTCATTTTAATGAAATTTTTCGTATAATGAATTTATTTTGAACAAGTCCTAACATTCCATTTTTGGAGTTTAGTTATTACACAATGAAGCTTTTTTCGGGGGCCGTGGGGATGTTTTAGGGGGTACTTTTGTTAATCTTAATATTTTTTCAATTTTATATCAAATATTTGTTAAAGTAGCAAATTATATTATATTTTAAATCCACAGATTTTCTTTTTTTGATATTTAAATTATGGAATTTTATAAATAATTTAAGTATTAATATTGAAAACATTTTTTATTTTGGAATATAATATTTTTAGCATTATGACTAAATAATGATTTACTATAAAAACTAGAAAATTGTAGATACATATTTCTCAAAGTTTTCTAATTTCATTGTAGAAAATATAAAAGTTAATTAAAATTAAAGATACTTTTTAAATAAGTTTTGTAATTTTGACCTATGAAACAAGTTAACTTTAAATTTTAGTAAATAGATAATATAATCTTATTATAAAATATTTTATAATTATAAATAGTAAAAATATTTTTAAATTGTCACGAATTGTTTATAAAATATATAATAATATATTTATTACTAAGACACTTAAGTCGTATTCCAAAATATAAACCAAATAAAAAATTGTTAATTTTTTCTATGAAAATTGTTAACATTATCCCACTGTGCTTCTCAGTTTAGTAGTGTTTTTTTTTTTTTTTTTTTTTCCAATCAACACACAAGAGAATTGTGGGTGACATGGGGCTAATTTCCCTTATGTCCTATACTAATGCGTTCCAGTATGGAAAAATTCCTTGCCCATTGCGGCAATCGATAATGAGGTGGGACCCAAATTCGCATCTGGTTATATAGCCTGTTTGTCTCCCAGGCCCTGTCGCTGAATATGATTGAAGTACTCGTAACGAGCAAACATCTATCATGGCCTCCATATCCAACTGGCATCAAACAATTTCAAATGGATCGAATGAAAAATCAACTGGCGTTGAAAATGGCTCAGGCCAATTGTGGCTGGCTTCCTTTAGTTTACCATCGATTGGATTGGACTGGATGACTTGCCTGCTTTGTATGCAATGCCATGAACGTGATCGGGCTACAATCGCTCTAGAACAAAGTGGCCACTAGCGCTTAGGCCAGACGCACAGAAGCCATCGACCATGATTGAAATTCTAACTTCAAAGTCAGAGTCTTGAATCAGAGTTAGAGTTTGCCTCAATATTGAAGTGGTTCTCGGTTGACCTTTTCGCATGAGAATCCCAATTCGAATGCCCGGATGATGGATACACTGCTTGTTGAACTGGACCTGCCAGAGGAGTTGGGGAGAGCTGGGTACATGTCAGCTTCATCTACAGCTGTCAGTAAGTGCAGCTCGTCATGGGCAATTTAAGTGGAAGGGTAACTTCTTTTTTTTCTATTTTCTCTCTTTTATTTTTATTTTTTGGCACAGACAGTAAACCATGGCTAACATCTAACTAGCATAATTTCACTTAAACAAAATTGTGGCTGGTTGTGCAATTGATGAATTTTTACTGTACTCACATGACAACTAGCTGATAATCATGCAAAGAAACCAAATATACAAAGAACAAGCCAAAGCACAATCCACAAGGAAGATTCCAAGTTCTTCCTCTTTGACTTGCTGTCGTCGTCGTCGTCGTTGACGTCGACGTCGTCACATTGCGGAATTTCACAGCCTCATGGAAATTTGTTCAATGCCTTGTCGCTAACTCTCTCTCCCTTTCTTTACCTTCCTTACTCTGCCTACCCTTTCTCGATATTTGTTTGTTTGTTTGATTTGGATTTGATTTGATTTCGCCAACCAACAACAACAACAACAACAGCAGCAGCAGCAGCAGCAGGAACAACAGCAACAACATTAGTTCTTGCTGTTTTTACAGCAGTTTCTTGACCTCTCTCTTTCTTTTTTTTTCTCTTCTTCTCCTGTGACGCAGTAACTGCACATGCGCGCCCGCCTGCTAACTCTTCAACCTGCCTCTACCTTTTTCACCCAGCTGCCCCCCACCCCCAGCCGAAACCAACCGTTTGGCAATTTTGCAGCTTTTTTTTCCCCTTCCATCTCCCGTCTCCGTTGCGAGAAATGCGATTGACGGTAATTGGTTGACGTTTGTCTTATTTAAATTTGTTTTCTTTGGGATTTTTTTTCTATGCCGCTGTTATGTGTTTTTTTTTTCGTTCTTTTCTTATTTTGTTCTTGTTGTTTTTTTGTTGCTACTCCCGCTTGATTCTTGCACGCTCCCATGCCTATGTCTTACCCTGCATTTAACTACATCATCGGGTATATCAAAGCGTTAGAGAAAAGCTTTGTCACTTTTAATAAGATATTTTAAGAATGCGTACACCAAACTAATCTATATAAATTAAAGCAACATTATTTAAACATTTATCACAACATTATAATATTATATTATTTTCAAAAGTTTTATGCAATTTTTAATCTATAAAATGTAGAGATAGAAATTGCACTATAAAGATGTAAATATATTGCTATATGTATACTAAAAGATCCTTCAGTAAAACAATATGGGAAACTGAAAAAAATTTAGAAATTACGTAAAAGTTTTAATATTTTAGCCCTCATAGATTTTCATAACAATACTGTTAAAAATTGTAACTTAATAAAAACTGTAAGAATAAAATTAAACTAATAAAAAGAATCTAAGAAGCGTTTTATATCTTTATAAGTAATTGTACGGCTAATGCAAATTATTTACAAACTTTTACTCAAGAAAGTTTCTATTTACGCAGATTGACACAATGAACTAAAATTCGTTTGATGTGGCATCCCTTTAAGGAAAATATTTATGTTGTTGATTTACAGTTGTAAAAATTCATCTTCTCTTCAATTTTAGACAGCTGTTTGACATTAGCTTAAGTTTTATCATTGTCATCTGTAAATTTATAAAGAATTTATATTAAAATGTTATATAAATTAATTTTAATTTAAAATCTTTATAATAATTTAAATATAATAATATGATATAAGTTGAACAATTTAATTATTTCTTTCTAAATTTATGATTACCTATAAAATATGCATAAATAAGCTTTTAAAAAGACTCTTTTTTCTGTATTCTGTTGAAAAATTTAATGTATCTATAGGGTATCATTATAGTCGCTATTTCTTATATTTCTCATTGAATTGGTATTGCTCTTCTCATGCTGAAACTAAAGTTCTTCTTCCTATAAAAAGCCAACCATCCTGTTCAAGTTATATTGAAGACGGCGTGCAACTTTAATTGAAATGAAATGAGTTTCGTCGATTTGTGTTCTAGGAATTTGTTTTTGATTGTTTTCTTGTAAATTTGAATGATTATCGAGGCAGTTGTTGTTTGCAGCAGTTCCATAGCATCTTGCAACAGTTGCGCAATTGCCATAGAACAAAATAAACAAGTCGTCGACCCGTGTAATTGCAGATCAAAGACCCTATACATATATATATATACCTGCCTGGTATAAGATCAGCTTGTTGGAGGTAATTGAGCTGCAAGCACTTTTAATTGTATTTAGTATAGATATTTGTTTGCTTGTATTTTGCGGAAGCAAACTAAGAACTGGGCCAGGATTTACCAAGAGGGAGCCCAATACCAATGAAGGCAATTTGTTACCGCTATATCAACATATCTCGCGTATATCGCGATAAACTTGCACGCTAAACGAACACCACTTCCTCAAAATAAACATTCAGAGGATGCGAAAATGATTCTGCTGGATAGTCAGCCATAAAAAGACAGACAGAGAGAGAGAGAGAGAGAGAGGAAGAGGGGAGATAAGGTGGGGTCTATAGTTGCAGCAAGTTCAAGATTGAAACCGAAACTGATGCGTAGTTTAGGGCGATTTACACAGTTTAAACAGACAGGGCGATACAAATCGCTGGCACATGAGTTGCCGCTGTCTCAGGCTTCGTCTTAGTCTTAATCTGAAGTCTTCCTGGTGCCATAACTGTAGCAAATGGCTGGACAACATGCAGGCCTCCAAAGCTGAAGATTTACAATATCCTCTCTCTCACTCTCTCTTTCTCTCTCTCTGTCTCTGTTTCTCTTGCTTGGCGTAGGCGTCTGTTTTTTATTTTGGCTTTTGGTTCCGCCGTTCTTTTGCTGCATAGGGTAAAATGTTATAAATTGCACATTTGATGAGCAGAGAAACGTTTATGATTCTACTATCCAGTAGAGAACCATAGGCAATTGTTGCTGTTATTGTTGTTGTTGTTGTGGCACCGGCACAGCTGTGCGTCTTGGCCAGAAATGCCTTTTAGCGCTTGCATGTCGGCTGATTAATTGTGCCAGCGTCATAAACGTGATGATATCGCAATGGAAGCGCATTTTTCATGTTATTCAATTCGTTGCCGCCAGCTTCAGGTCCAACAACAACAACAATCGATATATATATATACATACATACTTATATATATATGTATATTTGCATAGTTGCAACAAATACAAAAGAGTTGAGCAACAAACTTGCCGTTTTCGGCCTAACATAAATTAAATCTTTCGATATTGGCCAACTAATTACAAACATTAACGCAATTTAGCCTTATTTTCCGCATTTCGCTTCCAAATGGTACAAAATGCAATTTAAGATTTAATTCTTCTTGCCCAAATGGGCAAGCACCTCCAGGTAAAACAGGTGAAACACTTTATTATTGTTGTTGCAGGTGTTGCTCCCAGGAAGTTTTTGCCATGCGTTCATTATAAACTATTAAATATCAAATATATAGTATACTCTTGCTCCATTCAAGCCAATAGCAAGAGATGGGGAGAGGGGGATGAAATCGTGATATAATGCGCAATATTTTACTTTTTTGGTCATAGCCAGTTGTAAGTTGTTGCCTTTGTCGACTGATCTATCAAATGATATATGGTAGAAGTTCCTAGATCATGTTTAGAATATTTAATTCATTTTATCTTCAAAATATGCCTTCTTCTATTAACAATTTTGTGTTTTCAACATTCTTTAAATATTTGGTTAACTATTGGAAATTTTATATGGCCTGATAAGAATATCAATATTTGGCCAACTTTTTGTTAATGTTTTATTGTTAATTTTTACGTTCGATTTGTAAACAGGAAATTCCATTTTGATTTGTTCAAGGTTGGGCCATGTTAATGTAATTGTTGATTTTTCAAGAATTTAAAGAACCCAATTTCAACTCTTTTCGAAATTTTAAATCTAATGGTTAATATTGTTACACAATTTACAATAATATAATATAAATATATACTCTGTTTTATCATTTAACTTTCCTTTCTTAGCGGAATTACTATTCCAAAGTTTTTACAAACATTTATTAGAATATTAGAATATAATTTCAGTTCATTTTTGCATATGAAATAGAATAAAAATTGACAAATTATTTAGAGAAAATAATTTGTAACTTTATCTTAATTTGTTAAATCTTTTGTATATAACAATTTAACACTCTTTTTCCAAGCTGAATTTTTTTCATAATGGGATTAATTTAGATTTTAATTTAAAATAATTTAAACTTCTTTATTTTTTTAACTTAAGTTTCTAATAAATGTTAAAGATCGGTGAAACTATGCAGAGTATTACCTACTAAAAAATAAATAAAAGTTTTAAATGACAGAAAAGAAAAGAAATTAAAATAAAAAAAAAACAAATAACGTAAAATTATGGTTTATATATATTTAAAAGTCAGATTTAGAATAGTTTTAAGTTATTGTTTTTAATTTATTAATCAAATATTTGATCATTTCTTCTTATTTAATATTATTTCTGCATAATTTCTTGAAAATATGAACCGATAAATTTATATATATACGATAATTTGTAATAGTTTGTTTTCTTTTGATTTCGGATTATTTTTCTTGCATTTGAAATTTTTCTATGTTTTTATAATTTTATATATTTATTTAAATATATATTTCTAGTAATCTTTAATATTTTAAATTGAAAAGAAACTAATACTAAATATTTTGGTACATTTTTTATTGCTAAGTTTGGTATTAATATAACATTTATTAAAAAAATTAGGATACCCATTTTGCAAGGGTATAAATATTGATAGAACTGCCACTTGAAAAAATTAGATTTTGTGATCTTGCATCTTTATTTACTCATTCTTCGTCGATCTCTACATATGTACTCGATCATAGTTGATCTTATATCAATTTGTTTTAGTTTCGTAAACAAGAAAAAGTTGCAGGGGGAAATAACTAGGTGGCAACATTGGTGCCTGGTTTGTGACCAAAAGGATGTGTGAGTTATCATAAAGCAAACCATATTTTTTGATCATTCACATTACACATAAGTAACAGGATATAAACCTAACTGTCTTTTATCTTTATCTTCTGGCAGAACCTTTTGTATTTTACACTTAGTTTAATCTAAATTAACTGATCCACCTTTTTATAAGAGCTGAAAATCATTCAAGAGTTAAAATATGTTACAAATCTGTGAGAAATAACAGAAAAATGAAAATTAGTAAAGTTGATCTTTACAGACCTTAAATATAATGTTTAAAAAACTCGTTTAGTTAAGTAGGAACCGATCTTTTATGGTATATGTGTTTAAAAATGAATAATAACATTACGATCCAGATCATCCAGATCAAACTACATATAGTGCCTGTAGACTTCTTACTAGTAATTACATATCTGATGTGAGGGCAATCCTTTGGAATGTACGGAATAGAACATGGATTTAGAACCAAATATCTATAATATGTGCTTAATGCAAAGTCTTGAAACTGTTTTTTAATTAATTGCAGATAAACTTTATAACTGAACTATATCTGTTGCACATAAAACTTAATTCCTAATGGTTAATTAATTATACAAACTTTGTTAATTATTCCTGATTTTTATTCATAACTTATTGCTGAACATCATCCAAGTAGCAAATCAATTTTATTATTAAATTAATCTGTAGAAAGGTTTATAGCAAATCAATTTTATAAGAAAATGAATGTAGGTTTATAGCAGATCAATTTTATAATAAATAAATAAGTAGAGATGTTATTTTTTATTGTAAATCAATTGTAAAATAAATAATTGGTAAAAGAGGTTTTTATAGCAAATCAATTTTATAACAAAATTAGTGTATTGAGAGGTTTATAGCAAATTAATTTTATACTAAATAAATAAATATGTTGAGATGTTTTTTATAGCAATTTAATTTTATAGTATATCTCAGTCTATTGCACCTGAATTATTTTCTTTTTTTTCTACAGTTTTTTTTTATGCGCAGTTTTCACTAATTTGCTTTAGAAACTATTTATGGTCCGATCAAGTAATTGTTATTGTTCTATGAGCAGGTGTCTAAAAGTGACGCAAGTACATACTTACATGTATCTACATATATATAGACAGATATATATATATATATATTATTTATGTAAGTGTTGTTCCCGTTTACTTAGAGTAAATTGTTAGATTTAACACCCACACAGAGAAACAGAATCAAAGCAGATCAATTAATTAGTTTGTATTTATATTTTGCATATATGCATTTATATATTTTTCTGAGACATTTATTTAGACACAAATACAGTAATATATATGTATTATATTTATATATATATAGTTGAATACTCTCTAAATTGTATGCCATAATTAAGCAATAATATTAACTAAAATGTACAGACTAAACGACTAAGACAATGTGAGGAGTTAAAGAGACACAGAGAGAGAGAGGAAAGGAAAGAGTGTGGAAAGGAAATTAATTAAACTTCTGGCTCTGAGCAAATTATATACTAATAAGAATTTAATAATAATATTACAATAGTTCAATTTGCATTTTTCATTTCTAATTAAAACATTTTACACATTTAGACACAAATGACGAAACAACATTTAAAAATATGAGGAGAAATTAATAAATTCATTTTAGCTATTTAATATGCATAGTTTTGTTGTTGTTCTTGTTGTTGTTGTTGTTCTTGTTTTATATAGTTTGCTGTAATTGCATAACATTCTCTATATATATTTCATATATATATATATAATTGTTATTGATAATATATTGCTTACTCCTTAGATAGGCTTAGGTTTTTAATATAGGTATGCATATATATATATAGAATTAGTATATATATATATACGATAATTTGATATAATTTGTTTTCTTTTGATTTTGGATTTTCGTTTCTTTCATTTGAAAATTGTTTTTTTTTTTATTTTTATTTTTTGACTGCAACAAAAATGGCTTTTCGTCTATTTATTTATTTAGTTCGAAATGATTTTCGATAAAATTAAATTAAAACATAAAATTAAAATCACAATTTTATAGACTTGATGTATATATGTATGTGTTGGTGTTTGTGTGTGTATGTTATTTATGTGTGTGTATATTTGTGTACAGGCCCGGCAGTTGCAAGAATTCCCTTAATGAGTCAGAAGAGTAGAAAAGCGTAAGCAAATGTTGACTCATTGTGTTTAATAAAGAAATTTCATTTTAAATAAAGAATTTTTTATTATTTAGCATGACTTGAAATAGAATTAAGTCACTGATTTCAACATTTAAAGTTTGTTATTGCTTTTTCTAAAATTTATGAAATTTTTTCTTAATTAGAATAATTAAAATTTGATAAAACTTGCTTTTCTGCTAAATATCTCATTATCAAATCATTTTTTCCATATTCGGACAAAAGATATAAAGAGAATGGAAAAATATATACAGGTAACCCTCCTATAACGCGGTACTTCTATAGCGCGATTTCGCTACAACGCGGTTCGCGAATTGCGGAATGTTTCCTATAACGCGACTCCTACAACGCGATTTTTAAGCATTTTTTAAATACATATTCTATAAACTATTCTATAAACACACAATTATCAAAAATTACTTGTGTATATGTGTATGTATATCTATTATTCGTAGTCTCATAAAGAAATAATAATATGTTTGTATTATACATACTGAAAGTGTTTGAGTGAAACTTTTAAATCTGGCGAAGGAGTTGGAAGAGTATGTTTTGGAAAACGATCCTCTAAATAGTAGAGCAGAAATGTTCAAAAGAAATCTTGAGCATGATTTATCTGCCTACCAGGAAATCTATAAAGATTCACGAAGTAGGACAAAGCAGACATCAATCAAAGATTTAATAGCTGAACCGGATCAATGTGATAGTGGCTCAAGCTCGGATTTTGAAATAGGACGACCACGAGCAAAACATTTCAAACACGCTCAAATTATAATAAGTGACTCTGAGGAGGGCGATTTGTAGGTAGTTTGACACTTGAAATCCGTTTTTATTTATTCTTTTTCAAATTTTTTTTTTTTTTTGTTTTGTTTAATTGAATGAATTGTTTAAAATAATTTGAATAAATTAAAAAAATATTTTAAATAAGCATATAAAAACTATTTTTTTTTCGAATAAGAACCTAACCCTGACTCTTGTATGAAGTTCATATCTCCTACAACGCGGTTTCCTACAACACGGCATTTCCGAGGAACCTAATACTCGCATTGTAGGAGGGTTACCTGTATATATAAAGAGAATGGCTAAGAAACACTTAAAGAAAGCTTTGATTTAGCTTAAATTGAATCCAAGTTCCTATTATTCCTTTTCCTGTAATGGGAAACGAATGGAAATGAAACTTGTTTACATTTTTTTTAGCTTTGACTTGGCATAATTGAATCTAAGTCATTATTTGCCTTTAGTTTTCAATGTTATGAGAAACGATTGGAAATGGAACTCGTTCAATTATCTCTTACCAACACTGTTAATTTTGTTTCTGCTCATGAAATAAAGTTTTTTTTTTAAACAAAATATTAATACTCTTTACTTTAGTTTAAACTGCCAGGCCTGATTCTATGTAATTGCTGCTGTTGTTGCTGGTTGCTGCTGCTGCTGTTGGTTGCTGCTGTGTGTTGCTGTTGCTGTTTTGTGTTCATTATTCCTTGTCGTAATCATTCCGTATTATAATCATCATTAATCCAGGAAAAAATATTCTTTAAAAATATTTCATTGGAATGTGTTTATTTAATGCAATATTTTTTTTGGAAGGGGGGGTGGTAAAAGCGCGCAGGGGAAGGCACAATTCAATGTTAATTAAAAATTGTTGCTGCAAGCTAAACGGTGAAAGCTGCAACAGATAGAAAGAGAGGGAGAGAGAGAGATAGGAAAGAAATGAATAAAATTAGCTAAATCATGACTGTTTTTTTTTTTTAACTTTGCTTATTTATTTATTTAAGAAAAAAAAAAAGAGTTTTTATTGTGTGTTGAGTGCACGAATTTAATAAGGAAAACAATCAAAACGCAGCACGATTTGCATGGCCACGCCCCCCTCTACTCCCGGACTCCCACTTCTTAACTCACCTGCAGGAACACACACAGCGTGCAAAATGTTGTAGTTGTTGTAGTTTTTGTTTGTGTTTGTTGTTGTTATTGCTTGGTTTATGTTGCTGTTGTTGCTGTTGCTGTAGATGCGGGGTCGATGGCAACTAGAAACGAGTTGGAGCTGGAATCGGCTATGGCCTCTTCTACTCTTCATCATCATCATCATTATCGTCATCATCATCTTCATCATCATCATCATCATCATCTTTATCATCAACTTTATCCATCTTTTATGCTATCCTACAGATACAGCGTCGCCTGTTGCCGCTGATCGAAATGATGTATATAGAGCTTCTTCTTTGACTTCTCTTTGGATGGCCGCAAATCCCAGACCAGATTGGATAGACTACGCGGTCGCGACAAGCGTCGTGTCTTCTTTTCCGGTAACTTATTGGAATCGCCTGAAGTGCGTCCACCACTCCGTGATGAGTCTAATGTACCCTCACGCGGATTATGATTATTGTGGCTATTGTTGTTGTTGTTATTATTGTTGTTGTTGCTGCTGGAACTACGACTGTGACTATGACTGTGAGGATGGGAATGGGAATGTGGAGCAGCCGACAAATAACCATGTGTATTAAGAATGCTACCACACTTGAGCACCACATCAGGCGGTGTGCCCGGTGAGGCAGCAACTGCTGCTGCCGTCTTGTTGTGGCCTGAGATCGCTGACGGCGTTATAGCTGCTCCTACAACACCGCCAACTGCAATTCCGGCATTATTGTTATCCGGCGTTAATTGCAAACTGCTGAGACTTTTGTATCTGTAAGACGGAAAGTAAATAAGTCCATTAGCTACCTAATCTAATCGATCATCTGGAAACTTTAAGATGCAATTGCTCCTGGAATCTGCTCTTACCTAATGTGAAAGAGTGGCGATTGTGGTTCCAGTGATTCCTTGCTTGGCAAATGGTTATTGGGCGTCAGCACCTTGCCATGGTGGGGATGCGGATGGGAATGGGAATTGCTATGACCATGGCTATGGGAGTGGGTGGCATGATGAGCGGCGGCAACAGCAGTAGCTGCTGCGTTTGCAACAGCAACAGCTGTGTTATTGTTGTTACCATTGCTGTTGCCGGAAGTTGTTGCTGACGGCTGACCATGTCCCCCATGACTGTGACTGAGACTGTGAATGTGACTGTGACTATGGCTGTGACTGGTGCCAGTGGAGTTGCCATTGCTGCTACTGCCAGCACTATGGGCATTGGCATTCTTGATATAAAGCTTTGGTAGAGTGGGTCGCTGACGTTTCTCCGCCGGCTTCTTGCCCGGAATCGTTTCAATTGGCGGCGGCACTGGCTTAATATCCTCCTGTATATGGCTGTGGTGATAATGATTGACCAGGTGATGCGAATGATGCTGTTGTCCACCATTGCTGCTGCTGTGCTTATTCGACTCGAGGCTACTATAATTGTTCATCTGTTGTTGCTGCTGTTGTTGTTGGTGCTGATGTTGCTGATGCTGCTGTTGTTGATGTTGGTGTATCGGTGCTCTGATCAAACTGCAATAGTTGCCACTACCGCTATCCGTATGATGTGACTTCAATGTTGGTGACTCACAGATGGGTTCGAAACGTGCCAAACCTTTGGACAATGGCGTCAGGCCACGCACATAATCGTAGATGTGATCGATTTCATTATACTCCTCGGCAATTTCAGTACTACTCATCACTTGTTGCTGCTGCTTGGACCATGAATCGCAGCTGGCGCTCTTGCGTAGGACATAGCCACTTTCCGCCAGGCCACTGGCCACTCCGGCTGCCGATGGCAACATCACAATTGGCAATCTTTGACCATTGCGACTGCTGAACTTGGAGTCCTTTTTCTCCTTTTCGCTCAGCTTGAGATCAACAATCTGCAGGCGATCCCGCGCATCGGACAACAGACGTTGTGCCTTGTCCAAGAAGCGCGTATACTCAATAAAATGCTCCAGTTGCTCCATATTCTTGGCCCGCTGTAGCTTTATCTTGGCATTGAGGGGAACTGGCACCAGATCTGTATCCTTTTGTAGGGGTAAAGCAAAAATGCGATCAATTTCCACACAGCCCAAAAGACGTAATTCTGGAACAAATGGTTGCTTCAAACCCTTGGGTGCACTGCCATGGACCAATCTATATAAAAAAAGCATTTCCAGAAAAAATTCACAATAAAAGATGGGTTAGGTAAAGAAATTTAAATTTAGATATATAGCTTTAGGATCATGGGAAACTTACCTTACAATCACTGGCATTCGTTTGAGCAACAGATTCTTGACGGTATGGACACCGCTAATGCTATCCTCGCGTGCAATGGGCGAGAATTTTGCTTTGGTATCGAGTGGCAGATTGATAATCTCATCCTTGATGTTACGGCACTGCAGGTACTTGCCATTATCGTTCATGGTGGTTAGCAGTTCACCGGCATGAATGGTGCGATTCATTTGTTGGCAGCGAAACGTCTCTCGCACCAGGACACGGGCATTGCGTCGCCGTGCCAATTCCAACACTGAATCGATGCAACGTGTCGAACGTCCATCTTCGCTAAGTAACTCAAAATAACCGCTATAGGTCTCGGGTATGAGCACCTTGGCACCCACATTGGTGGGTTTGCGACCCTCTTTGATCTTGATGGGTTGCGCCAATATCTGATATTTTTTGCCGGCACTCAGAAATAGGGCCGTACTTTGGAGCGATGGGGCCGATAGGGTTGGGACACCCAGAGCCTGATGTTGGCCCTTGAGGATTTTGGCCACCGCCGGCAATGGCTGTTTGGAAAAGTCGCGCAAATAGACGGGCGAGGCATCGCCAAAGCGAGAGGCGGCCAATATGATTTGACCATCGGTGGCGGCCATGTCGCGATTGAAGAAAGAGAGCAGTTTGCTACGCGCCAATTGCACATTAAATGAGAGTAAATTTCATTGGACTGGCTGTGGCAAGTGCTCCCCACCTACGGCTCCCTCTAAACTCTGGCTATCACTCTCCTCGGTATCCTCTTGTGCCTGCTCAACAAATTCCTTATTAGCGTTGAGCTGATCTTCAAGAGCTCGTCGCTTGGCCAATTCCTGTTGGCGCTGTCTCAACAGCTGGGCACCGCGTCTACAGCAGGCGTGTGCTAATTCCTCCTCCTCACTGGGCGTGGCTACGGCCGCCGACGCCGCTGCTGCCTCCTGGCAGTACTGGCTGGTCGTCTGGTTAGTGTGCTGGGTCAGCAGTCGCGTGGATGTCTGCAGTGCGTAGTTAAGATACTGCATTCGGTTTGATTTAATCTTCTCCTCCTTGCCACAGTGTGCGAAATTGAGTTAAAGTCTCTGTTATGCTTTCAAAACACTCGAGTAACTGACCACCTAAAAAGAAATATAAGAAAAATTGATTAATTAGTATTGAAAAAGTAGACAAATTGTTAAAAAATGATAGCTTTAATTAAAACTTTAAAGTAAGTCTTTAAAGTGTGGTTGTTAAAAAAAGTACAGCATATCTGAGGGGGCCTTATATAACATATAGTAACAGGTTTAAAGAACAGCTTATAATAAAAGCCCTTAAAGAGAAATCAAATGATTTTTTAAAGGAAATGTGAAAAAATTACTACAAATAATCTCAAGGAATTCCTAATTGGATGAGTGAGGTTTCCTATCTAACTACTGCACCATATAATACTCAGTTAAGTAATCCCATTCCACATCAAGTCTATCTGCTTACGAACATAGATTCACATTTTCTATAGAGAAACTCAAGTTATGAGAGAGTGCTTAAGTTGACCTGGTCTAAAACATATGCTAGGGTCGGTTATGCAATCTATCATGATTTTGTAGCCTTGTGTAAATTTGTATGAAAGGGCCAACTCTCTTGCTATCTTTCTCTAACATACACACACAGAGATACATATACATATACAAGGTGTTATTTATGAGGACCATAAACTGCAAAAAAAAAAAAAAAAAAAAAAAAATGGTAAAGTGCAGAAAATGAAAATGCAGACCGCAAACATGCATATAAATAGACAAGATGACTCCAAGCCAAGACCAGAGACGACGATGGCGACAATGCCAAAGATGCCATTAAGGGGACTCAAAGTATGGTCTTTGGATTCGGACTGAGGCCAACAAATGGCCAGACATTAAAAGTACTTAAAGGATATTTGCATATTTTATGACCAAACATAAATGTGGCTGATTACAACAAGAAGAGCCAAAATAGGAGGAGTAGAAGACTTGGCCTTTAGCATTTGCATTGATTTGGTGGTATATACATACATGCATACATATGAAGAGAGGGGGAAGGCAGTGAGGGCCTCTCTTTTAGGGCATTTGCATATAATACATTTGACCAGATGAGAAATTCCATGGCCTGTTTGGTCTGCTTAGTAAATTAGTTGGCAATTAGTAAAGTGGCAACATCTGCTAACCAATTGACTTTAACTTAACCCCATCCCACCACCCCTCCCCTCTCGAATGCAGTGGTAAATGGAAATTTTGTAATTGCTTTTCCATCTAAACTGTTGCAAGAATAACTGAAGGTTGCAGTTGCAGTTGCCTTTAAGTCTTCTTAAATTGGCCTTAAGCTCTGTTTTGTGTTTAAAATTTATAAAAATTTTAATTTAATTTTAATTATATATATTTTATATATATTTATTTAAGTGAATATATTCAAGAGTGAATTTACTTTAACCAATTAACTCTCAGACTTTTTTTTGGGCAATTAATTTTCACCAATGGAAAGTACCTTTTTTTTTTTTTCCTTTAGCAATTGCAGACAGGAAAGAAGGAAAGAGAGAGAAAAGAAGACAGCAATGCAGGACTAGCAACAGGGAAGAGGACAAGGTGGAGATGGAGAGGTTGGTTGGGGGAATTCTCACGCTCACGGTTTCTGTTGCTGCTGCTGTTGCTGTTACTGCTGTAACTTATGTGGAAACGTGACATTTTCTTGGCTACTGGACAAAAATTGATGCCACCAGAGAAAAAGGAAAAAAAAAACCATCTCTTACTCTTTCGCTCTTTCTCAATCTTTATTGCTGCTATCTCTGTCTCTGGAGGAGTTGTAGGATTGGTCCAGTCAACGACAACGACATCGACTTGTTTCCTGGCTCGTACGTGTCTGAAGTTTTTTTGTTGTTGTTGCTTTTGATGTCACACAATGACACAGTTTCATGTGCTGAGCCATCGTAATTTGTATTTGGCCTCGTCTCGCCTCATTTTAGTCGATCTCATCGAAAATGTCTTAATTAATTTGCCATGGCGCCCCTCTTGCCTTATCCCAGTTACCTCTTTTTTTGTTTTGTATCTTTCCTCTCTGGCTAAAAAGTGGCCCTAACTAGTCCAGGCAAAAGCAACCACTTCCTTTAGGCATCAGAATTCATTTAATTTATGACTGACATGAAATGAGATGAGATGACTTGGCGTGAAGCCATACAAAAGGTTTCATTCCTTCTTTTTTTTGTTTTTTTGTAATAAGCAAAAGCAAGGCAAGAAAGAAAAAAAATAAAAGAAAAAAAGATATATAAATATGTAAGTTATATGAATCCTTTTCAACATCCTGTTGCCGGTTTGCCTGTTGCTGTGCTCCCCTCTATCTACCCATCTCTTCTGTTTACTATGGTAGGAAACAAAGACAACATGCCAAGGGGCTGAAACACTTGAGCAAATGAAGCCCCCAAAGAGTCAATATGAAAAGAAGGTTGAGATCCACCAACTACTCATATGTATATATATATATATATATATATATACATACAGGAAAAGTGACAAGGAGCTATGTTTATGAAAAATATGTAACCCAAGACGCAGGCCAAGCACATAATAAGAATACGACATCAAAAAAAAAGGTGAAAAAAGACTTTTTTTTAAAAGAAAAGGGGACAAGTCAAGAGAAGAAAGAAAAAAGAATGAAACGGAAAGCTAAGAAAATAAGTGACATAATAATGTGCGACCAAGAAATACCCTTTAAAAAAACAGAAAACAGTTTTACAATTTAACAGGATAAAAAATAACTAATCTTAAATGAAATTTTTATTTTTTCCATTAATTTTCTGTTTTTTTTTAATATTTTTTATATTTTAAAAACTTATATTAAATGAAATTTTTCTGTTTCTTCATTAGTTTTTTAATTTTTTAAATAAGTTATATATAGATATAGCTATAGTTTTGTTTATTTATAAAAAAAAAATATTTATATATTGGAATTTATTTATATAGGGGATAATTTATGTTCCCAATATCGAGATACTCAATAATTAATAAATAAAAGAGGTAAAACCTTGGTAAAATTATTAGATAAGAAGCTTCTCGATATTTATATATAAGAAACCAAGTTTCTCTTTTAAAAAAGTGTTTTCAATTATCGTATAATATTATGCGGACATTAACTATCTTCAAATAAGTTTAATAAGTTTTATTAAAATAAGATCAAAAAGAAGTGAAAACTTGAATTTCATCAATTGGAAGAATGATTTTGTTTAGAAGACAAAGATAGGCTATTAAAAGTTCTTAAATGTTTTCAGCTTTACATTTGTTTTATTTTCTTGACTTAAACATATTCAAATCTTTAAAAAACTTTTTCAATAAGACTTTTTAAATTATAATTATTCTTAAATAAATTTAGCAATTGAAATATATAGATTATAGCCTATTTAGTTCTATCTTTACAATTTCATCATCTATCTTTCAATTTCAGTAAAGTTTCTGTACAAAAGATTCATTTATGTTTTATAACTTAATTCTTTTTTTACATGCAAAGAAATGTCATATGTCGATCAGTATACAGACAAACCCTAAACTTTCATTTGAGTTAAACCAATTAAAAGCCATTTAAATTTGAAAATTTGTTAACAGAAAGCTGTTATGTAAAGTGCAATGTAGCTGTTAAAAGTGAGCATCGATCGATAATCGATAAGTGATCTTTGGCAATCTAAAGAAAACGTTTGCTTTACTTAAATAGTTGATACTGCATTTGTGTTTGCAAAATTAATCAGTGAGAACTTGGTCTAAATTAGGTAATTGAATGATTAAATAATTTGTTTTGTGGTTAATATTCAGATTTAAGAAAATAGCTTATTTGTTATAAAAAAAAAATAATTTTATATTTAAGCAATGGTTAGTCTATCTAATCTTAAGATTTCGTTAGAACTTGTGATTGTCATGCTACTTATGTCCTTAGAAAGCTTTGTCTGACCTCTTTGAACTTTAACAACATTCCAAGGTAGCTACAACACCTAGCTTTATGACATCCAAAGATCGAAGGTTTGAATTACTTCAACTCAAATCCAATCGATTTTTTGTATGTACAATATCTAAGTTTTAGAAAAAATGAATGAATTAAAAAGTATATTAAAAGAAATCGATATAAGATACATTAAGAAACTATATACCAAGTGTTTTCTAATCTTAAAAAATGTCCAGCTTTTGTGCTTACTTAAATTATTTGTTGATGGTAAAAGAAAATAAATTTAAATTATTTAAAAATACTTAAAAATATGTCGCTCACCAGGATATAAAATAAAACATAATAAAATTGTGATTTTCCTGTTATACAAATAAAAAATAAAAGTAGGCAAAGTAATCATACTTCATCAAACAAATTAACCTTATGATTGAGAACTTTAAGGAATTGAGGAAAAACCAATTAGAAAACCATTTAGCAAATGCAATAAAAAGAAATTTAGATATATCCGATATAAAACATTTTAACGGTTTAACAACATTTTCTTGCAGGGTATTAAAATAAAGGTAAAGTGCGATAAATGTAATGCCAAAAGGATTAGGGCAGCTATATACAACACTGAACCTATATATACATATGTATTTACATATATATGTGTGTGTGTGTGTTAGCTGAATGTCTGTGCATAGGTGGGTGGCCTTTGTTTGAGCCAACAAAAGCGGCAACAGCAACGGAGCTAAAGCAAAAAGGAAAAGTGTAAGGAGCATATCCCGGTCGCAGACCAGAAACAGCTCATAAAAGGAAACACACACCCACACACACACACACAAATACACAGAATGAATGTGTATGTGTGTGTGTGTGTTGGACTGGCACATTAATCACACTAAAGAGTTTTACAAAATGCAACTCAACTCCAGGCCAACAACATTGGTCTAAAGCCAAAGCCAAATCCAGTATCCAACTTGTTGTTGTTGTAGTTGTTGTCACCACTTTAAGCTGCGGCTTAAAAAATTGCCGGAAAAAAAAAATAAATGCAGCAAGCAGCTTAGAATTCGCGTCCGCCAACGCAGCACTTGACTCTCGTTTTACTCTTCTAACCATTCCCCCCTCACTCTGTCTCTCTATCATCATCTATCTTTCTCTTTTACTCAGTCTCTGCATCTTGCAGTAACTTGATTATATGTATAAATGCAATATTCCTATTTTTGCCATGGATACGAAGTCAAGAGTGAGAGAGAGACAGAGACACAGGAGGTAGAGTAGAGAAAGAGAAGACGAGACGAGACTCCTTTTATACACTTTTTCATTATTTGATTTCATTTCCTTTGCTGTTTTGTCAAGCACGCCAGAAGGAACACCTTCAACTTCAGCTGTGAGCAGCAGCAGCAGCAGCATCAGACTTCAGTCCTTTAGTTTATTCCCCTCTCCCTACACCACGACTCTCCCTATACGACTCTCAGCTCAGAGTTGCCTTATTATGTCGTTCTTAGCGCTTTTGATTACTTTTTATCCGCTTTTGGCCGCGGGTTTTCATAGCATATAGCTTTTTGTTGCGGTGTTGTTATTGTGGCTGTTGGTCTCATATCTACCAACACACCCCCCCTCTTACACTCTTAACAGCACCAGCAGTCACCCATGCCTCTCTGCTTTGCCCCTTTTCTGTCCCCACTTGTGGTGTGACTAATGACGTGCCGGCCAATGGACAGCATTGCGTTTGTTTAGTCTCTATGGCAATTCACCTCCCCCTCCCTATCCCCTGCTTACTATGATGATGTAAATAAATGAAATAATATGGTTTTTCTGTTGTCTGGCATGAAAAATTAACACTGACCATTCTTGACTTCTTTTTGTACATAGATATATATATATATATATAGATACCATTTGATACCCTTGAGGTTAAAGGTTATATTAAGCTAGAGAAAGTGTATGTGACAGAGAGTGAAAAATATATATGTATATATATACTTTATCATTATCAATATAAAAGATGATATAGTGTTGTTATATTCGTAAAGAAGTTGATATAAATATATACATAGGTATATATCGATTATCCCTATATATATATATATATATAAAATTATTATATATTAAATTTCGATATTAAAATATTTAAAGAATAAAATATATAAATTTATAGAAATTATTAATAAATTTTCAGAATTTAATAGTAAATTTTGAGAATTGCTGCTCTTAAGATCGAATTATGAAAATTTAATATGTGTTTACTCTTTTGAGGTAGATGAAACTATAATTTAAGATAGAAGATCTTAAAAGGACTTAAAAATTTGTCATCTAATGATTTCGAAAGATATTAAAGCATTGAAGTTTTTGCTTTAATAAATTTTGAAATCTTTAGAAATCACTATCTTATCTAAATATATTTGAAAAGTTTTTTAATAAGTGTTGCTTTTCCTTAGGAAGACCTTTGATACATTTGAAGGGTGAACTATAATAATTTTTATTTAAAACAGATTTTTGGAATTAAACTAATAAAAATATAGAAATTTCTGTTGATTCTAAAAATGATATGGTTCATTATAAGATATTTAGTTTAATTGAATAATTGGAATTGACTTTTCAGCATTTTTAAAAAATTTTGTAATACATAAATCCAAGGAACTGGACTGAATAAGAACCTAGTTGCTTTTAGAAAACAATGAAAAAAACATTCTGTAACCGAAAAACTTATTTTTTTATACTTTGTTATTTTAGTATTGATCTATCATAAACAATTTTTATTTAAAAATTTTATTCACTTCTACTAAAATAGATAATAAAAGCAAAAAGTAAGTCGAATTTACTCGTACTAAAATTTATTATAAAAGCAAATTATAAGAACTTATTTATTTACTTCTCAATGTTTTTTTAAAACTTTGTTAAATTACATTCTTTTACTTCTAATTCTATTTGCAAATCAAAGTTTTTACAGGGTATCACCTAGTCTGCGCGTCAACTGTTATTTTTTCTTCAACACGTATTAGGTTGGAGTTTTTCCTTTTATTTTTTTTTCTGATTTTCTTTTTTTTTTTTTTGCACGCTTTTGGTTTTCAGTGTGGACAGTTTGGGGTTTTGCTTTCATTTGTCAAGTTGCTGAATGTTTTGTGAACCGAAGGGGGAGGAGAATCTCTGTTGAATTTGTTATTGTTAAGCCTCCCCCCACTTCTTACTACTCCTCGTAATATGGCAAGTGAGAAAGATTTTATTTTTTGTGTTTTTTTTACAAAATTAATCATTAAAAGAAGAAAAGTCGGGAAAAAATGCTAACAACATATAAAACAATCATTAACCAAGTTAATTAAATTTTAGTTCATTAATAATTGTAATTTTTATATAAAGAAAATAAGTTGGAATTAAAACAATAATACAAAGTTGGTAAACTAAAAAATGTAATATAAACAAATTATATAATTTTATTCTTTATTTTAACAAGAAATCTAATATAAATATAAATGTAAAAAATATATATAATTTTTTCAGATTTTTATACTTGGAATATGATAGTCGTTTAAACATATTCATTTTAAAATATTTATTACTTATTTATTTATTTAAAAAAGGGCAATTAAAATATTTTGGCCTTCTAAACCTTATGCCAAGCAATTGGTATTAAAAAAGGTCCAAAGGATCAAGTTAAGTATGGTAATAAACGTCAAATTTGACATTTATGATTATAATATATATATTTTAAAATTTATTACTCAAGTAATAAAATGTAACTTAAAATAAATAAATAAAATAATAAACACATTCATAGCAAATTAAAAAAAAGAGGTAAAAAAAATACATAAAAATGTGTATGCGATTTTTGAAAGGGTGTAAAAATAAGAAATAAAACTGTACTATTTGAAATTAATGTTGTATTTGAGTCAATGCAAAGTAACAATCTGGCATCCTAGTAATAATTCTCTCTATTTTGCAACACTGTTATCTTGGTTAATTTGTTTGCTGTGTCTCATAGATTGTTCACTACTTATTATAAAGAACTTTCTATGTATAACTCCAACATTATATTTGGTCAAATCCCAACAAGTTCGAATCATAAATTAATGTTCAGAATCATCTAAATAAAGTTTATTAAATATTCATTGTTTCTTTTGAAGTAAAGATAAAGTTGTTTAGCTGGACAATTTGACATTTTTTTTTATTGGTTTATCCCGGTTAAAACACTAAAGGAAGCATTTCTGATCTCGAAGATTATATATCTTGAATCAACATAGACAAAGAAGTTAAATATGTATAAATTATATATATATATATATATATATATATATTTTTTTTTTTCTGTAATTTCATAGAGTAAATACATATGGTTCTTTTTAACACTAAACAAACTTTTAGCAAATGGCTTAAATTGTTCAAATTGTTCTATTTTCCAATCCAAATTAGTAGATAAAGTGTTCCGCATTAAACTATTTAATAAATTTTTTAAAAACAATGATTATAAAAATATAAAAATCGTATAATCAAAGATATTCAATAATAACCAGAATCAATTGTTTTTTTTTGTTCCATCTTTTACTTCTGTTTAAAAACAATTTTTAGTATGAACATCAATAGAAATCATATGCCAGGGTCATAATGAATATAAATGTAGTCATTATAATGACTATATAATAACTCAAAATAAGTCAACTTGCTTTATATATGTTTGTTATTTTTTGTTTTTTTGTTTTTTTTTGTAATTTATTTCATGGTAAATTTAACAATTGGAACGCGCCCCATAACCGCCAATTTTGAATCATAAATGGCGGGGGCAGACAACAAAATCAAAAGCAATTAAAATGCAAAGCCGCAAAACGACAAAGGGTAAAGTTATTTGTATATATCTATATATATATATCTTTTGATTGTTGTTGTTTTATTGAAATGTTGATGTGTTTACTAATCAGTCAGTGGTCCGTTCTGTCATTTCTTTCTGTCTGGCCAGAGAGGTGGGAAATAACGAAAGAATATTTTCATTTTGGTTTTTTTTTTATTAATCATGCGACGAATGCACAAACAGGCTAATCAATGAAGTCAATCAAGTTGGCTAAGAGAAGAAGAAGGGAGGGAGATAGAGGTAATAGTGGTTAGATTTAACTGCCTGCCACCAAATGTAGAAAAGTCACAGGAAATCGAAACCGAAATGCAACAACAGTTGCTTGAGCATTATAATTCTTTCTATATACATAAAAATATTCTTTATTTTTTTTTTTGTTTGGTTTCTGTTTTGCTTACCCCCTGCTACCCCATACTCTTGTTCTTTCTCTGTGTCTGTAGGTGCCACAAAAAACCGTTGCCTTTTGATGTTGACCAGTGGAGCGTTGTGTGTCTCCAAAAAGTTCATTGAGCATTCAATATTTGACTTTAATTTATGCTTTACGAGTGTTTATTGTTTGGGGTATACCATTTCCACTTGAAAACTTCTAACTTTTACCTTTGGTCTGACACTTTTTTTACCTGTGCTTCTTCTTCTTCATTTTCATCTCGAAACCGTTCTTCATGCCGTTTGCCTTTTCAACGAAAGTTGTCTCTTTTAAGGTTTTTCTTTATTTATTTTTTATGTCACTTTGATTGAGTTCTTTGAGAAAAAAAGGGAAATCCCTTTTTTTTTCTTCTTATTTTTGGGGGCAACCCCTCCTTCTCCCACTGTCTTATTGTTGCAGCTTTGAAAAGAGCTAGAGAGAGAGAGGTTAGGGGAGGAGGCAGACTTAACCCAGGGCTGGGCCTATTTGCCTATTTTGGGCTTGGTCTATCTTTTCTATCCTCATTGAGGATGGGCCATACTTTTGACCCAGAAAATGAGAAAAACACAATAAGAAAATGTGTTGCCGATGCCCGCCTTAGTTTTTTTTCTGTTTTATTTTTATAAGTGAAATTTTCAACGCTATCAAAAAGAGGCAAAATGTCTTTTAAAGTCAATATTATGTTGTATGCATTTGACGAAAGAAGTAAAAGAAGTTTTCTTGCGTTGGTGTTGAATCATATACTTATGGTAAAAGATAAAGAAAAAGACAGAGAAAGAGAGAGAGAGAGAGGGAAAGACATAGAAGTGAGAGGTCCATTAAGTTGTCAATCTTAACTGAGTGGGCTGGTTAATGATGCCCTGATAATGAATAGTTTGAAATATTTCCATACTTTCTTCAACACAATGGCATAAGGTAAATCCATAATATAACAAATAACAAGTATATTCAATTAAAGATCATTTACATTATATATATCTTTATAGAAATATGTAAAAGAGGCGTGTTTATATTCAATCTTGGATCTATATTTAAGCTGCTATTTAAATATATTTGATTGACATTTGTATGAATCATAGAATTATATTTGTTGATCTTTTCTTTAACAAAAAAAATATCATACAACATTTTTTAGATTTAGGTAAAATTAAAAAATTGTTAGATTAGTTTAAAAAATGTTTGAAAATATTAAAAAAATCTCTTAAAAGAAGGTTAGATAGTAAAAAGTTGAGGAACTGATAAGTTTTCTATATATAGCTGATAAAGTTGATATCGAAAATTTTAAGTTTCTTATTCACAACATATTCTAGTCTTTACTTTTTATATTCAAGTTTTCTATATATTTTTATTTGGTATTTTCTATATGCAAGTTTGTTATATTCAAGTTCATTAACTAGTTTATTTTGCAGTCCTAATCCAAAGTGCTTTAATATATAATTGCAACTTGCATAATATTTAATTATATACAACATTTGTTTCTAAAACAATTTGTTACAATTACATTACATTAGAGTCATTCCTAGGGCTATATATATATCTGATTAGTATGTATATACAGTAGTATATTTAGTTTCAAACCTATTAAATGCATTCAACTGTTGTAAACAAATTATTAATATTAATTAGTATTTTATAAAGAGAAATACAAGTTGAAAAGAATTCGAGAGCGAACTCAGTTGGAAATGCATTTTGCAGCTCTGATTCAGATAATTAATGAGCGGTCTTTCATTTATTTATCATTAATGATTTTGATTAATATATCTACCGACTTTCATTTGATGTTCCCCCACAGAAGTGAGATTGAGATGAAGGTTTTAAGATTTGAGCCAGTAAAATAACTTAATCATTCTTTTTAAATATAACTAATTTTAAGGGAGAAATTGCCTTTTGAAGTTCTTAATAAATTGTTTTTTAGTAAATATATTTAATATTTTCTTTCAATAGTTGTTAAGAAATATTAAAGTTAAATTAATTTTAATTTAAATTAACGCTAACTAAAGACTTTAGTATTTTTTAATATTTATTTATTCGTACTAAGCTTAGAAATGATTTAATTTAAAACTACTTAATTTAATATTTATTTATTTATATTAAAATTAAATTAATTTAAATTATTTAAATTAATTTAACTCATGACTGAACTCTTATTTCATATTTATTTATTTATAACTAAGTCAGCTTAAATTAAATTTATATTAAAACGAAATCAACTGATAGCTAAAGCATTTCTTAAATTTTTTTCTTTTTATCTATATGAAGATTAAATTAATTTAAATTTATATGAAAATTAGCTAATTGCTAAAACGCTGGCTTCAAATTTTACTATAATTTTCTCTCATCATAAATAAAATAATTTTAAAAATTCTAACTTAAGACCCCAATTATTTTAGATAATTCTCCGATTATAAGTTATTTTATAATTATTGTTACTCAAAGTATAAAAAAATAAATTTTATAAACTTTCTTGACTAATTTTCTGATTTTCTTAAAAATCATTTTATTTTATTTTAATTTTATTAACATTAGGCAATAGAATATTGTTGAAGCTTAAAATACAGAGCTCTTTAAATAAATTTTTTTTTCATTTGAACAAACTTTGTTTTACTTTGTTATTTTAAATACCATGACAAATGACAATTTGATGATTTATTTTTTAATATTTTTTAATTCCTTGTACGTTTTAAAATTGCTGCAATTGTTTCTTTTCAAAGATTTCTATCATTCTTGTTTATATTATAAAATAAAAAGTGTAACGTAACTAATAAATTTTAAAAATAAAAAAATATATAAAAAAAATATTTTCTGTTAAGTATAACTTCTAATTTATAAATAATACATAATTTACCAATAATAGTAGATCCCAGTAAAAAGTAATATTAAGAATAACTTATGTATAATCTATTAATTATGTATTCATAATATTAGAATTTTTTGGGATTTACAATTTTTAATAAATTAATAATTATTATTTGTAACTCCTCTACTATATCTGTTAAGTTAATAATTTAAAGTCTTTATTTCATTTTTAAATTTAAAATTTAAACAATACCAATTTAAACATTTTTTAATCGTTAAAAGTCAAATTAAAATTTTGTTACAACAAATTGTTAATACGGAACTTTAAATAATATATCGAACATTTTTTTAAGTTGAAAAAATGATTCACTTATATGTCTAACTTTAAAAAATCAAGAAACAAATGAATATTTTTAATATTTTCATCTCTCTAATAGAACAAAAATCAATTTTTTTTTTTTTTTTTTTTGACAAAAACTAAAAATCAAACAAAAAATTTCAATATTTGTTAAATTAATTATTAGTTAATACGTTTAGAAATACCAGGGACTTTAAATAATGTATCGAACATTTTTTTAAGTTGAAAAATCATTCACTTATATGTCTCAACTTTAAAAAATCAAGAAATCAAATCAAGAACAAATATTATTATTATTGTCATCTCTCTAATAAAACTATAATTAATTTACTTTTCTTTGACAAAGACTAAAAATCAAACAATAATTTTCAATATTTGTTAAATAAATTATTAGTTAATACGTTTAGAAAAATTATTTATATTTTTTGTTTAATTGTATTTTATTTCTAATAAAATGTTTTGATTAAATTTTTGATAAAATGTTTTTATACATTTTTTCACATTTATTTTAGAAAAAACTTTAACAATATTAAATTCTTTTTGAATACCAAAAAAAAAAAATTAATTTCGAAAAACAAAATTGTCTTGGAATTTGATTTATTTAAATATTGATTCCACAAGCCGCAATATATATATATATATATATATATATATATATATATATATATTTATTTATTTGTTGTCAATGGTCTACCCCACGAACTTTCTTTTCACACAAAATCGCACACATTAATAATATTCATATTTAACCCAATTTTTAGAGCATGACGCTAATTACAAATGGAAATGAAAATATTTCAATATTTCAATGATATCTCACCTATGAATATCCACAAAATGTGTGATTACTTTTTTGATCTATCTATATATATATGAATATATCTCTTGCTCCACATACAAAAATTGCCGTTAAATTTTTTTAGCACTTTTTGTTGTTATTGCTGGTAATCAATTAACACCACAAGCTACACACACATAGACACAAACACACACAACATATACACATTATTCATTGAATTTTTTGTTGGTTTCTAAGTGACTTTTGCTTTATTTTTATTTGTATTTTTTTCTTTTTGTATATTTTTTGCTTACAACTTATTTCGTAATATTTCATTTATTTTGGTGATCAAGATGAATTTCTTTTGTGTGGTTAACTGTAAAAGAATTACTATTTGTTGTTTTACTTTCACACTATGACGAAATCGTTAGCTGTTTTTATTTTTTTCTATTTCTTTTTTTTTGTTTCTAGTAATTTGCATTACAACAAAAATCTCGCGTGGGTTAGCCGCGCACGCGCAATGACAAGAAGAAGTTTGCTTATAGAAAACGAACTTGGAACGATCGAGACAAAATAACGAACCGATATGACCGGTCGGAGCAACGAGCTCCAAGTTAATGAATTGTTAAAGTTTAAGTTCTGAGGCTCAGTCAGAGGTTGAGTGGTCAGAACGCTGTTAGTTAACAGAGAGTTAACAGGCAGCTGTCAGTTAAAACCTGTATCAGCACGCTCTCTTTGTTACTATTGAAATTGTTTCTCTCTGGCGGTCTCGCTCTTTTACTCTCTGGCTCTTTTTATATGTTCCTACCTGTTGCTCTCTATTTGAGACTCTCACAGTTTGCGGCATTTGTTTTGGGCTCTAATTTCTAAGCAAATGTTCCCTTATATTTTATTTTTGTTATTTGGTGTGAGAGTTCTTTCTTTTTTATATTTTTTTTTGGTTTGTTCTTGTCGGAGATTTGAGATTCTTTGAGATACTTTTTTTTTTTGTTTTGGAGGATAAACGTGGCCCAGCATTTGTGTTTAATAGTTTTCCATTGAATTTTGACCACTTTTTATGTGTTTGATGAGAAAACACAGATGCTACTCTCAGGGTTTTTAGCTACTTTATACAGTTGTTGTTGTTGCTGTTGTTGTTGATTTTGTTTGTTAGCGCGTATTTAAATTTCATTAAAGAAAGGTCTCCCTCAAATGGGAATGGGTCTGTGTCACCTTTATTTGGTAGAAGTCGTAATATTTTCTTCTTTTTTTTTTGTCGTGCGTGTGAATTTTTATGGTTCATTAAAATTAAAAGCAAAGTTGCCTTTTTTTTCTCTTCTCTCTTTATTTTTTTTTAGTTTATTTATAGCTGGTCAGATTGGCATTTAGAATGTGGTATGGTTTGGGAGTTGACTGAACTGAATTGAACTGAACTGAACTAAACTCTGACTAAGAAACTAAAGAATTGTGGGACTGTTTGGCTTTAATGGGATGCGATAAGTTAAAAAAGAAAAATATATATAAAACCAAACCAAACAAAGTTGATGTAATAATATCATGGAGTGCATAAACTGTCACCAAAATGATTTACGATACCGACAACAACAAGTGGAGGCTCTCTCTAGCATATTCAATACCAAAAAAAAAATACATCAAGAGAACCTTTCAAAAGTGCCGCAAGGCCAAAACCATCAAAAACGTTAAAAAAAAATAAACAAGACCAAGCATATGAAATATGAGCGCAAATTATGAGCAGACATCACGTCAAAGGATTAACAAGTCCAAAAGTATCCAAAACCAACTTTGATTTCAAGGAAGTTCAAGTCAAAGTCGTTGGCTTTGGCTTTAGGTAGAGGCTTTACCTCTTAGCCATTGGCCACTTGCCAAGTTCGTATGAAAAACGCAGTTGAGTAAATGTCGATAAAAATCTAACAACATTTTTGTATTTTCTTTTTTTTTTTTTGTGTTTTTTTCTGTTGCTGTTCCCAGTGTGTTAAATGGTCAACACCCATCCGCAGTGATTCCCAACCCTTTATACTATATATATATATTGGAATCGGTAAAGGGTTGGGGTAAAAGTCAATTTTAAAATGCAGATTATGTGCGTAGATTAAATATTGTTTTTTAATTTCTTTTGCTTTGCGTCTTTTCTAAATTAAAAATGCATAGCAAATGCATGGCAAATGCAAGCCAAGATACATGGCTTATGCCAAGCACGTCTCGCTTAATAATAAAAAACATTTATAAAATTGAAAAAGGTACAATAAAATATGTGATCGAAAAGTAGATACCCTTTACAAGTATTTGAAACAGAAATTTATATGTTTAAAGTGTTTTTAGAAGGTACTTAAGAGAGTTTAAATATTTTAATAGTTGCATTAAAAATATTTAAAATACTTTTAAAAGAATTTTAATAGAGAAAATATTTTTAAATATTTTTAAAACTGTTGTTGTTAAAATTTAAATTTAGTGCTTTAAATTCAATAAATATTTTACATTTTTTATTTTAAGTGGACTATTTTGTTTTTAGAGTAGTCTATATAACAAGGCAAAGATGATCAATTATAACTACATAGGAAAGCCAAATATGATCTAATTTAAAATCATAAATAATTAATTAATATTTAAAATCTTTAAAATTTGATGCTAAGTAATTTTAAAATTCATTATAATAATTGTTAAGTCATATATTTAATATATATGAGTCTCTATTCTTTATTCTATTTTGGCATTATTTATAATCCGTGTAGAAAATCAAAGATTTTTATCTTAACAAAAGTTAAACTTTCAATTATTATTTAGAATCATTCAAATTAAGCTCCAAGTAAATAATTAAATCAAATTAAATTAAATATTCAACATTTAATAGTTTTCATAAAAAACCAAAGATTTCATCTATTTAAAACTATTTAAGCTTTTGATTATTATTTAAAATCTTTCAAAATTTAGTATACGGTAATTTTGCAATAATTTACAATTTATATATTACTTAACATTTACTATGGAATATTTTTAAATGACTTTTAATTTGCATGTAATAGAGAAATATTCCTTTCTCTCTCTATTCTATATTTTACTTTAATTTTTTATTATTTTATTAACAACCAAAGATTCGATTTTGAAATATTTAATAATAATATATAAGATGGATATACTCTTATTTTCACTTCATATCTTTATCTATTTCTGCACTTGAATGTTAAATATTTGCTGTAATATTTGTTAGTTATATTCATTAAAATAAAAAAGTTCTTAAAGGGAATTCGACCCTTAAAGAACTAAAAATAAAAACAAATTTATAAAGTCCATAAAATTATTATAGTTCCTAAAATAAGCTGTAATATTTTTACGGAATTTAAAAAAAAAAAAAAAAAACTATAATATTTTTATGGACTTTGCATTAACAATTTTGTTTTATCTCAAGCCTCATTTAGTATCTCTTTAAAATTTTGTTTACAATCAAACAAAAGTGAAGATAAAAACGAGATTTATTTTATAATAAAATTTAGATAGAATAAATTCCAAAGTTGAGTTTTGAAGAGAAAAAATACAGCTAGACACTCTAAACTCACAAGAATTCTTTCTGAATGGACAACAGAACATTCTAATAAACGTTTTATAAATGAAAGATTTTAAAGAATTAGTTAAAAACTTTGGCCTAGACTCTTAACAATATTTAATATTCTCTTTCAAAGAGTTAATCCATTTCTTTCAAACTTTTTTCTATTTTTAAGCGGAAGCATTAACAAAGAAGAAGCAACTCTTATTGTTCCGGAATAAGAACTAATTTGATCTATAAAAAATTTAGCCAAAATTCTACTTTTGTATCCAAATTAACTATAAAAATTCAAATGATCTAAAGGAGCGTCAGACTCATATTAAATAAATGCAAATTAAAACGTTCTTCCATAGATTTATTATAGTTATAAATATAGTTATTACATTATATTTCCAAAGCAATTAAGTAAATGTTTGCTAATACCCATTGTAAAGGGTATCAAAATGGTATGTGGGATATGCATGAGAGGTAATATGCCAGGGAAACGTTTTAGCTGCGGGTCAAAGGCGTAGCCAAAGCAGCGACGCCTATCATTCTCTTTATTGCTCTTGTTCGTGCTCTCTCTCTCTCTCTATCTTACTCTATAGTTCCCTCTCTCTTTCTCTCTTTCATTGCACACACTTTTTTCTTATCACAAACGCAGCCAGGTTTGTGGCTTAAGTCTTTTGTTTTTTTCTTACACATTTTTTTCTTTTTTTTTTTCTTTCTTGTAGTTTTATCAAATTTGTGGAAATCGCCAAGGTAACGGGAGTGTCTCTGGCTGGCAAAAGGGATTTATCAAGAAGATATATAAGATTATATGCAGGCATAACAACGAATGCGTTTGTCGGCAAAAATTTGCATATAAAATACTAAGCCAAAAAAGGGAAATGTATGTAGTTGGCTTTGTTTTTTTTGTTCTTTTTGTGCGTATGTCAACCCACACGGAATTTTCTTATTAAGTTCATAACTCTCCTTCACACTATATAGTATATAGTATATATGTATGTATAAGCGTATATATATGTAAATGACTCATGAGATTTCGGCCTAAAATTAGCTGCAACATTTCTTTTTTTTTTGTCGTTAGACTTGAGTGACATGGCTTGCACTTTTTTTCTTCTTTTTTTTTTATTTTGCGCCTGCCTTTCTTTGGAAAGCGCGTTCGTCCGTTGATTGATTGCCTTTTATGGTGTGTATGTGTGTGTGTGTGCTTGTGTGTGTATGTAGATGCGGGTTGGTATGGTGGATTTTTGCCCCCAACTGTAGTCTTCCAGTGCGGGCTGAAACCTTTTTGTCTTTACTGTTGGACGCTTCGTTTCCTGTTTCTGTTTATTTTTACGCTTAATTTGGCTTTGATTGATGTTTTAGACTGGTTTTGTAAGGGGTATAGATGGGTGGGAGGAGGCAAAGTTCACTGAACTTGCATTTCTATATAGTACTTGTAATTTTCATATCAAATGCATACAAAATATTTTTGATTTTTGACAAGTTTACTTGCATTTTGACCCATTTAACTGAACACACACATACACACAGGTTGAAAGAATGGTCAAACAGTTGGCCTGTAAAGCAATTAATTATATTATACCATTTTCTTGACTTGTTTGTACATTGTGTACGTGGCCAACAATAAGATTGTTAACAGCTCAAAGTAAGCGTCAATCAATCAGCCGACATTTTGCCAGTCAATGGCCTTTTTACAATTAGACGTCTAGCGACCGGGACCCAGGCCTATTCTATTCTATTTTCTATTCTTGCTATGATTCTATATATATAGATTCAGGTATATGTTTCTTTGTGTGTCTATATATGTGTTAGTCTTTGGTGAGTTCACGCTCCAGGTGCCATTATCATTATTTATTTGGCGCGACAAACGCGAATCCGTCCATTCGCCACCAATTAGGGCACAAAACGCGAACATTTTTCATTCGCTACAGTCTTGGCCGGGGTAAGGGGAAAATGTAAGAAGAAATACTACTGAAAAAAAAAAGTTGCCAATTTGGCTTTCGTTTTCGCTTCACTTATGGCCCATGGGTGGAAAAGTGGAAAAGTTCTCATGTGACTTTCAGTTGGGATTCTGCCAGTTTGTCGTTAGATATTTCCCCTTAATAGGGCTTCAAGTTCAAATCGACAACAGCAGCAACAGCAACAACAATGGCTGTTATGGGTTTCCTTTTTCATTTTTTTCTTCTTCTTTTTTTAGAGCCAGTAACAAGGCTGATAGCTGAAAGGTGGATTTGGAATCGAATTCGCAGTCGCATATTCAAATGCGAGCAACATGCTACATGCAACAACTGCAACAGCAAGAGCAATGGTAGAAGCATCCTCATCCTCATCCTCATCCCTATACCAAATGCAAGGGCAGCTGAAATCGAGAAACGAGAAACAAACAAACGACTTTTGGCATCACGTTTCACGAATTCGCAGCACAACACGTTGCAACTGACTTATTTCTCTTCTACTTCTTTTACTTCATCCGCTTGCCTCTTCATTTTGTTTTCTTCATGTGGCACATTAAAAGAAATCAAAAGCAGAAAACACCCAAAATCGAACCAAGCAATAAGTAAAAGTTCCAAAAGATGCCAGGAGCTGTTGTTGTTGCTGTTGTTGTTGTTGCTGCTGTCGCTATTGCTGTGGGAGTTTAATCTTGCTGCAATACATATATACATCTTGCTCTGTGTATGTGTGTGTGTGTGTCTGTGTGTGTATTGGGTTCCATTGTTCGTCTTTATGTCTGCATCCTCATTTTGCACGCGCTCACGTTCCACTGCCAGTAAGCAGAAAGGAAAAAATATTGAAAGAAAATTGCATCAAGTAAACGCTCACACATATTACACTTGGATTTATTTGGGTTGGGTTAGACTTATGGGAATTGAGGGAATCGAGGGGGGGTGGGAGAATCTTGAATTCAAACAAAATGCATCTTCTAATTGATGGATATTATGGGATTGCTTGAATGGTTAACGTTGCATTTTTTCATAGAAATTGAATAGGGGAGAAAAGAAAAGAAAAATTTTACTTCTTCTATAAACGGAAATATTTTTGGAATTTTCTCTTTATCTCTTTCCCTCTTTCTTTGCTCAAAGTTGCCAATTTACATAATTTAAATAACTTTTATATAAAATATTAGCTTGGAAATTAAACAGTTATAAATCAGGAATAAAGCAAAGATATAAATTTTATAAAAAAAACTTTGCAATTATAATATTTAATTAATCAAAATTTACTAATAGTCCAAAGTAATGGTAATAATAAACCATTAAATATCAAATATTTATATTATATAGACAACAATAAATTTTTTTTTGAAGATTTAACTTTAATTTCAAGAAAAGTTTTTCTGTTTTACTAAAAGAAGTTTAATATAAAAAATATAAAAATTATTTTTCCCACTGAGATTTAAAAAAAATATAAAGTTAAATTTTTAAAATTGATATTTAATTTAATATAATTTAAATAAAATTTAATTTAATATAATTAATTAATTTACTACAAAGGATTTTTAAAATAATAAAAATAATTTTTGAAATTGAAATTTTTGAATTGAAAAATATTTATTAATTAAAAAAATGTATTAGAAAATATTAAACAAAAAATAAATATATATAAAATAAAAAAAACTTTTGAAAATATGAAATAAAAAATATTTATAAAATAAAAAGAAAAATTAAAAATAAAAATTTTTGGAAAATATTCTTCTGCTAGATATTTAAGAATAAAAGTCTTGAGTTGAGAAATAGAAAGCTCTGATCTGATTACAGGATAAAGGCGGTTGTAATCGGAACAAAGAACTCGAAAAGGTTTATGTAAAGTATAGTTAAAAGTGCAGCGAGTTCAAATAAAAATTTATAAATATATATGTATAAAAATAGTTTAAATCGAAATAATGATTTAGGAAAATAATATAATATTTAACATAATATTGATCTATCGCTATTAAAAATTAAAATAAAAACGAAATTTTTAGAAATTCTTATTGTACTTGAAATAATTAATTGATGACATTAAATTAATAAAATAGCTATATTAAATATATTTAAATATTATATAATATATTTATATATATTGAAATATATATTTTTTTAGTCATAAATTAACTATTCAAAAATATACAAAAAAGGTAAAAATTAGTGAAAATTTCTAGTATTTGAAATTTAGAAAATTTTTATCTTAATTATGATAAATGATTGCAGTTAAAAAACTCTTCTCAAAGCAACATTAAAAAATATATATATATATATTCTCCTTGTTGTAGTTGAAAGGTTTCAGCTTTAAGTGCTTTCATTTTAAGAAAATCTTGTCCTAAATCCTCTACATATAATTGCTTAAAGTGAAAATCTAGAGTTTTCTTTGTTCTTGAAGCCATCTCTTTCTAATTGTCTTTCTCTTATGGAAAGCTATTCACTTTTCGTCGCCTTTCAATTGACATTTTGGCATGACTTCCATTTCCTAACGCTAATTTATCACTTGCCACTTGGCTGTACTTTATGCGGTTGCTGTAGTTGCTGCTGCTGCTGCAGTTGCTGTTGCATGTGGGTTGTGTGTGAGTTTCTCTGCTCCCACTGCCACTGCAGCATACTTATCTAAACCGCACAATCAGCACGAGAGGCAATAGGAAAAAAAAAAGCAAAAGCCAATCATGGATACAAAAGGCACATCGACATCGGCATCGGTATCGCCATCGATGAGTGCAAAAGTTACAATTTCAAAACAAATAAATTCATGCTGCAGGCTAAAAAGGGCAACCCAATGGAAATCGGTTGGGTATGGGGATGGGTATTGGTATTGGGAATGGCAATGGCAATGGCAAACGGGATGGACTGAAGACACACATACACCAAAAGCAAACAAATCAAGAAGCAACCATAGGAATAGTAGGACTCTGTTTATTTTTGTTTGTTTTTTCTTTCTTTTATTTTCTTTTTCTTTTTTTTTTTCTTACTCCCTGCTTGATGTTGTTTTGTGTACTACTTAGTTTGCCTGCCGGGGAAATTCATTGGGGCTTAACTTCAATTGTTCCTCTGTTGGTTGCTGCTGCTGCTGTTGCTATTGCAATTGCTGCTGCTCCTGTTGCCGCAGCAATTATTGCCAGTCTGTACATGGTGAAGCCAACAGCGGATGCGGGTGAGAGAGAGAGAGAGAGGGAGACAGAGTATCTGTGCTCATTTCAACGGCAGCTACAATAATAATCCTCAACGCCCACCTTCTGGATTTTTTATTTTCCTTTTCTCCTTTTTTTGTTTAGTTTCTCTGTTTGTCTTGGCTGGTTCTTCTCATTTGCATGTCGTGTTCTCCATTCCATTTCGTGGGGTTGTCCATGGACCTACGAGAATGTGTATGTCTTCTATACCAGCTCTTAATTTCATTACAAAAACAAAAAAAAAAAAGAACACCAGGCAACTGGCAGACAACAGCTTCGATTTCCATTGCATATGCATGTTTTGATTTCATTTTCAATTTCCATTTCATTTCTAGGACTTTGTTGCTGCTTTCATAAAAGTTTTGGAACATCATCACCAGCAGCAACATCAGAAGCAGCAGCAGTAGCAGGAGCAGCAGCAGCAATAGCAATGGGCGTAGCTTGGATTATGGTAGAAGGGGAGTTTAATCTAGGTGTAATGTAATTGCTATTTTGCTAATAGAAAGGTTATTTTAATATTAATAACAGTGGCTGTTAAATAGTGTTGATGATTTAATGTTAATGTGAAACTTAACAGCAAATGTCTGAGGAAACTGTTAAGAGTTATGTTATCAGTATGTTAAACTGAACAGCATTAAATATCTAAAGACTCTGTTATGAGTTATTGCTACGAAAAACTTTCAATGTTTTCTAATGTCCTTGCAAAAATTTCTTTGGAGAATGATAAAGCATAAAAATTGCATATTTGGTAATTAAAATAGTTATTTTTGCATCATATAAACAACAATTTAAAATAGTTTTGGTTAAGATCAATTAGAAAGTAAATTTCTTTAATTTACAATCATTCAAACGAGAATATATTCAGTAAAAGGAGTGACAGAGTAAAACAAAGTAAAATATAGTTAAATTAAAGGAATTAGAAAAGCGCTTAATTAGCATTTAGTAAAAACAAACTTAATTTCTAGCTCTAGAATGATACAAAAGGAATGATTTAAATTCAATTCCAAATACCGAACATCCTCAAAAATGAATTCTAAGTCGAATAAGAATTAGCTCTCAATAATAGAAAATAGTTTTCACATTCCAACATAGTGTAAAATATTGAGAAATATTTTTATTTCATTCTCTTTCAATTACACATTAAAGTACATTTTCTTAATACTTTGGAAAATAAAAAATTAAATGGAAACTTTTCCATTCAAAAATTTTATTGCGTAAAAGTTATTTATAAATTAATATAAAAACCTCAAATTTTAAAGCATTTCATTCAACAGATTCATTTTAAAAATTTGCCCAAAATCGGTTTCTTTAAGCGGTGCTACCAAATATCTTGCTTTGCCTTTTTGAATTCTATTTTCTAGTTCTTTAAGTCTAGAAAATATTTTGAATTTTGCATTATTCACATAAATCACAATTACTCTCTCACACCTTTATAATTTTTCCATTATTATTATTAAATATTTTAAAGTCTCAACTGAAGCATTTTCTTTTATTTTTCGATTCTTAAGGGTCTAATATAGTCATCCCCTTTTGGTTACACCTTGTAATATTTTTGCTGATGGAAAAATAAGCTAAATGTTGGCTACCACTCGCAGTTTTTGGCTTAGTTTGCCTTGGGTGATGTTTCAGTTGTTTGCCTTTGTTTGCATTGTTGTTTTGTTGGTTTTTCTTAGACAACAACAGCAACAAGAACGCCATTGTCAACATTTGTATAGATGCCTAGTTCTAAGGCACCTTCTACCCTCTTCCTCTCTCACTGCAGAGTGCAGACGCCTCTTACCTTTTGTTTAACTTGAACAAACTTTCGTCCCTTCAACCTGTCAACCTGTTTAACTTGGCCAAGAATGCTGACTTTTTCACCCCAATGCTGTCTATCGTTCTCTATCGCTTGTTTGGTTCCATTTTAAAGTACATTTTTTATCTTTAATAGTATATTGTCGATAATTTCTAATTTAATCTAATAACTTCACCTTGAACTTGGCAATAATGGGCAAGGTCAAACAAACAAATTTAGCAAGTAAAACTAAACCAGTTTGCCAGTTTTCCTTCTCTTCTTAAGCCGGCAGCTGCGCTGGCCTGGAACAAAGCTTCGGCTAACGTAATTTAATAAAACGTTTAGGCGATTAGATACGTTTGTCTATGCACTAAAATGTATCCATTAGATACGCTATCTTTCTGGCAAACACTCAAATACCCATACACACTCACACACACATACAGTTGGAGAACTTCTATACAGATGCAGATACACGAATCGAGACAGAAAGCAAGTGCAACGAACGGCATCCCAGCAGCCAGCAGCTAACAGCCAATGCGGCTCCATTCACTGCCTCTTGCTACACCTCCCCACTCTCAACCACCAGCAGCTGGTGGGGCAGCTGCACTTGTCGGAGCCAGAGCCCAAAAACGCTAACGAGGCTTTGGCCACGAGGCTTTGACTATGACTTTGGCCCGTAACCGACCCAGCCTTAGCCCTCTCGTCTGCTGCGGACGCTCCCTTTTACTTGTTCCGCTTTGCTTAGTTTTTACTTTTATTTTTTATTTTGGTTTTTGCCCATGGTAAATCGGCGCTGCCAATCGCTAAAATTATTACGCTCAATCTTTGTTATTAGATTAACTTCTATTTTGTTTTCCTATTTGACTTGGCCATAAAAACGAATCGAGCTTGGCCAGCAGTTACTTACAAATGGCAACAAAGAGTTACAACGACTTGGCCATAATGTAGTCTTAGCCAATGCAAGTAACTCTTTGGCAGGGCATTCGAAATTCTGCATTATATTTGTGAGTTGAGTTTTCTTGTTATCTTCACTTTGCTTGTTTGAAAACTGAAAGTGCGCGCACTTTGGTCAGTTAGAGAGGAGCAGGAGGAAAGAGAAAAGGAAGATGAATCTGGATGCAGAGAGCTTAGGCTTGGATTTTTCATATACCCTATAAACCAAAGGTTAAAAGGGTATACTTACATTACGCAAGCATTTTATAATGCATTTCTGCAACAAATTTAATATTTCTCTGCATTCAATTTAGGTTTTTAGGCTAAATTTGTTATATAAAGTTGTCAGGTTAGTTAAAGATTAACAATCTTTAGAAAAGTTGAAGACTTTCTTCGATAGTTTTAACTAATTTTAAAGAATATAATTTCCTGCTTATGCTTCATCTTTTAAATGTTTATCAAGTTTTACAGTTGTTGCTTTCCGTTTAATTAACAGATGAATTAACATCTGTTAATCGAACAGTAACAACTGTTTGCATAACATTAATCGATTTTGGTGCTGCCAGACTATATTAATATCCGTTTCTTTCAAGAAGGTAAATATTCTTAATATAAAACTCAAGTTTAGAACTTTAAATTTATATAAAATTTTACCATGAAATTAAATAAAAAGAAATTGAAAATGGTTGTTTTTACCTAGGTTTAAATTTATAAATAAATTAATGGCTGCATCGAATTTGTTCGTATAAATATATTGTAGCTAAGTTAAAAACTGTTGGAAAATTGTTAATTACTCTTTATATTAACCGATTAAAAGAATAACTGCATATTTTAAATGATTTTTGACAACGATAAAAGTTAGTAAATAAGACTTTTGCCCCTCCTAATCAGATGCGACAAGGATTAAGACCAACTCAGGAAGGTATAGTCACCTTTCTTTAATGTTTGCTAATTTTGTCCAATATACAAAAGGTTAATATTTAAAGACAAAACTATTATATTTTCAAAAAGCTTGTATGCGTTAGTTATTATTGCCATTTGGTATTAAAATTTGTCTTTGAACTTTGGTCCGTCAAAACATTAATTGTAAAAATAATTAACACATTTCTTGGTTGATTGGAAATTTTTAAATCCTTTGCAAAAATCAGTTATTGTAATTGGTTTTTTAAGTGAAGGGCATTTTATAGTCGACCTTGGCATTTGACATCTAAAATTCGTTGCTTTTTTTTTTTTTTTTTTTGTGTTAGTAGCCATTGCCATTGCATTAGCTTCGGGTTGGCTTCATTTGTTTTTACTGCCTGGGCATTTTGTAGTCATGTCCATTACTGATGCGGCTGCTGCACTGCATCTGCCGCTGCTGCTGGTGCTGTTGCTGTTGCTGATGGTGGTGTCTGCCGTCTACTGGCAGCGGTTTTTTTTATCAGACCTCTTGCCTGTTTTGGGGCTTTTAAATTGGTTTTGTGTTTCAGCTTATGGCGCATCAATTGCAATGGAATGGCATGCCGTAACTCGGACCATTGTCTGGAGTCTCTGAAGTCTCGCTTCTTCTCTCTATTCTACATATATATAACAAAGTTTGCTTCTTCTTCTTCTTTTTTTTTCTATGTCTGTTTGTTTTTTTTAGAAAGGTAACTTTCCTTTGAAGCAGCTACAGTAGATCTAGTTGAAGCGGTCATAGACCGCTCCACTGGCTGGCAACTTTCGTTGATGACGTTGCCAATTGGTGTTAGTTACATAATTAGCTTGCAAAAATATGATACCAACTAATTAAGAATCCTTTGAACCTTTGAGTAAAGTTAATTGAAAAGCTAGAGAAAAGTTCATCCATGTGTTTTCCCCTTTCCTCCCTGACGAACAAAATGAAATAGTTTTCTATGAATACAGTTGGTATTCATTATGATAAATGTGAACATTAAATTAACTAAAATATTTTGTAAAACTTTGAATATTTTATATGTTAGATTTATCAAATGTTTAATTTTTTAATCTAGTTACCAGTTCCGCTTAAATATTTAGTAATTAGCCTTTGTATACTTTACTTTAATATTCTTGTTTATTTATTTTTTTTTATGAGCCAATCTTTAAAATTATATTTTGTAAACGGGCAAATATCAGTTAGAAGGAATTAGCGATTATCGGTAGGTTTATCGATATAAGCATTTACAGTCAAACTTAACCTCAAAAAATGATAATAGATCTTAATACCATTTTAATTTTTTTTTTGGTAAACAAGTTGTTTAAAATTTGTAATTAATTCTTTGCGACATCGTTTTAATCCCCTTACTAGTTGCTTAATTCTTCTTTAGGTTTCAAATTTTTTACTATTTAAACATTAAGACTTTTCAAAATGTTAGTTCATATTTAAATTAAACGAATCTTATCAAAAATCAAGTTTAAATTAATGTTAATGTTACTTTTACGGGCTATTGCTACATTTGTAGAAACTGCTCCTTTAACCTTTAAACTCTTCAATAAAATTCAGTGATATTTTGTTTTAATATTCAATCTTCTAATTTTGAATCCTATGTGTAAGGTTCTATTAACTTTCTTAAGTGCCTTTTACTGATGCCAAAAATTGTTTTAAATTGTGTGAATTTTCTTTAAGATGAAGACTTCCTTAACTTTTTGTTGGGAAAAAGCTGTTTTTATTTTATTAAATAAAAGAGTAAGAAAATTCAAAAACAGAGTTTGATCTATTGTGTTGGGTATGGGCAAAAAAAATTAGATATGATACATCGATAAGAGATAAGAAGTTGCGTATATACTATCTGAAAAATTGAAGAATTAAAACAACATTATAATAATGTTGTTGCCACTTATCGTGGTAAGATCCCTCTTGAAGTTATTTGCCTATATCAAAATATTTTTAAAGTTTTAGATAGGGAGAGTTTTTTTTCTTTAAGGCAATTGCTTTGTTTAATTTAAAGTTTCGTTAAGATCAAATACTCTATTTTTAATCTAAAAGTCAATGAATTATTACTATTATATTTACTTAAAGTGTCGCCATTACATTTCCTATAGGGAAGCAAATGTATGTCAACTTGTAAATGTAGAAAAACTTATCAAAACAAGGAATTTAGATTGAGAGGCAGCTTTTGCAGTTAATAAGCTCTCTAGTTCCAGGGGGAAGATAATAGCCATCAACAATTTCCTCAATTCTTTGGTTTAAAAACAACTCTCCCACTTGCAATTTGTTGGGTCATTAGCACCCCGTTGATTAAACGCAATTGAATAACGTCTGAAAATTTAACCCGTAAAGAGAAGGCATTAACCACAACGACAAGGATATTCGCACCATGGGGAGCATTTTTGAAAGACTGAATGACCACTTGAGTTAACGTACTAAAGAATACGGAAAGCCACTGAAACGGTAAGGAAACGTTTCTCAAATAGCAAGGATAATTAGCATCATGTGAGCCAACATTCTAGGGTTGCCTTTTAAAATTTACCCCCATAATTAGAGGACTAGAAAATACGCGACCAGGGTAGTAAAAAAGGACATGTGAAATATAAATAAAAAAAAATTACAGTTTTTGAAATTACAATAAAAAGAAAGCAAAATTTAAAATAATTATTTGTAAATAAATAAAGTAGGAAAAATTATTACTATATTAAAATTTAAATTGAAATTTGATTTTCTACTCTAAACCTTTTTGAAATTAAAAGAAAAAACCCTTAGTTAAGTGATGTTTGTTTATTAATTAAGTAAAAAAATTATTATTATTCTTTTATAATAAAAATTTTGGTTTTCCTTAAATATTTTACTTTCTGAAATATAAAAGTACATGATAAACCATAAAGAGTCTAAACAAATATTTGTATATAAAAAGAAAGAAAAAAATTGTTATTACTTTTAAATTTTTTAAACAATATTTCCTTTTTTGAAAAACAAGTTAAAAGATAAACCAAAAATACTTAAGATAAATATTTGAAAATTATTGAAGTGAAATTATTGTTCCTACATATTTTTGACTAAACTAAAAATGTCAAAATTAAAGAAAAAAACCTTTCAAAAATTTTATAAAAAATTTAAGTCAAATTCTAAATGTGGACTTATTAATTGTTAATCAAAAAATAAAAACAATAATTATAATTAATTTTATCCTTAGAAGAACTTAACAACTTTTCCACTTTTTAAACTATTTTCTATACTTAAACTGATAAAACTAATTCTGTACTAATATTTTCTCATTGTGTGAATGTTTGCTATAGCACAAAATGAATGAAATTTTAAAGTAGAATTTAATTAAAATTTTTTTTTGGAAAATTAGTTACCAAGTGAAGCCAACAAAATGCACTTTTTATTGGCAACCAAAACAAAAGCTAAAATTTCACACAAGGTGATGGGGAGAAAGGAATTTAATGTTATTTAATGCAACAGTCGTTGACAAAAGATTTCAAGTTTTAATTTTTAGTTTTAATTACTAGTTGAAGCGATTTAAATGATGATGGGATGCTTAGTTTGAAACAATTCTTTAAAATGAACCCAAAAGTTGCTTTTGCTTGTGTGACAAGTGCGGCGTAATTGAAAGAAGTTAAAACAGAAAATAAAAAGAAAAACATAAAAAGTAACATAAGCAACAACAGCAAGAAAAACAATAACAACAACAGCAGCAACAACAACAACAACAACAACTGCAATGATGATAATGATAATGTGCCACGGAAGTGGGTTAAGCTGCTTAAATGTTCTTTTTGCTCTAGACTCAACTCTTCTCAACTTAACTTGGCTTGGAGTTCAGTCTCTGGCCTGGGCCTGGGCCTGGGCACGGCTCTTTACAAAATCATTTTTGTACGTGAGTCTGATGATGGTCTGCAACTGCCACACTGCCACTGCCTCACTCAGTGTGACTCAATACTTTGCCTCTCTGTTCTGCTTTACTTCATCATTTGTATCTTTTTGTTGTTGTTTTTTTTTTTTTGCCAAGACAAGGAGTAAGTAAGAGAAGAGTAAAGCATTTTCTTCTTGCATTTAAAATGCTCACGCATCAAAATTAAGCTGGCCGCAATTAAAACAGAGAAAGTGAATTTAAAACCCTCTACCCCTTCATCTTCCTCTCACGGATTTTTTTAGGGTTTTCTGGCCAAAATGATTTATATATCATTTTAACATACACAGCTAAGTGACAGCCATTTGGAGCTTTTACTCACGTGCTGACCATGTTGTGGATTCTATATGGCTATTGAGGTTTATGGGGTCATTTTGTCTCTTACCTGCAAAAAAAACAGAGAAGAAAAGATTGAGAGAGTTAAATAAAGATAAGAATTAAAACATTTATATGTAATTTGTTTTTATTTTTTTCTAGCAGGTCAAAAAATTAATATTATTACTATAATGGCAGGGGTTAACAATTCGTCTTCTTTTTTTTATGATTTTATTAAGTTCAAATTTTACAACTTGTTTTCTGTGGCATAGTTAATTTATGGCACGCTAACTGGAGCTCATCTACTACATGAATCCAGTAAAAGAGAACAGCAGCAATTTCCATTTATAGACATTATATTAGATATATATATATATAACCTCAGTTTAGCCCCATTTCAATCAGTTAAAGAACTAGACAGGTAATTTTAATATATATACGGGTACGAGAAAGTTGATATTAAGGGTTTTCAGAGTGAAAGGGAAGCGGGCCAAATGAAGAGCGGGAATACCCTTATATGGCATTTAAATTAGTTTAAATTTGACCCAAAAGAAGAGATATTTGTTTATCTATTTTCTAAGCTTTGTTTTGCTAAAATTAAAGATTTTCAAGTTCATTAGATTGTCCTATATATAAATTGTTTTTTTGAGAAAGTTATGCAAAGTGCTTAAGCATTCATCTTAGGAATTTGATCATAATGTTTCTCTGATGAATTACATTTGATTTAACATAACATTGTTTATGTTTACAGAATGTTATGAGCAAATTAACATAAACGGTTGCTTGTATGTTGTTAATTCAAATAAAATGTTAGTCAGTTGGGAGCGTTGCTTTTAGGCGCATATTTTCAAAGATTTCTTCAGGTGTTTATATATAAAGCAGGATATAAACTATTTAGATAAGATATCGATTCCTATCAGAGAACTTATAGTCAATAAGAATATAAAAAAAGAAGAAGCAAATAACTCTAACATATAAGTTTAAGTTTGATGATGAGACCTAAAAGTCTATAACATAAATTTTAAAATGTATTTTCTCCAATAATCTATATTATTTAACATCTAAATATATAGCTAAATAATATATGTAGTTAAATAAGTTATAAAGTTATTTATTTAGGTAAAATAACTTACAACTTGTAAGTTTCTCATCTTTTTAATAATTTTTGATATAAATAAAGAATCATTTCTAATCTTAACTAAGCTAAATTTATAATTATCAGTTGCTTGATTTATAAAAGTTAAGTAATAGAAATAAAATTTCAATTATTCATTTAAGTAATTTGTACTGAAAAGTATTGAAATTAAAACTTTCAAAGTGCAAAGACTTCACTCATTGAAAAACATAGAAAACTTTCCTTTAATTAAGAAATTCTGTCGTTAACCCAAAACAAGGCAAGAGTATGTGAAATTCTTTATAAAAAACTTGACATTTTTCTTTTTTTTTTTTGGAATTCTAAGCATTAATTTACAATATAAAAATAGATATTTATATATGTATGTGTGTTTATCCTTGCCCCAGACGTCGCCAGTGCCGTCTGCTAAAAAAAAGGAAGCTTAATAAAAATGTGGCGCCAGCTGTTGCAGCTTCATCTAAGCCTCTTTTTCTCCTTTTACTTCACCTAATACTTCTTTGGCCATGTTGTCGGAAGGCGTCAAGTGTTTTTAAATTGAAAATTTAATTAAAGAACTTGCCCCTTTTGCTATTGCTGGCCATTTTCCATGGCTGTTGCATAAATTAGCCAAGCAAAAGCTTATGGCTAAAGAAACCAATTTTGCTCTTAGCTTCATGGTCAAAATCACTGCAAATCGCTGTCAATATGTATCTATAATAACCAAACCGGACCGTCACAAAGGCTTAACTAATTTGTAGTCTCTGTACTCCGTCCGTTGTCTATCTATATATATATATATATATATATATATATGTATGTATCTTTATGTATGTACTATGGCATAAGCATTTTGATTTGATTCACACGCTTTTGATTTTCAACAATAACCATCGCACCCTTCGTCAAAGTCACGCTTATGGTCAGACAAAAATGGACAATCCACTAGTAAAATAGTGTAAATTTGTCATAAAACATAAAGCAACAGAAATGTACAAAGCTTCATAAGACTGGCTAATGCTTTTTATACCCTATAACTTTTTGTTAGAGGGGTATATATTTTAATTGGAGACAAATTAAAAACCAAAAATGTATTAAATTTTATATATAATGAGCTTCATGATTCAAATAATATTTAAAATATTTTATAATTTCTAACAATCGAAAGTTATATATGCCAGAAATCTGTTTATATGAATCTATTGTTAAATTAAATAGTTCAACACTTATTTTTAACTGAATTTATATCTCAATATGTATTTTTAAGCATATTTAAAAAAATATAAATATTTCTTAATTGAATTGCATTTAAAGAAATGCAGAAAAGAATGGATTTCATATATTTTACCTTCTTTTAAAAAGAGCAAAAATTTTAAAAGGAATTTTAACATAGGCAAACTACTTAACAGGCGTCTATTGATATATTTTACATTATGGTGCTGCCAGATCAATACTGCTAAGTCTGTAAAGAACTGACTTGAAATGACACTTTAAGCAAAATATCTTTACATTGCAAAGTATTTGTTATACAACTTTGATTCATATAAAAATCACAGATTTCTAATGCAGAGTAACACAAAGTCGTATCTGTTATAGAACTTTATTTGTTCTTTGTAGAAGTAGAAATAGTCGAAGTACTCAAATTAAGAAGCGGGTGGACTTAGGTCGTCGCCCCTGTCATGAGAAAATCCAAATACGAAAAAAGATGGGAAAACTTCAAATGTTCGGTGAGAGGTTAATGAATGCCAACTTGAAATTCTGAATCATCTTTTGAACACAAGCAACATATGTACGTATGCTTATATTTTCAAAGTTAGTATAAATCCAAGTTAAACCTTTTTTTTTTTTCTTTTTTGATTTATTTAAACTTCATTAAACTAAATGACATAAGCATAAAGATTTACGTAGCAGCGCAAAGGCTGTCAGCCAAAGTGTCAAATTTGTAATGAGCCAAAACGGCAGACAGACAATACACGATAAACGAGTATGTTTATACGAGCATGTTAATACGAGTTTTGTTTGTGCAGATACATACATATATGGTAAAGCAGGAGGAGATCGAGGTTTTTTGAGGGCCACGCCCCATACATTTGATTAAAGAAGTTGTCACAGCTCGAATGCCTTATAATTGAGCGTGGGTGTCCCCCTTTGTTGTTGCTTTTTGTTGTTGGTTATTGTATTCGATCGCATTTATTGGTTTTAAAGGTTTGCCAGCAATTTGCATAGAAGAGCTGGAAAGCCTTGAAGTGGTCGTTTCACGTGTATTATTACTATTACTATTATTATTATTATTATTGTAAAGTCTTATAAAGTCAAAGACGTACAAAGTTAATAACAGTTTAACAATAAAGAAGCGTAGCGACCTTGCCTTCAAACTCACAATGGAAAACGTAACAAATTATAATTAATAATTTTCTCTTTGAATTCGCCGGAATACGTACAACAGACAACGTAGCAATGAGTTGAAGGCGGAGAAGGATGATGTTCATGATGAGGCGGTGGAAAACCTACGTGCAGAAATCATCGTACCATGCTTGTTATGAACCGGGAAGCAATTACCGTTATGTCGTCAAAAGCCATCAAGATATCAAGCATATGATATGTATATACAAAAATATATATACATATACAAATATATATATACTTTTATATGTATAAGGATTGTATGCATCCACTTCCACTTAATGAGAGAGACATACACAGAGACAGTGAGTGAAAGAGAAAGATACAAAAGGAGACGATAAAACTTTCATTTGTTTCGTTCACTCAAAATAATGAAAAATACCGCACAAAAAAATATAAATGATAGATACGTGGGTTGTCAGAGAGTTAACTGCTATGTCAATGATCAACTAGTTAATACCCTAAAGGATTCTAAAGATTGATATAAGTTCTACAAATATTTAACTTAAAAAAGGGTTTAACTATTCGAATCTTAAGTAAAAGAATTTAAGGCATAAAATGTTTAAGAAGCAATGGCTAAGAGTGAGAGAAGACCTCTGGTAATATTGGGAGTTCACCAACACTGTATTTTAGCTGACGCTGACAACTCTATATAAAATCTGAAACAAAAACTTTTTCTCTATATATTGTGGCTTTAAGTTTTCTTATGGTTTTCGTTTTCGGACTTTACTTATAGTATCAAAAATGTTCTTAATTTATCGATATGCCTATTGATTGACTATATTTCAGTATATTTTAAAATTTTATATTATTTTTCTATATATTTTGTGTAAATTTGCTGTTTGATTAGTTGGTTTAAGGACATTACCTTTAGATTCAAAAATGTGAATAATTTATCGATATATTTATATTTATCGATTGTCTATTTCAGTATATATTTTTTCTATATTTTTTAAATAAAGTTCAATAGTTTATTGAAACCTTTTAAAAAATAATGAACAAATTTAATTACCAAATATTAAAGAAGTTCAAATTAAATGTAATTAATCGAAATAAATCGATATCGATTCATTATTAGTCTGTTCCTTTCGTTTCCAAATGAAATGACTAAGGTCTACTACTATTATATAAGTTTAAAATCATTTTTCAATTCGTTCCTTTTCTTATAAGGTATTAAATTGTCTTTTTATGGCACAATAAAGAACATCTTGTTTATGTTATCTTAGATTTCATAACAGAAATCAGAATTAAAAGATCTTCAAACTATCATAAAAAAGATATATCACGATATATTGGCTTATTATAACTAAGAGTTCCTCTGTAACCCGACTACCCATTCCAAATATTTATCTAGAGTATGAGTATATCAAAATGCTTAATATGCATATCAGTTGCGCTGATTTGCGCGATTGTTGTCATCGTCGTCGTTGTCGTCGTCGACGATGTTGTAGCTAAAGCGTGGGCTAAACATCGGCAACGTTTGATACTGCTGCAATTGTTGTGGCCCTATTTAAAATGTGGGCGTTAGAAAAAACAAAAGGAAAAACAAAAGTATTAACTGCATTTGTAATAACCCACTTTCGATAGGCAACAGCATCAGTATCGAAGGTTGTTTGTATCTGTTGCTGCCGTGCCCAGGCTTAATTATTGGTTTTTAGATTTCCGCTCTTTCTTTTTCCATCACTTTTCGATTAAGTGCTGAAAATCTGATTTGCCAAATGGTAAAGACAAATGTTAAGTGCGAGACATTTTGGTCGGGCAATTAGCCAAGTTGTGGTTGTTGCTGCTGCCGCTGCTGCTGCTGATGTTGCTGTTGCTGACAGTTAAATAACACAAACGTGCCGAGGATGCAACTGCTGGTTGTGCCGCCAAGCACGTAACTCAATAATGCGCACATTCTAACAGCAACAACAACAACAACAGCAGGAATAGCAACAAGAACAACTGCAACAACAATTAAGCTAACAATGTACCACACGCTACTAGCAACAGCAGCAGCAGCAGCAACACACAAGTAAAAGTTGTTGTTAGTGTCGACTCGACATAATGAAAATCTGCTGTCTCACCTCGTCCCCGTTCCTCTGTAGTAGTATCAACATTGTGCCAAAGATCTCCCCTCTCCACACACTCCTTATTTCCCCTCAACCCCTCTCACCAGTCACTCCATTTTCTCTCATTCTCTCTCGGGGGAAATTGTCTAATGAAAAGCTGCTGTCGACACAAACGAAGCGTAGAAAAGAAGTGCAAAAAATACAAAAAAAAAAAAGAGCATTGAGAATTGTAGGGATTGATGGGAGTGTTACTTTTATAGAACATGGTTGGGGGGGAGACAGCTGGGGTAGGGGTAATACAACAAAGTGCTATCGATTAAGCCTTAATTTTGCCTTTCCATGTTGTCAACGTTTAGTGACCATCACGATAGGGATTTGATAGCAGAAAACAAACAAAAACAAAAAACAAAGAAGAAGAATGAAAAGAAAAATCTTCTTTTGCTTTTCTTTTTTTTTTTTTTGAGATGTAGGCAACTCTGGTTCGCTTTAAAGGGGTTTTCCCTATATTACTAATCACTTTATTATGCCACTAAAATTGATGGCTTGCATGTTGCATGGCTACCGTTTAAATAAAAGTTTAAGGAATATATTAAATAAAAATCATGCAATAAACTTTTTCAATATTTTTTTTTATGGTCTAACATTTTTGTTAGTAATAATTGCCATTTGATGATTTATTGTCATTAAATGAAGTGAATTAGTTATGGCCATGTTAAAAGAAGTTACTTCAAGATTCTCGTTAGGAGTTGCACACAATAATGTTACAAGGCTTGTGTTTTTGGCCAAAGCTATTTGGTAGAAGGCCAAGAGCTGCAAATTGTTTAACTGCCAGTAGTGGCAGCAGCTGCCAAGTGTTAATTACATGGCTTTGGTTATGCTGCTGCTGTTGCTGCTGTTGCACTCCAATTGCATCCCAATTGCAATTGCCATTAGACACTCCCCAAAAACTTGAAAAATTTGCATGAAACTATTGCTAGACCGGCCCACGCCCCAATAAATTAAAGGCCCTGCCTTGCCTTGGCAATCATGACAAATTCTAATATCACAAAAAAAATTCCTAGCGTGAAATTGTTTTTGTTTTCTTTTTGGCAAAACTTTTGTATCTCATGGCCAAAAATGAAATTATTTTCATAACTATTTAAAAGGGGCCACTGCTACGATATGTCTGGACAAATGAATTATAGAACATTATGGAGCAAGTTCCAGTTAACTGCAGAGCCAGCACAAATTACTAGCAAAAGGCTTAAGTTCTCTTACTTCTTCTTCATCCACTGTTGGGTTAGTTATTTGTGTGCCCAATGCAAAGGCAAAGTTGCAATTTTCTAAGGAACTGAGACGACGTCTTTGCCAGTATGCAAACAAGCCACGAAATGACTCTAACTTGGCTAAAGCCAAGACTATAGTTGGTAAGATGAGGTGGTGTGGCATGAGGTAGGAGTCGGAAATGCAACTTAATGCAAGAACTAGCTCAGATTGCGAAGGTGAGTTCGTTGCACCCGCTGGCAGATTGCAACTGCCATTTGCTCTCCCGCTCTCACTCTCTATCTCTCTCTCACTCTCTTTTCTTAGTCTGTTATTCTTTCTACCTTTTGGCTTTTGTGTAAAGTTAAAGAAATCTTTGGTACTCTTCCATCGAGCAGACGAACAAATAAATTGATTGATTTATGCCATGGAAGCCCTGTAGACAGGCGAGATCTTGAGTTGGTCATGGTTTTCTTCTGTTTTGTATCTGTTTTTTCTTCCTTTTTTTCTCCTCTTTTTTTTTTTTTTTTTTTGCTGTTGTTGTAGTATTTTTGTGTTGCTGGTGTTCCTCTTGTTGCTTTTAATTATGGGCGTGCAAGAGTTCTGCCCAGCCATTAGCAATTTTAATTTATTTATGTATGCGACCAACTAACTTCGACTCCATCACCAACTCCAACTCCAACTCAAACTCAGAGTCCAACTCCGCCAGAGAGTCAGTTGGTGGAGTCGAAGTTAGTTGCTCGTCATGTCTTGGAACGAATGTTTGCATAAATTAATTTCAAATGCACAACATGGTCTAGAACACAAGTTGGGATGATAACAGCACAAATCCATAGACAGTCAGCAAATACAAGTTAACAAAAAGAGGAAGAGGAAGAGAGAAAGATAGATAGATAGAGAGAGTGAAAGAGAGGGAGAGTGAATGAGAGTCAATTTGCTTGTTTCCTACTATTTTCATTATTTACTTTTTTTTCTTTTCGTTTTTGACTGACCATGACTTGATCGAAAATTACATGCACTTGACCCTCAATATACAATAAAATTTTAGCAACGCAATCAAAAGCAATTTGTAAAAATCATCGAACAGAAACGCACACACACAAACACACACACACATAGATTGATTCGCCAATATATTGACGTAAAAATTACGCATACGCCAAGTTGCTTAATTATATTGTTTAAACATCGCCAAAAATTATATAAGAAAATTAGGAGCATCGACTTTGCCTATACCCTATGCGAGTCTCAGTTAGTTGATATATTAAAGTATAAAATTTTGATAATTATAATTGTAAATTTACATTTAAGTAACATGCAATATATATCAAATGCAAAATTATCGATTGTAGAATAATCGGTTAGGATTTTTATTCTTGTTTTTGAATAAAAAATTCTTTTGTTGAGTAGATAAAATAAATAAAGTAAATAATAATGTAAATATGAATTTTATATATATTTTTAAAGTCTTATAATATATTTTTAATGTGGAATATTTAAATTTATTGTGATGATCTAAAGGGGAAAACAAAATATATTCTAAAATATACTAAAATATACAATACCGTTTCTTATTTCTAAATTTTCTTTTAAAATTTATTATAATTGAATAATTTAATACATTTCTTTCTTATTTAATAAAATAGTCATAATAATTTTTTTAATTTAATTATTAAATCAGTCCAAAAAAGATTGCAAAAAGGAAAACTGTTTGCCTCTCAAGTAAACAAGCTTGGTTCTCATTAGTTCTTATTTTTCTTATTTCAATGAAATTGGATGATAGATATATGATATCAAATTGCTTCTACAGATATGATCCAGAATAAGGTATAATATCAATAACTTGATTGTCTTCAATGCGATTGTTACGAAATTTGGTATATGTAAGTTTGGTTTGTATAGAAACATCTTTAAAAAGTTTCAATAGAATCGGTCGATGGTATATAAGGCATTCGGTACGACTAAAGTTAGTCCGTTTCACTAATTGTTCATCTATTATTTACAATATATATTTTTTATATATATTATATATAATATAAATTTAAGTTCTCTTAACTATGTAAGAAAACTCAAAAATATATCATATTATAAGCACTAAAACTTCTTTCTCTATAGTGAAACACTATATAATGAAGTATTGTACATAATAATATAATGTAAATATTTGAAAAACATGGTTTTCTTCTTGTCTTTTTAAACATAAATATCATAAGTTCTATATAATGAAATATTTTCTGGTACAAAATCATTATAAGCTAGTGCGAATGTGTTTATTTCCTATTAGTTAACTTGATAGAGAGATCTTTACTCTATACTCTTACTCTTTGATTCTTCGGGGTATAAATATTTAAAAAATCGAAAATTATGAGAGTGAAACTTTTACTAATTTCTTGCCAAAGCTTCTTCATTTTTTAACACATTTTCTGCAATAAGCCAAGTTAAAAAGACAATGCCTAGGTATTGTCTGATGCTGAATCGAGACCTTGAAAAGAGATTATACAAAATGCTTTATGTAAAGATTTTGTTGGAATTTATTTTCTGTTTTGTTTTGGTTAATTTCATTTTGTTTGTTTTTTATATTCTTGCTAAACGAGCGATAAGCAAAACATCATTATTTTTTATGCCAATTCTGGGATTTGGCCATGGTCAACAGTTTTAATGGTTTATTAGCTAATTTACATGTTGATTGCATATACAAAACTATTTTTAATTACTTTATGGATGCAATTGCAGTTGAATCGTGACACACACACACATACACTCACGCACATATACACGAATTGTATTCAATTAATTTGTAATTTATATATATATATATATAGTTTTTATTCGGCCGATGCAATCTGTTGGTGGGGAACACGTGTCCATTTACAGATATTTTTTTCTTCTTCTTCTTCTGTTAATGCATGTAAAACATATAGACAATGAAAATACAGTCATCATTCATTTTGAAATTGCTCAATTTTCGAAATGACTTTCCATTCCATTGAAATTTACTTGGATAGATATTGTCTTTTGTTTTCACTTGCGCCAACCAATTGGGTTAATCAATTATATAGACATTATGCATATACATATATATGTATTTGTGGATACTTATATATATATATAAAGTGCTCAATCTTTGTTGCATTTGCCACACCTCCGACATCTCTCAACTGCAATTGAAATGTCCATTAAGTGGCTAGACTTGTCAGCTGTCTGCATAGAATGTAAATGCGATAACAATCTACCAAATTGTAGGGAGAATAACTATGCGAATTCATTATTAGCTAGAATCATGTTTATATACATATATATAGAAACCAACTTTAGACCATTAACAACAACCAATGATGACTTCACACTGACCTTGTCCATACTACATAATGATCATGCCTTGACATTGGCCTCTGCCAATAGTTAAGAATTTAAAAAAAAAAACAAGAAAAAAACTAAATATAGAAGCAAAGATTTTAAACCTTTTTTTTCCATCATTTTAATCATTCTGTTGCCTGTTTGTTTGTTGTTAGAAGTTGGATTTTTTTTTTTAATAGCTTTACACGACGACTTCACCAATTAAACTGTAGTTACATAGATCCCCTATTCCCCCCCCCCCATCCTCTTCTATTCAGCTATTCCATTTCAAGTGCCAAGTGCTCGATTACGATTACCTCAAGTACCACCAGAAAACATCAACAAACATGTTTTCCCCTCTATTTCAACTTTATTTTTAGATAACAACTCATCTTGGCTGTTGCCTGCATGATTAACTTGGCTCAAACTCAATCTAACTATTATATTAGTCAATAACAAAATGAAGAAAACGGCCAAAGGGGTTTCTGTTTAATTTATACCAAGTAGAAGTTTTAATACTCTTGCTTAAGGCAATCATTTTAAAATGCTTTAATTTGAGTACTTGGAAACTTTTAAGTGCCAATGATCACTTATTTTTTATGATCGGTAATAGAAATAATAATAAATAGACTTTAATATTGATTAATATGATAAAAAACTGATCAATGGAAACTAATTCTTTAGGGGTATAGCTATAGTTGAAACTTCTTTTAAGATTCTTTATATCTTTAAGAACTGTATATCTTTTTATGTATATATATATACAGAATTTATTTAGTTCTATCAGAACTTATAATACTAAACATAAGAACTATTCTGAATACTGAATATCTAATTAGCCATAAAAATCTTTCTATCTTATGGGAATTATATGATGAGTTTGTTTAGAATCTTCAGAAAAAGTTAAGCTTTAATCTTAGATTCAGCCCATTCAAGTTCGATTCATTATTTTATCGAAAAATGATTATTGGGAACTATTTTATATAGAAAAATGTACAATTTTCTACATAAACCGATTATTCCATTGAATATTTGATTAAAGACACGTTTTTTAAGAAACACGACTAGGATGCACTGAAGATATAAGATTTCATAATTTATTTGATTTTAAGATTTTATAATGAATCTTTTTTATGCTTTTAACGACTACTATAAAGTGTTTATATATCTATTTTCTACTTTAACTAATTTAAAAACAGCTCATTATAAATATCTATTAATTTGATAGAAACTTGTGAAAAAATTTTTAGATATAAAATATATAAAAAGTTAACACAAACTAGATTTCATCTTTTTTTTTTTTAATAATTTTTTATATTTATGGATACAAATATGGGCACTACTAGAACTAAAATAATCGGTTTATGTAGGAAATTATGAATTATCTTATATAAAATCGTTCTGAATTCATATTTTTAAAAGAAATTAATAAAAAAAGTTTATAATTAACCTTGCTGATTGATAAGAAACTAGAAACCAACTAAATTTAATATGTTTAATATTTGTTGGGATTTGTCCAACTATACAGAAAGCGATCTTGTCTTTACGATAAACAGCAGCGAACTAACTTACTACATGACAGTGTTGCAAAATAGGACGAATAATAACAAGGATGCCAGATAGTTACTTTAATCTAAAAGACATACATCGTTAAATTCAAACAATATTAAAAAAATAAATAATTTTTTAGTTGTCTATATTAGCTTAAATTATTTCTTCTTCATATATTTTTACAAGTTCTTTCAACTTTAATTATATAAAAACTACTAAAACTACATTTTTATTCGCTTATAAACCTAATTTCAACTTTATCAGCATAACTAGTTCTCAAACTGCATATACTCTTCGGTTCCGATAGAGTATAAATATTGTTGTTAAATTTTCTTATATGTTCATTTGCAGGTAGTGCTTAAAAGGCAATTAATGGGTCTTGAAATTGTTTTTTTTTATTCTTCTTTTTTTCCGGTTAGTCGGCAAACAAGGTTATAGCACAATTATTGACAATTAATTGGAAACGAAATAGTGATAAAAATGAAGAGAAGAAGATACGAAAAAATAAATAGAAATATGTTTAGTATTTAGTTATATCTTCTTTTTTAGTTTTTGGGTCAGCAATTTCTTTGACCGTTAGCCCATGCTCAACTGTATATCTGTATAAGTATATACTCTGACATTAACCCTCTAATGCCCGGCATATATATATATATACATATATACTTACATACCTGTAGCACTCGGCACGTAAAGTGCCGCAAATAAAACGTACGAAAAATTTAATTCTATTTAATAAGCGAATATGTTGCGTGCCATAGGCTTTGCCTTCATCTCTCTCTCTCTCTGTCCCTAAATCACCTATATATATATATATGTCTCTATCTATCTGTATGATGTGGCTTACTCGTGCATGCTCCACCCAACTCCTTCGAGTCTGTGTCTGTGTGTGTGTGTGTGTGTAGTCATGCGTGCCACTTGGTACTCCAATCTCCAGGCAACGCACAAAGCATGCTCAGGGAGATGGAGCTGGAGCTGGAGCTGAATCTATGTTTAACTGGAGATGGGGTAGCAAGACTCTGTTTTCTGTTTCTGTTGGCCAAATGTGAAAATAATCGTAAAAGGCAATTAGCGCCAAATAGCTTTGACACTCATTCAACTTAGCTGGCCATGTAGGTTACTTGCTTTACACATTACACTACATTGCTAGCGCCTTGCTCCACTAATTTTATGTTTGACATTTGCTTTTTCGGTATTTTGTTTTTACATTAGCCAAATTAATTTCAGTATGTAGGTCAGGTGAGAATCTACATAATTGTAACTAAATTGGCCAAAACAAACACACATACACATAGAGATATTTATCAAAACTGTCAAGAGTTTGTCAAGAGGGTAAGAAAGAGGTAATAGAAAATGTTACCCTCAAGAGGGCAGCGACCTTTGAGTAATTGGGTAAATATTGAAGACATTTGCATATAGTCGAAAAATATATAGTATAGAAGTGCTTATAAGTATTTTTATAATATATTTTTTTGCCTTTTTAGCTCATCCATTGAGGAGGTGTTTTAACTACTTCTACTTTTACTATTGAAGAGGTTTTTAGTACTGAAAGTAAAGTTTTTTTGTAGCCATGCAAAGGGTTTTCATATTAATCTAAAAGATAAATGTTGCTTTTTATTACATGGTTTATAAAGCCCAATAGATTCAGCGATTATAATATTTTATTTTTCGTTATCTTGGTAAAGTATTCTTTTTTATATTATTTATTTAATATTTTCCAACTTTTTTACTAATCGATTTCTTCTAGACATAAAATATTTAGTTTTTTGATATGATTTTGTGTTCTATTTTACAAAGAAAATATTTCTTACATTTTTGAATTATTTTGAAACTATAAAACTATTAAAATGATGATTCGATTTCATAAATAATTAAAGAAAATGGGCTTTAGATTTTTTTTAAATTGTTTTTTTTTTTTATATTAATTAAGTTTTTTAAATGAATTTTTAAATGATTGGCTATAATTTTAATTTTTTGAAATCAATTAATATATATTTTTTTTAATGAAATTGTGATTAAAATGATATAAAATGTATTTGAAAGCTATTTTATATTTAATAATCAGGGTATATAATAAATGTTTAAAAATATATATGATTTTTTTTTATTTTTCTATGGTATATAAAAAACTGAGAATTATTGTTTTCAGCATGTTATAGTTAAAAGTTTATTAGAAGTAAAAAATAGAATAATTAATTTTAAAACAAATTTATTATATTTGGTATTCTATGGAGAGTTTTTTTATATTATTTTGATCTGTTTATTTGCATTTGTTTTATTGACTGAATCAAAATATAATTTATTTTGTATCTGCTAAATTATAAACAGGAATGGAAGTTTTATAAATTAATTTAATCTGTTGAAAACCTAGTTTATAATAGTCTAATTATTAACACTCATTTGCTTTGGGTTAGGTGTATAGAAAATAATAAAAATAAATCTAATTCTGTTTAAAATTCAATAAAAAACTATATTTAATAAATTTTATAAATATTTCTGATTACTTTTCTATTTAGTTTTTTGCATATTTAGTGTCATTGTAGGCAACTTTTGCAATAAATAAACATAATTATTAAAATATAATAATTATAAAAAATTTATAAATATATATAATCTATATATTATATATTAAAATACACATAAACATACTAAATAAACCTATTAAATTTATTTCAATATTTTTATGACGATTTGTGTTAGATTTACATTAGTTATCATTTATCTTTAGCTCTCTAATACAAACAGTTGAAAAGTTTCATAGATTTGCCTAATATTTAAGACTTTAACTTTCTGATTTAGAAATTTCACTTATTTAAGATTTCAAAATTCTTCCATAACAGAAATCAGAACAAGCTAAATGGAGGCAAAGCTATTGAATAAATCCTTTGTTCTATTTTCTTCCATCTGTCGCCAATTTTAAATAATAAAACGATATGCCGCATGTTACATACATTCAATATATATCTACGTATATATGTATATATAGGTACATTGATCGGCATTTGATTTCATTTTTTCGATGTCAGTACTTGAACCTGAGTCATGCGGGTCTGCCTCTGGGGGCACCTTCAACAGTGTCATAGTCATGCAACAAAATTGGGTCTGCTGCATATATGAAACACCTGGGCACAATGGCCATGGATATAGAGGAGGAGCGCCACTGAGTTGACTGTATAGCCGATTACTCAACCCCCCGTTGGCTATGGCGTATATATATACATATATCTATATGTACCTATGTGTATTTTTTGGAGAGTGGAAGCCAAAAAATGTTGAGCGTGCCAATTTGTAGGCAATTGACAAAAAGTCCCTCGAGTCTACTTCGAAATCCATATCCCCCCTCACGTCACCTCTCCACATACCATGCAGTTGAAAAACAAACTCAATGAAACAAAGACTCATAAAAATTGATAGCGTCCGGCGTAAAGTTTTATACAATTTTTTTTTCTGTTTTGGGCTCATACACTTTTGCTAAAAGGGTATAAACAGTTTAGGCAAGAAGTTGTCAAATCCATAAAGAAATTTAGAGCATCTTTTATTATATAAAAACTTTTTGTTTGGAAATGTCTTTTGAATGTGTTCTTTAATCAGCTAAAGTCTATATAGTATAGTTCTCTTGTATTGTAGAGTTGTAAAAGAAATTCTAAAATGTATTCGTACAATCAATCAATTTCAAAAGAGTTTTTCATTAGAATTTTTTTAAAAAATTGAAGCTTTTCTGGATCTACTTAAATAAATGATTTAATATATCTAGAAAACTTCAAAAAGTTTTTAAATTTTTAGCACTCCTTTAAAATTAACTAAAAAATCTTTTGATCTATTTAAATTTTATGAAAAAAACATATACAAATTAGAAAAAATTCAATTCTTAAAAAGCATTTGAATATTCATAATCAAAAAATGCTGTTTGTCTCTTTCACAGACCACCTGTTGATATGTGTTCTATTTTTAGAAGTTAAAGTCATTTACTATATCTTATAGTTATTCGATCCGACTGATTTTCATACTTTATCAACCTAATTAATTAAAGAGCTTATCTACCAAGTTACAACCTTATAGCTCAAAATTTAAGATCTATTTTCTGCGAAGAAACAAACAGATGGAGGGACTTCTGACCATCAAGGGTATAAAAATATATAAAATATTATAGTTGAAAAAAATCTATTTAAAAAAGTAAATTTTAAACATTTATAACTTTTAAAATATTTTGTTAAAACCTAAATAAAGAAGCTAAAAAGAGTATACAAACATTAGACTATGCAAAATGCAGTTCATAATTCAATCTTTTTTTGAATCTCTTTTCTTTTTTTTTTTGAGTTTTGCTATTGATTTTGATTTTTTATTGAAATGTTTTGCGTTGTTTTCATTGTGTTGCTGTTGTCTGACTGTTTATATTGACATATTTATGGCCTCAGCCATGTGGACTACCCCAAAAAAAAAGCTAAAAAGCCGAAAAAACCGAAAAGTTGCATTTGAATGCAAAAACAAAAAGCAAAAAGGAAAAATTTTTAAACAAAAATCAACATAAAACATAAATCACAGGGTGCGCCAGCAAAAAAACAAAAAAAAACACACCTTTCGGCACAGTCAACGAAAAAAAAAAAAAAACTTATCATAATCTTTAACATCTTGACTCTAGAATCGTTTTATTTTTTACTTTTGGCCAATGGGCAATTGAAGCCAGTTTAATTACAAGAATGTTTCTTGTTTATGGCCCAATATTGGCCGTCTTCTAGTTGGCCAATTTGATATAAATCAATGGCAATGTCAACGGCTGCCAGAAAAAAAAAAAAAAAAAAAATTGCCTCTTGGTTGACAATTCACGCGAAGCAAACGAAATATGTTTCAGCAAGCAAATTTATGTTTTAAGCCATAAATTTTCAACATATATATACACACACACACACATACACACATACACACCCACCTGGACCAACATGTTTATGACCATCTAGGCAGCAAATAATGAAAATGTTTTCCATTTCGATTGGCAATTTCCGCAATTTCTAGTTGTGTGTGCCGGGTACTAACTTGTGCCTGGTTGTGAAATACTAATGTATCTCTCTCCCTCTCTCTCTCTCTATATATATGTATATATGTATGTGTAGTGTACACTGTCCGACTGACTACTCAAATATGTCGCCATTCAACTGCCCGATGACGCCCCTTTACCCATTTTTGCGGTCTCTCCACAGGACTATTTCATTAAGCAACGGTTGGTTGACTCAGTGAGGAAACAGCAAGATATTTACTACAGTACAGATGCCAAAGATTTCAATTATGAGAAGCCATGTACATTGTATATATATATGCCTTAAAATCGTATAAATATTACTGTTAATTTAAACTTAATTTGGACTTAAGTTAGGAATGCAAATTGTTTAAGTTTTGATTGCTTAACCTGATGAAAATGGTTTAAAATTTAATATATAATTTACTTTAATGGAAAAACTATCTATTAAAAGAATGAAAAAATTTGTTTTAACAAAATTGTATAATAAAAAAAGCCTCTAGGATCATTCATTAAAAATAAGCTCTGTAACAGATGCATATAAGATGGCAATAATTGTTTTGTTGTTGTTGATCTGGCAACTCGTTCTTCTGTTAGTAGAAATAAAAATGCAGTTAATTGTAGCAAAATGTTAAAAGCATTCGATAAAAGTGGATTTAAGTAACTTTGTCAGTCCCATTAGATTGTGAATTAACTTTCCAGCTATTTTTTTTATTAAGATTGCTTCTTTAATTTGTAATTAGTTCTGTACATATACATATTAATGTACTAATCAGATATTAATAAACTTTTTAGTATATTAATATGTTTATGTATAGAGTTTATTACAAATTGAAGAACTAATCTGAATAAAAAATATTTGAAATGTTAATACACAACTTTATGATAATAAACAGTTTGATGTGAAATAGAATCTATAATAAAAAAAATATAAATAAATAAACTATTTTAAAGCTTTCTGTTTTTGAGTAAGAAGCGATCTAAAGTGAATATTTAGTAAAATGATTAATAATTAAAAAAGAATGTTAAGAATATCTTCAATTAATATTTTTGATGTTTTAAATAATTAAATTATTTTATATTTTATTTTATATTATTTAAATAATTAAATAATATATCATAAATAAATGAAAAAAATGAAACAATGATGAACTAGATCCCTACTTTTGTAATATTTTTTTTTTAAATTTAGAATACGTTAATAAAAATATGAATTTTATATTTTTAAAGTTTTTTATCCTCTAAGCTTTAATTTTTTTATAAATTTAATCATTGCTTTTGAAGAATCAAATCAATATCTTAAGTACATCTAAATTTCTGCGCAAATTCTTTAAAGTATTTTTAAATCTAAAATATTCATTCATATACTTATAATTGAATAAATTTAATTACCATCTAAAAGAGTTCACTCAACTGAAAGCTTTATAAAAAAGAATTAACTTCTAATGGTAAAGTAATTGACTAATTAGATTGGTTTTAAATATATAGAGTAACTAGCAAATGCTATTAAAAGTAACGTTTTATTACACATTTCTTTTTTTTTATTTTTATTTATTTTGGTTCGATAAAGTATAACCATAAAAATTCTAAAAGCATTATTGAATACCCTTTGAATCAAAGCGCCGTTTATGTGAATGAGCGGCTCTTAAGATGAATTGGCCCACTTGTTAAGTTATCTCACAATGTTTTTTTTTTTTATCTAACAATGATTTAGTGCCTCGTATAAGAAATTAAATGTTATTACCTTTTTTCCATTAACAGATTCCTCTAGGAATTCTAATGAATTCTAATAAATTTATTTTAATGTCAACTTAAAGCAAAAAGAAATCCTTAGAATTCTTTGCTTTTACAGTTTGCTTAAAGGTACATTTTGACCATTACTAGTCAGTAACTTCAATACTCATCATCCATCTCTCATCATATTCTAGAACCATGAAATATTTGCATAATCTTAATAGTAATCTTCTCACTTATTGCGGTCTCTTTGCATTAATAATAAGCGCAACATTTGTATCAAGGCAGAAACCAAAATGCAATAAAGCCAGAGATCAACAACCAGAGGCGAGCCATTGATATACATATGCTATATATACATATGTATCTGAAACCTATGTAATATTCATGGCTAGAGCCTAAAACTAAAACCGCAGAATGGCTAAAGCTATTGAGAAGGCTCATTGTAAGTAAAATGGCCGACAGGCTTGTGAAATTTCTTAGCCCGACTGTCTCTGTCTCTCTGTCTATTTATCTGTCTGTTTGTCTATTGGTTGTTGCCTGTCTACAGCAAAATTGAACAATGCCACTCAAAAAGTTAAAGTTCTGTGGGTCAGTAGAATTTTCTCAGGCCGCGGCAATCAGTGGCCAGTCGGCATATAGAGAACGAGTGAGAGAGATGGGGAATGGCTACGCATGCGCTTAACAACGATGGAATCCCAGTTTGATGTTCAACTTCAAGTTGGAGTCATGTACTGAAGATATAACCCAACATGCATGTGTGGTACTAATGAAACCATAAAAATCAACCGCAGACACAAAACTCAAAACGGGAGGAGAAAAAGAGAGGTTGAGAGGGCAAACTGAATGAGATGAAATCTTCTTTTGCTTTTGGCTTATAACCCATACAAACTTGAACGGCTGAAAATTTGTTGTGTTGTTATTAACGTGTATCTTCTTTTGCTCCGTTTTTTTTTTGTTTTTTTTAGCAGAATGTATATGGGTAATTTGAGTTTTGAGAGACCGGGCTGGGCTGACCACAAAATGATCAACAACAGCGAGAGAGAGAAGGGGAACTAGAGTCAAGTGAAGTTGCATGCAAATAATTACCAGAGGAAGGGCAAAAGTTGTTGGTTGTATGTATATACCTATATAGTATGTCACTCAGTCAGTTGGACAAAACAATGGGAATGGGCCATGCGTTGAGATTAAACATTTCCTGCCTACACACACACACGTACAAACACACATACCACACACAGCACATAAGTGAAATCTGTCAAAATAATCTTACAGTGGCTGTTGCTGTTGTTGACACAGGTAATTAAGCTTAATTACGCCATGAGAACTCCTCCTATGCTTCAGTGGCAGTCACTAAAAAACTGTGATACACCTGTGTGAGGGTATTTGTGTGTGTGTGTGTGTGTGTGACAGTGCTGTTATCGCTTTGAGGCCTAGAAAAACAAGCCAAAAACAATTTAGAAAGAAGCTCAACAGTTTTTATTAAAAGGCCTAACAAATTGTAAAAAAAAAGGTTTTTTTTAAGTTCGCACGTAATAAAAATATATTGTGGTTATAAAGAATAAATGAAAATTTATGTTAAGAGAATAATACTACCGGCAGATTCTCTTTCTTTAAGAACTTAAACTGATCTGGCAACATTAAACAAATAAAATATTTGTAATACGTTTCTTTCAATTGTAAACTAGACTCTTGCTCTGTCAATATAAACAAAAATATATAAATAACTGATTTTGAGCTACTATATTAATATAGCATTAATATATAACACTGAATTTATTAACATTATTAGTTAACATTAAATTTATAAATGTAAAAATGTATAAAATAAAATTTTAAATTATTTAATGTTCTTTAATTGGCTGAGTAAAGAATTTAAAATGTTTATTGTTAAACAAAAAAAGGGATATTCGTTTAAATTTTTAAAGTTTGTTTTAAGAACTTAGCTACTAGGAAAACCCCTTCTTTTCATATAATAAAACAGTAATGCGATATTCAAAATAACTAATTTTGAAATTTTATTATTGTTAACTCTCTACATCTGGAAAAACTGTCATAAATTATTCTAAATAGCTTATTTTTTGAAATGTTAACACTTTATTTAGTAAGCTTTAGAACTAGTAAACATATCGAAATACATTTGATTGTCTTAAATTTACAAGTACCTAAACATAACATAAATGACCTAACAGAAACGTAATATATTTGTATGTTAAATGTAAGCTTAAGTCATGTAAAAGTAAACTATTTTATTTTAACTTACATTACTATATTAATTTCAGGAGTTTTACATTTGGCTACATATGTTAAATAAATAGGTCTCATGTTAGCTTAAAAAACATACATATGTTAAGTGTCAATTATGTTATCTTTTCATATGTTAAAGCATATTTGATGCTAGCTTCCCATATGTTAAAACAAAATCTGTTAACAGTCAGCTTCTAAAAGCATTTGCAATTCTTTAAAATGTTTCAAGTTACTAAAGCTATATAACTGTAACTAATATTCTTATTGCTTAATTACAATTATTTCTGCTTTCGCTATTTGCAAAAACTCCAGAACTAACAACAAAATAGCTAAAGTGTCTGCACTCACTAAATGACCTCCATGGAAGCGGGGTGAACTACAGGTATGTAGATAGAGAGGGGCATTGTGAGAGGGTGAGACATACAATATAAAAATGAAATGAGGCTAATATGCGTATTTATGATACAAATGCCTCTCCACAAATGTACAACTCCACTTTCACAAATAAAACAACAGCAACAACAACAGCAACAAGAAAACAGAGCTGCAAAAACGTGTCATAATTTTCACTTTTTTTTGTATATATTTTTTTGGTTCCACTGTTGTCACAAATTCTCGTATAACTTTTGCTTTCTGGCCGGGATTTGTGTGTTCAGCGTGTTGATTTTTTTATTTTTCTTCTTTTTTTTTTGGGTCGCTCATGACATAACAACAGAAATTTATCACTTTGGCGAAAATAAACAGAAAATAAAAATTTACATAAGAAATTGCAGTGTGTGCCTTGTGACAGTATCGGGGGGCATATCTGGATGACTGGGGCGTGTCTGTGTATATTTGTATTTGTGTATTTGTGTGTGGCTGTGGCAATTATAATTTTGAAGGAGATCAGAGGAGAAGTCTAGAAAGGTAGGTAAGTATCCTGTGGCATAGCCATAGTGTTTGTATCCTGCCTATGTCATTTTTGTTGGTTTTTTTTGTGTATTTGTTCTTCTTTTTTTGCCTTGCCACATCAATGGATAATTTACAAGTCACGTGTGTATGAAATTGAAACAAAATGCGCATAAATTTTGTAAAGACGGCAAGAAGAAGGCAAGGCAAGGCATGGCAAGGTAGGGTAAATGCATGGCCTGGCCCAGACCCAGGCCATGTCTTCGACCAGGTCTCTAGTCTCTGCGTCTGTTTCTGTCTCCATCTCTGGATATGTTGCTGAGGGGCTTGTCTTGGCACAACATTTAATATTAATGAGTTATAGCACATAGCCTATATGTTTGACGATGCGTTTCTTTGCTTTTGGGGGCTGTCGTGTCTTGTGTCTGGCCAGGCCTGTCTAGGTCCTTCACTATATACATATATATATATATTCCACTCGTACGTGTGTATATGTTGTTCTTGTTGCTGTTGTTAAGAGTTGCATTTTAGTTGGAGGTTCTTAAAATGCGCGACGATGACTGCACTACATGTTCAAGTGGGGAACAATAACAACAACTGACTGACTGAATGACTGACTGTCTGACTGCCTGCCTGCAAAGAGCCTGACAAAGGCATCCATTAAAGGATGTTTCTTGCTCTTGGCCATGGCCAAGCAGTTTTGTACACTCTTCATTCCATTTCGTTTTCTATTAATGCAGATTTATACACTATATCACACCCTACAGGCATTTGGCCCAACTCCGCTATATACGCATTTAAACCAAGTCATTTCCGTGACATACTTTGTTGCTCTTGGATTTTGTGTAACTTTTACTTGTAGGTATATCATATTGCTATTGCTGTTATGGCCTGCAGCAACGGATGACATTAACCCACGACGCTTGGCCATTAAGAAAACACCAACAAACTGGAAATCAGAAACAGATCACAGATACACAGATACAAGCCAGCTGCCAAATCTCAATAAACTCAATTAGATCACTAACCAACATTCTGTTTTCTGAGCCTTTAGGCTTCAGGGTTGTGGCATTAAAATGAAACCTGCACCAAAACGCACGCCAAATAAAATATATAGGTAAACATATAGAATATACAAACATACATACATACAGACACATATGTATGCATGAGAGGTGTGCTTGAAAAGTTAAGCAAATTAAAATATAAGAAATAAGAAAAAAATCAAACAAAAACCTTAAAATATATAGACAATTTTCTCTTCTTATAAAGTAATTCATTTTCTTGCTTAAATAGCTTTATAAAATGTTTTAGGTTTTACTTTGTGTTAAATTGAAATTACTATTATTGAAGACTTTGTAACTAAAATATTGCTTTTAAGCCACCAAAACTAAGTTCTTGTTACAAATGCTGAGTTTTTGTTACTAATTTATAATTTGATTAAAGTTTTAAATTTGCAGAGCAATTTGTTATGGATATTGGTTTGTGATTCTTAAGAAGAATCTTATAACTTGCTATGTTGAATATAGTTTTCATTTAATTATAAGATTGATTTCAAGTAAGTATTTTCTTCTTTAACAATTCGAAAGCGTTTATATACTTATTATAGGCAACAATAAAAGAAATAACCCAAAATAAAGAAAGAAAATTTTCATTTAATTAATATTAAAGTACTGAAAGTTTTCTATGTTGTATGTAAATAGTAGATGATGACTATCTGGCAATACTATGTTATTTCAATGTATTCTGTGCTTAAGTTACCCTTCAATTCTCTGTTAACTTTTTACCAATTAACATTTCGCACATATTCCTACAATATTAACCAGTTTTAAGATCAGAATAATATATAAAAATATATTAAATATATTTAAAAAGATATATAATATATATATTTTTATATATATAATTAATTTAATTGTCATATCTAATAAATTTATATATCAAAGCATCAGTAACTTTAAAACTTAATCAAAGATTGATTTCTGAAAAACGGTTTTACTATATTAACGATCGACCCTGAATATTATATATAAGAACACTAATACTTGACTTTAATTAAATACTTTAATTTTGATTTTCAGTTTAATTTAAAGAAATTCCTATTCTAATGTTGAGATTTCAATATTGGTTTTGAAAGTAATTATATGAATAAGTATATATTAAGTAACTACAATATTAGTTCTTTAATATAATATTTTATAATGTTAATATATTTTGAATTTCAATATCAATTTTAAGAACTTGAATTTCTTAATTTTTATCTTAATAAGCCTGACTTACTAAGAATACAAATCTTTGAATTCTAGTTTTTTACTCTACTTAATGTTTTTATAACGTATTCAAATATATTTTTTCTAGTCTCATATTTAATAATTAAATATGAAATTTCTAATCTCATTTTAAATATAATAAATAAAAATATAATAAAGTTTTGTTTTCCTTCCACGAATTAAACACATTCAACTCTTGTTTTTATTGATTTAAACTTATCAATAGGGTAAAAATTGGAATAAGTAAAAACTGTTGACTTTATTTTTGAAAATTCGAAGTGAAACTGAAATTCTTTAATAAAGAAACCGAGGCTTAGACTATTCGAATTTTCTTTCTTCTTCTTTTCGGCGTATTATTAGAGAATGACTTAACATAACATAACTAAATCTTAGTATACATCTCTCAACTTTAAGATTAACTAAAGTAAAACCAACATTTTGACAATTGTCTTTAAATTTGAATAAGAATAAAGATCTCAATTTATGTTTCCTTAACTGGAGATTCATTTGACGATTTTTGTTGATTTAGCAGGCACCTTTTTTTTTTGTGATATTTATCGCACAACTCTCTTTAATTTTTTTTTTTTTTTTTTTTGGTTTTTTTTTTTTTTTTGTAGTTTGCAGCTGACAGCGGCTGACTTGGTGGAGACCAAAACTGGAAATCAGAAAAAAAAAATCAGTTTCCCCCTCGACTGACACGACGACAACTAGCAGACATGTCAGCGCAGCACAGGCTCTGGCCTCCAGGCTCTTGGACAACGGCAACAACAACAGCGACAACAACAACAACAGCAAGAACGACTTGGCGCAGGTTTGTCCAAGTCCAACTGCAGAGTTGAGTTTGTCAGATAAGAGACCGCAGCGTCAGGCAATGTAATTGACACAATTTGAATTTATATACTTAGATACTATACCATATAGATATATATATATATATATATATATGAATAGTATATGTATGTATATATGTATTTCAATGCGACAAAATGCCGGCAAGGTGACTAAGCCCCCATTGAGAGAGCTTACGATCCTGTCTGTTGCCGCATTGGCTTGTCCTTGGATGTCGCCGAACATTAATCATCCAATGGCTAAAAGGGTGTGGCAATGGCAAAAACAGTAACAACGCTTTTTCGGTTTACTTTGTTTTAGGCCAATTGCTGAATACATTTGCATACACACACACACATGATGGAACAATCCCAACTAACCGCCAATACAATGCCACATGCTATGCGGCACTATTTTGCCTGATTAACTTTTTGTAATTTGTATATTAATTAGCCATGTGGGAGTTGTTTAAAAAATAAACCTTTAATTGAAATTGCCTCCCCCTCCTAACCCACCAAACCCCACCTAGCCACCAGACAATGCGGATGTAAATGAACCGCAACAAAATCTGAACTTACGGAAGATCCCCATTCAAGCGATTCAAGAGATACAAAAAAAAAAAGAAAATTTCCAATGCCAATGGCAAAGGGCAGTATGTCAGTTGACTTGGCTTATATATATATAGACATTTTTCTTCGTTTTTTGTTATTTTTGTGGCTGCGTCATTGGCACCCACGAATTTTCGAGAATTTAAGAAAGATGCCATGAAACCGATAGCAGATGAAGCAACATGCGGCATGTGGCATGAAACATTAGTGCGGTTGGTTAATTTGTAACAATTGAATTGTTCCACTCTCGACCAACTCACACGAGTTGAGTTAAGTAAAAGTTCAGACGCAGAATAGAAAGGTGTTAAAAATTGCCAATTGGTGAACTGAAGTGGGCGTATGCCAGAAAGAAACAGAGCAAATGACCAAAAGAAAGAGAAAGAGAGAGAGAGAGAGAGAGGGTGATTGAGAGATTGCCACTCAAAAAGGTCATTCACTTATATTACGGTTCTTTTGTGGAAACAGAAATGTAACAATTGCCCCCCATGTGATTGCCATTAGCCATTGCCCCTCTCATCAATTGGGCAGCAGTGAAAGTGTCAAACAAATGACAGACAACTGTCAAATGATTGCAGGCCACAATGGGTTAAGTGCTCCAACAGAAGTATTACAAACATATCAAATTATACAGAAATCGATAGTTTTATAAAAAAAAAGAAAAGCCTTTTGAATTCAAAGTTTTAAAAAAGTTGCAACATATTTAATAAATAAAATCTGAAAAATTTATGTGGAATTTTTTTTTGTGGTGTAGAAAATAAAAACTTTAATTCAAAATATGAAAATATATGTACATAATAAAATGATGAAATAGAAAAATGTAGAACAAAGTGCTTTTTTTATATATAAAATCTCTTAATCCCATTTGTGATCACATAAATAATTAAGTTAATTTGATTTTATATTAGTTTTTGTTTATTATATCCAATATTATTTAAGTTAAACTCGTTCATCTGATTCTATTAACTTTACTTCAATGTTAACTTCTGTACCACTGCTAGCCATCTGCAGCGCCACCATTCCAATATAAAAAAAAATAAAAATATATATTTTAATGGGATATAAATAAAGTTCCTAAAAAAGGTAAATTTAATTTTCTTTTAACTTTGAAAAAAACTTTTTCGAAAAACGAAGCTCTTTGAAATCAACAATATATTTCTGAGCAAAATAACTATCTGGCATCCTTGTGTCAATATAGCTTTAAGTTAGTTCGCTGTGTAAAGTCGCAAAGACAAGATTGTTTGGCTACAAAGTAATAAAGAATAAAGTCTATTAATTTTCTAGCGCAAGTTCTTCTGGTTAGTTGGACAAATCCCAACAGAAGCTTTGTTTTACAAGTTTTTTTTTTAAACTTTTAAATATTTTATATATGTTCTCTATGAATGTCTTTAATAATTCTACCTTTTTTTTAAACTGCAAAAGAATAATTATTATTTATGTTTTTATATATATTTTTTATTTCCATTCAAGATTTTAATTCATAAAGCTTTTATCCTGAAATATACCTTTTGTATAAAAATTTTTTGGAAACATTAATTTTGTTTGATATATATTTTTAAAGTATTATAATTATAAATTATATTTATTATAAATAATAATTTTGTTTTTATATATATTTTTTATTGCCATTCAAGATTCTTTTATTTCGTATTTGTGTTTTTATAATAATATTTTTGTTTTATATATATTTTTAAAATATTTTTATCAGGATAAATCATAAATTTTTTATAATTTATAAGTTTTATATAAAAATTACATAACAGTAATTATTTTCTATTTTTTTTAGGTTTTCCTTTCTTTATATTTCTTTTTTGTAAATTACGTAATAGTAATTATTCTTTTATATTCTTAATATTTTTAGTGGCTGCTTTATTGATGATTTAAAAAATATTGTTTACTTTTTTTAAATGAGAAAATAAATGGTAAAAATGTTCCAAAAATATAATTAAATATAGTTAAATAAAGTTAAATAAAGTTAAAATTAAATAAAGTTAAGGAAATAAAGTTTAGAATCATTATTTATTAATATTTCTTGCTAAAAAAAAAAAAAAAAAAATACAACAATTTAAGTTGTGAATGTTCCAAAGAGAATATAAACAAAGACTCTTCTATAATTATTATATATTAAAATATTTCATTCAATTTGCGACTTAACAAATCACTTACAAAGAAAAAATAATTCAAACTTCCTATAAAAAATGAATAAAAATATAAAAATTATACTTTTTTTTTACATTTTATTGGCTACATTTTTAAATTCCAAAATTTCCATTTCAAAGTGTTGCATTTGAGGTCAAATTTAGACAACAATTATGAGTATAAGGTCATTTTTTTTAAACATATTTTAAAAATGTATGCTAACACTTTTCAGATTAGTTAAAAACTGTTTCAATTTGGTTAATACATATGTTTTTTTCTTTTCTATTGTTTATTATTAATTTTGGTTTTTTTCTTCTATTGTTTTTGTTGGTTGTTGGCAATTTGTATTTAATTTTAATTCCATCAATTTTATTTCCCAATTACTTTGATCTAAATCCATCAAACAGTAACGGCTTTTGTTTATTTGCCACGCCTTTTTCATGCATATATACATATAAAGCCATGTGTCTGATTATATATACAAACATATATATGCTATACAAATATATATATATGTGGATTTTTCAATTTACCTTTGTTTTGTGGCATTATTTATGCGCATTTTAAGCTTGTTATTTTTTAATCACACGCCCTTTTTCGCCTTCTTTTTTATGTACGCAACCCCTCCCCCTCCCCACGAACCCGTCAATAAATCAGCTCCCTTACTGTCTACAATCATCCTGCAATAAGCAATCAATGGTTTGGACAGAGGATTGAATTGGTTGGAGGGTTGAATCGGTTGTATAGATGGATGGATGGATGGCTGGTTAGTTGGAATGAGATACATTTTCCAATTGGCGTTGCCTGTTGTTATGTATTTTTAATGAAAATCTTTTCAACACGTTGCAGTTGTTTTTTTTAGTTTTTTCGTTTCTTCCTCTGTTTTTTGTGTTCGTATACAAGAAATCACATATTAATCAAGCAATGTTCGTTTCGATCTGTTCGACCCAGTTTACAATTAAAATTATGACAGGCCGCTTTTTTCTGTTTGTTACCTTTTGTTTCCGCTTGAAGTTGGTAGTAGCTTTTGTTGTTGGGTTTCTCTATATTCTTTTTTTTTTGGGTTTATTTTTTGTTGTTTTCTAGGGGAACCCGCAGTTAATAAAATGTAATTAAAAATTAATATTTAATGCGTGGCCCGTTGCTGCTGCATGAGTCTAGGCGTTGGCCAATCTATTAGTTAATCTAGCCTAATAATAGCCTCTAGACAAGATCATATATTTATTGATTAATGACTATACATGGTCATATATATATATATATACATACATATATATATATACTTGGTAGGTAGTTATGGGTTAAAAACAGATTAAATCAAATCTTACAATTTGGGTCAGCTTTTGTGGTTAAATCAAATCGATATATCCAGTGACTTGTCTGACTTGGGACTATGGCTGCTTCTCCTTTTTAGCATATAAATCAAGTCAAAAACTCATGCTCATAGTCAATTGTAATAAAGACATGCCAATCGAGCAACGCCCGCGCCATGTCAGCGATGTCAAACGTTGACGACTCGCAAAAACCAATCAACTCAAAGTAAATCAAAAATCATAAAATATTCCAGCCTCAATGCACACACCACACACACTACACACACACATACAGAATAGAGCGTAGGTAGGATTTGCTAACTGCAGCTGACAACGAGCCAAGCCAAGCCAAAGCCAAGTCAAGTCAAGGCAAGTTAAGGCAAAAACCAATGCCAATCCATGCCACAGGCTCACAGAGATGGAGCATGTATCCAGTCTCTATTCACAATTTTGGCTCCCAGGCCTTCTCGGAGAGACTGACTGTATCGTATCGATGACGTTGGAGTTCTTCCTGTTAGCTGCTGCTGCCGTTGCTGCTGCCTTTTATAAATAAAATTTGCATAAATTTAATAAACCCTCTCGTTCTGGCAAAGAGGCCACAAAAGGTAGTGATTTTCGGGCCATATCTGTGTGTGTGTGTGTGTGTATGTGTGTGTGCATCGCACTTGTTAGTTTTGTCTGCCTTTTGGCCATGTCGGTATACCGAAACGGTATGGAGGATTTGTGATTTACCGATTTACCGGTGAGGAGCGGTTTGTCACAAATGCTCCGTTGTCTCACCCAAAGACCCATAAATAAAAAAAACTACAAAACGCACTCAGACACACACACACACACACACAGAAAAGCCAGTGGCACAAATAATGATGACATTGCCTAGAGGGTAGAAGGTAGAGTTTTGGGTATATAGAGTTGCATCCGCCCCTTTTCCTGGGCCATACGCAGCACGTTCTCATCATTTTGTACGCATAAATCGTTGAATTTTTGCATTTTTGCCAGTTACCAGCTTGTTAGTCGGTGCAATGACAATGAAGCCCCATTGGACATAAACCAAAACTGACAAAAACCATATTGTCTAGCTACACTTTTCAACTTCAATTCCTGTTCCTAGTTTTGCATATTATTCCCCCCTCTTTCTCTCTCTCGCTCTCTCTCTTGTGTATTGATGATGATTTCTGCTGGAGATGGCTGGCATTTTAATTTGAGTCGTTAACTGGATTGGAGGGCTCTGCTTTGTATGTATATGTATGTGTGTTTGTATCTATATAAATATTTAACTTCCTGGTTTTAGTCAAAGTGCGGCCACAAATTAATGTCAAAGCCAAAATGTGAAAATGGCATTTGGCTGGCCGCAACAGCGTCAGACTTGACCATAAATTTTCCAAATAGCGAAAAAAAAATGACAGAAATGCGTTTATTGACCAAATGTGCAGCAGCTCATCGATTACGAGGCCAAGGCACTGCATTGCATTACTGTTGTTGTTGTTGTTGTTGTAGTTGTTGCTGCCTTGACCATTGCGCATGCGTCGCGTTGCATTGCGTTGCATTGCATTGCTAGTTGCCTTTTGGGACAAACAAGACGCAGGTTTAGCTCACACACATGTCGTATACGTAATATGTTGTCTATGTTATGTTTTGCCATTTGTTTTGTCAGTTTTTTTTCTATTTCTCTCTCTCTCTCTGTCTCTATTTGTTGCATAGCAGTTGCAGTTACACATACATAAATAAATAGAAATACAAAATATATTGCTAACAATTTATTTATAAACATTTCGCATTGTAAAATGTCGCCCAACGGGCAACATGAAGATGAAGCAAGTTCCTACAAGCCGTTTGGCTTGAATCAATGTCTGAGCAAATGAGCCAGAAAATGGCTAAAAAATAATGTTAACCTTTTTTACACAATTTTAAATAAGAGAATTTCAAATTTGATTGGAAAAGATTTGTCTTTTAAAGTTAAAAGGAGTGTAATTTGATACCAAATTAACTAAAAAATACCAATCTGACTTAGTTTCAAATGAAAGTTCTAAATTTAACAAAATATCAGGTTGATTTGAATTGAAATAGAACCAGGGCTGCACAATAGAAAGTTGATATTTGGTTCCTTATTTTAAATTTATTCAACTGTTTAAGGATTCATTTAAAGTCTGCAAATGTTTTAGGGATATTTTAAGTATTATTGTTACCAAATTAAATCTATTCAATGCAGAAAACTAAAAATTTTCATACATTTTTAATATAATATATAATAATATTGAAATTAAATTCCAAGAAACATTTTAATTTCAGTTTCTAGCTACAAGTAAATTGCTTGCTTGGGTTCATTTTAAAACTAACTAATAATTGTCTGCAGGATTTGGTCTAACAGACTTTAATTTGCTAAGACAACAAGCGATCTACGATGGAGAAAATATATATTAATCGACTTAACTTAAATTCTTTCGTTTGTTAGAATATAATGTTTTCAAAACAAACGAATTAAGATGAGAATAAATCATATATATCGATTTATCTAAAACTGTTTTGTTAATTAGAAAATAATACTTTATTTTGTATACGACTTCTGGTTTTTATATTCATTACCCTCTTTAGATTGCCTACTGAAACTTTTACCTAATAATTATACGTACTTATTTCATTCTGCCTAAAACTAACAATAAATCATAGATTATAACTTAAGTATATTCGATATTATGAGATTGTCGTAGGGTTCCCAGTTAAAAGATTTATGATTTAGAAATCACCTTAGAAATTTAATTGTCAACAGTTTAGTGGCAATATCTCAACAAGCTTAATATTGAATAATAATGAATCATAAAATTGTGTAACTTAAAATTATGAATATATTAATTTTTAAAATATATTCATATTTTAAATATTTTTTTAAAATAGCTAAGACGACGATTAGCATTGGAAGCTGTTTTTCCTTTTTAATTGCGTTGATGTGGCAACTCTTTTAACTGTTACATAGATTTAACAGAATGCCATACAACAGAATACCGTGCGAAAATGAAAAGTTATCGATAGAAATGTTGTTGATCTGTTGTTCTTAAAAGTAAAAAAGAAAATATAAACTTTAAATTTATAATTTTAGCTATATTAATATAGAAATTTGATTAACAGTTGTTAAGAAAACATTTTATATATAAAATAAGTGATTTCTAGGATTTACTAAGCAATTATTAAGGGAGAACAAACCTTTTAATTTATTGCTTATTATTTACTTTGACTCTTAGAAAGCCTTAGAAAAAACCTTTTTAAGATTTAATTATTATTAAAACTATATAAATCTGATACCCATATATACAATTAACATCACAGTTAGTACATATATGTATCCAACTTGTCCATTTAAAACAGTTTTCAAATAACAATGGTTCAATTAAAACATTTTCTTAGTAAAATCTAGACAAAAATCGTTTTAAATTGATTTGCAGATGCCATATTTAGTTTTTAGCCATTAAGTGCTTCTAATGTATATTTAGCCAAATTTAATTTTTTTTTCTTCTTTTTTTGTATTTTGGTCAACACTGACTGTCGTTTTAGTGGCATTTTTGTATGCCAAAAACGGGTATCTTTTGCCTTGCCAATCCTGCTGCCTGTCTAACTGGCTGGCTCTGTTACGAGCATTAGTTTTTTATTTCTATTTTTTTATGCCTATTTTTTGGCTGCTAAGCGCGCTAAATGTGTGTTACTTCCGAACGTTTGTTGGCAATGTCGTGAGTCTGGTTGATGGCCTGGCAACATGTGAGACAGGGAACAAGGCAGTCAGCCAGCCAGCCAGCCAGCAAGTCTAATGCATGATTTATAGTAAAATATTTATTTTACTGTTAAGTACGAGTGTATATACATATATATATATGCCGCATCTTTGGAGTCTGCCACGGATGGGGGTGCCCACCACTGAGACTGAGACCGAAACCGAGACTAAGACCAAATAGAAGACTTTTCGTTTGGGGACAGGTTGCTACTGCTGGTGCTACGGCTGTCATTGTCTATATTCTTATCAGTGTGCATGCAAAATAAGAAAAAAAGACTAAAAAAGTGTCTAACTGTTTCTTTAAGTTTAACTGTAGCTTGTTAGTTGGTTGCTAATGTCACTCATACGACACGTTGCCACAAACACACAAAAGAACAGAAGCAACAGCAACAGTGGAAAAAAGATAAAATATTAATGTCAAATGCTAGTTACTTATAAATCAAATGTTATCAGCAGATGACCCCGTTTTCTTTTTGGCCAATATATATAGAGTTTAAGGAGGGAGAGGGGGTTTTTATGGCTTTTCAATAGTTAAAGCGTGTCAAGCATAAATCATCTAAACACACAGCAACAGCAACACAACTTATCTCAATCGATTTTGCAGAGGACCGAGGGTGGTGGCACAGTGTCACATTACCCGGCAAGAGGTTGAAATCTTTCACTTTTGCACATAAAATTAAGCCAAGCGCTCTTCAGCAAGACAAAAAAAGATGAAAAAAAAAAAAAAATTTTGACAAGCCAAGCCAAAGCCAGGCACAACCCAGTTACAGAGACACTATTAGTGGCAAGAGATTGCCAAGAGTTGTGGCAGCAGCGGGGTAAACCCCACACACAATTCTTGATAAGCATCATCATCGATTTTGCATGAGTGAGCGACGAGCTCACGTTTAAAAGCATTTTTGCTTGGCTTAAACAAAAGTGTCATAAATCTTGCAAAAAGAGAGACAGAATGAAAGAGATAGAAAGAGAGAGACACAAAAGAACTTGACACAGTGAAATAAATACGCAAGGGGAATTGCAGCAGAACACAAAACACAAAAGCCAAAAGAGTCTGGGCCCAGAGCACTAGTCATAGCCAGTGCTAGTGCCAGTGCCAGTGCCCGTGCCCGTGGTAAAGCCATGGCCAGAGCCTGGCTAGAAGGATACTAATGCACGTAATACGTTCCACTTGAATTGATAACAATGGGACTGGGGGCCTGGGGGCCCAATGCCTGGCCCCTATGCTAAGGCTTGCCCTGGCCCCTATGTCACTGATGGACAGCTGCTGTAACTGCTCCTGGGCTAACTCATGTGGGCGACCAAGTTCGAGTACGCGAACGTGAGCCTGCAACAATGGACACACACTCACACATACACCACGAGTAGATGAAAGGAGACCTAGAACAATCTTTCGCATTGCATTGTGATGTGAGATCCTTGTGAGCAAGTGCGTTGCTTAGTCTATTAGACCAGTCTTTTGTCATCTACAGTCCCCTGTCTCGCAATCTCCTTCTATCTCTCTCTCTCTTTATCTCTGCCTCTTTCTATCTGAGTTTCTTGATAAATTTGTTATATGTGACTTCCTGTGCATGTTATTGTTCCCTTCAGCATCCCAAAATTGTTAAGGCCTAACAAACAATTTGTAGTATAGCCAACACACAAAAGAAAACGTAAGAAAACAAAGCTACAACAAGAAGAACAACAACAAAAAAGCTCAAGAAGATTAATGACAAACAACAAATTGCGCTCAATGTCGCATTAATTGAGGCAATGAGGCGCTTGAATAAATGCATGAGTTTACAAAAAAGAAGAAAACAAAAAATATATAAAAATAAAAATAAATTAACAAAATTTAAGAGAGATAAAAAAAAGATAACTAAAACCTGTAAAGTCTTCTAAGAAAACATTTTAGCCAAGGTTGCTTACATGATTTCGGCTAAGATGATCTATGCTTAATGACAATAGATTTGTGGCAACACTTTTAAAAATTTTAATTGCCAATTGCTAAATGCATACATTAAAATATTTAATTGAAAATCTTAAGAGTTCAATCATTTTATATATATTTTTTTAATGAGTCTTTTAAATTCTATAAAGTTATATAAAAAAGTGTTTATTTAGATTTACCTAACTTTGCCTTATTACTCTTTATATTTGTCGATTGCTCTTTATATTTGTCGATAGGTTTATCGATTAATAATGAAAAGCTGCTATTAGGGTTGCCATCTAAGGTTTTGCATCAAAATCTTTCAAGTTTTTTGAATGCCAAACAGGTGTAACTTCTATCCCATTTGTCTTTTATGAAAGTTTAAAATTAATTTTTTATTTAGTGTTAGTTATAAAATTTCATAAAAGAAAAAAGAGAACGCAATTCCATATATTCAACTGCTTGGAGATTATTTTTCTTTATATAACTCCAATATTCTTCTTAATTTTTTAAACTTTATTAATAAAGACAAAACTAAAATATCAAAAAAAAAAAAAAAAAAATAAAGAAAGTGGAAGGACATGCTGAAGTTCGTATACCCTTGCAAACTGACCTTTTTGAGAATTATATATAATTAATCAGAATCATTAAATAGAAATATAAAATGAGTAAAATCTATATCTTTTTGTAGGAACTTCCTAAACATAAAAAGTGTATGTTTAACAATTTTTAGTAGTTGCGTTCTTACTAAAGCTTCTAAAGCATATATATAGACTATCGATTCTTTTAAAACTTAATATGGATATTTCTTTATATCAAATACCTCCAAATACCAAATTTTATAAGAATCGCTTTTAAGACAACCAACTTATTGAAATAAAACTTTATTTTTTTTAAGATTATATATGTATATCTATGCGAAGTTATACTTATAATATTCAAGCTAGTTGAAAAATATGTAAGAAACATATTTAAAACTAAAGAAAATTAGTTAATTAGTTATAAACTAGCTAAGAAACAAAAAACTTTACGCATTGAAACAATTTTTGGACTGATGGAAGATGTATATAATATAGTCAACCGATTCTAATAAGATTTGGTTGATATGCTCAGATACATAATATAGACAAAAATTACAAGTCATTAGAGTATAACCATATTTTCGACCTGTTATTCCTATGGTAGCTATATGGTATAGTCATCTTCCAATGATGATTTTCAGATAACAAGACGTCTGTCTTATCTGGGAATCATTGTGATGCATACATACCAGGGCTAACATTCTAGGTAAAATACATTTTCTTTATGCTAACGCATCTTTTCTTTAGCTTTAGATCGGGGATATTGTATCCACAGATGGAATGTATTCTTCATATATTCTCAAGAAAGCATCTTTTGAGCGTTGCCAGCTTTTGATAAAAACTATTATATCCTTTTCATTCCACCAAGGTATAAAAATTAGCAATCTTATTAACATTTTTTTTTTGCACTTATATAAAGCTTTTAAGAGAGACGTTTAATTTATAATGTATACAAGAAAAAAGTTAGCAATATTCTATTATAATGGCTAACAATTTTACTAAGCTGTTTCTTGGTTCTGTCTTTATAAAAAGAGTTAATAGTTTGGTTTATTATATAAATAAAAAGTATTAAAGGAAAGTTAACTGGAAAACTATTATCACTCATTAAATTGAAAAGATCCTTTAAAAATAATCAAATTGGAAACCAGATTAAAAATTTTAAGAGCGACTTTTATGTATAATAGTTTTTTATACAATTCAAAGAACTTTAATATTAAGATTTTCAACTTTTTGGCTTATAGTTGAAGATGGAAGCTTTATATATATATCCATTAACAAACATACATATATAAATCAAAATATATAAGAGAATATATACATATATATACATACACTATGTGGCGCGTGTGGCAAGATTCGGTTAGCGGTTAATAGACAGCAATGAACGCCAACGCTCTGTAACCCAGCCCAACCCAAAAAAAAAAAAATCATAGCCAACTTATTTTAACTTGGCTTATGTGCTGTCTATTAGCGAAACATTTATGAGCAAATTACGGGAGCGCCAATGCTTTGGACATTCAAACAAAATATGACGGAACCCGAGTCTGTGGTGGATTAAGATAGTGCGGGGTGTCCAACTAATTGCACCACCTCACAATTTTGGGTGGTGCGGTGGGGTATGGCAGTGTGGTTTGGCCTACGCAGCCTGCGGCTTTTGTGGTTTTTTGTTTCGGTTTCTCTTTTTTTTTCGATATGCAGCAAATCAGCGTGCAAATTGTAACATAAAATATTTACATAGTATCCCTCCCCCTCCCCAATCCCCTCTTGTGCTACTAACTCCTCTTTTACCCGCGGCATTTACATTTTGTTTATTGCGTTTAATTTGCGCATTGTTTGTGTAGCTTTAGATAATTGCGGGCATCAATTGCAGGCTGCCAGTGCCACCCACACGCCCATACGCCCACAAACAAATTGCCAGGAAAAACCAAAAAAAAAAAACGGGAAAAAATGAGGCAGCCAGAGAAACATTCGTTTGCTTTCATTAAGTTTTCAGCGAGCGTCGGCCAAAATGTATAATCAACGTCCAGCAAACTGTCCAAACTGTCCATCTGTCTAACCAAATGTCTGTCTGTCTGTCTGACTGTCTGTTTGTTTGCATTTCACGCTTTGGCCTATGAAGCACCGTGTGATTAATCTCCCACACGGTATGACTCCAATCACACAGTTGAATATACATACATACCTATATATATATATATATCTATGCTATATCTGTAGAACAAATGATTTCCCACTGTTATTGATGATGTGTTGATTAGGTTCTGAAATCTAAAACCCAACACACACACACACAGAGAGATGGACGGACGGACACTTTGAATAGATGAAAACTAATCGCGGTCATGTGAATATCAAAGGTTTTTCTGTTTGGGTTCTTTTTTTTTTTCTATCTGTGTAAAGAATTTCACTTTGAACTCGTGCCGCAAATCAAATCCCGGCGCCCTGCTGACTTTTCGTTCAGCTGCATGGCCAAGCAAATTGGGTCATGTTTGCTCACAAAATATTTTGCTGCAAATTGCAGAAAAACACCTAAAAAACGTACAAAAAAAAAAAAAAATAAGCAAACAGCATGTGTCTAATGAATTGCCATCGATAGTTTCTTTTTTTTTTCCCTCTTCTTGGTCTTTTGTATTGAATTACCAGCCACGCAGTTACGCAACATGTGAGAGGATTTATTAGACGGCTCTTGTCTTTATTTTTTATTTGTTTCAGCTGCATTTAAGTTACTACATTTTCAAAAATTATTATGAGAAATAAATTTGAAAAGTTTTTAAAGCCAACTGAAACTAATATTGTGCAAAAAGTTTCAACACTTTTTAATAATAGTTATATAACTTTAAAGAAGACATCAAATATGAAATAAATGTAAGCGATTATGAACACAAAGTGCAGTAAAAATCTTTGCAACAAGTGCAACTTGTTATAATCCATGTAATCCTTGCTTAATTGAGTTTATATCTAGCTTTATATGAGAAATCTTTCTTTAAGTTTTGTAAAGTATCTAAGGCAAATCAACAAAAGGTATCAAAACATAAAAAATATCAACTTTGATTTGATATAGCTTGTCCTTTTGTGTGGATCAACGCAACATCCTCTGAGATCCTTAAAGCTACAGAGCAGAAATTCTGAACCTATGCTATATTTAGTGACCGAAACAGCTATTAAAAATTATAAAAAATATTTTAAAATCTAAATTAATAATCTAAATAGATATCTGTCTAATAATTATTAAAAATTATTGTTATTTTTGATTTCTAATATTAAGAGAAGCAAGCAAGGTTTTTTTTTGCCGAATTTGAATATAACCTTTACCCAGTAAAGATATTTTATATAGTCTCGAAATGTAATAATAATAATAGTGATAATAGCCAGATCAAGACAGACTTGAAATAAAACATTAAAATAATTGATCAATATTTGTTAAAGTGGAAACATATAATAAAAAGTTATTTTTTTTTAAATAAATTGTTGACGAACCAATTAACAAGGCAATTGTATTGAAGAAATTAAAGTATACTCAAGCGTTAAAAAAATATATAAAAAACTGTAAGATTAAACATAACTTCAAATTGATTAACTGTCGATATAGTTTCCGTTGAACCGTAATCTTGCTAGTAGAAAATAATATGGATAATATTATCGATATCAATATCTTTATTAGCTGTTATTTACAACTGAACTTTGTATTTGAAATTACATAAAAATTATTGAATTTTCATTAAGCAAGTTGCCTATGTATTTGGGAAATTAAAAGATGTCAATCAAACAACTTACAGGTTAAATCGTAAAACCCGAAATATTATATTAAATATTCTTTAGAAAACTTAGATTATTTATATAGTAAATTATTCGACTATTATAAGTGTTTTTGATACCTAAATGGTTAACTGCTCGAGCATTAGATTCTAATGGAACTTGACTATGGTCTATAATGAACTTTAATAAGAATCAAAAAACTATAATCTCCAATAATTAAACAACTATATCCCCTTACTATCCTATATATATATATATATATCCTATATACTCTTATTACTCAAGGAAATGCTTTTGTTGTAAGAATCCTTTATACATATTAATTGTAATCTCCAACATAAAGATGCTCAATAGATTCTGAAAGATACTTGGAAAGGCACTCCGCCATTCATTGCTTAAAAACTAGGACATTCATCGTTTATCTTTCATCCTTCATTCATAAAATCATCTTATACAAATACTTTTAGACAACTAACAAAACATAAAAAAACATTAGGCCAATGAATCTTCTTTTTGGGGTCTCTCTCTTCTATTCAATTGTCACGTCATGTCTGTTGAATAACAAGTTAAAGACTTAAAAATCAAATTCTAAATGCCCTTAATTGCTCATTTGAATTCTATATAATATAAATAGTAATTATAATTAATTTTGAAATAGTAAATACCACAAATTTAAAAACCAAAAGAAACAAAAGTTAACATTAATCAAGTAAAATAATTTCATTTGATTTCAAGTCGCTGGGATCAGGTAAACAATAACTTGGCATGGTCAAAAGTATTTTTCTCAATTTCCAACTGATCTTCAGAGGTTTTTTTTTTGTTTTTGTTAAAGGGGAATGTACAAAGATATATATATGTATGTATATATATGTATGTGTGCTTATATATATTTGTAATTTCATGGCAGAATTGCTTGTTAAATTGATATGCTCTACTCTGTGGTTGTGACTTTATTGTGGCCTTTGATGGTGGGCTTTGGTCTGGCACGCCTCCAACTTGCTGGTCAGTCAGACTGGTTAATGGACTGGCCAATTGTCGCAAATTAGTGGAGGCCAACCTACACACGCACACTCACACACATACACTAATATAGAAACGCACACAACAAAAACTTTTTTGCAATTGTTTGGCGAGCAGGTGAAGTCAAGTGGCCAGCAAACAACACCTCAAGCCAATCACATGAGCACCAACTAACGGTAAATGAAATAATAGTGGGCAAAGAGACCAAGAGAGAGAGAGAGAGAGAGGAAGAGGGAGAGGGAGAGACGATTGGGATGAGACAAAGAACCCCAAACAACAGCTATAAACTTTACTGCTACAATTGGCAAATTGAAAATTGCTCGCTGGCAGCGTTGGAGTTGAAGTTAAAGTTAAAGTTAGTGGTAAGGTAAAGTCAAGGCGGAAGCTTCAGTCCATTCCATAGCCCAGAGCTAGAGTCATGATGCGTTTCGTCTGCCCAGATAAGCCGACATCCATGCACCATCCAGACGAAGATACATTTGCCCAGGCAATATACCGCCAAAACCAAACCGCCTCTCGACATAGACGTTTCAATTTCCACAAAGCAGCAAGGCAGAGAGAACTCAGCGAACGGTTTTGGCCAATCTTCAAGGCAGACATTTTAATGAAGCCCCCCAACCTCGGCCTAGGCTTTGGCTTTGGCTATGGCTATGACTATGGCATCGACCACAGTTGTAACGGTGCCAAAGTCATTTCGCAGACAAGTCCACGCACTGACGCACTGTCTGGCTCACTCTTCGTCTCAGTCTCTGTCTTCGTCTCCGTCTCAGTATTTTTTTTTCTATATAGAATGATGATAAGGTTCATAGTTGTCAGCGGCGTATGCAAAACGAATGACTTAAGCAACAAACTTGATTGTAAGTTGTAAGCCATGTCCATGTCTATGTCTATTTCAATGGCCAGATCAAGAAAAAGCTAACATAACTTAAGCCAAAATTAAGTATATTGTAAGTTTTATGCAATTTAATTGGCATGAAATAAAAGATCTCTCTTCTTATTAGAAAATCTCGGTTTAACGGAAGATCTTGGTGGTAATATACACAATTTCATTAGAAAACAAGAACTTGCAGGAATTATTAAAAAAATATATTTAATATTATATCAAATTTTAAATATTTATAAAATATTTATAATATAATAAATTGTATCTTGATGTTATATGTATAAAAGAGGTCCTACAACATTTTCTATGATTTCAGATACAAATTTATAATTCACTTTAACTTTTTCCAAAAGCAGAAATTAAATAAAATGTTTTTGAATAATTTGTTAATTAATTAACTTTTAAAATGAACAATAAAAATATATGCTAAAATCTATAGGAGAAGATTCAAGAAAAACTGGATAAATATAAGTTATTATTTTACATCTGATCATAAAATTTTATAATTTAATCTAATAACAGAAGTTAGGTATCATATTCAAAATTATTTTATTTTTTAACTTATAAAATATATAAATAATTTTTTCTAAATAGTATTTGAATGTTCTATATTGTTAAGCAAATTTAATAATTTTTAAAGATTGATCAGAATCATATAATAAAATTTTATATTCTCTATAATCCAACAATATAACAAAAATTTCAAAATTTGCTGTGACAAAAATTCAGATGGGCTTAAAAGAATGATCCCTGCTACCTGTAATTTGCTTTTTGAGTCTTTTCAAAATTTAGTGTGACCATATTAACGAGTTTTCTTAATATTTAAAGGTGCTTCTATTCAGAACTGATAGGAAGAAAATTATTATTATGATTATTTTTGTCTTTTCTTTTAAATGAAACTTTTACGATAAATAGATAAACTATTGATTACTGTTGTAAAGTTATTTGAAATATTAAATTTTAACTTTCCATGAATCAAAGTACAAATTTCATTTGTAAAAATCAACTAAAATTTATAAAGGTAATATGTAATTAGTATATATTCATATCTTTTCATCAATAATCATTTCCTAAGCAGTTTTGAAGCCAGTTAAACAAATCTACAAAGATTGAAGGCCTTTCGAATACACTAAGCAATTTCTTATCTTTCTGAATAAAAATACATATACAAAAAGGTATCAACTTTTAGTAAAAAAAAGCATTCTGCATGTCTTTATCAATTAAAAGTATTTTAACTAAATAATTTTAATATCACAGCAAATAAAAATAATAAAAGACTTTTCAAAAATTAAGTCTGAGAATGATAGAAAATTAAAATTTTTTTATAATTCTACTTTTCAAGACAAAATCACTTAAACTTGTTATAATTTTTGCTTTAGCAGCCAAAGCGATCAATATTAATGAATTTTAATGAACATTTAATTAATTATTTAAACAATTTTTTTAGCATATATTTATTTATCTTTTAATTAACTAATATTCTTAAATTTCATAAGAAATCATTTAACTAAAAATAAGTAAGTTTTTATTGGCTGTTTAAATTATGTTGTGGAAGATTGAGGAATTGTCACTTGCAAAATAAATTATTATTTTGTTGATTTATAAACAATTAATGAAAGAATTTACTTAAATTACATACTAGAATCTAATAAGGAAATATTTTAACTTTCAAAGTTAAACTTTTAATTAAAAACTGATTGAAAAACTGAACCAAGGTTTTTTTTATCCATTTCCCTGGCTAACAACATTGCTTACTTTGGGGCTAAAACCAATTCGATGAAGTCCTTAATTTAGGCTAGTTTTAGTTTTTGGAAAACTTTATCTACATTTTCTGAAATTTTACCTTTTAAACTTAGTTCTTATATATATATGTCAAAAAAAACATAAATGGAAATAAAAGTATTTTCTTAAGGAAAATGGAATGAAATTTTAGAAATCTTAGTAATTGTAAATATAAATTATATAAATATAATATATATATGTCAGGTTGCCTTTTGTTGATTTCCATAGCTTGCCTTATTTAAAACAAATTCCCGTAGCGTTAGCTTCCAAATTTTAATGACCGATTTCTCGAGATTTGCTGCTCTTTTTATACCCAATTTCAGACTAACTAGTAAACCCAACGACACGACATATATAATAACTAAAGTATTTGAATAAATGTAGAATTTAACTTTAAACAAAGAGAGATTTTACAATTCTTAACATACTTATACAAATATGCAACATTTTTATTATATGTGAAAAATCTTTCACAAATGCTAACTCCAAAAGCGAATTCTATTTTATATATGCAATAAGTAAAACAACTAAAATCAATAATTAAATCTACTTAATTTACCATCTTATATATCTCATTTCTTTCTTTTTTTTTGTATTTTGAAATTCTTTTTCCCTTGTATAATTTTCCATAGTTATTCTATGACTAAACAATAGAGATTGTCACTTTCAACTTTCGCTTGATATTCCACTGTCAGCCACCTACAACTTCTCCTCTTTCTATGTAATTAAAATAATGAAAATGCTAGGTTGAATCCACTTGATTTTTGGATTACTCTTTGAGGGCCACCACCACGCACTTGATTGCCATAATAAAACGAGAGTCTTGTCTCGTTTGGTCAAGAGTTTGGTTTAGGCGTTAATTGTGGGTTCTGGCAAATTATAGACCATGCCGGCTGCACTTTCTCTCTTTCCGTTTCATTTCTTGGGGCGACCAACTGAATGGGTGTCTAAATGAATGAATGACTGGCTGACTGACTGACTGACTAAATGGGTGACTGAGTGAGTGACTGTTACCATTGTCTCATTTTAGGTGGGCGTGCACTTAATTGCTGTTTAATGCCAAAATCGATTGCTTCTTACCTTTTTTTTTGCTGTTGTTGTCTTTTGTTTCTTCTCTTGACTTCTTTTGTTATTTTCTATTTCAGTTGGTTATTGGACTCAAGTGCTCACCATACACACAACCAGATACACACACGCATACACACACTCTGGAATGAAAGAAAAGAGAGAAGAACAGATAGAGAAATGCAAATTAGTATACAACAAAATAGATACGACTTGTCTACTTCAACATACAATGAACTCCCGGTCCACTTTAGGCCAAGTAGCGCCTTTGGCCACAAATTGACATTGTTTCTAAATGCTTTGTGGCTTGGACTCACGCCCAAAATGTCCAAAAGAAACAAAACCACAACAACGAGTCCAATAAAAATCAGTCTGCACGTGCCTTTTAGCCAATTCCCAAGCACCAAACTCCTCTACTACTAACAAATCGAAACTCTCTCGCAGCTGCTGCAGTTCTGAGCCAAACACTTTGACTTTGATTTATTGCCTGCAATTGTCGCAAAGTACAAAATGGTAACAACAACAACAACAACAATAGTAACAACAACAAAAAGTGAAAACATTGTCCACTCTTGCTTTTCTTTAACAAAACTTCATTTATAAAAGCATTTAAATACACACACACACAGAAACACAACTTTCAATTGGTGACTTAATTTCGTTTTACAAAAGAAAACAACAACAACAAAAAAATGAAGAAAAAAGAGTGCTTTATTGCAGCTAATGAAATCGAACGAAATCAACTATAACTACAACTATAACAAATGCCTTTTGTTAACTCAACAGTTTCGGTTCCAGAGCTCCAACAAAAACTAAACTCTACCTCCAGCTATAAGTCAGAAAAAAAAAAAAAAAACACTAAAGTTTGCCAAAGAAATTATCAAGTGCAGTTTGTACAGGGGAAGGGAAAGGGGTGAGAAAACGGGGGGAGGTCTTTGGCACTTTTACTTTCTTTTGTTGACCAACTAAGCGAGCTATGTTTCGATATACCTTTAAATTTTATGGGCCCGAAAGACGATTTTCATTCAGTTAACATTTCTTTTTTTTTACTTTTTTTCTTTTATTTTTTTTTAGGCTATTTTCTTTTTAGCAGCAACTAATGAGTTGAACTGCTTTTGGCACAAATAATTATTTACAATGGCCCAGCACTGTCAGTTGAAATTACAAAACAATTTGTCTTCAACTCTTCGTCTTCGATTTGTATGGGAAAATTTGTTTGATGCCGCATCTTTCTTTCGTTTTGTTTGATGGGAAAATAACACTTACAATTAACAATTTGTAATGACAACAGCAGCAACAACAACAACAACTGAGTCTAAGTTGGCCTAAACGGGGTGTTGTATTGGTTTATATAAGATATTTAACATTATAAATAGAAAAAATTAAATACTCTTCATGTTAAAAATGATAATTTGAAATTCATTGACCAAAGTCGTTATAAATTTATATTTATTTTTATGTGTTTAAGTTATGAAAAATATATTTTTGGAATTACAACTTATGTTTAACAAATTAACTTTAAGTTTTTTATAAAGTATTTAATCATTTAGAAAAAATTCGAACTGGAAAACTTGACTGATATTCACACAAATGTGTTTCTAAAATTTTTGGGTACCTTCCTAAATAAAATTAGATTTATAGATTATTTATTAATTGAATATGAAAGAAAACTTACAGCATCAAGAATATAGAAAAAATGCTTTAAAGAATCCTTAACTTCGGACGAAAACAATTAGGACTAGTTTTGATAGATTTTGGAAAACTATAGCTGCATTTGATGCCTAATCAATCTCGTATTTCAATATGCTAATTTTTTTAAAAGCAACTTCAAAACTTGTCTAATATGCAGTAAAATAATTGATGAGTCACTTAAAAAAGTAAATACGGAGAACTCATACATATTTTTTCTCATATTTTTTAACACTATCAGCTTTGATTTCAGATACCTACAATAAGCAACGTCCTTTACTTTCTTCGTTTTTGTTATATATTTTTTTAATCAATTGTATGTAAAAATTATTAAAAATTTATTTTAGGAGTTACAACAGTTAAACAAACAAACAACAATTAAAGCTTAATTTATCAACAATTTATGATTGATTGAATAAAAATTGTAGGACTGTCATACAATTGGTTTACAAAATATTCAACATAAACGAGGAATGTAAAAGGAGGTGCTAACCTAATGATACACATTTTATTAACAGACTGATTAACATTATCAATATGCGTATATATTTAGAAGCTTGCTAACACTAACATTAACAGATCAGGTGATCTAATGTTAAAATGAAGAAATGTAAACGTGAAACATAACATTTAATAAGAAAAGGAAGTTAGATCCATAAAATAAATTAGTTTTTACGCACATATATTTGATTACCTTAATAGAATAAACTAATATAAGTTTTTCAAAGTTTACTTTAAGTAGATAATATTAACAAAATAGATAAAATTATTTTGGAACTATAATAAAATGTTGTTTGCAATTAAATTTACTTGTAAATGAGGATAAAATAATAGAAAAATATTTAAATTTGTATGTGAGTCGCTATCTATAGGAAACTTTATTTTATATTTATACAGGAAACTCACTCTATATATGTTTTGGAACAAAAAAAAAGAAAGATTATAAAAAATGTTTAAAATATTTTCAAAGATACTTTTATTGATGTCTAAGAATGAAATTGCAAAGAATCACTTATTTTTAATTTAGGGTGAAATTCTGAATGGAGTAAGAAATTTATGAAACTATTTGAAGGTTTTTTTTATATTCTTTCCTTCTTTTTGGTTTTAATCTAGATTTAAAAATATTTATTTGTCTTCTCACAAATGTTGCAAAGGTATTTTGGACTTGCATAAAGAAAATCTAGTTATATAGGATTAAAATGAAAATTTTTAACTTCTGTAACAATTATTTAAAATATTTATTAAATATTTTCAAATTTTTAAATGATTATAATGCCTTGCATAACTTTTGATACCCTTTGTTCTCCTTGGTCTTCTTTCCACTGCAATTGTAGTCTAAGTCAGTCTAAGATTACCCACCAAGCAGAACATAAAGAACTTGCTGCTCCAATATAAAGATAAGAATACAAGAGAAGGTAGCTGAGGCAAACCCTTTAACAACCCTTAATATTATGTTCACGTATCATAGATTTAATCCTCTAACGATAATTTATTTTATTGTTTTTCAATCTATTCTGTCTGTTGACTTTCTGTGATTTGGTTCTTTCTTAAAGAGAAGGGCCATAGAAAAGTATTACAAAACTCTTTGTACATACTTCTTAAATAATAATTGATTCATCCAAGCTGGAAACATAGGTTTTAGTTAGTCATACATAGTTAGTTATACATAGTTAGATATGGGTAATCATAGTTACTTCACAACCTTCTGGTTTACTCAGGGCCAGAACAAAGACATAAATTGTCTGTGAAATATTTTTTGTTAAAATTACGGAATGGAGATTGTGGGTTTTTTGGGGGCGGTTCGCTCTAACTCAGTGTTGCATGACATGGGCGTGGCAGCTGCTGCTGGTTTTTTCTTCTATTTTTGTGGGTTGAGTGCAACTTGCAACTTGGCTTTTTTCTTTTTTTGGACTTGGCATGCAAAACATTACAATTATCACCGTTGATCTGCAGTTGCTCTGACATGTTTCTACTGGCTACTAACTTGGCTAAATGTAATCTATATATATATATATACGTTTGTGGGAGCAGCAGCAAGCATTGGCTTAAACGTATCAATTAGATTTAAAAAAGCAAACAAACAAAAAAAAACCCCAATTTAAAACAAAGAAAAAACTAAATTTAAAAATATATATATTTATACACTAATGCAACATCATGGCAAAAGCGTTTTTTCGGAGCGAGAAAATGGAATTGTGTCAAATATTGCTCCATGTGGAGAATGCCTTCAATATTATGGTTGAGGTGGGTCACCATGGCGGCATACAATTCAATAATGTCTACGATGAGGATCGTATATTGAATGGGATATTTACCAAAAGAGTTGCCCTTTGCCAGGAGCTATTACGTATTGTGGATTATCTAGAGGATCAGTTGAAGCAATTGGAAATTACACGTGTTTTCTATCCAGAAGTGGATAGGGATCATCGGCCATGTCAGAAGGATCTTATGGAATACGAAGAACGTTTGCGTTCTATGAATGTTCAGGCATTAGCCGTAATGGAGAACTATCAGGCACTCGATCATCGTCTAAATAATGTAATTGAACATAAACTTGTCATACAAAAGGCAGATAAGTTCTTCTCCTCGGATTGGGGACAAACTGCCGGTCTTTTATATACGGAAAGTGTAATTATGACTGTACTAAGAGATAGCGCCGAAATGGAGGCATCTACCGATCAATTAAACTATGTAATCGGTAGCATTCGAGCCGATTTATGTTACAATTTTGAATTATTGCTCTATCGTCTATTTGGCTTTAATCTATTGGTACGCCATTCCGAATTACCAATTCCCTTAAAAGAGTACATTGGCCATAAAACTCAAGAAGTACGTAAATTTGCTTTGATCATGATAACAATATCACCCCAGATACGTTCTAGATTGCTTAAGATATGCCAAACATTTTATGTGAATATATACGATTGTCCCGAGACCTCATCCCAAAGGCAATCGTTAATTTTAAACTTGAATGATGATATCAAAGATTTGAATTTGATATTACTGAAGAGTCAAGAGACACGTAAAAATGTTTTAAGTTTAACTGCTCTCGATTTGTATGTTATGAGAATCAATCTAGGAAAATCTCGCCGTATATATGATCTAATGAATCGAATGAGATTTGTTGGTGGTCAGGATAAACACAACTATTTGCAATGCGAATGCTTTGTGGCTGCCTCTGAAATTGATGGCATACGTGCGGCTCTGAAACGGGGTTCCCGTTTGAGTGGGGGAGCAGATCAGGCACTAACTGATTATTTTATTCGTAGATCATCAAATCGTGAAAATGATACTGTCAATTATCCACCAATACTTTTGAAGAGAACACGCAAATTTAAACATATGCCACCAACATATTTTCGTTTGAATAAGTTTACCAAAGGATTTCAACATTTGATTAATGCCTATGGTATACCCGATTATGGTGAGATCAATCCGGCACCATATACGATTATAACATTTCCGTTTCTATTTGCTGTTATGTTTGGAGATGTTGGTCATGGGATTATAATGACTTTGTTTGCTGCCACATTGATATGGAAGGAGAAGACTATTGAGAAGGAGAGTCGTGCCGTACCATCAGAGGATGAAATAATGACTATTCTATTTGCTGGACGTTATATTATATTATTAATGGGTATATTCTCGATTTATATGGGTTTCATCTATAATGATGTTCTATCGAAATCAATCAATATATTTGGTTCGAGTTGGAGTTGTCGTTATAATGCTACGACCCTTAAGGATATGCATATAGAATTGATGTTTAATGCAAATGATAGGAAATTCTTTTCGGGAGACCCGTATCCGTTTGGCGTTGATCCGGCATGGGATATATGTGGTGAAGATTCAATTACCACATATAATTCCCTTAAAATGAAAATGGCCATTATATTGGGCATTAGCCAAATGATGTTTGGCCTTAGTTTGGCTGCAGTAAATTGTGTGATACTGAAACGTAAACCAGATCTCTTTTTGGTTGTTATACCTCAGTTTGTTTTTATGACCTGTTTATTTTGCTATTTGGTCTTTCTTATTATACTAAAGTGGCTAACATATGGTGGCTTAAAGAAGTATCCAAAAAATTCGGGTTGTGCCCCATCTGTGTTGATTACATTCATTGATATGATGCTAATGAAGAATACAGATCCACCAGATCCAAACTGTGGTCGTGGCATGTTTCCTGGCGAAAGAATTTTGGAATATATTCTCGTTGGAATTGCCTTTCTAAGTGTACCCATTCTATTGGCTGGTAAACCCATCTATCTCACTCGCCGTCAAAAGCAACTGAACAAGGATGAAAAAGATCGTGATGTTAGCGAGATACAGCAAAAAGGACGTGAAACTATATTGGATATGCGTTCATCATTGCGTTACTCTCTAGATGATAGCACTTCTGGTGGCAAAGGAATCAAATTAGAAACTGTTGAGGATGCTGTTGAATTTGATATGTCAGAAATTTGGATACATTCTGGAATACATACAATTGAAAGTGTTTTGGGTTCAGTATCACATACAGCATCCTATTTACGTCTTTGGGCATTATCATTGGCTCATGATCAACTATCAGATGTGCTATGGCATATGATCCTCACTAAGGGATTAAATAATACTTTACCCATTTATTTGGGTGTACCCGTTTTGGCAGCTGTATTCTTCATTTGGGCCATACTAACAGTTGCCATATTGGTTATGATGGAAGGATTATCAGCATTTTTGCATACATTACGTTTGCATTGGGTGGAATTTCAATCAAAATTCTTTAATGGAGCCGGTGAACCATTTGTACCCTTCCATTTTCAACGCTCTACTATTAGGGATTAGAATTATTGTAATAAACCAATTGTACTAGCATTTCCTATCTCTTCCGTAATATCTTCTTTTTGTTTTTTCTTAGTATTAATTGAAAATCCTTTTCAATTAACAGCAACCCACGCAAAGATCCTACTCTCACACAATCATCGTCTGGTCATTTCCTCCATTAGCATGTGGACATTCCTTTGCAATTAGCATGAACGACTAAGGCCATAAACCAAAGCTAACTTTAAACAATTTCCATTTATTTGCTTTATGCCATTGACCAGCTGCAATCCTCATTCTCAACGTCGTTGTCCCTCTACCTTCAATGCGGGCGCAAAAGTCGTCGACCCTTTTGAAGCTGAAATGTTGTTACTGTTGCTGCTGTTGCTGTTACTACTGCTGTTGTTGTTGTTGTTGTAGTTCCTGATGTTGCTGCTGCTGCTGCTGCTATTGTTGGTGTTCTTGTCGTAGTTGTTTAGCTTGTTTTCCATACACACAGCTGAGTATTTGCCTAGCATGAACGTGGATTGGAGTGTAGTTGTTGCCATTAACACCCACGCCATCTTTTCTGTGTATCAAGTACTGTTGCTGTGGTTGCTGTTGCTGCTGCTGCTGGGGGCGAGTCTTGGCATAAATTATGAACAACAACCGATGACGCATGCAAACCTAAGTAGACTTGTTCATGCATAAATAACTTTCGTTAGCCACATGGCTGACTTTATTAGATCTCAGTCAATACAGCAAGACAAAAGACAGCAATACAAAAGCTTAGGCTAAGAGAGAAGGGAGGAGGTGAAGTGTGTATGTGGTACTGTGACTATGGCAATGCAGTTTCATGACCAGTGCAGAAACGAGCAGGTTTATGACTTGGCTACGCAATGGCTGGCCCCAAAACAGGCTTTTGGCCTTAGCACGCGCCATTGTGTTTAAAATGTGCTGCTGGGGTGGTGGTTGAGGTGGTTTGTTGCCTAAGTCTTTTGTTTATATTTGGTAGTTGTGCGTTCTAATGTACAACGCTATAGACTAGTATACACACACACACACACACACACAGATATATATAGATGGACCAACAATGGGCAGCTGCTTAGCGCTTTTATGGCCAACAATTGTCAAGTCTCCTGGGGTATACATAGAAGAATCATTCCCCAACAGCAGCAATGTAGAAAACACTGCAAGAAAAGCAAGGTCAACTTTATGGTTTTGGTCGCTTGGGGAAAATCAATTTCAAACTAAAACCGTCACATTGCCCATGGTTATATTCTTTCACACAAGTCACTCAGCATGGCTCTTTCTTTAGTTCGAGTTGTCAGTCGCATCACGCGTCACGTTCTTTGCTTGGGTCATCAATTTTTTGAGTGCATTGCACAGTCCTTTTTAAGGGCTAGCTGCTGTCTCTCTGTTGCCTGTTGTTGTCATTGTGGCCAAGTTGCCAGTTGTTGTATTCTGTGTGTGTGTGTGTGTCTTTTTTTTCCCCCTCTTCTGGGTTTTTTTCTTTTTTTTTATATTCTGCTGTTGCAGAAGCAACTTTGTTGGCCATTGTTGTTATGTTTGTGGCCTGAGTTCTGGGCAGTGCCTAGTTCTGCTTTTGGGTCTTTACATGCCGGCCATAACAAAAAAGGTGTTAAATTCAACTCAGTGTGGCACTGCAGCCACCAGCCAAACCAATTCCAAAAGCCAAACCAATGTCAATGTACGCTAAAGAATTTCAGACACAGCAGAAGGACATTTCCCCATTGGCCAACAACCAAACAAACTGAATTGAAATGACTGAAGCACCTCAAGTGTTTACCTCACTTCAACAGATATATACAGATATATATATACTATATACATCTATAAACAAAAAGCTTGAATGAAAACAAAGCATAACTGTAAATGGCATTATTTTTTTGTTTTTTGGCTAATTAATTAACTTGCTTCACATTTTGTGTTGGCCATTTTCGTTTGCCAAGTGGAAAAATGGCTTTTAATTTGTTCCCGCAAATTGTGCATTGTTTAATCTTCTATCTGTTTTGTCTCATTTCGGTTAATTTAATTTAATTAAAACGATTCTTATATTTTTTTGCACTTTTTTTTTGTGTTGTCTATTCCCCCCGGAAGCTGACAATTGGCCATAAAATAAAACTAATTTGTTGAGGAAAAACTTTCACTTAAAGCAGCAACAAAACTACAAAAACAAAATAAAAACAACAGGCAAATAAAATGTTTTAATTAAAATTGCTAAAAAGAAATTAATTTCAACTAAACGCTTATTGTATATATGTCTGTGTGTGTGTGTGTGTCTTAACCGGTTAGATTTCTGGAACAAAAAAAAAAAAAAGTGAAATTTCTCAACTGAGAATCCATTTTTGGCATTTAACAGCTTATTAGCAAAACAGCAAGCGAAATAAAATTAAAAGAAGGGAAAGAATTTTAATTATAAAATATAAATATAAAATACATAAATTTAATAAACCAACAAACCAAATATGGTTAATAACAGAAAGTGAAAGAAAAAGTAGCCAACATAAATATATATAAAAAGTCCATTAAAATATTTGGTTTATAACTTTTAGCCAATGGCAACACTTAAATGCACTTTTTTATATTAAAAATAATTAAAACTAAAAATTTAGTATATTATTTATTAGCCATTAACCAAATGAAACAAAACAAGGCAAGTTTTTAAAGGTCTTTCTAGTCTTAGATATTTAAGGCTAAAGGCAATTGTCAGAAGGTCGTATAGTGCTGTATAACGATATAAAACTATCGCCATTAACATTTAAACTATCTGGCAACACTAAATAGTGTTGAAGTAGTCTTTGTTTGAGTTCTCCTCTCAGTTAACTGTTAACCTTTCATTATAAATAAACAAATCTCGCCAACATGTTGACTTAATGCTTTGATTAGTGTATATAATTATAAATAATTAAAATTGAAAGAATAATTTGAAAATAATAATAAAAAACTAACACATAAAGTGCAAATGCATTTGCTAATAATAATCATAAATTATGGAAATATTAAGCTTATATAAATAAACAAATTAATATATTAGACACGTTGCTTAAGAAAATTAAATATAAACATGTAAATAAAATAAAAGCTCGATAGAAGGCCTTTGTTACTTTGGCTTTTCAAATTGTAATTTAAATTTATTTATGTCTTACAAATCAATAAATAAATAAAATTAATAATTGAAAAAGAAAATATTATAAAAAAGTAAGTTTTGTCCTTTTCATTTAATGGCAATATACAATAAAAATTGTACAAAATTAACTAGATAAACCCAAGATTAGTCTATGAAATCCAACTTTGCTAAATATGAAACTATTTATATTTCAATTTTGGTTTTTATAGTTTATTCACAGTGTTCAATGAACAACAATTAAAATAAATAGGATAAAGATAAGGACAGGATCAGTTTAAAAAGTACAAGTGTACTATACATAAAAATATTTATATTTTATAAACAATGATAATAATAATTAAGTGGAAGAAAAAATGTATCTATGAAATCCCATGTATCTATGTATGTATAAAACTATTTATATTGCCTCATAATTAAATATAGTGTTCAATGAACAGTTATAAAAATGAAAAAAATAAAAACAAGATTAGTTCAAAAAATTCAAATTTGCTTTATACATAAATATTTATATTATATTTATATTTTTTTTCTTTATATCATTTACTTAATTTAAATATTCTATGAACAATGATAAAAACAAAAAAAAAAAGAGAAATGATTAGTCCTAAAATATCTAATTTTGCTATATTCAAATCTAATTCTATTATCATTTATATTTCAAATAATATGTTCATTTTTTTTAGAATCTATTTCATATTATGAAATAGCAGACAGTTTTTATATGAAATTAGTTTTGAGCTTTTAAAACAAAAATCAAACACTAAAAACAATTAAAAATATGATAAAACTTAAAAAATGAATAAAAACCTAAAAAAAAACTCAGCAAATAATATGACTATATTAAAAATATTATATTGAGTATTATAAATATATGATAAATATTATAAATATATAAAAACAAAAACCTTAAAAAACAATTACAAACAAACTAAAACATTTAAAGATCTAACAAATTTTTTTTCAGAACCCAAAACAAAAACTTTTTATACTAATAATAAACCTAATAAAAGAAACACTCTAAAAATTACATAAAAATTTGTTTATAGTTTCTCTTGCCATTAAATAAAAAATTGTTCACATAACATTCAATTTGTATACTTAAAAAATAAACCTCTTAAATTTTAATTACTTTTTTGTTGTCAAAATCTAAAGCTATCTAATCATACCCAAACAAAAATATGTAGAGTATGGCAAACAAACCTTTCTTTGATCTTTAAATATTCCGACGACCACACACAAACACTCTTATATACATATATACAAATGTATATATATATAACACAGAAAACGTTTCTGATTATTTTCACATGATATACATTTTTGTTGGTATCACATTCTGCGTCAGAGTTTGTTGCTTGAGTCTTTTGTTTGGTTCCCCTCGTCATGCATAATGAGAACTTGATAAATTGTGTATATATTATACGCCCGTATATATGTCAATTACAGCACGATTTTTGGCAAATTTCTTACTTCTGTCTGACACATTTCCAGTGGGTCAGACAATTCTCCTGCCATCTACTCGGATACAACTGATATCGATATTTATGTCAACGGCGACAATAAATTTGTCAGCTTTGCCGTTTTTGAAGACCGTTAAGTAAACGCAATGCATGATTTGTGTTTTGTAATGAGGGCACAACCAGCAAAACAAAACAAAATAAAAATAAAATATACACAAAAACGAGAAGGGGAAAAAAATATACAAAAAAAAAAAAAAAACAAAAACAACAAAGAAGAAAATAAAGACAAAAGCAAAAAAATGCGAGAGAGCAGTTCATAAAATATTCATGATTTGCCAAATGTATTATTTTTTCTTGTTTTTATTATTTTTTTGTATACCCTTTAGCCCCTAGGCTGAAATGGGTATATGCACTAGGTCATTACAGACAGAAGCCATTAAAAATGGAAAAAAAGATATATATATTTAATTTGAAAGAAATTTTTTTATGAACTGTTTTAGTATAAACAGGGTAAACCTGGTAAAGGAAGTCAATAAAGAAGCAAAAAATGGAAAAAAATTAAAGAATTTAATTTAGAAAATAATTGTTTAAAAAATAATATTAAAGTATTAGTAATATAGTATTAAAGCTTATATATTCCTGATCAATATAGATTACATAACACCAGATCTTCACCTTTGTATGTCTTTAAGGTATTATCTGATTGTTAGTGGCTTTTGTGGCATTAAAAATTTATTTCTTCATAAATCTGACTAACCAAATATTAAGCTTTTATGGTATTTTTAGCAATCATTGGATATATATATTTATAGATATATATATGTTTAAGTTACATATATAAAATCCATAGTTTTAGAATCTTAGCATATAAAAAATAAAATTTCATGGCGACTTTAACTACTTTTGTGAAGACAATATAAAAGTTTAAGTACTTAAACAGTATTTCTATATTGTAACCTGACCGCCAGGTGGAGCAACAAAGCTTATAATTAAGAAAAGTAAGATTTTTTGGCACTAAAATATAATTTATAAATTCCGATTCATATATTTTTTTAATGTTTCTTAACATTTATTAAAATTAAATTAACTTTCTGTTTATCTTTTTACCCAAGCTCATTTTTTATTTAATGTAGGGTAACTAAAAATCGTCATATTTTTTTGTTTACTGCAAACAGCATTTACTAAAGATTGAGTCATCAGTTGAAAAACTTATATATTTTGTACAAATTATATATATTTTATATTCCCCTCTTCTCTGCTTCACATATTTATTTAATTTAATTGCCAGATTTGCAAAATTAAAATACAAAACACGAAATCTTGTTAATCAAATGAACAAAATGCAATAGCTACTGAAATCAAGACTATATAAATAATATATATTTATATATTTACCGTTAGCATTTGTTTTAACAACAACATTGTATGTATAGAAAATAAAAACAAAAAAAAACATATTAAATAAAAGTTAGACACAAAAAGCGTCCATTGACCAGTAAAGTTTACTCAAAGCAAAACATTTCCATTTGGTGTACATTTCAGGTTGGGATTAAGAGGAGAAACATTTAAAAAATTATATATATAAATTGTAAATGTGATTGAATTATGGAACATTATTTTTAAGGAATTTAATATTTAATTGGTAACTTTTAAAAGCAAAAACTATTATTTTCTATTGATTCCATAATTGTTAGAATTCTTCATAAAACAAACTGGCACAAGATAATCAGCTTTTCTAATGAGATTCTTACAAAATATATTTGAAATTGACTATAAAAGAAGGTAATAAAATCTACTTGGAATTTCTGTAAAGAAATCTCTTAAAAAATTTATGTATATATTTGTAACCATTATTCTCATAAGATGAAAAAAAAACAAACAATAACCTTTGGTGGCTAAAAGTTCAAAAAAAATATTAAAAACAAATTCCACATATTTTGTTTAGAAAACCTTTCCTTCTAACCTAAAATCGTAGCCAAAAAAACTAAAGCAAATGATTGAGAGCAAAACCCCTTTAGATAATTGAAGCCGCTCCTGTCACAATTGAAGGTATTTGTACACTGCAGATACAGAGACAAGAGGTGATGGCAGGTGGTACCATTTTTGACCTTCACTAACGGGCAACTTATCAGAGTGTATAACTGTAGATGTGTTTGTGTATGTGTGTGTGTGTGTGTGCACTTGAAGAGTTTAAGTTTACACAGCTTCAGCTTCAACTTGAGCACGAAACGAACTTCGTTGGCTGTCAGGCATTTGAGTGACGTGCAACAACGACAGCAGCAACACCAACAACAATTGCCCTAAAACAATGGCGTGCAACAATTGGTGTCAAAGCGCCAAAATGCTACCGACTTAACGGAAAAAAACTAAACAATAAATGTTCAGTAAATTGTATTACACAAAATGGCAGACAGCAGCGCCATTGGCAAGTAATAAATAATTTGATTATCTCTCTAGAAGAGAGATGAAAAAAAAAAGTAGCTACTAATTTCACTAACCTAACTGACCGCCCACGCAGTTTTAAACTTTCCATAAACCAAAGTGAAAGAGGCTAAAAATGATACGCAGAGAATGAGATAAAGATGAGGGCAAGAGGTAGAGGGAGGAATGTGGACACGATTTGCAACCGTTTGCTGCCGAAAAAAAACGTAAAGAAAAGAAAACAAAACGAATAGCAACTTTGCCCTGCCGTCTGCCCACGCATGCCAACCAGCAATCCGGCAGTCACATAAATAAGTCACCATCAGAATCGCACCATCAGCCCGGAGCAGAGCAGAGCAGAGCAAAGCAATAAATCTCAAAAGCGTGGGTCGTTGTCGTCATGGGACAAACATCACCAGCAGCAACAGCAACAGCAACAACAATAAATGAGGCCACGCCTCACTAAGTCAATCGTCAAAGTGGCAGTATCAAGTGCGTATTAGGCTCAATATTTTGATTGGCCATCTCTTCGATTGCCATTAAAAAGAAAAGTGAGCACACAAAATATGTTGATAATCTGTTTATGGTCCAAAAGAACTAGGCCTCATTACCATATGGCTTAAACCAAAAATATAAATATATATATATATAAGCTGAAATATGCCAATGACATGTGCCGTTAAGCCAACGCATTTAGCACCACAATTTAAATTGGCTATAATCAAATTAAAGTTTTGCCCAAATATCTATCTAGTAAATTCTATTCAAGACTTCATCTAACGCAATTAGTCATCGAAACCTTACTCTTGGCATTTAACAACTTTTAATCGGCTTGCGGTATATAAACTTAATTGACAAATTGGCCAAAAAGACCATAATAAGACGGGGAATGTTTGCCTAACAAAACTTCAGTAAGTTTTGTCTTACTCCTGTGTCATTTCTATTTTTAATGCTCAAAGACAAAGTTAAGCAAAAAAAAACCAAAAATCTGCTGACTGATTGAAAATAATGTGGCTTAAAGTGTTTTTTTTTTTTTGTTTCTTAAAGTTTATTTTTAAGAACATTTTCATTTAAATATAAAACCAATTCATTGCTTTTAACTTACCCTAAAAAGGAAAGCCAGCTTTTAGTTGAACAATTTCCAAATTATTGCCGTCTCTGTAATGAAAAATATATTTAAAAATTTTAAATTAGTAATTTGTCACTTTTGAATATTTTAAATTTTATTTGAAATGCAGTCTACAAATCACAATCATGTCAAATGTTTGACTTAAATTGTTGCATAAACATGATCAATGGCTTTGTATTTAGACTAACAAACACTTTCTATGACAAATTTTGTGGCTACCAAAATTAGACTCAAAATCATGTACACTTCAAGCAACACAACAGCAACAACAACAACAACAGTAGCAACAACAACCACACAAGCTTGTTAACTCATCCAAAAAGTAAACCACATTCTTTAGAGCATTTGTAGAAAGAAAAAAAAAAGCACACACACACACAAACTAAAATAAAATAAAACTAACTTACGGGCCATGAACAGCAAATAGTAGCAATAAAAATATTAACATTTAGTCGACCTAGAGATATCCTATATAAACTAAATTTTTAAGATTTTCAGCATTATCTTTAGTCTTAAAAATGTTATTTGTTTATTTTTAAATGGTTTTTAAATTATTAGAAAAACAATTATTTGTTCTAAGCTAAAAAGTGAAAAGTTTTCTGTGGCAGTTTAAGCAAACAATGTTAACTGTAACAGCAGCAAAAGATTTAACAGAGACATATCGATATATTTTTTGTTCTGGTGCTGCCAGATCAATGCTACAAGCAGCTACATATAAGAACCAAGCTGTAAAAGTATTTCATTCAATTATATTAAGCAATCTAAAAGAAATTTGGTAAAATTATAGATTTTTACATTACAGTTTTTTATTTTTATTATATTTTATTTGTGTTAATAATTATTTGTGAGTTATCTAAATAATAAACCTCACAACTCTTGATAATAATGATTTTAGATGACAATATTAATTGGACTTGAGAACATAAGATTCTCAAATAAGATAAAATCTATATATTTATCTTTTCTAAAGGCTTTTCTTTGCCTCATTTCAACATTAATTTGGCCTATCCCAGCATACTCTTTTTATACAAATGACTTGCAGGGTAGAAAAAATGTTCAAATATAAAAAACATGTTGAGCGCGTGTACCAGCCGGGCACTATAGATAGAAGAGAGGAAAACGGGTGACGTCTATGTATATATATATATGGTGGTGTGGGGTGTTTGGAGGCGGTTAAGGCGTGGCTCCAAATGCAAAACAACTTTGAAGACGAGAAATCTGGCTACTGTAATTTGTCTGCCCACCATAGACACGCGCTGTGCTCTGTCGGCTTTAACTTGGATTCGGACCAACCAACTTGGATGCCAGTTGCAATGATCGTTTCTGTTTTGGGTCTGTGTGGCCAGTTCGCCAATGTTGCTCCACTTTTGACTAATCCCTCCCCAACCCTCCCCATCCTCTCTCTCTATTTCTGTATGTCTATTACTTGGAATCTAACTAACATTGTGCTTGTTGTCGTTGTCGTCGTCGTCGCTTGGCCGCCTCTGTTGCTGAGGTCAATTTTTATGTTGCAGCCATTTTTCAGCGACATAAAAAAGTTAGTTTTGTTAGTTTTCTTAGGTCTGCTCTGGTTTGCTTTGCTTTGGTCTAGTCTGGGTCTATCTATGTATTTTTTTTCATTTTTTTTTATATTTTTATGTTGTCTGCTGCACTTAAAGTTACATATGAGTGTTTTGTGTGGGTATTTTTTTTCGTTTTTTGGATACTTTCTGGTGAGTGCAGCAAACTTTTTAACTTGACACTTGAACTGCAACAACTACCTCAATTGCTTGACACTTTAGTTAGTAATTAGTTTTCATTTAATTTTGCTTGAAAATGGCCCTTGAAAATGAGGACAGTTGAGTAAACAAAACAAAAAACAAATTTATTACATTTTATTTAGTTAAATCAATAATATAACATTGAACAAAAGTTTCACTTTATCAAAAACAAAAACATGTTTACTAACAACCTTGAACTGTATAACTAACTATCTATATATATGCAAATTCATGTATATATAATATATAAATTTGAAGCTATCCTGGCACTTTCAAGTGTCTGCCAATCAAGGCAAATCAAAATCAAATTATTGACAATAACAATAATAATACAAACTATAACTAAGTAATAACAACAAGGAGTGGTTGCTACTGCTGTTGCTGCTTGTGTTTTTTGCATGTGGCATGCAATGTTGCTGCCGTAGGGCCAAAGCCAAATGGAGAAAAGTGAAAATTCTTATTCTTATACATATACAAACATACATATATACAGTGTCGAGTATGTTTGCTGTGAAATGCCAGGTATACACTTATAGTAAGTATGTGCCACAACAATAACAAAAAGAAGGTGAAGAGTTTTGTCGTTTTTTGTTCTGCCTTTTGGCTTGCATTTGATTAGAATTGTGTGCCGACGACATGTGCCACATTTGCAGCACAGTTGAAAGTAAAAATGAACTAAAACTCTGAGCATGATGATGATGATGATGGCATGACCATAAATACTTATATATATATATGTATATATATATATATATACATGCATTTCAAACTTACTGCTCTGCATGTTAAATCTACAGAAAAAAAATGGAGGAAAAATGGGTAAAAACTAACTAGAACACATGACAGCCAGCAATAACAACAACAGCAACACCATCAGTAACACTAACAACAACAACAACTGTTGCTGCATCAAAAAATTGTTGTACAAAAATACAATATGAGCATCAGTTTTACTTTTATTTTTGTTTTCATATGAAAAGTTTATAGGTACACAGAAGGTAATTACCTGTGCACAGCTTGTTGCCAGAAATTTACATACATGGGAAAGTTTTCATTTCTTTTTTTAATTTTTTAGTAAAAATAGGAAAATCTCTTTGTATAACCATTAAATACTCTATTTAAATGGAATTCTTAAGTTTGCTTCCAATATAAAAGTAGTTGCATTTGAAACAACAAACATTCTTATTTAATAAAAGCAATTAATTAAGTGTAAAGAATTCGGCTACCTAACGTGTTATACTTTAGTTAAGAAAAGTAATGGAGTTTAACTAATTTAATATATATAATCCCAACATTACTTAAACAATATATAATAATAACTTATATTGTGTTACTTTGTTTTGCATTTGAAATTATTTTTAAATACAATTTTGGTTAGAAGTTTGCAACGCACAGAAGAAAGCATCTCCGACTATATAAGTTTACTTAAACTATGATTAATGGGTAATTATATATTTTCTTTAATTGGAACACTAGTTATAACTACTATGGTCTTAAGCTAACCGATTATATAAGTATATATAATCTTATTTTAAATTCGTATCGATTACATTTTTGAAAGTTTTATTTTAACGTTTGCTAACAGAACCAAGCTGACAAAGCGTTGCCATGTCCTAACCCACTACAAAATGGCAACGCTTTAGTGTTTAAAACTTATATACAATTAAAAATACTTACAAATGATAAATTTTGTATCTAAAAGTGTGAAAAAGGTAGTTATAAATTATATTATAAACATTTATAAATACATAATTTGAATTTAAAACCTTATATTTGCAAATCATCATGAATTTCTTAAAAAAATAAAAATTGTATTTTGAACTTAACATTTGCAAATGATTATTGGAAATTAGAAACTTGTAAAACCTTCTTATAAATAAATAAGATTAATTTAGGAATTCCCTTTATTATGTGAAAAAAATAAAGTTTAATTTAAAGAATTCCTAAATAATTTAAAAGAAACCTTAGACCTTATAAGATTCTAAGACAGTTTCTAATCTATTTAGAATTAAATGGTAAATTCAAACTCACTTTATGGTTCTTAAATTTTTTCACTCGAAATTTTAAAGTCTAACTTATAACTAGATTTGATGATTTACTCATTTTTATCATATATCTATAGACCCTATATAGACTGTTCCTATCTATAACAAGCAGCTCCTATTAAATAAAAGATTTAGTCGTAATAAACAACTAAAACTAAAACAAAAAATCGAAAAGAATTCTTCTATTTCCCTTTGCCTTTACTTGAATTCTACAATTAAATTACAGATAATTAGTTTTGACCACTTTTGTGGAAGGTCATCAGCGATTTGTTATTAATAATTTCTTAAGAATTGTTAAAAAGTTTTTAAAGTAAGACTTTGGCAAACAATTTTCAAATGTTGCTAGCCATTATGAGTTGTTATTTTCCGCTAGCAGAATGGAAAACTTTTCATGCATAATGTGAAAAATAAAATATAGATAAGAAAATTGCAATGCGAAGGGGAAAATACACTAAAGTGTATAAGAGAAAATGAAAAGAAAGAAAGTTATTACTTGAAAAAAAATGAAAAAACAAAAGAGAGAGAGTGAAAGAGAGAGAGAGAGAAATAAATAAACAGCGATAGAGTAGGGAGCTACTGAGCTACTGCATTGGGTCATACAAAGGTCATAAAACTAAAGTCATCCGGTACAAAGTTCATCAAAAACGCGGCATAACTGCAATTTAGCAGGAAAACGAGAGGCAACAAATGAAGCCAAACTTAAAACTTAAAAACTGAAACTAAAGTCAACTCAAGTCGCCCCCACTCTCGAGTACCGATAAATGGGCCAACCAGCTGGATGCGGTTTAACAAAATGGCTTGGCCAATGGAAGGTAAGGGTAAAATGGATACAGGACAGCGGTTTTTCAGAATGGGCCACTTGAGCGTTCAAAACAATGCATATGACAAACTTTTGTCAATTTATTAAAAAGTTTTCTTGCGCTAGCTGGCATATAGAAAAGTTAACCTGATTCCCATGAGAGATTGCTAAGAGAAATTGCAACTGGAACTAGAGAAGGAATCAGCTCCCAGTTGGACACTGCCAATGCCGCCAGATACTCATCAGCAACATCATCATCATCATCAACAGCAGCAACTGCAGCAACTGCAGCAGCAGCAGCATCATCATCGACATCAAACAACTTTCGTTGTTGTCGTTTATAAAACGAGCGCATAAATTTATGATAACAAAGCCTTAGCCTAACCATCATAGGGGAGGTGAAGTAGGAGGTGCTGCATCCGCGTTGCAATTGCAATTGCACAGTCCACTAGAAACTGGTCATAGCACTAGCAACATCAGCAACATCAGCAACATCAGCAACAGCAGCAGTTATGAATTATGTCAAATGGCATAATTGCCCAGACTGAGCCTCTCCACAGCTGCTCCTTGTTTGTCGTTGGCGGTTTTTGGTTTAGTTTGGTTTTGGTTTGCTTTGCTTTGGTTTGGTTTTAGCGTAAAGCAGGAAGCAATAAATTCTATACATTGCACTCGATACAATTTGTAACTGATAGATAGATAGATAGATGGATAGATGGTAGATAGATGGCTACTACGGAAATGCGCACAGCTGTTCCATAGGCAGTAGCAATTGTGGGCTCTGAGGTTTTTTTGGTTAATGAACGTTTTTCCACGGCCTCGGTCTTGGCCAACGACTTTGGCCTGCCGCCTTAGCAGTTTAATTAAATTTACTTACAAACATACAAACATTTTTTTTTTTTTGTTTTCTTCTTTTCTTTAACGGTAACGGCGTTTAAATTGTTGGCAATTTGTTCTGCATGTTAGTGGCCATAAATTTGCATTTATCAGTTACAGTTACAGGGAATAGCACGCACGATCTATATATGTATATAGCTATATATATTCCATCCCTCACATTTCTCTATATGTTTATATCTTTAATATTTATTTTGCCTTTAGTTACTTTCGCTTGGCACTGAAGCGCTGCAAAACAAATTTGTACTCTAATTATCAAGACTATAACTAAGACCAAGTCTAACATTTCACACTCACTTTTCACTGCCTTTTATGATTATGATGAGGGTCTCTGTATATGTTGGTTGTCATAATAAGAAGTAACCCCCCCCCCACACTCACACACAACCCTTCTCTCTTTGCTTATGGTCATGCATCTGAATCTGAGAACGCGCTTGGTGAAAAGTGAAAAGTCATTATAAAGTAAAAGAGAGAAATAATATATATATATATACAACGAAAAAAGAAAATCAAAAAAAGGGAAAACTTGCGGCGAAATATGAGAACCCTGAAGACTTTTCCCATTTTTCCATTTTTTCCTACTCTTGGTCTCTATTTTTTTTTTTTTTTTTTCGTTTGCCAAATGGAGGGTGGTGGAATGATGGCCTCCCCATCAAAGTCAAGCCATCGACCATAAGGGGGCAAACCGCTGTGAGAAGCATTAAACTGCAGTCATATTGTTTCCAACAACTGCATACTAGATGAATGCAACTGTGTGAGTGTACCAGTGTCTGTGTGTGTGTGTATCTGTGTGTGCGTTTCAAATTGAGGTTATTAGTAACAAGGCCGCATCTACATCTAGCACTGAGGGCTTGAGGGAGTTTTTGCGGAAAAGCGGAAAAAAAAATCGTATAAACTTTTTTTTTTTTTGTTTTTGTATGCAATTGCATTTTTCTTCTACCCTTCCCTTCCCTCTCATCACTTTGATTTGAATACAATCAACTAAAAGACAATGCAAATGCAATGCCATGTGGAAAAACTAGAAAAATATTCATAAATCTACATGGAAGTTTATTGTTTATGCATAAGTAAAATAACAAAATTATTGTTTTGTTGTATGTCTATTGAAAATATCATCTTTTTTTTCCATACATATATTATGACATCATTGAGATTATAAACATGATCATACATATATATGTATATATATATGCTTTATTCCGCATCAAATTCTTAACATTTGAATGACAATCAAAAAAAAGTCATAATTAACTTAAATTAGCGGCTTATAAAATACAAGAACAACAAATGTTATAATAATAACAACAACAAAAGACAAAAGAACGTTATGGACACAAATATAAATTTCGCATCTGAAAGATATATATAATAACAATACAAAATTGAAGTTAATTTGCATGTTTCCAGGGCGTTTTTTTTTTTTTTTTTTGGTTTCAAAAGAATCGCTGCCAATGTGAAATAAATTATGTGAGGCATTTCGAAAGAAGTTTATATTGAAATACCCTAAACATTAAGGGGGTCTAGTGAATATTGGACTACAGTCAGCAAATACATTATCTATCGTATATACGTATATATTTTTATCAGCAGCATAAATGATCTGAGCTGTATCTGTATCTTTCAAATTAACTTAACTTTTTATTTGCTATAATAATTACTTAAATGTTTTAAGGCTTAGTATTTTAATTGTTAAATATTTATGTTTACTTTATTCCAGTACCTTATAATTTTAAATGTTATAAACTTATATATTTTAAACTCTTAAATGTTATAAATTATATAATATAAACTATTTGAGACCGATTAAATTTCATCATCTTCAACATTTTTGAACTCTCTTGTTCCATTTTCAAGATTTCAATTGCTGCATATTTCTATGTTTCTATTTACTTAGTTCCAATTTCACACACTTTCATGTTTTATATAATATCTAAAATTATATTTTATATAATTTATAGCTATCTTAGATAACTGGCCAAATCTAAGTGTTAACATTCGTTAACTCTTGTGTTTTATTTTCAAGACTTTAATTTCTGCAAAATTCTGATTCTATTTACTAAATATAAATTTCCTATAAAAAATAAAATTTTTTATATAACTGAAATTATAAATTTTTTAATATAACCCACTAAATTTTAATCTTTTACATTTTGCTTTAATTACTTTGTTTAATTCCATTTAAATATTTTATTTTCGATTAATTAATTTGTCTTTTTCCAATTGATGTTTTTTTTAAGTTTTAGGAATTTTTTTAAGAGCTGACATTAAAAAAACAAATTTAGCTTACTGATATATCAAAAGATATAATTATAAAACATATTTTAATTGGGAGTTTTAATTAAATTTAATATATAAAAATAGATGTATTGTCTTTTGTTTTTTAGAAAACAGAGGGACATTAATTTCATATAACATATAATAGAGAAAAAGAAGGGAAAACTGCGGTGAGAATTTGTACTTCTTTGTTTATATTATCCAAAAAATATTTAAAAATTTTCTAAATACTGCTAAAATAATTTAAATCAATCATGGTAAGATCGATTCGTACAAAAATAGTTTTAGTTTTGGGAATTCTTTATGACAATACAGCTAAAAATTCCCTTAAAAAACCAAAAGAACATTAACAGAAAACAATCTAAAAATCTTTTAGTTTATTTAGGAAGAAAATATAAAGTAATAAATAAGATAAAACGAAGTATCGTGTAAAATAAAATTTTTAAATATATTATAGTCATATATTTTACTTTTCCCACAACTTCTGCATACCAGTTAAAAATTTAATTCATAATTAAAATAAGAAAAAAATATAAAGAAATTATAAAAGTTTTCAAAAATATATTATTAAACAATCTTTTAAAGTGTTTCTTAAGAAAACAAAACAATTTTGAAGAAGTTGGCTTATAACAATAATTTGTTATATATTTATATAAGAAATACTATATAATATATATATATATATAATATTTAATGAACAATCAAAAAAAATAAGAATATTATTACATATGAATGTATGTAAAGTTACTTTTCAGAAAATTATTTGGTAAGGGTATAGTTACTTCTTTATTACTCAATCAAGTTTTTTTTTAAAGGTATTTTTTGTGGCTCTGTTGGCCACGCCCACCCCTTACTATACATACAATACAAGGCCAAATGCCTTTTGTAGAATTTATTACGAAATTGATGCGGTCGTGGTTGTTGTTGTTGTTGTTGTTGCAGCAGCTTGTTGCAATCGCTATCAAATGTTAAATAATAAGCACTGACCAAACATTTAATTACAAAAACGTCGCAGAATCAGCCATAAATTTTCCCCCCTTGTTTTTTTTTTTTTTCGGTTTTTGTTTTTGTTTTGCCTGAAGGCAAGGAAATATTCTGAAAATACAAATTGCCACTTTTGTTTTACACTTCTTTTTCATTCTTTTGGTTTTTGGCTAACCATATCCTTTAGTCTTTAGTCTTATCCTTAGTCTTAGCCTTGCATAAATATGTTTTTATTTATAAGATGGGCAGGGCCATTGCCCAAAACGAAGAGTGAACAAAAAACTGTAAAACTTATTCAAAGACAAAATAAAATTTTTGTAGCCCTAGCCATGGATGCCTTTTGTTCGCTCGGCACTCATAAATGAGAAGAGTTTACAAAAAAAAGTAACAAAAAACCTCAAAAAAAAAGGGGGAATAAAATAAAATAATAAAGCAAAAGAAAAAAAGAAGGAACCGAAAAATAAGGGAGACTGAAACAACTTTGTTGCCGCTTCGTTGCGCCTTTGCAGACTGCGGCAAAGTGTTTGCCTGCCGGACTTGGACTCGGACTTGGCTTTGGCTTTGGCTTTTTGTGTAACTGAATTTATTTCGCCTTTTTTTATATTTTGAGTAGTGTAATACAACTTTGTCGCAGTGCTTATAATGCAGCTTCCTATTCGCCTTTTTGTAAATGGAAATTCTAAGATTATCAGGAAAAGCGGCAAACTTTAAGAGATGTCCTTAATAATATAGAATTATAAATAACAAAAGAATCAGGTAGAAATGAGAATCATAAATTTTAAAGGAAATTTAACTATTGAGAAAAGAAATTCTTTTGAATTTTGCATTAAAATTAAACGTAAATTTTTATAAATAAGAAATTGTGTTTTTACCATAAGAAATATTGTCATCTGGTTCTGAACTAGTTCGGAGCTTAAAATGAACTTGTATTTATATAAAAGTTCTATAAAATTCTATTCTATAAGTAAATAGAAAAATATATTTTATAAATGAATTTATAAATATTCTATAAAAAGTTTTTTAAAGCAATTTTTTAGAAGGTTTCATAAACAGTTTATTATATAAAATTCTGAAGAAGTAATTATTAACTAATATTTCTAGTTTTTGAGTTAAATCAAACTAACATACATTGTAATATGTATATATAAAAATAATATAATATAAAATATATTGTACATACCCTAATTTAAGTTAAAAATTAACATTCATTGGAATTGGTGGAATAAAAATTCTTCAGGAGTCAAAGTCATTTCATATAATGTCTTTTCAGACAATTTTTTTCTTTAGAAAGTTTTTAAATTACGTTTTGAAATAGATATAAAAACGATCACAAAAAATAATTTTTTAATTTATTTAATTTCTTATTTGTAATATAATTCACTGGTTACTATAAATTATCTCAAATCTAGCTAAACTTTTGTTTTATGCTTGAAAAATAAATTTTGCCTACATAAAATGGAACAAACTCGACTCAGCGAAAAGACTTTCAAAATTTGTTTCCTTTTAATACAAATTTTTTTTCTTTTGGATGGATCAAATTTAACAAAAATATTGTAAGAAAAAAACCTTTTAGAATCTAATGGGGAAAAATACCAAAAATATAAAAAAAAACAATCTAATGGAAAAAAGATTTATTTGTTTTATAAACAAATTGTTAAAAAAATTATTAAATGTTTTTTCTTTAATTTTGAAAGCTCATTTATAATATTTATTTTATATTGTATAAAGTTTTTTAAATTGATAAACAACTTGTGCTAAATTTCTAGTTAAAAGATTGAATATCCTGCACGGCGTTGAGCAAAAGGGTATTAAAATTTAAAATTTTAATCAAAATGAGGCCAAAATGGGCGTGGCAAAAATGTTAAGCAAACTTGATTTGCGTAAAATTTAGACGGATGCTCACACCAAATTTGGTAGCCCTGGCTCTTATAGTCTCTGATAACTTGGTGTAGATACGAACAGATAGACATGTCTCAATCAACTAGGCAACTAGGCTAATGGTGATCAAGAATATAGGATCAAAAAATGTTCTCTCTGAACTTGTACATTAATTTTATCGCCTTTACCATATGGGTAAGGGGTATTAAAAGTTGCTCGTGCTATATTTACTCCCTAAAGAATAAAATATAATAATCTTTTTCAGGAGCAACCCATTTAAATGGTTTTAATATTTAATAAAATATTAATTTAATTTTTAAAAATTTATTTTTTCTCATGGTGCTTAAAGAGACTTTAATGGATTTTTCGCTATAAATTTTTATTTATTTAATATAACTTTTACTTCCATTTGCTTCGTTTATAGAAGACCTTCTCAAGTGACTTTGTCTAGTAACCCATTAATACTATTTCTAACTTTATAGCTTAAGATTTTATGGATTTTTACTTTCCCATTCTAATATAATTTTATACTTTTTTACCTGTTGCCCTACATTCACTAATCAGTCAAGAAGTACTTAAATTTATAGTTTTGTGTTGAAAGATTTTGTTTGGTCATAAATTCAGATATATAGTAAATCGAACCATGAAACAGTGATTAACTGATTCAGAAACTACCAACTGTGGTTCATTGGTTATTTATTAAAGTTTTCAAAATTTTAATGGCATTTTTAGACAGTTGTAAATACACTTTTAAATGATATTAGCTTAGTGAAAACGTTTTTTCAATTAAATCTTCTAATTTAAAAGAATCAAAGGTTTTAGATTTAGTTGTATCTTTTAATTATTTAAGTCTCACGTTTATTATTTAATTACTTTTAGAGTACTTTTCTACTTGAAAGTTTTTTTTTTACTTAAAAGTTTCATCAGTAAAATAAAGTTCTTGTTCTTTATCCTGTCTTTAAAGTTTTTACTTTTCTCTCCTTTTTGGGTTATCTTCTGCATTCTTTTGTTGTTATTATTGTTGGTTGGATGTCTTTTTACCTCTTGTTGATTGCATTCCCATCACACAAACAAGAGAAAATATTCAAGTTATTAAAATATATATATTAAATAATGCGGTTTACAAATAAATTCCAACTTGTCCCACAGAACCTTGGCTCGGGCAATGTTGGCAAGTTAATTTCATTTTAATTAAAACACCAAATGTGCATTGGCAGCCCAAGAGAATCATTTGAATTGTCCCCTGTTACAGGTCTCAGGCCACTTGCCAGTTGCCACATTTGCTGAGGCAGCAGCGTCAATGTGTCGTATCATATCGTATACGTAATGTGGCACTTAATGATCTCACAGCTTAACCAAAAAAGTGCCCTACCCAACTACATATATATGTATATATATATGTTTATATATATAGATATATTATATATCCACTTACGACTTCCAAGCCATTTTAATCAAGTGTAGCTCGTGGCTTTTTGGGAGCTCTAATAAATTTGAGACGAGTCACTTTATCGGCTACGTCACCAGCTTAACGTTGTTGTGTGCATGTTTATGCCCAGAACGGAATGGAACGAAACGGAACAAAAGGCAATGTGGTAAAAAATACTTTGCATGCCTTAGCTACCCTCCTCCTGTCTCTCCCTTCTCTACTCTTATTCTTTCTCTGTCTTTCTCACTGATACACAAAACTGATGTCAGCCAAAGTTTCATATGTCATAATTTTATCAGGCAACACACACAAAAAATAAGAAAAAGAAAAAAAACGAAGGCAAGCCAAGCCAAGCGAAGTTATGACTTTGAAGAGGGTGTGCGGGGTGTGTGTGTGTGTGTGTCTGGCAACCCTAAAGTGGAAACATTGCGATGCCATTCACCGAAAGGAGAACGAAACTGGAAAATGGAACTGAGGAAAGGACCAGCAAAGAGGGGAGCTGAGGACGCAGCTCAAAAGGCAGGTGCACATTGAAGTGGAGTGGAGTAAAGTGAAGTGATATAAAGTAAGTGTGTGTGTGTTTGTGTGTGTATGCTAACAGGTACATTTTTACCTTTTGCTGTTGACTTTGATTACCACAAGCCCAAAGCCTAAACTTAGAGTCGCCGTTTGAAGTGGACAGGGTAAGGTAAGAGTAAGAGTAAGAGTTGTTGTGTAGTAGTGTGCGGGCGGGGGTGTGTAAGTAAGTTTTACCACTTAAAGCCCAAGCATTTTATTAACTATTAGTTGTTAAGCGACAGTGTGCCCCATTCTCAGTATTTCCTCCTCTCTCTCTTCTCATGTCAAGTTTTTACTGCCCACTGCCCTCCCTTTAGTTTTTTTTTTACACGCCAACTTGCAACATATTTCTGCAATTTAAACGCAACAACAACAACAACCATGAAAAATATTATGTTATTTTTAACACACTGAAAAGCGTGTGGAAAAGCTATTTTTAGAAAAACACAAAAAAAAAAGAAAAGAAAAAAAGCAAAGCGAAAAGTGCAATATAAAGGCAACTCTATTACTTTTTTTTTTGCCTTGGGGCAGGGGCAAGTAACTTTGCCTGTTGCAGTTTCATTTTCTTGCCTCTTTTTGTCGCCCCATATATATATATATATATTTTCTTCATACATATGGCCAATAAATTACGCTATTTGAAGGTAGCTTGGGGCAAAGTTTATGACTTTAAGTTGAATTTTTTTTTTAAATTTATCAACTTTTAAAATGAAATTTCCATTTGGTATTTGTATTTACTCGAAAATATGCATAAGCAAACACAGTTTGAAAATTGAAAAACAGGCAACAGGAAAATTTAATAAAAATAATATAAAAAAAAACAAGAAAAAAAAAAAAAAAAAGGAAAATATAAGTGAAACAAATGAAATCAACGAAGAGGGAAAAGCTCAGCAAACAGTGCCGCAAACACGTTGCACAAACATTGCCTAGGTAAGAGGGTGATGGGGGGAGGGGGAGGGGGAGGGCGTTGGCAGTATCGTGGGTGTGTATTTGGTTAGTGTGGCAAGGGGGAGGGGGGTGGTGTAGGGGTTATGCGATTGAATGAAATATGTGCAAAAGTATAACAGAAAATCTAGTGACAAATGCAGTTCAAAACCGCAAAATGTATTTCTCTTTTTTTTTTCTATATTGTAGTTGTTGTTGTTTTCCATTTGGCATGAAAATTTAAAACACTTTTCATTCAGCGAAATCTAAATGTGGCAAAGCAATATCAATGCAACGTGCAACAAATATAAAAAATAGAAAGAAAAAAAAAACAAAAAGAGCGAACTAAACGCATATTAAAACTATTCAGGTGGTAGTGGGTAGAGAGGGGGGTAGTGGTGGTGTTAAAGGGGACATTGATTTGTTTTTAGTGCAGACAGCTCACGTAATGTGTCGGTGTGTGTGTGTGTTGAGCGCTAAAATAAATGCAAAACACCAAAACAGATGAAAAAGAACAAGAAAAAAGAGGAAAAACCCCAAAAACTAAGAGGAAAGATTTTGTGGCAGCCACAACACACACACACACACCAACACACTCCCTCACTGACAGCTCACACACATACATAAATTTTGTTGAAAAGGAATTTACGACTCTGCATATTAAATCAATTGAAAACAAGAAAAAACCAAACACTTACATTTTAGATACATTTACAGGAGCGGACTAAGTATCAATGAGCGCCAATTTTATGGCTAAACTTTCAGGATTTACTTTAACTAGAAAATAAAAACTTCTTTTCAAACTAAATAGTTTCTTTCAATTTTCCATTCGATTGCCAATTAAAAGTTACTTAAGAAAATTTTCTTAACAAAGCTTTAAAATTAAAGTTAGTTAAATACGTTTTTCATATAATTTTTTTAAATTAATAAATTTCAGTTTTTTTACCTGATAAATACTAGATACAAGTAAATTTTTTTTTCCTTTTTAAAAGCATACTTTTTAAACCAGTTAGTTACACAGTTTAACTAACTTCTTATAAAGGAATTAAGACAAAACAAATTTAACAAATTGAAAAAATAATATTTTGAATGCAGCAAATTTAAGAAATGTTAAAGACGAAAGAGATTGTCAGAGATATGTCAGTCAAGTCTAGCTATAAAATTTATATAATTAGATTAGTTATCTACCAGAAATGATAATGTTTTTCATTCTTAAACAATCAAAAGAATGCTAAGAACTAAATATAATTAAAACTGAGAATAGTCAGATAAAAAATATTTTGGACTCCATATATTTCTAACCTCTGAGAACTTCTTCATTGATAAAAATATAAAAAATCTTTCTATAAATATATAATATAAAAGAGAGAATATGTCACAAGTCCCATGAGGTTAATTCAAATGGTTAAAATATGTCCGAAGAGGCTTTCCTTTTTTTACTTAGTTAATAATCATATATCTCCTAGAGATTATCAAATCATCAAAAAGAATATAAAATATTTTATGAATTAAACAAAACATTTCAAAATTATATATAATTTCACATAAAAAAGATCAAACCTCTTTTAAATACATTTTTCTACACTCAAAAAGACTGACCCACATTTCTTATATACAAAAACTCTATCCATTTTAAACCAATTTAAACTACAAGAGAAAAACTGATTTTTTTATGAGCATTGTTTTATGCCCTCCCCTGAATTTAAAGTCCTTTTTGTATAGAGAAACCCATCCTGTCTATGCGTGTTTATATAGCTGAGAAAGAAGGATATGGAAGCAAATGTAAGGAATGTGAAATTGATGGGAAACACAAACAATTGAAGATCAAATATTCATGGTATGTGAGGGAGGGCAACTATTGGGTAAATACAAGAGATAAGTGAGGAAAAGAGATTGAAATTTTTCTATTCAATTAAAATGAAAACTTTTTTTTACATATCCATTTTAAAGTACGTCCATATATATATATACCGAGGTATCTTAGGTTTGCCACAAAAACCAAATTATTTGGTTAAGGCAAATGAAGTAGAAAAGTCACTTAAGTAATGGAAATTGTATTTTAAAAAATACTTCAAAATGTAAGTAACTAATGGGCATTAAATATTTATCAAAGAATCACATATTCGAGGCTAAAATATGCATAAAGTTTTGGTATATAAAATAATATTAAATATTTTACTTTTATTTTCAAAGACTTCTCTCCATTTTTTTGATATGTTAAGAAGAATATGCTGCTTCACTACTTATCTGAAAAATATTTTGAAATTTTTACTAAATTAAAAATAAATAAAATAAACTTTAGATTGAAAATTATTCAAATAACAAATTATATATAGATATAATATCATACAAGGATAAATCAATCAATCAAAGGCATAAAACCACTTCTTTAAAAAAGAAAATTAAGTAAAATTCATCAACAACTTAAAAATAACTGATATATTTCATTTAATTTCAAACCGATGTGCATATTTTTAACAGCAACTGTTAATCAGGTTTTCCATTCACTTTAAACAGAAGCTTCTCCAGTGGTTGTTTGTTTTTTTCTTTTTTTTTTTTCTTCCTGGATAATGCATTGCTTTCAGCTTTACTTTTTAACTTCACTTAATCATTATCTTATGCCCTGGACATTTCCGCAGACGCCTTCTTTCCCTTTTATTTTTATTGGTATTACTCTGGCCATATTTCATTGTAATTCCAAACCCACATCATTGCTGCGGCTTTTACTTCAATTGCCCGGACTGCAAGGCCGTCTCCAACACCACTAGCACCACCACCGTTACCACTAAAGGCAACACCATCGCCTATGCCACCACATTTGGCCCCAAAAATTATAAATAATCAAGCAGCCGGCCAAGTCAGTAGTAACCACAGTTTTTCACACTTAATTGGTAATACAAAATATAATGTTACCCAACTCCTTTACTGGTGATAAATTAATGAATATGAGCTGCAACTGGAAATCTCAAAACTCGTTTTTCCCCCAAAAATTACCAAAACGAAAAAATCAAAAAAAGCAAAAACATTTTGAATACTAAACAAAAATCAACAACAAAAAATTAAGAAAACAAGTTGCGGCTGGTCAGTTTTTCAAGTGTTGAAAAGTAAACTGAATTGGAAATGCAAAATTTGCATAAATTTTTAAATTGATTCAATCTGTGTCGTTAAACTCGACTAAATGGTAATCAGTTAATGGCCAATTAGTTGGATATTAATATGCTAAGCGACAAGCGTGTGTAATTTTGTTCTAGTATCCTTAAAGTCCTTGCGTTACTAACAACAATTTAGCTAGGCAGCCAAACTGCTTTTAACAGCTTTGCCTAACCTAACATAAGCAACCTTAAAGGAGCTACCACTATTAACATAACCTACCTCAAAAATTATGTTAATAACTAACATACCTTAACTAACCTTACATAATGCAACTTACCTTACATAATGTAATATAAACCAATGCATTTTAACATAGCCGCCTAGAACTTAACATAACTAGAGACAAACTAACATAACCTAAGCCTTTCAAAACTTTAACTTACAACTTAACATAACTACAAGCAAACTAACATAACCTAAGCCTGTCAAAACTTTTACTTAAACAACTAAGGCTAACATAACCGTATCTCAATTTCATAGTATGTAAAGGAAGAAGCAATTTTATTTAAAATCAAAGAAAATCTTAAATCAATCTATCCTAATAGATGAATGGTTAGTTATAATAAGTTTTGACTTTCTCTAATTTCCATGGAAATAAGGTTTACTTGTCAAAGTTTAATAAAAGTAGGTTTTTTTTGTCAATGTAGGAGTGATTGCTATTAGATTTCAACTAACTAAAGATAAAGTTCCAAAATAATAACTATATGAAAAGGAATTATCACCAAAAGTTAACTAAATACAAAATTTTCTCAAGCAACAAAAGGTAAATCATATATTTTCTAATGAGAATAAAAGTTTTAAACAAATATGACAAGCAAAAACCGTAATTTAATCCTTTTATTTATATGGCTAGCATTTGGTTGTGGTTGATATATATTTCAAGTCAAATAAATCAGATCAAACTTTTGCATACTTAAGACAAAAATCATAAATTATTGCTATATAATGCTTTTGGCAATTAAGTTAATGCTCTTAATATATATATATACATGCATACATATATATCGATTTATATTTTATTTATGTTAAATCAAATGCTGTCACATTTTTCACTCAGAATACCCCCCGCTTACACCTAAACCACCCTACCCTATCACATCTTTTCTATTTCCATTCACATTAACAACAAATTGCATAATGCCATTTAAATTGCAGACGCATAAATGTCGCACACACAAATGCTACAAATTGCCATACCAAATGAACATCAATAAAAGCACTTTATGTGGCAAGTCACTTAGAGATACAAAAAAACACACACACACACACATATAGATACACAGATACATCTAAAGATACATATACAACTAGCTGGCGGCAGCCACTAAACAAACATGGCCAACATATCTACACATACTTTTAAAGCGAGACAACAACCCAAAACGAAACGATATAAAATGAAATGAGAATTCAATCAATGATCAATGAATGAACGAATTAAAGAATGAATCAATGAAAGAATGAGTCATTCATTCAATGCAAGAGGATTGCTTAGAAGTTTACTTTGCCTTTTGGCGGCACTTAACATTTCCGTTTTGTTGGACTGAACTGGTCTGGTTCATTCATCCTGTTGCCATTTCTCATTCACTATCATCCGGAAGTTGGGCTTACTGGTGGTTGGTCATACATACACACAAAGATACACACACACACACAGAGAGATAGCCTACCGGATGTCACTCTTTTTCACTTGTTGTGCTCTTTTTCTCAATGCACTTTTGTTTACCCCTTTTGCTCTCTCTATGTGGCAGTTCAAATATTTTTATTGCTCTCCAATGGGTCCAATGGAAAACTCAACTTAACGTCATCGTCATCAACACGGACTAATCGCTTTTTGCAAATGCAAATTTGCATTTTATATGGCTTTTTATGCGTATGTAAGTGCATGTGTGTATGTGTGTATCTGTATGTTGGCTACTACTACTATATGGCAGACATGGCTGATTAGTTCTTAGTAGTAGGTAGCCAGAAAATAGAAGCCAAAACATATTAACTGAGTTGATTATGACCAGATGGAGCTGGATGAGCTGAAGGTATAGATGTAGCAAGAGTTCCATACAGAAGGATCTACATAAGTAATTAATTGGATTTCTCTACCAGTAACATATAACCATATCAAATGACCATCATCGTTTGCCAATTGCCAACTTCCTGCAGACACACACACACATGCACATATGTATAGATAGATATAGATACAATTCAGTTGGTCGGTTGGCAATTTGCAAATGTGAGCTAGTTACCATTTGTCTGGCTTACTAATTATGAACAAACTGGCTGTCATTCCTCTCTCATGGGAGTAAACAATTGAGGCATGTCCCTCGCTCAACTGTTTCCCCCTTTCTTTCCTCTCTCAACACACAGGACTGACAAATGACGACAATTGCCGGGCATTTCAGATGCCAACGACAAAATATTTGCAAATTAAGTCGCTGGGGAATCGCTAAAAGAAATAAAAAAAAAAATAATACTACTACTGAAACTGCAATCAATTTTATTATGCAATCAAATGGTCATAAATTCTCCATAGTTAACGATTTTAATACTTAAGAAAAATAAAATAAAAATGGAATTGAAATTAGTATAACTATGAGAAAATATTTGTGATGCATCAATAATTCGTTTTCTATGAAAGTTAATTAGATATTTTTATTATATATATTTTGATTTGAAAATCACAGAATGTTGTTTAAATTATTGAACACCAAGAAATATATTTAATATAAATTAAAACTATTTAGAAATAACAAAAAAAAAACGCTTCTTGAAAGCTTTAAGCAGAACCAACAAACATCTATCAAGTGATGCTTACAACTTTACAGAGATTTACCAGACTATGTTAATGTTAGGCAACATATGACTGTTGCTAAGTTTTAAGGAAATGTCTGTAAAGGCTAATGTTAGGAACATACTTAATGTAATGTAAAGGCTAATGTTCGGCAACATTAGCCTTTACATACATTTAATTAATCTTAACATTGACTGTAAGGGCAATTCAAATAAATAGGCCTTTATGGCATTTAAATTTAAATTAGAATATGACCGCTAAAGCGGTTTTAATTTGAGGTGTTTGGCATTAAATAACAGACTTTTCTTTACATATTGAGATTTTTTATTAAATTATGTTATTAGTTCATGTTTATAGGCTGTAACAAAGCACTTTTCTTTCTTATTTCCTCTAGTTTTCTAGATGTCTTCACTGCTTTTTTGTATAAAGCCATATCCAGACAAAATTGTTTATAAAAATTCGAAAGTTGCTAGAATCATAATATTTTTTAGCCTTACATTGTCTTTCTAGTTTTGGGTAAGTTATTATTAACTTTTCCTTTAACTACCTTTATTATTATAAAACAATTTTTATAGTCTGACTAGAATATATGGAAAAGCCGCATTTGCTTTGGAATATAAATGAAATAACTAATAAATTTATATAAATACAACAATTTTAAAACAAAATATTAGAAAGAAATTAAAGATAAAATATAATTTTTTATAAATATGTACTTCTACTAACAAAATTCAACTTCTCTTGCAACAGTAATAAGAAACATTTTTCAAGCACGCTTTTCGTTTGAGTTTTTCGTACATTTGTCAGCTGTTGAAATTTATATTAGAAAATTGGAAAAACGTCCATTCAAGATGTTCTCTTCAGTTTCAATTGTGACAATTGAAAGCAATTTTATCAATGCTCAATTCTCAGCTTTCAATTGAAGACAAACTTGTCAAGCAGCCAAAAAATAACAAAAAAAAAAAAAAGAAAGAGGATAAAAATTTCCTCATCAAACTGTTAGCCATTCGGATTTTCCACTCAATTTTCTTGTATATTTTCTTTCTTTCTTCATTTTATTATTGGTTAAGCTGATTTGCCAGCAAAAAAAAAAACAAATACGAGACCAGCTGAAAGACTTGACTGCATGAATTGACTGACAGCTGCCTTTCCAATGAAATATGAAAAACCACAATAACAATACCAACAACAACTGAATAAAACAAAAAAAAAACAAAATAACATATTGCCTTATGGTACCGACATATTTAATGTTGACAGAGTGTGTGTGTGTGTGTGTGTGTGTGTTTGTGATGTGTGCGTGTACGTAATCATGACCTTAAACTTCAACTTCAACATCAGCAACCTGCTGCTGCCAGTTCATCATGATGAAGATGATGACGATGAAGACACGCAAAAAACAAAAAGCAAAAGACATCGAGATAAACTTGGCGAGTGGCAGATAAAGAGAGAGGGGGAGAGAGAGAGGTGAAGAAAAACGAGTGTGGCAAAAGCAAATAGCCACCAGAGAGCATGATGTGGCTCTGCCTCCACAGACAGCCACTTCTTGCCTGTTGATCGGACGCGCAAACGACATGAGCAATTAAAAATTTGTTAAATTAATTTTTGCAAAAATTTCATCTCTCTCTCTCTTTCGTTACCACCTGCCCTTACCCTTACCCTTACTCTCAAACATTTGCCATGCCTCAACTCACAGTTGTGGTGGCTCTTTCATTTGGTCCCGCATTTTGTGTAATTCATTAGGAATGCTTCTCCATCTTCTTTTTTGGTTGGCTCTTTTCGTTTATATTGCTACACTTGACATTTTGTCAGCAGTTGGAATATTTAATTTAATTTCATTTTCATTTTTATTAAATGCGGGCTCAGCCAGACAAGACCTAAGTTGACATTTATTTGTGCATATTGCGTATACGCCATGTATAGTATGTCCAGGACCATGACAGGGAACAGGACAAAATTCGCTTTGCAATAGTCTTTATATGGTATATAAGTAAGGGTAACGGTAACGGTAAGGGTAAGGGTATGTGTGGCGGTTAGCCAAGTTTGTCAGAAGTTCCAACGCGTCGGTTCGGTCATGTGTAAATGTAAATACATATAAATATGTTTGTGTGTGTGTGTGTGTGTGTGTATATGGGTATGTGTCTGTATGTGTTTATCTTCATTTGGACTTTGGCTGCTACTGTAAACTTTTGGACGGATTTAGCGCAGATTGGATTTGGTCGACTTCTATGCCAAGTTTCTTCAACATTCCCAATTCAATTAAAATCCCCAAAAAAGAAGTTCTAAAAACCTCTGTCGAATCTGTGGGTATCTTTCTATATCTATTTCTAAGTATGTATATACGTATGTGTGTGTGTGTGTGTGTGTAATTAATTTAAAACTTGAAATAGGCAAACCGAAAATGTTAATGACTTGCCCAGGAAGTTTTACAGATTAGCTTGTACCTACAATTAGAACTACCAACAACAAATTGGGCACGACCATCACGAAATAAGGGCCACGAAATATCTTTCATACCAACAAAACAACAACAACAACAAAATATGCCATACTGCAGCTGCAATTCGTTGACAGGCCAAAATTTCTAGCCAAAAGCATTTTTTGGGCATTCCAAGAGGACCAAAAATATGCAAAGTAAACTTCTAAGCGACTAAACAAATACCCTTTCTTAACTCTCATATACTGTATTATGTAATGGCCAAAATTTGATTCTAAGTTGATTTGGTAACAAAATTATTTTCATATAAAAAGATTGTTAGAATGATTGATATACAAAATGAGTTCTTGACTTGAAACCTCTTTGGTTATGTTTTCTTTAATTAAAGGGGCTGGCAAGGCGTGGCAAAGCTCAAAGATAAACATTTCTGTCTTCTTTAAATAATTCAATTTCTTTTGATTTTTATTAATTTATTTTTTTATTTTATTAATTCTGCAGACAGCTCTCATTTTGACTATTTTTAGATTTGTTTAAGATTTTTTCAACGATTTTTAGATTTATTTTTTTTTTAAATTCTTTGGAAGAATTTTCAAAAAATTCAATTAGATATATTTTAATTTTTTGAAAACATTTTTGGGAATGGTAATATATTTTTTTTTTTTAACTTTTTAGAATTTTATTTAAAATTAGCCATAAAGAAATTTTTTTCAGATTTATTTAAAACTTCTTTTGGAAGAATTTTTAATGAATTGTTTTGTGTTTATTTGGAAATATTTTTTAATAAATTTTTTAAACATTTTTTATACATTTTTTTATATATTTTTGAAGGGAATTATTTAATTTAATAGATTTTTCTTTTTAAAAAAATTAGTTTTTAATTTTTTTTGAAGAGCACTTTCAAGAATTACTCTAACCTTTTTTTCTCATTTTATTTTAAGTCTCGTTTAAAAGAATTTTATTAGCATTTCTTAAGATTTGTTTTAAACATCTCTTAGAAGTATTATTTAAAAATCATTTTGTAGTTATTTTTAACTTACTTTAAGCATTTCATTTACAATTTCTTTAGATTTATTTTTGGCTTCTTTTAGAAGAATTTGGTAAGAAATATTTTATATTTATTTTTTACCTTTTGTTAAGTATTTTTACAGCCGAACTTTAGATTTACTTTAAAATTATTTTTTTTGAAGAATTTTTAAGAATTACTTTGGATTTATTTTGAAGTTCTTTTAAAATAATTTTTTTTTATTTTTTAAAATTTTTTTAAAACTTTTTTAGTTTTTATTAAACGACTTCTAGATTTTTTTTCTCTATTAAATTTATTTTATATTTCTTTTGGAGTTTACTTTCTTTGGACCTATTCTAATCGTCTTTCTAATAATGTATATAGTATAATATAGTATTAAAAATCTTACAACATAAATTGATTTTTTTTTTTTTGACCTTTAACCATATATTACATTCATTTAGTTTACCCTTATATACCCTTCTTTTTAACTTCTAAAAATATAGAGTATAAAAACCAAAAACAAAAAAAAAATTGCCAACAAATTTTCAGCATCGATCACGATCAAACTGAAATGAACCCAAGAAAAATGAATTGAACTGAAGTGATCCGAACTGACTGACTGACTGACTGATGGACTGATAGACTGGCATCACCTGGGGCATTGTGTCAGCGAATCATAAATACATAATGGCAAATCGAAATGGACTGTTATTTTTTGTCTTTTTTTTGTTTTTTGTTTTTTTGGGGTAGAGCAGGGAGCTCCCTAACTGAAATACGATGTCAGAGGGCAACCTTTGGTTAAGGTCGCTTGCCTAACTTTGATTAAAATCTCTTTAAGCTCTCCTCTTCCCCGTTAACTAATGCAAAGAGGAAGCGAGACAATTGCACAATTAAAAATAACAAAACAAAAATAAAAACAAGCAACCGCAAACAAACAAAGAAAACAAACCAAAAAAAAAAAAAGACAACACATAGTAGAAAATTAATTCAGGCTTATGCTCCACACAATTGACAATAATTTCTAGCAGCAGCAACAGCAGCAACAACAACAACAACATCAGCAACATCAAATAAAATTCATGCCCATGCAGCTGAAAGTTGAGTCACTTTTAAACCGATTATCAGCCAAACAAAAATGCTTTCAAACCAAACCAAAATCCAACTGAGTTGTGTCTGGCCAGGCCAAAACCGGGGCCAACAATTAAACAATTGCAGCTAACAATAAGAAAAGAAAAAAAAAAAAAAAAAAAAGAAATATTTATGAGCCAGATAAGCAAAAAGTTGCTCTCTTTCTCTCCCCCTCCCTCTCTCACAATGTCTCTTTCCATGTGTGCGACTGAGAAAGAGTTAACAGCAGTCAGTTTGGCCCAAACCACAATAATTAAGTCCATAGGAAAATCCGCATAACATGTCAAATGTCATTTGTCTGGCAATCACGATCTGATGATATTGTATTAGATAACTTGCCACTCGTTTTTGCCCTCTCGTTTGTTAGCCAAATTCAATTCAATCAGTTTGGTATTTATTTTTTTTTGGTTAAGAAATCAATTAAGCCAAACAACAAAAACTCGAATGTATCTATTGAAATTTGTGCGTTGAAATGTCTATTGCTCGATTCAAATCTTTTTCAATTACCAAATAAATTGCTACATAATTGATATTTGGCGGCCTAAACTACAAATACAACAACAGTAAATTGGTATATATATAATAGTTAAGTATTCTGCTCTAAGATTATAAAGAAATATTAACAATAATAATAATAATAATATTGTTAACAGTTTAGCAAAAAGTTTTTACAAAAGATATTTGTTTTAAATTAAATAAATTGGAGAAATTTTCTCTTGGAATAAATTATATTTATCTCTTAGACTAAATTATATATCACATGTACATAGACAATTAAAAACTTAAGAAACAAATTATTTATAATATTTACTTTATATTTTTAAAATTCTATTTACTTTTACTTATATCGAAAAGTTTACTACAGTTAAAAGTCTAATCTAAAAGGGTTCAAAGGGTTTTCTTTCATAGTTAACTTGGATTAACTAATCTTTATTACAATATTAGCAAATATTTGGTTTGAAAAACTATAAATACACAATTTTTTAAGATATTTAAAAAATTACATAATTTAATTTAAGTTAGGGAAAACATTTTTCTTTTTCTAGGGGATTTAAAAACAATAGAATCTAATTTAGTCCACTATAAACATTTTTTCTCTCTCTTTGAGGAAATTCAAAAAACAACAAAATCCAAATTAAGCTAGTATTAATTATCCTTTTTGTTCTTCTAGCACATTCAAAAAATATCAGAAAAATAATTTAAATAATATTAAAAACATTTTTCTTCTTAAAGATATAATTTTTAATATTTTATATACTTAATTGCTAATTTAATAATAATTCAAATACGCTTTTCCATAATAAATGTATATTTAAAATAATAAATCTAGCTTAAAACTCAAGTTGTTATAGCTATTTCTCTGATTAAGAGTAATTTCATAATTACTTATTAATCATAGTATAAATAAATAAAATAAATAAAATAATAAATGTCCAATTTGGCAATATAAACTATAACAATACTGAATTGTTATACTACATATATCATAGATAAATCTTTCTATAGCCTAAATCAAGTCAAAAAAGCATTTTAATATTTAATAATAGACTATAATCATTATCACTTTTCTCTAAAACATATTTCCATTTGAAAAATTGTTTTCTTAGCAATCATTTTTCAATAAAAGGTAGCAGATTTTAAAAGTACATAATAGGGTCAGTAATTTTTACCTAATTGTGGTTCTTTTTACTAATATTAAAAATTCTTTAATTACTTCTAAATCTCTTAAGTTTAAAGCTTTTTTTAGGTTGTACTAAAATTATCAAAATAACAAAGTTTTGTGTTAAATCATTATTTGAAGAAATTTTTTCTACCATTTTGGCTTTTATTTTAATTCTTAACATTTCTTAAAAGTATAAAGAACACACAAGTCAAGTTTGAGAAAGATATCTGGTTTAGTTTAAAAGTTTATATAGATTTCTGTCAGGGACAAAATGTGTCAATTTATTCGTATTATTTAAGATTTTTGTTATTAAAACAAGAATTTAGCTAAACTTTCAATAAGTTAATTTACTTTTTGTTAAGATTTAAAAAAAACTTTTAAATTCTACCTCAAACAAATAAACAAAGTATTCAAACATATCTTAAAATATTATTTAATTTAATTGCTGGCTTTGAAATTTTTTAAAGCTTTAATAATTTGTATCCTGTTTTTGTTTTTAGAGTATTAAATAGATTAAGCTAATTCTATATTAAAATAAATTTATTTAATACTTCAAAGAACTAATCGAAAGACACAATTAGCAAATTGTTGAGGCTGCAACAACTTTAACCAAATATTTAAATTTTAATAAAAATATAACAAAAAAAGTTAAGATCAATATAACCTTGTCATAGGCAAATCTTAGGTTTAATCTACATTCATAAAAAAAAACTCTTTCCTTTTCTATTTTCCCAATAGAATTTGTCCCTTTTTTTTGCAAAAATATAAAAAATTGACAAATATTCATTTGATGTTTTTTAAAAAAGGAGCAAAAGCATTCCAAAGGTAGTAAACATTTTTTTTTTGTGACAAAAGTCTTTAGGAATTCAACATCAAAGAAAATGGAAGGGTATAAAATTGTGTTGACTTAAGCTGGTTTTAAAAACCTTTGTGTAAAATGTACATCTAAATATTTTTTGAATTCCATTTCAAAAATGGTATTCTTTTAGATATATATATATAAATATATAAGGTTAGTTATTTTAGCATTATCAAAAGTCAATTTATGGCTTCCAAGTCCATCAGTCATATGGATATATATGTATGTATATCTTCTTCCTGTGTCTTGCTTTCATTGAAGATTATTGAATTGATTAGCCTACTTGTCTGCAACACCTGTACATGAATGTATATATATATACAAACATATGTAGATAGGTATGACAATCATCTGTAAAGGCATTTATGATGAGAAGGAGCAGCAGCAGCATCATCATCATCATCACTCGTCCTCAGCTGCATTCACTCAACAATTGTAATGCAAAGCAATCTCCCTGAGGGCCTGCCGGCACTTGTGTTCATTCACTGCCTGCTGCTCCTCCTGCCCCTCCTTTTACTTCTCCTTTTACCAACAACATCTCTCAACAATTGCCGACAAATCATTTGGCATTTGACTGTGCTCGTTGGCTTCATTTTCCCTTTTATTTTTTTTTTTTTGCCCCTCCATTTTTCCTTCTTTTTTTTTTGGCATTTTTCCGCTGCGGTTGGCAGTTGGCATGTGCCACAAAATTTGTGAACGCCATAGCATATGTCTGCATACTGCAGTCGATCCATCTATCTATCTATCTATATGTCTGTCTCTCTGTCTGTCTATCTATCGGGTTGTTCGACCGATTTCGCAACCACAACAAAGAACGTTAACCTGTCACAATGTGTATCGAGGTATTTGTCACTTTGGGGCCGATTTGGCTGAATTGTCGCTGTCGTTGGCAATGCAGTTGGCCATTTTTCACACTCTATACACTATTGCATAGTTATCCCCTCACCTCGTACACATACATATATACACAAACATATATATATATATATACATACCTCACATACAACTTCCCCTAAGCCCCCACATTTTTCGTTCACTCAAACAGTTTTCACTGCATCTGTCTGTGGGCGCGTGCCCCAAATTGCACTTCATGTCCGGTATACCAACTTATGTTATATGGAAAAAATCATATATGTATATATATATATATATACTGAACCGGCTCTACAGCAACTGCAACGGCAACGGCAACTAATTAAATTATTTACTTAGCTTGAAAAATGCATTTTTGCACCAGGTCAACTTTTGTGCTCATATTCCATAAATATTTTTTTTATTTTTCATTATATTTTTTTGTTTTTATTTTTTAGGCCAAATTGAAAAATTGTTTACCCATTGGCTGACCAATGGTTATGCTGTCCTCTCCTATGGCCAAAAATTATTAAAAGCTCTAAAGACAAAGGAGAGGAAAATAAAACAAACCTTAAAGCAATTACAATATTAACATGTCAGCAACAGCAGCAACCGAAACCGAAATAAATCGAAATTTTCAAATTGTACATTTTAACAAATTGCAAATATTACAAAATAGTTTTAAATGGATTTGAAATACACTACACAAAAGGGGAGATAGATAGTTAATAGAGCAGAGAGAGTCCTTAAATAAGGAATGTAAATTTATATATATAAATATTTATAGATTTACTTCCCTAGAGCCTTATGAAGTCTTGCTTGTGATATTGATTATTATTAGAATTTTATATTTACAGATTTTTATTCAAATAAATATTTGCTTTAGGACAGATTTTGTAAAGATAAACCAAAACTCGTTTAATATATATATATTGCAACACTGACTTTAAGTATTTAGGACAAGACATTATAGAAAATTACTATTTAAATAGTAATTATCACAATACAATAAAAAAAATTGATAATTTTTAATCCGATAGAAAAAATTTAGAATTTAAACTTTGCAAATTTGATTTGAAATAAGTTTAGCATTCTGTTTTGTGATTTGTCTTTCTTTCTAACGCTGCCACTTTTCTATTTATCGATCCAACAGCTAAGAGCAACTGAAGCAAGAGTTGCCAGACTCAAAGATAGAAATGTTAAAAGAGATTTGAAGCCATGGCAGTTTTTTTAAGGCAAATCCTTCCTACTAGAAGTTTATTTTATAGAAATATTATCAAATGATCTTTAGAATAAAAATAAAATTAAATGAATTCAGATTGATAGACAATAATATGTGTTAAAAACTTAAAGAATTTCATTTTTGTTAAACAAAGTTTTAAAAATCTGACAAATTTTCTTATAAACTCCTATTAAATAAATTAAAAGATTTCTTAATTTTTTATTTTAATTAAATTATGATACTTCTTTTTTATGTAAATAACAATAAGCAAGTTAATAGGAATCAGGAAAGGTATATAATTGTTATTTTCAATAGTTTCTTTCAAAAGATTTTTGATCTAGTAAATTTGATATAAAAACTTAGTTTCCATTGCTAATGATGTTTTTTACATTAAAAGAGTTCACACTATTTATTATAATTAGTATTAGAAATTTTCTTATTATTTCGAAGTATCCTATTATTCATTGTATTCTGGAAAATAATTTAAAAAAATAAAATCAACAATTATAAATATATTATATACAGATAGTATATATTTATAACTGTTGATTTTCTTTGTTTTTTAATTATTTTCCAGAAATTTCTTTTTCTTATTATAATTAATATTTATATTTATTATTGTTTTTTTGTTTATTTTATTAAGTTTTTAGAAACATTTTATTTTTTATTCTAATTATTATTTATTATTTTTGATTTTGATTTCATTTAAACATTTTTTTTTTAAATTTCTTATTATTTTTATAATTAATATTTATTTCTATTACTAATAATTTTTTTTTTATTTATTTCTCAGAAATTTCTTGTTATTCATTTTAATTATTATTTTTATTTAGTATATATCTATACTATTCATTATAAATAGTTAAAATGATAAAATATTTTAATTATTTTTTATCAATTCTGAGAAATAATTTTGTTGTTCAATTTTCATTTTTCACAATAATAATATATTTTTCTTCTATTAAATTTTCCACAATTATAATAAATCTTTTTTTTTTCTTATTTTAATAACTAATAATCAGTTATTTGTTTTATATATTTATTATATTAGGAATAACACACAATAACAAAAATATTTATGATTTTAGATTGCCAAAACAATAATTCATTTTTATTTTAAAATTTTTCACTTTATGTGTTATTTTCAACAAAATAAAAATAATTTTAAACTTAAAATCATTTTAAAACTTTTAATAATGAAAAAACAAAAATAAAATAAATAAAATTTTCTTATTATTTAAAATAAACATTTAACTATTAGAATTCCTATTAGAAACTATTATAGATTTCGGGAACCTGTACCTGTTAACACCTTTTATTCTTAGGCTTTTAAGAGTATAGAAACTTCGTTGTGTTTAAGAAATTATTTTAGTTCAAATTGAGTTGTTTTGCTTTACAAATGAACGGAAAGAAAATTATGTAAAAATTGTAAAATGCAATGAAAAATCAACAAACAATTTTTTTTTTTTTTTTCATTTGTTTTTCCTTTTTTTTTTATTGCCAAAACGTGCTCAAGTCATTGGTTTTTTTCCACTTCTTTTTCTATTTTTCTCTAGTTTTTTTTAATATTTTTTTGGTATTAAAGTTTTTCTGTTTGCTGTCATCAATTGGCTTTGTGTTTGGGCCTTGTTTTTTGTTTCCTTTTTTTTTTTTTTTTTTTGTCTATGACTTTATGATGTCTTTGTTTTGCTACGGTTGTATTGATTATTACATAATTATGAGGCCAGGTGCTGTTAGGTCTTTCCCCTCTACAAGTCTTTCTTTATCGCTCTCTTTGTCTCTATTTGTATCTCTATCTTTGACTATATTTTGGCTTCTTTCTCTTTATTTTGTTCATTTTCATTCATTCTTTTGTTAGTAATTGGAAGGTGCTGAAATCTTGATATAGAAACTTGTAATTGAATATAATTTGTTGAGATACATTTTTTTCTCTTTCTTTCTCTCATTCTATCTCTGTCTTTGCCAAATTATTTAGTTAGACATTTTCATCGTATGACCTGAATCTGTATGAGAATTTCTTAAATTGTAAGTAAGAAGATTTTTTTTCTATCTTTTGCTTACAAAATTCATTATCATGGCCCCAAGCTAATGATAATAAAAAAAAAGAAAAAAAACTAACCAAAGTGGAGACGAGGCATTGGCAAAATATTAAATGCATTTTTTTACCCCCATACCCCCCTCTCTCTTTAAGTCTTTCTCACTCTTTTAGAGGTACAACGACATGCAACATGTTATTTAAGCGTAAATCATTTCTTGACTTTGCCCAGTTGAGGGTTGAGTTCAGTTAAAAAGAAACGAAAAGAAGTTGGTATATATAGGTATATATGTATATATGTAGAAGAAGCCTGCCAGCAGCTTTTGCAAAACTTGCAAGTCGAATTGGAATTTCGATTTTTCACAAGTTCACATGTTGCTTCTCAAGTGCGTTGCGCCCTGTGACCATGGAACCGAGACGAGTACGACGAGTACTACGATGGCCAAGGAGTCGACTATGATGACTATAATGATAATGATGATATGGTTCATGATGATGATGATGTTAATGTTGATGGTGCCGCCAACGCCACCTACAACAACAACAACAACAACTTCTTGTTGTGGCATTTTCCATTTTCATTTTCACACGCGGTCATTAGAGTTGAACCCACTTAAGAAGAGAGTGAGAGACTATGAGAGACTTTGGGATGTTACTCCTTTTGGCCATTTTTCACACAATCGCAGCAAAAATAAATTAAATTTAACTTGCATTTTTTGTTCTTTTTTTTTGTCCTATGTTGTTGTTCCTTTAACAACAGCAGCAACAACAACAACAAGAACAACAAAGGGCCCCACGATGTTCTAAGTAGTAAGTTGGCTAGCCATGCATGTTGGTTGTTGGTTTGTTTGGCTTGTATACAAGAATGTATCTTGTAGATACTTTTGCTCTACTCTACACAACACTCTACTCCTAGACGCGTTCTCGTTCTTTGCTTGAGCGCATTCTGCCATATGCAAATTAAAATTAAAAGCCTTTTTGTACTGCTTAAGTTATTTTTCTTTCGTTTTTCATTTTCTTTTCGCTGCAAGCCACTCAAATGCGAGGAGGAACTTGCTCTTGCTCTTGCTGTTGCTCTTGGACTTGGACTTGGTCTTGGTCTTGATATTGGAGTTGGAGTTGTTGGTGTTGTTTGTTGGTTGTTTGGTATTTGGTTTTGGTCTTCTGCCTATGACTTTACAATTTGTTTGACTTTTTGCGGCCGCGGCCATGCCGATAGGCTCTGAAGTGTGAAACATGCCTTCAACTTGAGCCCCACACACACACACAGATACATATATATGTACATATAGATAGAGGGAGAGACACAGATTTAGATACAGATACAACTCAGCACAAAATGACTCCAAAAGTCCGTACAACGACAAGTCCGTCGACGTGATTTCTTCTTGGCTTGTCATTCCCAACTTCCCCAACTCTGACTTCATTCGCTCTGTCTGTCTATCCATCCGTCTGTCTGTCTGTCTGCTTTGTGTTTTGTTGGATTTGAACTTCTTTAAGCGGAAGTTCAAGGCGTTCACTCAATTGTATCGTGTAATGAAATGTTTTATAATACACAGACAATGTCTACGTCTGCCTCCAATCTGTTCCTCACTTAAATATTAATAAAAAAAAAAAACATTCTAAAAGCAACAAAAAAGTATTTAACAGTTGTGTTTGGGTCATTGGCTCGGCCCACGGCATTATATCCATTCCTCATTAGCATTAAATATATATATAGGTATATGTAATATTTATGCAAATATTTACAGAAAAAAAAAAAGAATACAAAACTTACTTGACATTCTGTTCACATCATTTGTCAAGCCAAAAAACAAAATCAATCAGTTAATTGATGGCAATAATTAAACTAAAGCAAAACTAAGACTAAAACAGAAAACGCAAAAACTTCTTTAGTTCAAAAAACAAAAAAAAGAATAATATAAAAAAAAGGCACTCAAGGTTGTAGACCTTCACAGAAATTGACGTAACTTATTCGCGTTTATATCACTCCACACACAGATACAGATACAGCTGAAGCTACAGATACAGATACTCCATACTGGGAGAGCTACATGGTCTATAGATACCATCATCAGTGTCGGCTCACGCAACAAGCTGGCGCGTCAAAATTAATACGTTTTTAAATGCCAAGCCACGCAGCTTCCTGTAGAATCGGAGAACCTCTCTCTCTCTCTCCCTCTCTCTTTCTCTCTCTCTGTTTCTCTGTGGTCCAAGCCTTGCCCAAAAAGACTTACGCACATGCGCGTAATTATTATTTTTATTTTTTTTCATTTGGTTTTAGGTTTTGCCTCTCAGGTTTCAGGCCCTCCATACATACATACATACATATAAGCCTTAAGAACTTCTTGGCCAAGTTTTCGTGCCCAAACGTCAGCGCAAAAGGCTTAAATGCGAGGGTTGATTAGTGAGTAACTAGCAAAATTTACTCAAAGTTTGCCAACTATTAATTTAAAGTTGCCTCAATCAAGGATTGTACAAAAACAAATAAGCTAGGCAATTTTTCATAAGCCTAAATGATTTTTAATAACATATTTTTTAAAAATTTAATGAATTCTTTATATAATTTAAAACTGTCAAATGTTCTAAAAGGTCAAAAAATTAAAAAAAAAAAAAACTATTAAAAATTTATAATAAAACCATAAAATAATTTTAAGTTTAAAAAAAATTATGACACCTTTTACACGAACAAAAAAGGAACCAAAGCATTTTTAGTTCATAAAAAAATGTAAATAATTTAAACAAAAAAATTATTTTTAACATTTACAAAAACATTTTTAAAACAATTATTTGGTATAACGATTTACCACAAATTTTTGAAAATTTTGTATTTTAAAGAATATATAATAAATTTTATTAAAGATGTTGTGAAATATTCAAGAATTTCATATAAATACTTTTAAAAGTTGACCGAAACTTCTAAATTTCGTTTCTCTTTTTCTTCTTCTCTTTTAAGTTTTCGCATATATAAAATAAATAAATGTCTTAAAACATAAAAAACTCATTTTATTAAATCTCTATTTAATTTTTAAAATTATCTACAATTTTCCTTGCATTAAATATTTAAATAAACTAGGTGATGAAATATTTTAGAATTTTATAGAAAAAATTTAAAAACCATACGAAATTTTCTAGAATATTTTAATAAATTAATATACTTTATAAAAAATTAAAAAAAAAAATTTGAAAAGTAGTATTACATTTCAGGATTTTTTTTTTACAAATCTTTTAGTATTAAATATTAAAATAAAACTAGAAGGATGGGCTAACTTTGGCCACGCCGAAGTTCGGATACCTTTGCAAACTGTTCTTATCAATTACATATAAATTACCAGAATTATAAGAAAGTATATAAAACTAATCATGCCCGTGACTCCAAAAAAAAAACTTACGAGTAAAAAAAAAATTTTTTTTTGGTCCGATTGTTCCTATAGAAGCTATATCATATAGTCGGCCGATTCTCTTAAAAGTCAACAGACACATTTTTATATATACCAAACTTACATATACCAAAATTCGAGTGAATCCCTGTTAAAATAACCAAGATTTTCATCTAAAACCAATTTTTTGGCCGATCGTTCCTATGGGAGCTATATGATATAGTGCCCCGATTCTGATAAAACTTTCCAGATATGTTAGAAAGTATATAAAACTTATAAATACCAAATTTTGTGACAATCGCTTTTAAAACAACCAAGTTATTGCTCGAAATCCATATTCATGATCGATCGTTCCTATGGGAGCTGTATGATATAGTCAACCGATTTTAATAAAACTTGGTGGATATGTTAAGAAGTATATAAAACTCACAAATACTGGTTTTCGTAATATTTCATTGGAAAACAACAAAGTTGTTGAGGTTAAAGCTTATTCACGACCGATCGTTCCTATGGGAGCTATATGATATAGTCATCCGATCGGAATGATTCCGAGATATACAATGCCTGCAGCAAAAAGAAGCCTAGGTGCGAAATTTCAGCTCTGTAGCTTTAAGGGTCTCGGAGGAGATTGCGTTGATCCAGACAGACGGACAGACGGACGGACGGACGGACGGACAGACGGACAGACGGACATACGGTCAGACGGACAGGGCTAAATGAACTCAGCTCATCGTGCTGATCAAGAATATATATACTTTATATAGTCGGAGATGCTTCCTTCTATGCGTTGCAAACTTCTGACCAAAATTAATATACCTTTTTTGCAAAGGTATAAATATGTGTAAAAAAATATTTTTAAATTTCATATAAAATGTTTGAAGTATTGTACAGGATTTCATTGTTGATTTTGCATATATAAAATATTAAAGAAAAAATAATTAGTAAAAAATTCTACGATATAAAAAAAAAAATATACATATATTGAATTCTACAAATTTTGATTATTTAATAATTAAATAAGATAATTTGTTCAATATATTAGATCTTTTTTATGTTAAAAATATTTTTTATAAATATAGAATATATAATATAGAATATTTAATAAAGAATATTTACATAAAAGTAAATTAAATATTTAAAAAGAAAATAATTTGTGCAAAATTTTAGAAGGAAATTTTTGAAATTTTTAAATTAAGAAAGTTGTACTATAATACTAAAATCTTATAAGAATTTTCCAACATTAAATATTTCATTAAAATAATTTGTTAGAAAATTCTACAAACTCTCTATAATTTTGTAAAGAAATATAATTTTAATCAAATAACTTGAAAGAAATATTCTAGAAATTAATATAATATTTTAATAAAGTTCTACTATAATTGTAATTATAATTTATCTAGACTTGCATAGTTTTTTTCTAACTTTTTAAATAGCTTTTATTAAATAAAAACCGCTGTTGAAATGTGTCTTCAAAATTCTTAAATTTTTTGTTTATGTGTTTATTCTATATTAAAAATTTTCATATTTTACATAAATTTCAAGAATTATTGTTTGTTTAAAGAAAATTCCAGAACTTCTGGATATATGTAAATTTTGTAAACAAATAAAAAAACAATTTCAAGACCAAATCTCAGTCAAAGTTTTATTGTTTTAAAGGATTTGTTCTATTTAACCAAAAAGTTCTTTCTTAGATCATTATCAAATGTTTTCACTATGATTTTTAAATTACAAGTTTAAGATTTTTTCTGTGTATAGTAAAGTATTCCCCTTTAACCCTGAACTCTTTTTGTTAACCTCGCAAATTAATGATGGGTTCCGGACCAAAGCCCAAAAGCGAAACCGAAATGTAAATTGAATTTTAAAAGGCAATTTAAAATGTACGCGTTTCCCCCTGCTCCCAACCCCCGCTTTTGCGTACTGACCGTAATTAAAAATTAACTTCAATTTAACACTCGCTGACCAACTTGGTTTTTTTTTTCTTTTGTAAATCTTTTTTCTTCAAACTTTTTGTCCAACTTCAATTTGTAATAATACGCAATCGCAAAATGTAGTTGTTGTTGCTTTTCTTAATTAAACAATTAGTTTTTTTTCGCTGACTTGTTGCTATTTCGAATTTAAGCAGCAAAGTGCATTAAAATAAGTGCAAAAATTAATTATCTGTGAAAGGGCAAACACCCTCAATTTATCTTTTTATTTCTATATACATATTATCCAACACGCCCCCTCCTGTGACGCCCATTTTGCTGATTTGAATTTAATTTGTGGGCATTCAATTGGAAAATTTTTTAACTGCCAAACCAATTGTTAAATGAAATTTTTCGTGTAATTTCATTTTAATTTTAAATGAAAAAAAAAGAAGATATTAAATGGGATATTCAAATGTGAATGGATTGAAAAAATTTAATGAACTGCAACAAGTTATAACAAATTAGAAAATAAAACATTTATTTAAAATTTATAAATGAAAATGTTTAAATCTGTTTTAGGTGTAACTGTTGAATATCGACACAAAATTATCGCCCTTATCTACATATGTAAGCTAACATAGGAAGTGTCTGGCAACACTAAGGAATGTTAAGTATAAGCAGCATAAGTTCCCTTAACAGTTCTCTGTAAACCTTTCATAAATTAACATTGCTTGGTTAATATTAATAACTTTAACTAATTGGAATAATTGAGCAATAATTTGGGACTGGGAATCTACATAGTTTATATTTGTTATGTTTATATAATGAGCCGGAAACTGATTAATATGCTAAATAGTTTTTCAATTTAGAAGCTTAAATTTTCTTCCAAAATATTATAACTTCCTAGTTAAAAAATTTACAATGATAAAATAATTAAAATCAATCAACATTTCATTTTGAGGATCTACAAAAATCATTATGCCTTCACTTTAAAAAAAAAAAAAAAATAAACAAATTTGTAGATAACAGGAAGTTGATTTCATAACAAATCAAATAAATATTGTAAAATGTAATAAACTATTAAATCTTTTCCATTTTGTCTCTCTCTTTTCCTCCATTTTGTATCTATACCATTTTATGAAGTTATCGGAATGATAATATTATTTAAATACCCCAAAAAAAAAAAACTTTACACTAAATGGTAACAATAAACTATCTATACATTGTACATTTTGCCATTTATAGCTTTGGTTCGGGCAATTTCAACAATTTTCAATTAACATAAATTAAGCAAACACAGAAAGCTAGAGAGTGAGAGGGAGAGCGGGGGGAAAGACCAACATGCAACCATTTATTCGAATATCTGAATATCGGAATTCAAATATATCGACAGCTGGCAGCCAAGTAAATTTTTGCATACAATTTTATGATTAATTCGCTTGAAATTTAATTGCCCAAAACGCTCCCCGAAAAATACATTTTTGGTCCAACAAAATCATTTCACAAAACATTGTTCAATTTGAAATGCAAAAATGTTTGCCAAGTTTATGCAAACGCAACCAACAAAAAAAACGAAAAATTCCAAAAAAAGACGCGCGATTTTATGCAAATTTTGCATGCTTGTTAACATTTATTGCCGGCAGGGGAAAAGGGTAAGATGGTGTAGGGGATTAAGGTAGCCAAAAATAGACCATAAAATAACTGTTTTTCATACCGTATAATTAAAGAAGGGAAAAAAGGTTAACTAAGTTTAAGATAATGTATGAAATAAACGATTTTATATAAACAAATTTGACTAAATATCTGTGTAAACAAATTTAATAGAATTACTTATATTTAGTATATTTATTTCTTAATCTAAGAGTTTAACTTATTTGGAACTCATTATTCCAAATAAATATTCTGTTTTTTCCCAAAGGAAAATTACGAGTTCAATACTTGGCCTTAACATTGCTAATAAAAATTTAAACCTTGGACCAATCAGTGCTCGTTTATGTTTGACCTATTTAGTGAATGTTTGCTTGTGGCTATTGGTAGTTGTTGGTAGTTGCATAGCGAATTTATGGCCAAAATCTACATTATTTAGCCAGGTGCTAATGAACCAAAGATCATCAAAGGTGGAGGCGGTTTTAGCTTACTCTTTGTATTATATTTTTAATACATTTTTTGGCAACTAGTTTATTTTTGTAGATTCTAAAAGAAGAAGGTTATTTTTATTGCCTTAGTTGTAAACTAAATAACGGTACACTTAAAAAGCTAAAAACTAATATAATGTTTTAACAAACACTTTAATTATGAATAGATTTCCTTAAACTTCAAAGATATTCAAACACATATACATATTTACCTAGAAACCAGAAAGCCCATATAAAAGATTTAGGTTAAGTACAGTAATGTTAGGTTAGGTTAGTTAAAGTTTTTATACCCTGTACCCATAGGGTAAAAGGGTATATTAAAGTCGCTAAAATGTATGTAACAGGCAGAAGGAAGCATTTCCGACCCCATAAAGTATATATATTCTTGATCAGCATCAATAGCCGAGTCGATTGAGACATGTCCGTCTGTCCGTCTGTCCGTCCGTCTGTCCGTCTGTCCGTCTGTCCGTCCGTCCGTCCGTCCGTATGAACACGTGGATCTCAGAGACTACAAGAGCTAGAGCAACCAAATTTGGTGTCAGCATTCGTGTAGTGTCTACGCAGATCAAGTTTGTTTCAAATTTTTGCCACGCCCACTTCCGCCCCCGTAATTTAGGAAAAACGAATAACTAGAGTAAAATTAAAGGTAGCGTGTTCTTATTTGGCACACCCAATAATATGGCCAAAAGGTATCAGCTGACCAAATTTCGTTAAAATCGGACAAGAAATATCGGAGATATATCTATGTACAATTTGTACTGAAATGCCCACTGCGACATTGCATAGTAAGTGTGAGCGAGATAGCATGCGTTCGTTGCTGCCGCTTGTGAGGAGAATTTTAGTTTGAATTAATGGCAAATTTGAAGGAGTTTGATTTAATACAGTTACTCTACGTGGTACAGGGTATACTCAAAGTCGGCAGGGACGACTTGCTTGCTTCATTTTAGGTTAGGTTTGATTCGATTTAGTTATGTTAACCTAACCTAAGTATATGTTATTCAAGAGAAACTATATTAACATTTTTCTTTCATTCACATTAAAAGGCTTATTTTATTTAATTTCAAAAATGAAATAAAATTAAATAAAGGAACTTAAATAAAATGAAGTAAAATATTTCAAAATTCAAATATTAAAAAAAAATTTATAAAAATGCTAAAAGTTTCTCTTTTACATAACTAGTAGGATTTTTGGAACAGAGTTTGTTTTTCAAGCTCTTGAAATTAATTTGTGAGATCTTTCAAACGTTTAATTTTTCATTTCTTTTTTACTTTCTTTTCTTCTTTTAAACAAGTAATTTATTACTATTAATAGAATTAATAGAATTTATAACTATTAATTGAAATTCAATTTCAAATTTAGTTATATAGATATGTAATTCTAGGAAAGTAAGAATATCATTTCAAGTCTTTTGAATGAATTTTTTACTCTTTTAGTATGGAAATATTGTAACTTTACATAACATAATATATATATACAAAAATATATATAAAAAAATATGCATTACATTTCTATAAGTTACAAGCATCTGACGAATTTGAATGTACCTTCTGAAAGGGTAGACAAATCATTGAACCTAATAAACCAAGAAAGTTTAAGTTAATTTTATACTCTATCTATTTTAAAAAAATTAACAAATTTTCAATGTAAAGATTCATAATATATATTCCAACTGTTAGAATATTATCTAATTTCTCATTGAAATATTTCGTAACAATTTCTAGTCTAGATAAACAATTTTAGCTTTCTTTAATACAGGGTACCATCATGGTCGTTCTCATAACCAACTCCATTTACTACCATTTTTTTTTTCTTTTTGTCTATTGTTGTGTAGATTTTATGGACCATAAAATGCAGAGCAAATTTTAATTGATTCGATTTAAAGTATTTGTGTATTTATAAAATGCCGAGCACGTTGTTTTCAACCTTCGCTTTAATGCGATAAAAGTTCTCGGCTCACGTGTCGTATGAGCATTATTAATTTATTATTCGGGGTAAATGTGAAATACTTTTGACTACTGTCTGCCTATCTGGCTGACTGTCTATGATTAAATAATTGAAAGATGTAGCAGATATGAAAATAGCTTACAATATTTGCCCATGGGTTAAGCAGAAAGAGTAAATAAATTTCAATTTAATTGCATTTTCTTTCCGAATGAAAATTAATTTTGATATGCAAATTGCAAAGTTAATTGATTGCGAGCGTAAATCGCTAGGGAAATGTATATAATACATTATTAGAGAAAATTTATGTTATTCATGTGTAGATGAACACACAAAGCTGATTAAATTACTAAACTAATTATATAAGGATTATTTAAAGGAGTTTTGTGATAAAAATTAGAAATTACTTTAAAGCTTTAAAGCAAATTATACAATGATTCGTCTTAAATTGGGAATTATTTTAACGTTTTAATGACTTTAGGTTAAAAATTAACATTTAATTTAAGTATTTAATTACCGATAATGAAACTAAAATCAAAGTTGAGCAATTTCATTTGCTGTGCAGCTTAAATATTATAAAAAAAAGGAAAATAAAATGCTAAATTGACATTTAAGCTTTATGCCACAGAAATACTAAATAAAAGATAAACAATTTACGAGATTAAAAGTTCAAATATTACACTGAGTAAAAAAAATTTGATAATTGAACCAGCAGAGTAATCTATTTTTTGTATTTTTTTGATTTAAATAAAAATGAGAAATGCTGTTCGGAATTACAAATATATTAGAGAGTAAAAGTGATCTATATTAAATATAGATATTAAATTAAAAATATGTACAAAATGTCTAAGTGAACATTTCTCTATTATTTATAGATTCTAAAATATAAGTAAATAAGTGATTATAGATTTTCGATCAAAGATTGTATATCAAAGGGGAATCTTGTAGAAGGTTCTATATAGCAATAAAATCCTTCTGTTCTCTGTTATGTTATTTGGTATGTTTTTAAAGATCTGTGCAATGTTAAATCTTAAGAGATTTACAGAGAACTGTAAAGAAACAATGCATAGAGTCAACAGTGCTGCCAGATGCTTTACAATTAGCTTACATATACAGAGGCGATATTTATTACAATTATATCGATATTCAACATACTCAAAGGTCTCAATCGAGTCCCTTCTTAAACTTTTCTATATTCTTTATATTCTTAACAAAATATTCTCAAATGTCACCCATTATTTTAAATATATAAATTAATTAAGGAATCATTCTCTAAATCTCGAAACGAGTTATCTTTGCAAATGTGACTAGTTCTAAGTATAAATTAAAATTTTATGAATTTTTATATTTCAGTTCACTTTTAATTTCAGTTCAACAATTTGATGGCTTAGTTTTTTTAAACTAGTTTTAAATTTAAAGCGAACTAATTAAAGCAGAAATATCCAATCGATGAATGCAGAATAAGAATGCATAACATTAACAGATCGTTAAGCTTTATCTAGAGAGAATTTTTATGGACTTTACAAAAAAACTTAAATTTCTAATTAAGTCCATAGACTCCTCAGTTTATCTATACTTTTCAATAATTTTTAATATAAAATATTATAAATAAATAAAAAAAAAAAACCAAGGAAACAGAGATATATATAGTTAAGATATAAATTAGTTAGCAGAATCATCGTAATTTATTAGCCAATCTTAATTGCAAGTTTTGGCCAGATGTACGACCAAAAAATATCTTTAACTTATATTTCTGTTGGAGTTACCTTTATAAAATAATTTAATGCCAAAGAAAATCATATAACAATAAAACAAAAACTATCGTTAAGAGAGATAATAAAACCATATAAAGGTAGCTAAAACTTTTTTCCTCAGTGTATTCTGATGTTCTAGCCGAAAAAAGACATATCTAGCAAATTAATTGAACAATAAAAATGTTTTGCATTTGCAAGAGCTTAAGACAACAGACATCTGCCCAACATGCCTGATATGTCAGAGTAATAGGATATATACATACACAGATATATATAGAGAGAGAGAGAGGAATACCAAATTGCTTTTGTCTTGCTTTGGTATTGAGTTAAGCCACTTTCCTAAATACAATTTCACTTTCCTCTAGTCGAACATTAACTCACCTGTCCAATGCGTGTGTGTCTATCTATTGGTTTGTGACTCCTCCCCCTCCTCTTTCTCCTTTTGGTGGGTGTGGAAATAGATAGATATATGTGTATGTGTGTATATATATGTTAGTATCTGATTAATGAGAATTTCATCAGTCCTGTGTGTTGTTGTTGTTGTGTTTTTTTCTCTTTCTGTAGGCTAAAGGTGAAATTTTGTGATTTTTACCTTTTGGTGATAAATTCCAATTAATAATGCAAAAACCACAAATCGAACTGATAGACACATTTACATTAACAACAAAATTAACATTAACATACACACACACACATACTAACAATTTATTTATATATATTTTTTTTATAATCTTTTTTTTTTCTTGCAATTATTTTGTCAACTTTTTGTGTTGTTGCTTTCTTTTGACCTCCTGCAAAATGGAAAAACGAAAGAAAAAAAAAACACAAATAGTAAAAAAAAATAGTTTAATAAATATAACAGAAGACAAAAGAATGTCTAAAAGATTTATATGGAAAATATGTAAAAAAATATAAAACGAAAAGAAAAACGAAACGAAATATAGTTTTTCCTTTCTATGTAGATACATTTTCCCGGGAAGGGGGAAGGAACTGGGGGGGGGGCAACTGGCTACTAAAACTGTCTCAAGTTAATCGCTTTTATTTATTTTTACCCTGTGCTAAAAAAAAGAAAAAAAAAATATTAAAAAAAAAAGGAAAAGAAAAGACTTAACTGCAACCGGTTTTTCCACTCACACATACACTTGCATATACACATACCCACACACACACACGCACACCATGTTAAAGGGATTTTTGCGCGCTTTTAGCTATTTTCTTCTTTTTAATATGATTTTTTGTTGTTGTTGTTATTGTTGTTTTTGTTTTAGCCTTCCTTTGTGGGCAACTGTTGCAGAATTTATGAAAATCATAAAACAAAAGCGAATTTCGCCTCACATGTGCACAGCAAATGTATCTGTGTGTGTGTGTGTGTAAGTGTATTTGTGTATCTGTCTATGTGTATTTGTGTGGCTTAGGTTGCAGTTGCAAGCTGCTGGCAACAACAACAACAACAACCACAACAAGCTTCCCAATGTCTAGCCAGGTAGCTGCTGCTGCTCTTGGCCAGGTTAACACGCCAAGCTGGCGACGTCATAAAGTCAGCTGCCGTCTTTTGTGACTTGTGACGCTTTTTCTTGTTGCTGTTGTTGTTGTTTCTGTTGCTGCCGCTGCTTTTGCTGTTGTAGCTATTCGGTTGACAGTGCACCAGCCACAGCAGCAGCAGCAGCATCATCATCTTAGTTGCTTAAGGTAGGGAGGCTAAGAGGCAGCTTTCAAGGCTGTTTAGAAGCTACCACAGTGGGCTAGATTTCAAAAACTTTACTCATAAATATAAGATATACATAAAATCATTAAATAATGAAATATTGCAAAATGCCAAGTAAAATTGCAATTTCCGGCTTAAGAAAAGTTGATTGATTGAACAATAATTATTTAATCAATAGGTAATAAATGTGTTCTAAAGGTAAATAAAATTTGAAGATAATAGAAAATCTTTTTAAAATTGATGTTATGGTAATTTATCTGTGAATAGAATAAATTTTTGAAAAGAATTTCTTACTTTTTGACAGCTTGAAATATATGCAAGAATGATTTTACTTGATATGACTGTGATTAATTTCACTCAATGGTAACCAAATACTATATATATATATATATATATATATATATATATATATATATATATATAATATATATAAAATATACAATTAATATATTTATGTACTTTTTTAATATATAATTAATTCAAATTTTTTAACAAATTTTACAAAATATTTCACATAAACATTTTAAAAAAGCAAAACCAGAACTTTCTTCGTTTTTTTAAAGCTTGTTTAAATTAAATTCGTAAAATTATTTAAACCATTTATTTATCTATCAGCTATGTCTAAAACAAATTAGTTCTCGTCTAATTATTTGTGGTAAAGAAGCTTGAAATATCTATTAACAAATAGAAATTATTGCATACATTAGGGGAAGAATCTTTGACTTAAGTTTGTGGATCATCAAATTTAAAGCCATATAATACTTTACTTTCCCTGAGTATATCTAGCTATATAATCTGTTTAGATGTACAAATTAGAAAGAAGCCTTTTTAAATTAAACTGGTGAGTTAATAATAAACTGGCAAAATTGTTAACCAAGGTGAATCGAAAAGATTTTAAAAACAACTAGTAAATGATTCTTTTTAAATTGATAAATTTAGTATAGTTGAATATTAAATTCCATAGATCTTTATATATAGATGCTTTTACGTACATTGAAAACCATAACACAAATTTTATACTTTATGAATTTGATTTGAGTGTATAATAAATTATCGAAGGGAATATAATTTAAAAAAAAAAAAAAGGTTATAAAAATATTTGATAACAAATTTGATACTTAGCAAAGAATCAATTATCGAAGGGAATAGAAAAATATGAAATTAGTGAAACAAATTTAATAATTATCTATACTTAAGATACTTAAGATTCTGTTTCTTTAAATATCAAATTTTCTTGATATAGCAAATGAACAAATTAACAATTAAAAATCCTTCAAAATGTATTTCTTTTTTGTTGTGATTTAATTATTAGAATTGTCTACATGCATTTTTAAGTATTTTAAATATATTGAAAATAGTTTTATACAAAACATTTTTTTGAACATTTCTTAAACTTCCAATAATTATCAATTGATTGCTTATCTAAAGCTTTCAATATAAATATAAAATAACTATAATATAAAAATAAAATAAATATAATATCAATATAATAATTAAGAATCTAAGGTTTTCAAAATATATATATATATATTTCAAGACAAACCACGCAAAGATATATTATTATTTTATACCCAAATGAGAATTACATATTTTTAACCAGAGGTTTTGAAACATTTTAAAATTTATACTTTTGTAAAGCTTAAAATTTTAAATAATTTACTGTAAGACAGAACAAATTGTTAATCTAATAATCTTTTTTCAGTGTTATTTATGATAAAGCATTAAAATATCCAAAATATTCTTACTCAAATAACACCAATAACAAGAACAACAGAACAAATATGTCAATAAACTTTAAAAAGTTTAAGCAATTTATAAGTTTGCTTTGTAAATATTAAGTTTAAAAAAAATTCAATTTGCATAATTTGCAATTTTTAAAAGATTTCCTCTGTCATATTCTTAATTTAGAATATTTTTAATTTCAATATAATGAATTATGAGCATCTTATTTCCACATTGGCCCAGTGTTGTCAGACATCTCACACTCACTAGCACGCACACACACACATACACATACACATACATATTTAATTTTTGTTGCTTTTGTCTCAAGTTAAATGTATTTCTATTTGTTTAAAACATTTGTCTTAGCATCTACATAAAACGTGTTTTAATTAACTACAATTAATTGGCAAAAACAATTTATTTATCTTATTTTATATTTTTTTTTGGTTTTTTGTTTAAATGAATTTCCTTTACCGTTTTATGTTTTAATTTGTTGTTTGAAACTTGTTGTCGTTAAATATTTTTGTTTTGTTTTGGTTTTTTCTTTTCTTTAGCTTTTTCTTATTTCGGTTCTTTCGCAAATTGTTATAAACTTTTCGACGCGACGCGGTTAATAAAACAAACAATTTGGTCGTTTATTTGAAATATATATATATATTTTTCTTTTTGATAACTTTTATTTATTTTTTTTTTTTTGCTTTTGCTTCTTTTAGGCCGTCAATTTGGCATCAGAAAAAACACATTCAACACGCTGCGCTTAATCGTTGTTCGTCTTCAATGGCTGGCAAAGCTCAACTAACTGGATGACTGACTGAATGGCTCTGGCCAAGAGACTGAAGCCAAAAACGGCAACGAACTGGTTTTTCGTAATGCGGCACGAAGCATTAAGTCGGCTAGCAAACAGTCGCTCTCTCCCTCTCTCTCTCTCTTTCTCTTTATCTTTCTCTCTGTCTGGCTTAGTGTCTAGTTTTGGCTTGTGCTCTTTTAGTTTTGGTTACTACTTACTTATGTTACTATAATGGTTTTTATTTTTTCTGGCAAAAATAGTAGTAGAATTGGCATTTGGCCAAATAGTAAACCAATTCTTTTGTTACCACAATTCAACATATATAAATGAAGGTAATTAAGCTCTTGGCCTAGTCGAGTATCTAGTGTAATCCTTTTTCCTGAAGGCAAAACCATTAATTATGTTTTAAGCCACTCTTTGAATTGGCTCTTCTTACCCTCTCTCTCACTCTCTTTTAACTGATTCTCTCTTTTGGTTGCCTCTCTCAGTTTCTTGCTTGTTAAACGGAAGTAAAAACTGGCAACTAGCCGGTTTGTTTACCTTTTACACTCACTGTTATACTCATCAGCTGTTATACACTATGAACAGCTGTTTTTCAGTTGTTGATATTTGTTAGTTAGTTAGTTAGTGGGTGGTTACTTTGACAAGTGAAACGGAGAGGGGGGACCGGTTGGTTACCATGGCATTTTGACAAATAGGCAAATAAATAAATAAACAGCTTCAAGTGTTTGCACAAATTGAGTCAAATTTTCACTTTTTCATCAGTGAGAAGTGAAGGACTTTAGCGAGGGAAAAATGATATAAATTGAAATGCTTTTCCTGTTGAGAGACAATTAGCCTTGTGTTTGTCAAATGGCAATAAATTAATCAATTGTCGCTTTATTTGAGTGTTATGTGTGGTACTTATAAATAAATATTTAATAATATTTACATAATTACTTATTGAAATTATATTTCAATTATTTAAGTGTGAAATTAAAATTAAATTGTATTCCCAACTGAGGGGGATCCTTTTTAATTATTAATTATAATATTTTGAACATTTGTCTACTCATTTGAAGATCTTGCCAAGAGGTCATTCCAGTTTTAGTAAATTATTAAAGCTAATAGGAGTGATTAGTCTAGTTGATTTCCATTCTTCTAATTTCTTGAGCAATTCTCAAATTATTCAAACAAATATTAAAAGAGAGACCAAGAAAGATATTTGGTTGCCATGTTGAAACACTTACGGGAAGAAAAACTATTTTTACTTCAAACTTAATGGCAATTACTCTTAACTGTAAGAGAATCTTCAAAATGTTTTTTAGACAAATTTCTAAAGAATCTTTCGACTAATATTAAATACTTTTTCAAATTAATATGTCTTTTCATCTATTTTAACATAAAACAAAGGTATAACTAGAAGGATAATATAGAATATATTGCAAATAAAGATATTAATTTTTGTTAATGTTCAAAAATTGAACCTTTGAGACACTTCATTGTCTTAAAAATAAAATAAAGATGGTTTCGAATGAAAATTGTTATAATTTGCTTAAAATAATCGGCATAATATTATCGGCAATATGAAATGAAAATTGTGTTTTCAGAAAAAGAAAACTAATTTTAAACCATCATTTACTAATCTTTAGATTGTAATTTTTGGTAACTGATTGTATTGAGGCAAAGGTCTAAAAAGGATCTGAAACCATATTGAAAGATACATAGCTATGTACATGCTTGTTAAGATAAAAAGAGGCCAAGAAAGATATTTGGTTGCCATTTTGAAACACTTACGGAAAGAAAAACTAGTAAAAGTTTTCCTAGAACTTGCTAATAATTTTTGTAGTGTGTCCGTTCGATGATATAGGTAAAAAACCTTCCTTTTTTCTCTGCTGCTCATCCTTTGTGGAGTTAATGGTAATGAATAGGTTCACAAAGGTTCACAGTAATTCAGTACTGTGAACCTATTCATATTCGTTTTATAAAAATATGTATTAACATAATTTATCTAGTCTACTATTATAATTATTACCATTTTTGTCTACAAAATTAATAATTAAATATTAGCTTTTTATTGTCTTTGTAATTCTACTTTAATTGTTTTTTCCTTCTTTTTCGCTCTCTCTTTTTCTAAATGTACTTAATCAAAAAAAAACCACAAAACCAATTGCAATATTTCTTTCTTTGCCATTTTAATGATTTCATAAAGTTATTAATACATTTGTTCAACTGTCTTTCCTTTAAATACCCTGTAACTTAACCTGAGGGGAGAGGGCTAGAAGTTACCACAAGATGAAGCTTGTTAAACCATATGCTAATGTAAGTTTATACAATATGAATAAGCAGATAATTTACCTTATCTATTAAATAGATTTTATTCTATGATATATAAATTAAAATCTGAACTAATAATTTTAAAATATATGACTGTTAAAAACTTACCGAATTCTAAATTTGAACATATTTGCTTTTACAATATTATGAGTTTTATATAGAAAAATATTATTTGGTTACTGGACAAAAAACTATTTACAAATATCAACTTATGAATATTATATCAATTTTATCCTAAATGGAGTATTTACACCTAATTGGAGGGAAAATTTTAATGTGTTGGTAACCGAACTATAACTAACTAAAATAATTTATTTATGAGTTTTGTTTACAAAATGTTTTTTCGTCAGTAACAACTAAAGGAAATGTTAATAACTAAACATGTAAACAAGTTGTCAATTCATTTTGTATTCCAGTGTTACCAGATCGACACTGTTAAAGTTTTCTGTTATGACGAACGCTCGAATGTCATTAACAGAGATTTAACATGTAAAGAACTTTTACTAGCTTTCAGTATTCATTTGCCAGTTACAGAGTATCAATTAGCCGATGCCCTTAAAGAGCTAATGATATTGTTTTTGTATTTGTTTTATTGTTTTCATTTGTAAGCAGCATTCAAGCGCGACAAAAGCAAACTTTTAAAGATAAACGTTAACGTAGGCTACCGGGCAACTTTTGAAGCTTTAGTTTGTGGCTTCCATAAAAATCCCCTCCCAGCAGGAGTCAAACCAAAAGAAATTCCAATTAATGAAAATGGGTATAACAAGACTATGGATGAGATGTCGTGCATTTGGGGTTGCATGGTTGGGTAAAAAGTGGGGTAGGGTGAGGTGGCGCGTTCTGTGGGGATAATGGAGGGATATCAGGCAATAAAATTATGCAAACAGCAGGTGCTTTCGACTCATTTAGTTTTTCTTTCTTTGACTGGCAATCACCCAATTTGGGTCATTAGCAGGTGTTGTCATTTTGTTGTTAATGTAGCTAATATCCAAAAACTCCTCACCCGACCACCTAATTATTCTACGAGGGGAGAAACCAATCAAAGTTATTAAAACAAAAGAAAAGAGCAGAATGAAACAAAACAAAAACAACAAAACAAAGCCAAGTCCAAAGAAAACAAAAAACACAAGAGAAAAAAAAATGTTACCTAAGCAAAGTGTAGAAAATTTAATTAACTGCTAAATTAAATACACTTTTCGACTATCCAACTTTACTTTTCAACCGTGTTCCGATCCCCAAGAGAACCAAAAAAAACAAAAAAAACGAACCACAATGGGGAACGAAGAATACCCAGAGGGGCCACCATTTGAATCCCCAACCACCCGCAACGCAGCGGCCACTTGGTTCTATTCTTTATACCCTGTACTTAGAGAGAGAGAAAGGGTATATACGAATAAGACAAGGTATATGGAACAACTAAATCATAATGGAAATGTATGTAGACCTTTGCTTAAGTTAGCTTCTTTATCATTTATCAATTATATTTCCCCAAAAATAAATAAAATAAAAAACAAACATTTCTAATACACATAAACTTAGGGTATCCCAAATTCGTTGCCACTATTACTTTACCTCTAGAATTCTTTCCCTCATTTTGATATTCTTATTGCTGCTGTTCCTGTCGGTGTTGTTGTTGTTGTCGTCGCCAATGTTACCGTTGCTGCTGTTGCTTTTGTTGGCTTTGTGCGTCGGAAGTTGTCGCCGGCAATCAACAAACCATAACGCACAACAACCAACGGTACTTCTATCAAACTGCAAAACATTTAACGCCACTTTGACTGCGGTTCTTATTCTTTTCCTGCTTTTCGACCAGTTGTTTGCATATTGAAATGGAGGTGGGGGCGGAATACAAATAGAAATTTAGACAACAACAAAAAAGAAAAAGAAATTCATTAAAATTTCGTTGTTGAGCGCACCCGCTTAACAAATTAGCCAACATTGCCTAAAACAACAAAAATAGAAAAGGGGAACACTGATGAAAATCATTATGCCAAGGCCTAAAAAAGTGGGACTTCAAATGGCAAATAGAACTGCAGAAGAAGTTATCATTAAACAAATTAATTGAAGTGAATTTTAGGAAGAGATCTCTATTTATTTATTTTGTCGAAACGTAATTTCTAAATATAATACAGAAAATTATTTATTTGAGAATTCTTCTATTTAATGGAGAATTCTTCTAAATTATTAGAAAAAGAACATAGAATGATCATATCCTAATAATTTAAAGAAATTCGTATAATGTTAAATCAGAAAAAGTCTTGGAAATCTCAACTTTCTTAAGTTTTTAATATAGCAACTAAAATCCTTAATGGATTTTGACGTTTTGGAAGAAGAAGAGACTTAAGCCATTCAAAATAAGCGGGAAATAGAAAGTTTAGAAAATTGAAAAATTTCAAAGTTTTTAAAAAGTTTTTAAAACTAGAAACTTAATAAAACTACAAGGACTTACCACAAGCTATGTGAATTTATATAATATACTTTATTAATATATATAAGATACTTTACTTATATATATAATACTACCTTACATATGTAAAATAATTGCTTTAATTTAAAAAAGAGTAAAACTATTTTTATTTTTAAAAATATTTGAAATTCTTTAACTCAATATAAAAATATGTCTAAAATCCAAATCTGAAATTAGTTTAAACCCTGATTTCTTCAAGTTTATCAATTTTTTCTCCATTTCCCTTTACTATATCTGGAAATGGATATTTATAAATAATCTCAATATATTTATTATAATAAGGTAAAATAGAATTAAAATTAAAACGACAACAATTATAAAACAGTAAAAAAAATTGATTTAAGGTTGCCAATTTGGAATATTGCTGGGTTAAGGGTCATTGGTATTGCTTCTACATGTTTACAGTTGTTGTTGGCATCACAAATAAAATCCACAACTGTTAACTCTAAAACCCAAAGTTGCTGCGTCTCTGTTATTATTGCTGCTGTTATGTTATTGCTTCGTCTATGTTATTGCTGCTGCCATGTTACTGTTGCTGCTATGTTATTGTTGCTGCAATTTTATTGCTGCTGTGGTTGATGCTCCTGCTGTTTACGATACCACCAATCCTGAATGCTCCATACCATACGATGACGACGAAAACGTTTCGATTCCTCTATACACATGTGAATGAAATTTAATTTCATCTCATGATCACCTCTGATCAGATTCAAATGCTCCAAAAGTTGACTATAATCTCGTCCAGGTCGACGTATATCACGAAAGATTTGTGAACGTAAATGTTTATTAAACTTTCGTGCAGCCTCGCGTTGCTCATCGGTAAACGGTTCCAGTTTCGGTCCATTATTGAAATCATTTAGGGTGAACCGGGGAGACATGGAATTGCTGCTGCTAGTGCTAAGTAGGTCAGAGTCATTGTTTTTATCCTTGCTGGTACCTGATGAGGCAAAGGACAGTTGAGAACTTGTTCCTAACCCTAATGCTGATGATGAACTGAGTGCCATAGCACCAGCATAGCTATAACCATAGGACAGATGTGATCCTAGTGAATTATCTATTAAAGCATCTTCTTCGCCCAGATTAGTGCTATATGTAGCAAGCATTTTAGGTCCATTAACAGGTATATACATAACGCCGCTGTTTCTGCCGGAGCTGGATGAGGAAAAGCTGTAACGATTAACTGCTTTGATATCAGCATCTGAATCTTTGTCCATATCTGGCTCAGACGATGCACTGCTTTGGTCATCCTCATCGCTTGACATCGCTGAATACAAGTTAAGCTCTGAATAAAATAAATTTGGATAATTGTAAGATGATGAAGGGACATTTAGATTAATTGGAGAAAATGAGCCCGAATCATCGCTGGCGGAAGAGCTGAAGGCAGGTGAACTGGAACGGGATAAACGGCGAAACTCAAAACTTGCCGGTAATGGACCCGCAGAACGCTTACGTCCACGAAAAGTCCGATCATTTCTATTGGACAATGTTCCGCTACAAGAAATCATAGCAGAGCCCGTTGCTAAGCCACAAGCAGTTCCCAATGAAGATGTGAAGGCTCCAGTATTGGAAGTAGGCGACTTCATGGGCGACCCTTCACTTAGATCAGCCTCATCCACCATAACCACATGCTTGCTCTTTTTGAATGGGTTACCAAACATGTGCTGTCTCACATTCTTTGGCTCAATCTCACGCAGCGGTTTATATTTACTCTTTAAATAACTTTGATAGTTTCCCATTTCAGCAATAGGCCGAGAACGACCCGAGTCTTTAACCAAAACTGAGGCCGCAGGCCTCATTAGTGTTTCTCGCATACGTTTTATTTCATCTACGAGATCGCGACGGGGTATATCGAATGGGTTGCGATAAGATTTGGCAGATGGCTGACGTGATAACTGCGGCACAACCATCGTGTAGCTCTCGGCTGGCTCAATTTCCGCATGGAATTGGGCGAATGTATCCCTCAGCATTGGATGACGTACAAGTTCACGCCTTAAAGATGCACCATAGCACAATTTTGCAGTTTCCACCTGTCGATAGGCTGGCTTAGGTTTATTTAGTTGCCTTTGAACCTTTCGACAAAGATTCTCCTGATCATGTTTGGCCGTTTTCTTTATAAGCTTCAGCTGATGGGCAAGGGTCGGGGACAAACCGTTCTCCACATTATCGGGCAGCAGAAATTGGATCAGGTCGTACGGCATTTTGATTTTGACCAGAGCTTTAGCCAGCAAGGGACAGTAATAGGGCGGCAAGGACCTCACATACGTATTTAATTGAAACATGAGTTCGTTCGAAGGACTCATTTTGTGTTTGTGGATAAGGTCATGGAGCAGTGGCAAGAGCATAGGATAATTATGGGACAGCACATACAAACGAACCCGATTAAAAGTGCGTTTAGCCCTAAGATATCCAAAAGGCAACTCAGCCCCACTTGTGTCATTGGCAAGGACCACCTGCCAGCACTTGCTTATATCACGCTTGCTGAGGATATGTACGGTAAAAGGACAGCCTTCAATTTCATATTTATCGATGGGAAAGCCGTGCACCAGCTGCGGCACATTAACGGCAGGTGTAAGAACCTTCAGTTTGGGGTGGGCTTCCCGAGGCGGCAATGTTATGGCACTTGTGTCGGCATTATGGGGCTCGGGTATAGGCCAATGGCCTACCGGGAATGTCTTTTGAGCGACATTCTTCTGCACATAGACCATTTTTTTAACCGGCTGAAAGACTATATCGGGGGGTAAGTCGATTTGTCCAGAAGTTCCATCTTTTGTTCCTTCTTTGCGCATCTGCGGTTCAAATTGCAGAACTACACCGGGTTTCATCTTGTGCAATATATTCTCAATGGATTGATTTAACACATGGTGACTACGAATACGGTATGAACGGCCTCCAGTCACCTCGCACATGCGTTCAATGGGCGAATCATCAAGCGGCACTGTACTATCCACCCGCTCCTCAATCTTATTACCCGGCATCCGAAGTACCAAAGCAAATAGACGCTGATCCCAGCGGAAAGGCTCTTTTGTCAACATGGTACCGGGAATTTTAGTGATCAGTGGTATTATGATCTCCTGGTGTACTCCTTTGCTATGTGTATACTTCCCACCTTCGGTAATCACAATTATAATTGCTGGCTCTAAATAGAAAGGATATCGTCCTCGACCAAATGTATCAATGCCCGATTGCATGCGATTCAAATTAAGCAAATCAAAGGCATTACATAGTGAATCGCCCATCGAAGTCAGACCAGTACTTTGCAAATTCTTTAATTCATTCATAAATGTAGCATGATTCTCCTTCCAGCCAGCCTTTACATTAATCGGTGGCTCATCGAATGTCAGCAACATATAACGATCACCGCAGCAATCCGGACTACGCTGACGATACTTAAGAAACGTCTCGACGGCCCCCTTTGCTATATCCAGATAAGATTTTGGTACACCATTCACAAAAGCTTTCTGGCACATAGACGCTGAAGTGTCTACCAGAAAGAGTACAATTGTCATCTTCTCGCAATTTGTTTCTTTGAAGGGTTTGTTTTGTCCCGATTTTGGTTGATTTCTTTTTTAATAATGTAGTAATATGTAACTTGTCCTGACTGCTTAAATCAAGGAATTGTTTTCCCGCTCGTTAAGTACTTACTCGTTATCTTGTCTAGTCTCTCGCTGACGTCTCTTTGTTAACAGCGGAAGGAGTTTCGTCCAAATGTCGTTTCCTCGCTTACGAAGAATGATGTTTTCGTTTCGCTGTTAAATAAAATTGGAATGATATATAGAAAATGCTTTTATTTAGACGGTGTCAATATATATTTTGAAACTCCTTTTAAGGTGTTTTTTGTTAGACCTAATTTTATAAGTAGCAATCAGGGTATTCCTGCTTTTAAAGAGATTCACAGATGCTGCACAACAAATACACTCATTTACGTACATACATACATACATACCAATAAATCCCAAGTTTTCTTTTTTTTTTATTATTTTTCCTTTTTGAAGAAATAATTCTTACTGGAAATCCTTTTTATCAAGTAGGTCCACCTCGCTTCAAGTACTTTTCATCAATGAGCGAAAAACAGAAAGTTAATCTTAAAGAATTTGACATTTGACACAAAATTCTAAGCATTCTTAATTTTGTTAAACTAAACTTCATTTTCATCATGATTAGATAGCAATGTATGTATTATCGTTATCGATATCTTTGACTCCAAAAACTTACATAGGGTTGCCAGAATTTCTTTGCTAGTGCTATTAACTTGTTTTTGCCTTAACCAATAAGAAATCTAAACTTATTAATTAGAATTTGCCTTTAGTTTATTTATCATTAGACTAGAAATTTTGTTGGCGTATTTACCAAATTTCTAATTTATCGATCATTATATAAACGCGATAAAATCAGTCGAATGGATTTCGTGTATATTTTATCAATTTTCTAGCCATAAGCTGTCAATTTTATGGTCGAAATAACAGCGCTTGTCTTTATGAGTTTCAACACCCAAAACAACAACAATAAACATCTCCCCTCTACCCTCTCTTGGCTTACTTAGTATGCCAACGCACTAAAAAAAAAAACAAAAAAAGAATTTATGTTGATGATTTTTGTGTGTACACGACCAGAGTAGCCGCCGTTAGGTCCGTGCCAGCACACCAGACCAGACCAGACAATGCAGTTTTGGCCTGCCCACCCAAAAAAAGCGGCACCAAATTGCCACGAAATGCCGTTAGAACAATAATTGCGGCGCACACACAAAAAAAAAAAAAAAAAGAACCAAAATGTATGTAATAATGCCGTGGATCCTCTAGTGGTGCTGTTCCCGTTCAGTTTAGATAGATACATAAACATCTATAGATGTAAAGAAGAAGCCATTTTTTTTTTGTCTTGCCAATTTATTGAGTTGTTAAATTACATTGGAGGTCGTTGTAAGCGCATATTAAATATAAATAAATTAAAATTGTGAACCTGCCAAATTGCTAACAGAACTAACTAAACATGGCACAAAGAGAATGGTTAAGAATATTGAGTTAGAGTAGGTGGAGTTGGCAATAGACACACACAGAGAGAGAGAGAGAGAGAGGGAGACTAAGAGACAGACGTCTCAGACTAATTGCCCACATAAATAAGAAGAATTCACACGAAAATTCATTTTGTGAGCAAACTCGCCACAATTTCTGTTGCTGCTGCTGCTGCTGCTGGTGGAGACAGTGACGAATGCCACTTCCTTATTGCAAGGTCAGTTGCATTGCCACTCTGTCCAGTGTCCTCGACTGTTAGTCTATTCGTTTTGTCAGTCTCATGACGTCGCCCCCATTGATTGATGTGCTGCCAGCTGCCGTTAGCAACAGCAGCTACAACAGCAACATCGTCTACAACAGCAGCAATATCATCTACAACAACAACATGCAAGCAATGTAATAAGCCAGATCTAGCCACAGCCAATTCACACCAAATTGGCCTTATCTTCTAAACAAAAATAGCAAACAAATTGCAATTGCTATTGCCTTAACAATTTTTGGCAATAATCATAAATTAATGAAATGCAAAAATGCCGCCACACGCCACAATGCAAAACTAATGCCCCACAGCAATAATAGCAAACCAACAACAACAGCAACAACAAACACAAAAGTAAAGATTACCAAAGGAAGGAGCAAGGGGAAGTTGTCTATAAACCAAACTACAAGTAGATAGTTTTCCTTAAAAGGGGGCGACTAGGAAAATTAAATTGAAACTAGAATTGGAAGAAAAGTTGTTAAAGTGAGTTCACCTTTGTTAGTTAAAGGTAAAAGAAAATGTTTATAATATTGCAAATTTCTATGTTTATTTATTGAATGTGTTAACTTAAAGAAGGAAATGGGAATATTGTTAATTTTAAAAATTATTATGTAAATTAGTTTAGTAAGACTTCTAATTAAACTTTTAGTTGAAAAGCAAAAAAAATTGGTATTCCATTTACAGTTTGATAGTAAAAGGGCCAAAAAAAAATTGCTAAAGTTTAATTAAATGGGGAAAAAGAAAGAATTATAGTTTAAAAATGTTTTTATTATAAAATAATAAAAATTAAACTTTATATAGTACGTAGACTGTTTGGACAAATTGTTCCCATGGACATAAATATTATTCTTACATATTTTTCCTTAATTAAACTAAAATAAAATTCCACAATTACACAAAAATTTATTGATATTAAATTGGATTTAATTCGAATTAAAAAGTTTTTATGACTGTAAATAGTTAATTATTAACCTCTCAGCGATCTACAGTTAACTTCCGGACTGCAGGAGGTAAGTACAGATCGAAATATACATTAAATTTATGTTCTTACATATTTATTTAGTGTTAAATTAATTGCCACAAATGGGAATGACTTTATTTTTTATTATATTTATATGGAACTACAAACTGCATTAACCGTAATAAAATTTCTTTTATTACTCACAATAAAAATTAAATTATTTATAACTGTAAAATGGCATACATTTTTTTTTTTTTTGTATAAAACCAGTTTACAATTTAAAAAAATCCGATAGAGACAAGAACTATAAGATTCTTTCTTTTACTTAATAAAAAAAAAAATGTTAGTTAATTTTTTTATTTTAAGATACTTGCAACCCTTTTTTAATTACATTCTATTCCAAAATTTCGACTTTAATATCAAAATGTAGATTTTTATATTAATATTTATTTAGTATTTGAACGCCTTGCGATCTAAAATATTTTAGATATGACTATCAACTATATGGCTAATACTTGTAGTAATTATTAGAAATTTAAACTCTAAGGTTACAAAATATTTATTATGTTGTAACTTTTTTCCCATAAAAATTGTATGAATTTATAAATTTTTAAAACTTAGAATTTTTAATTTAAGATTTTCTATAAAAGATGAGATAAATAACTAAGTCGATATAGAAACAATCTTCCTGTAGGATTTGTAAGAAATTTAAACAAATGCATATGTGAAAACTGGTAACTTTATTTTCAAGAAATATTCTATGATAAATATTGAAAATGTCAAACGTTTTCTTTAAATTTTAAAGGGAAGTTTTTGTATTAGATTTAAACTAAAGGAAAAATACATCCATTCTGTTTTCAACTTAAGATTTTCTTTATCAGATTTAAGTTTAAGAGAATATACTTTCATCAAATATTTTCAAAATTATGGCAAGTTAAAATAAACATAATTTAGGTTGATATAGGAAAAAAAACTACCGTAGTATTTATAAAAAATTTCAACATAATGTCATAGTAAAAATTGTTAACTTTATTTTCAAGAAATATATTCTTTTTAAAATCTTTAAAATTACTAACCTTTCCATAAATTTTATTTTTAAAGTTTTCTATTAGATTAAGCGTAAATATTGAATACATTCATAGAATATTTAACTCAGAATTAATTAAAAATAATTGAGTGGATATAGGTAAAATATAAATCTAGTATTTATTTAAAATTTAAATAAAAAAAATAATAAATTGTTAATTTGGTTGAAAAGAAATATTTTTACTTATTATAAATTTGAAAAAATGTAAACTATTTTTTTAATTTTTAAATTTTATGTTTTTCTTTTGGACTTAAGTCAGAGAAAAAATTCATTCATCCAATATTTTGTTTAAATAAAAATAATTTAGGGGATATACTTAGGAAAAACCGAACTGCAGTATTTGTTAGAAAAATGTTTAATTTTATTTCAGAGATGTTTTATTTACTTTTTATAGATCTCTAAAATTTTAAAGATACATTTTTTTTTTTTTTTTTGAAATGTAGATTAGATTTTATTTTATTGATGATTTCATTTAGATTAAATTTCATTTTATTGATGTTATTGAGACTTATTCAAATTATTGGATAATTTTTTAAACTCATTAAGATTTTGTCTTATTAGTGTAACAATTTAAAAACTTATTTAGATTATTATTTAAAGTTAGATTATTAATTAAATTTTTTACAAATTTCAAAAAAAAAGATTCTTTTAAAAGGAAAGCTTTATTGTCTAAGGACAAGCCAAATTAAGACGCAATTTTAAAATTTCTAAGAAAGAATTTCCGCTTGTTAAAAACAAACTATAAAAATCGAATAAAATCCTATAATAAAAATAAATTTAAAAAAATACAATAGCAACGAAAACTTGTTTTATTATTAATATTTAATTTTAGTTATAACTTACATTTATTATTTAATGTTACTTAAAACTAAACCCTCTTTACAAATGCCGCCACTGTTTGACCTTATTGACTGACCATTCCAGCCATATTTAAAGTGTCCTTAACACTGGCTTTGTTGTTGTTTGTGTTGTGCATTTTGGTTCATTTACTGTTTATTTGAATGTATTTGTGTTGTGTGTGTGTGTGTGTGTGTGTGTAGATTTTGGTTTGTTACTAACTAAATATGTTTATATTGTATTTTGGATTGCAATTGGGGTCGTACTTGACAGTGAAGAGTTTTGGCCATTAAATAATTAAGATATTTCAACAGAATGCAGTTAAAGAATTTTAACGACTCAATAAAGACATGGAAATAAATGTCACTTGGCATAAAAGAATATAAATGAATAGAAAGAATGGAATAGAATAGAAAAAAATGAACAACAATAAGAGGGAAAACAAGCCATGCAAATCATTAGAATGTATTTTAAAGAGAAAGACACACTCTATATGTATATGGTAAGTGTGCGGAGTGTGGATGGAGTATACCAACATGGTAGTTGGTGCCCAGTAGTAGTAGTAGTAATAGTTGGGGCTCATCATTTGGATGTGATTAACTTAAGTACACAAGACATAAATATTTAAACGCTCGCGAAACGACGACAGGCCAGTGTCCAGAACCAAGAACTCAGAACCCAGAGCCCGGTCGGTACTCGGTACCAAATGAAGCGTGTTTAAGAGACAGAGAGCCAAGGAAGTTGAAAATGAAGATGAAAATAAAGAACTCCACACCAGGGAATGATGGGACAAACTGATGGCTGTTCGTCAGGTGGAGCATTAAGCATAAAATTGCAAAACGGTTATACAACTCCTAGAAGACTGGTTACCCCTTGCTTTCTTTTTTACCTATTTATATATATATTTCTTTTTTTTTTTCTCTTTGTCTTATGCAAATGCAATTTTCCAAGTTACTTCGTTTATTTTCCTTGTTGAAGTTAGTTTTCTTTTTTTTTTGCGGAAGGCTTGACCACCTCATGGCTGATGGGCAAAACGGCAATTCTGATTCTGATTCTGGCACCTTGTTGATCAATAATTGCCACACGACAGCTAAATGGGCTTTAATACCATGTTAGCCATCCATTCCCAATACCACAAACCTCCCCTTAACCCAAGCAAATGCAAATCAAATTCTAATGATGTTGTAATGATGTAGACACCAAAGCTCCAAACAAAAAAAAAAAAAAAAAATAAGGTGGTTTAGAGCAAGGTCTCCAAGACTTAGACAATGCCCAGGCACGCAAATATTATTATATTATTAGAATTGAACATGCGATCAGACAAGTGTTTGGTCAAAATGAAACATTTCCTGGTTTCCTGAACCTGCAGCTGGACCTGCATCTAGATCAGAATCAATGCCAACTAATTGTCCAGGTAATATAAAACTGACTTTAATATTGGTCACCATCATCATTATCATCATCGCACCTCGATTTATGATTTGCAATTTCCTGGTGATACACAACCAAAAACCAAAAACCAAAAACCGTTGCTTTAACAACAACGGAAATATTTATAAGTGGCCATCTCACTCTCATTGATATTCCACATGAATGGTGGCAACCTTCTAATAAGGTATTAATAGCTTCTTTTGACTCTTTTGCATCGTGCTGATGAATTTTAATGCAACTTGCTTATGACAAATGCAACTTAACTTCACTTGACTTCACTTCATGATGCAATATGCTAAAATTAACTATATGAATGTGACAAAAGGTCAACAGACGCGTGCTGCGGATGTTCTCTGTAGACAACAACTGCTGAAGCTGCAAGCTGGAGCTGGAGCTGTAGCTGGTCTGAACGTGACCCATGACTGAATATATTGATGGTCCCACAGCTATATGGTGATTAATCAGCCAAATTGCATGCGTCAACCAAGGGAAGGCCGCTAGAACATCGAATATATATATAAACATGTGAATTATAGTATTCAATTGCTGATACGATCAGTAAATTTAATTATTAGAATGATCATTTGTATTTCTATATATGATGTGAACAATCTATGTGAACAAATTGAACTTGTAAACATTGTTAAATATATTGTAGATGTCTAAAAGATATAGTCATTGGATTACGATGATCAAGTTTATACGTAATAATACATTTAAATCATTAAAATTGGTTTGACAATTAAGAAACTTTGTTTAATTAATGAAAGCTACAGTTTCTGTAGGATATATCGATTATTATTAGCTATTTTTCTATTAGAGCTAGATTACAGATTAGATTAGTCTGGCAATATCATAAAAATTACTTAGCCTATATTGGATCTGGCAATATTTAAAGTTCGTTTGCCAAAATATAATTATAAATTCGATTAAAAAATTAGTTTTTACAATTTTGAGTTTAACTTTTTATTATCTTTTATATTTGATTTAAAGACACAACCTTATTTTGTGTGTTTTAGGTATAAATTTTATTAAATGAAATAAAAAATCATTAATGAAATTATTTATACGTTTTCTCTCAAAACCCAAATTCTTGTTATTTTAGGCATCTTTAATTTGTTTCGAAGAATTTTTTTATATTCAAGTAGTATGTAGTTATAGCTTATAGAAGGATTAAATGCAATTTGAAATTCCCTCCCAACCATATTTAAAAAAAAAATAGAACTAATAAATTTTAAAATATTATTTTGGATCTATTTTAAATCTCAATTCTGGTCGAGATTTAAACTCTCACCTAAGCTGCCCAAGCTACCACGAAGAACATCAGCTCCTCGCCTTGATGCTCCAATTTGGATCCCTCGATGAGAACCAGCAGATCGTCTGAGTATGCACTAAATGCACATAGATACTCCAGTCATTGGATCAGCACATCCATCACGGTGCTTCAAATACGCCTTACTCGATCTTGTCAAAGGTGCCCTTAAAGTCAAGGAAAGGTTCTACTTATATACCTTATATATATACTGATAATCAAAAATAAAAAAAAATATTCATTAAATTTATTGTAGACGCACTTATTACGTTTTAGTTTTGCAAATGGTTTTACTTTTTGTTCCACAAAATATTAAAAAATTTATTAAATTTGTAATATTACTCTTCCTATACTTCTTTCTATAAGATACATTTTTATTGTATTTTATTTCTTCAAACAAGATAAATCGAAATTTTTAAGATGAGCGATAAGAAATACTTAAGCTAAACACTTTTATAATTTAAAATTTGTTTTTATATTTAAGGCTGGCACTTTAATATTTCAACTGCAAGTATTTTAATTGCACCCACTGTATATTAGGGCGGGCTTTTATACCCTTTAAATATAATATTATTTATACTATTATATAACCCTTTGAAATAAGAGAAAATTTAAGATAATTTTAATTTAAGAATATATTTACAGGTAATCTTTGAATAAAATTATTGGATATAGTTAATCTATATAAAGTTTCAATTATTATATCATTCCATTAATTTAAAATAATATTTTTTGTAATTCCTAGAGGAATATAGTTTTGTAAAATTGAAATTTAAAGTTTAAATAACTAAATAATATAGTTATGTAAAGTTTTAATTTAAAGTTTAAATAACTAATTAACAAGAAATACTTTAGACTTAAAACTAATCAGAAATATTAAAATCCTATCTTTATTAAACAAATTTAGAATTCAATATACTTAAGTAAATAATTTGTTGACAAATTTGTAGTTTTCCGATTAAAGGAAATAAAGATTAGCCATTAAATTAATTAATTTTTAAAGTAGTTTAAAAACTTCTTTTGGCTAAATTACATTTTCACATACTTTAGTTTAAATATAAATTTAAAGATATTTGGCATTAAACTATAGTGCAATTTGGTTTGATTTGCCTTGAATGTGTGTCCTTAAGTTGAAAAGCCTGTGAGAGTTTGAGCCAATGTCAAATGCTGACCAATCGACATCATCGAGTGGCCACTTTGACACACTCAGACAAGGTACGTGATCCTAAAGCAGATGCCAGTCGATAGATAGTTACAGTCATACACACAGAGAAAGAGAGAAAGAAAGAGAGAGCAAGAGGGAGAAAGAGAGATGGCTGGCATACAATTTCAATACAATATTTGAAATAATTGGCTACAAATCGTCATTACGATGCTGCATCGGCATCAGCATCGGCAGCCTAGGCCACAAATTGCAGTTGGAAACTTTGCCGCAATCGTACTAGACACATTTCTTTGTTGTTGTTGTTGTTGTTGTTGTTGCTGCTGCTGTGGCTATGGCTGTTGCTGCTGTTGACCTACGACACCATCATGTGCCTGTTTCTGTTTCTATTTCTAGTTGCTGCAGTCATCTCTCTGCCACTGCCACTGCCTCTGTCTCTGCCTTTTGCCACAGAACCATCCTGTCAAGTTTTTGTGTGGCGAGTGAAACTGGAAATTAGTTACTATTGATACTGATAGCAACTGCAGTTTTCTTCTATTTCTATTTTTCAGCCTAATGCGTTACGGTAAATAGTTATTTTTGCTGTTGCTGTTAAGATCAAAAATCGTTATCCCAAAAGGTTTGAGCCTTTTGTTTTTAGCTGCAAGTCTAATGGAGCCGCTTTGGGTCAGCTGAACTTGCAACTAACCAATCCTACCTTTAACCATATATCAGTTACCAAATGCGGGCTCTGCAATTCTTATTAGGGGGCTCGGCCAGGTGCAAAGAACTCAATCAGTGGATTGGCAACAACAACAAAAAATAAATAAAACAATTGCCTCTGTTAATGGGCAAAACGTGAGGCTGGGGCCAATTTGCATGGCATGGCGACAACTCACAACAACAATTTAACTTCATTAGTTAAATCGATTTTTTTTCTTCTTGTTCACTTTTTACATTTCGCTATTTTGATTCCAATTGATATTGAATTTAATACAATAAATTTAACATTTACTCAACAGTTAACAGTTAGTTAACATACGAACAATAATCATGTAAAACAACAGCTAGTCAGATTAGCGTTGCCACTTAAAATAAATAATACATATGTAGGGCTTTTTATATGTTGCAATAAATGTTGTTACTTTACAGTTAAATGGTTTTTCAATATATAAAAAACACTTACATAAAACTTAACTTACTTTTGCCTTTAATATTATGTGAATTAAAGGAAACACAGACCAACTAACGTTAAATTTAGTTTTGCGGAGAATTTTCATCATAACATCATCAAACATAGTATCACTTGCTTTTTTGTTCAAATTCTAATTATTTAATCGCAATTTAAATTCCCTTCCTTAATAAAGATGACATTGAGTTTCATTTATAACTATGAAGTAGTTTTTTATAATAACCTATTCTAACTGCCCCTCAGTTTATTAAACGGGAGATCGCTTCCATCAGTTCAAACAGTCAAATATCTCGGCCTTACACTAGATAGACGACTCAACTGGAAAACTCACATTAAGTGCCAAAAATCACAGCTTAACTTAAAACTGTACAAAATGAACTGGCTACTTGGAATTAGGTCACATCTCAGCCTGACCAATAATCTTATACTATATAAAACGATCATGAAGATGCAGATGTTGATCCAATTCAACATCGAGATCACAATAAACTAGTCCGTAGTTTCTGAATGCGCGCTATTAAAAATTCGATCAAACATAGTGATCTGGAGATGCCATCTACAAAGTCCGAGATTCAAAGACTTAGCGATCGCCAGAGAAACTTAATATTTTAGACAACAGTGAAAAAATCAGTTGATAAGAAGGATATTTAGATTGGAAGCTAATTTGTAAGAACTAAACCAGGATCCTACAAAATTTGTCGTCCGTCGTAAGCGCCTGGCACCAATAGTATTTCCCAAATTCTCAAGTTTGAAAAATATTATTTATTGTCTAACGACTGTTTAAAAGTTATCGTTTGCGAAACTTAACCGAACCGTAAATTATTTATGACGTTCTGGACGTTGACACGAACAATGAGTAGTAGGTTTAAGTGGTTCAAGCTACACCAGGACAATGATTGGTACGCGCGAACCCTAGCAGACACCATGGAAAAACGAAGTCGCATGGACAACGGATGACGACTAGCATAATAACTAAAACTAACTACGAGCTCAATAGTTAGAAATACAAATTTTAAGCTTAGGAATAGAGAACTCTAATGCAATTCGATGGTTAACTTGGTATCTGTAATCAGAACAAAGAACCCGAACATAACTAGAAGTGCAGCTTATTAGAGTTAAAGCGAGATAATTTCTAGTTAGTCAGCAAGGTACAGATAGATTGACCTGATTAGGTAAATTAGATTATTTGTCTATTTAAAAGCTTGTGCATAAACCAAGTACCATGCATTACTCTATGTTTAAGTCAGGTGAAAACAGTTATTAAAAGAAGTCAATTGGAATACGAGGGTAAGTTATCATTTCGTTCTCAGTTCAAGCCGCCAAGCTCAATAATCAAAAATTGCTTTTGAACGGATTCAAAATTAACCAACAAACTCTATGAAACCATTTAAATCTTTATATTTCCGTATGACTTCAGTTATAATGCATAAATTATGATTTACCAGTTTTAAAAAGGTTATAAATAACATTTTTTTATAGCTTTTACAGTCTGTTGCACCCTTAAAATTTAAGTTTCCGTTTTCTTTTTCTTTACAAATTTTGATTTCCATTGACAAGAGTGTGTTATTAGCCAACTAACTTGACTTCCGCTTTAGATTTATATTCATACATATATATATATATCTATATATATGTTTGTATTTATAGCATGTCACGCTTACATCTCTAACTCCCTCAATTTAGTCACTCAGTGATTCGTTATTCGATTTCGATTTCGCATAGGTCACGTGTTTCGTGTGGCTGGCGCACCAAAATATCAGCAATTGAACTATAGACATTTTGGCCAAATGCAGTAACCAAGCCGACAAAATGCCGCGAAATGTTTTTTTTTTTTTTGTTTAGTTTTTTTTGGGGATAACCGCTTGGTTTGGTTGGTTTTTTTTTTTTTCTCCCTCTTTTTATGGAGTTGGAAGTCGCATCTTAAGTTAACTAAAATGTCAAATGCAAATGCAAAAAGGCCAAATCTGTGGGATGTTGCCACCTGCTAACTTTTGCACTTTGCATGGCCAATTTCTTTCTTGTCTTTTCAACTTGTCTTTTCAGTGTCCTCTTTGTTGTCAGTCATAATTAATACACTTAAGTTGACTAACTTGACAAATTTCTAACTCTTTTTTTACAACCACCTTCCGCAACCTTCATTAAAAAGTCATTAGAGACCAGACCATCAACTGGGCCGTAGTTCTAGCCAAAACTTAGGAACTTTGACTAAATGTTGCATACGATATATATATATATATATGTATATACAAAGCATCTCTCCATTGAGTTGGCGTTGGTGTCTAGGTCTTCCCAGTCACTGCGTGGGAAATGTTGTCGTCGATCGTCACGATCCAATGGATGTACGTTCCTTTGTGTTGTTCATCTGCAACTTTTCAAGTATATGCAAAATGCAAGTTGATTTTTATCGCAATTGTTTTGGCCCAACTCTCTCTGTGTTTTGGCCTTTAGTTTTCTTGTTGTTTTAGTTTTATTTTGTTTTTTTACTTCTTTTTGTTTAAACTGATTTGCCACTTGACAAATGAGCGCTGACTGCCACATATGCAATTTAGTAGACGACCCCAACAATTTGTGAGGCCAATTTAGTTGCAAGAGAAGGAAAAAGGCAAAAGCAAAAGTCAAAAGCAAATGGTAACAAACGTATTCTGTACTTTGACAATTTGTGCATTGATTTAGAAAGTGGCTGCCAAAATGGCCAAAATGGAGCAGCAGCAGCAGCATATGAAAATGACATGGAAAATTGAAGAAAAGAGCACAACAACAACAGTAGACAAAAGAAAATTGCCCAGAAATTGCTACTATCAAAAAAACAAAACAAAAAATAATAAGAAAATATGGTAAAAGCAAAAAAATCAAAAAAAAAAAAAAAAAGATACATAACAGAGCAGAACGAAAAAGAAAAAAAAAATAAAGAAAAATAAAAGCAAGCAAAAATCATAGTCTCTGACCTTCATTGTTGGTGCTTCTAACATTTAAATTTGGTTTTCTTTTCAAGTTTTTGTTGATTTCAACACAAAACGTGCCAAAATTTTGCTATTGCTGCTGCTGCTGTTGCTGTTGCTGCGGTTGCTAGTTGCTCGTGCAACAAATTTAATACAGTTCAAGTGAGGCAGCATCATCAGTATGTGTTTTGTTTTTGGGGCTTGGCCTGACCCAACTGACTTTGACTTACCCCAGCGGGTGTCTTATGAAGGGCAGACAAATCATGGCTTATCTCTCTAGCTGATAAGCCTTACTATACTTTATAACTATATTCGACTATTAAAAAACTGAATTCAACTGAAATAGAAAATTAAATTTTAGTCTATTTTATTAAACAGCTACGAAATGTCTGCATTTCTGTTCCTAATATTTATTTTATATTTAATTGCTTTAACTAAAGCACGTGTTATAGGCGACAGCAGCTGGCAGCAAGTGAGCTAATATAAATAAACAAATTTAATTAATATTTTTTGTTAAATAAAAATATTTTCTGTATTATTTTTTCATTGTTTTCATATTAGAAACCCGATCCGGATCCCACATTTTTTTGCTATGACTGTGCTGAATACTCTACAACATATTATAATAGTGATTACCTATAGTAAATCGAATTTGAACTGGATTGGGGTCAAGAGAGGGTAATCCATTCAGTCTCAGAACAGTCTCTAGAAGCGGGAATAGTAAATTGTGAGAACAAAATAAACTTTGATTTAAGCTAAGAGAAATCTAATAACATTTATTAATAATAATAAATTAGTGAATAAATTTAATAATGAATTTGTCCAAGTTGATGTCTCTTATGGATCTCTTATGGGTTAATGTGACTTATGAGTTTCTTTTTGTGGCTTTGTTTAACATTTTTTATGCGGTTAAATTCTGAATATTTACTTTAAAAATTATAATTTCAATTTAAAATATAATATAAGTTATTGCAATTGCTAAACATTCGTCAACATTATTTACAGTGAACACTCCCTTAAGGTAACATTTATGGTTTTAGTTAAATTCTCCGTTCAAATAAACATTTTCTATTTGTTAAGCAATTTTTTTTTGAAACTGAGAAAATTGTCTAATAATGTCCCATTGGAAAGCACTTTAGATACGTAATTATAATTTTTTTTAAACTTTTTTAAGTATATTTGTTTTAAATATTATTTCAAAATGTCAATCAAAACAAAAACTAACTGACAAGGATAGAAAGTTCTTAGTCACGTTTCTCCAATGAGTCTTTTAGTAAAAATATAAAGTCAATTTCCCTTTGTGAAACTCAATGGACAATATCAGTCGAAAACTACAGTACCGAAATTTTTTTTAATTTTATACATTGCACTGCCAGTTAACGCTGATTTTTTTTTTTGTATAAATTTTAATATTTTTAAACTCATACACAACTATTATAATTAATGATAATTATGTTCTATAGCGTGTATTCTGTTCGACGTTTTTTTTGGGAATGAATTAACCTAACATAAGATAAACAGAATGTTATATATTACCTAACATAATCTGTTACTCGTAGGTTGCCCATTCCTATTCTATGTCAATTGTGCACGTTGCCATTATTCATATATTTCAACAATAAAAATTCGTAAAAATATGTTCATTTTTAACAGTATATTACATTCCCTTGATAAATTTGTAACCAAGAGACGTTTCCGGGGGGACGTCCGGGAAATATTCTACTCGTAGAAGTATTAAAAACATACCAGCATGAAACCACTGCAAGGTAGTCAAGTATACAAGTGATACAGTGGTCATCATGGCATTTGGTTTTTATTTCCGTGTTCGAGTAATACTTCAACTCAAATCATACAGGTTTAATATTATTCGGTGTCCGGGTAATACTCTTAACAAAGAAATATTAAATATATGCGAACATGTGTGAACTTTGATGCTGTCTTTCAATTATACAGTGGTATGACCACTCATTTGGTGTAGATTTCAGTGTCCGGGTAATACTTTAACTAAATTTGTGATGTGTTAATTAGAAGCATCTACTATAATTAAACTAAATTTTAAGATCTGATATAGTAATCCAGATTATTTAATACCCTTTTTTTGGAAACCCAAAGAAATTCTTTTGAACTTTATGAACTCATTTTAATAACTTTTAACGTCAAGGCAAAATATTTTTTTAGGTTTCTATAAAAAAAGGTTTTATATGTTAATAATTATAGATTAATTATATTTTTTAAGGGTTCTTTTGTAAGTTATAGCCCAAGGTTTTCTATAAGTTTAAATTCCTTTAATTTTCTTTGTGAAAATGTAATTAAGTTTCCACTTTAAGTAGGGTATTCAGAAGTCGACTGGGATGTATAGCTAAGACTAGTTACTGAAAAAAGTAAAACAGAGAATCTATTTGAATTGATATTGGAGTTACTCTTTACTTTATAAGTTACGAATATAAATAAGTAACTTATATTCTAAAAATAATATTTAGTATCGTATTTTTGATTTGAAAGAGTTTTAAATAGCTAAGAAAAACAAATAAGCGATAAGGCAGTTAAGACTATAATATTTTAGATGGTCAGATATACTTATATCTATCTTCTAACTACAATCAAAGTTAAAATTAAAAAAAACCAATTAAATTTTATTTTTTCTTCTATTTAAAACTAAGCTACTCAATTCGAAAAATTTCATTTGTTTAATAGTAAAAATCACTTTTACTTTTAATCCTTTGTTTTAAAGTTTTTACTTAACCCATTCCAAATGCATTTTACTTGAAGTAAAACATTATTTTTTATTTAAGTGCAAAAGTATAAATTATGAAATGTATTTTGTAATTTTATTAAAATCTAAATGTATAAACTCCTCCTGCACCCCATTGTGGTCGACTGTTGCCATAGGGTCCACCTAAATGTTGAGCATATGAACCAGTAGCATCAAATGAATGGCGTCCATTGGGGCTCTGCCAGACGGGAGCACGTCCATTTAAACTCAAATCGAATCCTTGACGAGGACTACCACCGCCTCCACCCTCCAATTTCAACTGGCGACGTACACGAGAATGTTCAAAATCGGGCTCAATCTGGAAACAATGAAAATTTTGTTAATTTAATTTCATGAGGCTTTTAGCACACTTTCTCTCTCTCTCTTCCTCTCTTTCTCTTACCGAAAAGGGTTGTGGCTCCATAGCTACAATTTCGTCTTGGTCATAGGGCTGAGGATAGGCAGCTGCAAAGGCACAGGCCAGGCCAAGGATTAGAAAACTGTAAGTGAACTGCATGTTGAAGCAAATGTTTTAGACTGTTGTGACAATTGAAACTAAAATCGGTCTTTATATATGCCTAGCAGTTGAGCATCTTGCGGTCTTATCAATATAAAAGAAAGATTCCCCTATGGGATTCCCATACTATGAGACATCTAAAGGTATTTGCCTCATCAGTGGTTCACAAGTAGATCCCCTTTCAATTGGCAATGATGTTGATAAGCAACTTGTGCAAATCTTGGAAAATGAAAAGTGATTCCCAATATTAAATATATTATAAAATGTATTACGTTTCATTGGATAGAAATTTAATTTTGATTCATATTTAATTTCAAAGAATATTTCCTATATAAAATAGAGTTAAATTAGAGTTAAATTTTTATTATATAATTCATAATTTTAAATAAAGTCCTTATACTTTTTTAATCTAGAAAATCATTTGTCCAAAAACTGACAGTTGCATTGTTTGTTTAAAGAGACTTAATAGATGATATTTATATCTATAAATTAGTATATTATTAGGATTTACCAATTTTTAGTAAATTCCTTTATGATATTTTTATAAAATATATTATAAATTTTAATAAAATTTTCATCTTCTTTTAGTTATAAAATCTCTCATCTTTTGTTAGTTTTTTTCACCCTTTCTAAAGATCACAATATTTCACACTTTTCATTATTAAACTTAGCTTTTAATTAGAAAAAGTATTTGAATATCATTTAAGAGCGTTTGTAATAAAATCTTTAATCATTAAATATTTTATTTAAATTTTAATAAGCCATTGAATTTATTCTAATGGCGTTATCCCAAAACTAAAACTTATTTTAATCGCTTTTAGGGAATTCACTTTAAATTTGTATTAAAGGGCACGAAATCAAGTCAAAAAGAAATTTGTTAATTTTTAACTTTTCCGTCTACGTTAGAATAAATTTACAAAAAATATATATATATATTTTATAGTTCCAAAAATCTATTTAATTGTAAATTTTATATTTTTTTAAAGTTTATATAATATAATATATTTTTATATGTTTCTTATATATTTTTTATAATTTATATTACATATAATTTATTTTTTTTAACAAAACAGAAAGCCAAAAGTATAAATTATTAAATTTATATTTTAATTTTATTAAATTCCAAGACTAAAAACTTTTCCTGCTAAGTTGAACCAAAACAAACTTTAATTATTAATTAATTATTATTTTAAATATTTAAAAACAAACTTTAATAAATACAACTATTTTACTTATTTATTTTACAAATTTTTGATTTTGTTATCAGCTTTTTATTGCATTTTATTGTTAATAAGCTGAGCCGTTTTAGGCACATTTAGTGATATTTAAACAAATAAAAGTATATTTTAATATATATATTATAATATTCGTTAAATATCATTATTTAATATTGTTTACTTGAGCATTTCCTACCCCATAAACCATATATATTCTTGATCAGTATTAATAATCGAGTCAACTGAATTCTTATTCGTCAGTGTGTCTTTAAGTTCTCAGAGACTCTAAGAGCTAAAGCTATCGAATTTGGTGTTCCTCTAGTGTCTGCACAGATCAAGTTTGTTTACAATGTTGTTGCCACGCCCACTTCCACCCCGCAATAGAGAAAATTGAATGGCTAAAGATGTATTAAAGTAATCGCATTATTATTTTGCACACCCAATAATAGAGCCAAAATGTATCACCCGAACAATGTAGAAATCGGATTGTGAATATCGGAGTTATACCTATGTAGATTTTGTACAAAAATAATGACTGCTATATTGGGTAGTAAGAGTGAAAGGGGTAGCATGCATTCCCGGCTGCGACTTGAGAAGAGAACTTTATTATAAATCTAAAACCAATTTTGAAATAGTTTTATAAAGTTTCTTTACTTGGTGCAAGGTATAAGTAAGTATAAGTAAGTAAGTAAGCGGCATAGTCGACTTACTTGTATTATTTTTCCAATTAGTTGGTCATTAAGTTGAAGTAACTTTCCATTATTTTTCTAATATTACCATTTGTCAGTTGAATTGAAACCCCTTTAGTAGGAAGCTCTTCCTTTAAAAAAAGGATCAACTGAAGATTCCTAATATTGTAGTGATAAAGAAAACTAATAAAAAATGTATACAATCTTAATTACCTCTATTATCTCCATGAAGAACAATTAGTTTTAGCATGTAACATCTATATTTGATTTGTTTTACTTTTATATGTACATCTTGTAAATAAAGAGCCACAAACTTAATTTTAAGTATTCATAAGTAGAAGTTAAAAGAAAAACAAATCTATTGGTCGGTTTAAAGCAAAGCAAATATAAAATTTACTATTTTATTATATAATTGCATAGTAATTACGTTTCAAATTCCTTCGAAATGTTCTGCATTTTGATTTTGAATACGAAAATCAACTATAAATATTTCTATACAAAATAAAGAAGAAACTTTCCATTAAAAATCTACCTAAGAAGAAGATTCTGACATCATACATCATTTGACAAGGTCAGCTTATTTCCTTCCTTAAAAGTTCTTTTTTCATTTTTCTCAAGTAATCCCCAATTTTAAATCCAAAAAGATAAAAAAAAAACTATTATGAATCATTTTTTTTAAAGCAACGCCTACTACCTGAACCTTCGCTTTCGTTCGTCTGCCATAATACTTAACGAATATTAACATTATTTTTTATATACATATATATTTCTGTGTTTAAATGTTATAAACTTTGGCTTAATCTCTTGGATGATAAATTTTCATAGAAGATTCTTTTGACAGTTTACGCAATAAATCCAATTAGCAAAAAAACATTTTGTCTCGCTTGTCATCGTCATTGGCATGGGCATTGCTTAATTTGTTATTAAACAGAAAAAAAAATACTTAAAAAAAAAATAGAAAAAATTTAAAAAAATCAAGCAACCATAAAACACATAAATAACATGTACAATTAAACAAATTGCAAGATCATCTTCAACTAAAAATTAAATAATAGAAAAATTCCAAATTGTTCCGGGTTAAATAAACATTTTCAAGGATAACTTTATTTAGTTTTTACACATTATAGATAAGAAATTTATATATATAATTCTAGTTTATCCAGGGAATCTATATGTATAGACAGTGCCAATGTCATAGCTGGCTGGTGAATTGCCATAAGGACCACCCAAATGTTGGCCATATCTTCCAGTTAGATCAACTTCATGTCTCTTATTATCACTTGTCCAAATATTCTCTCGTCCTTTCACATTGAAACCAAAACCATCACCACGCTGTCCGCCACCGCCTCCTTCGAGATTAAGAAATGGACGCGGAGTGGTTGGATCCTCCGGTACGGGTGAGCACATGCCCAGACCCATTATGACACAACAACAGGCCAATCCTATAATAATTTTAGCTTGCATCTTGCAATTGACTTTGGTTTACTGTTATAACAATTGGATTTAAAGACTCTTTTTATAGGCAAACCAAAATGGGGGCAAAAGTAAATCCCCTCCAGTTAAAAGTACATTTTTATATGTACATATATAGAAGAAAATCCCCCTCCTATGAACCACATTTGCTTTATGAGAGATTTATTTTTTTTGCTCCTTTGTTTGTTTTACATTCATTTTACAAAAGTACATAGATTTATATATGTATATGCATATATACTGCATATGTATATACGAGCCTGTGACAATTTTACTTTGGCAGAAACTCAATTTTTATATATAACTCAGAAGTTTGTTCTTTCTTTTGCTTTTTTTTACTCTTACCGAGTTGAGTTTATGCATTCAGGATGCATAACTCAAATATGAAGTCGGTTTTTAATTTTCTTTAACTTTTGAATTTAGTGTTGCATTAAGGCATCTACAAAGTAACAGTCTGGCATCCCTATTCTTTTACACTTTGCAACACTGTGCGCTTTGTTATTAGTTCACTTTGTGTCTTCGTGCAGAATATAAGCAGATTAATAAAGAACTTAAGTCACAAAAATTTTATTTTGAAGTTAATTTGCCAATCTTGCCAATAATTTCTCATTTTACTAAATATTTGAAATTTAAACCTTGAAAAATATTGAAATTTGTAACCATTTTTAAAAAAGTATTATGAAAAAAGAATTTGTTCTTTTCATAAAGATCTATCGAAAAATTTTAAAAATATATATACTATTTATATGTTTTTTAATCAATATACATATATTAATAAACGATATTCATTATATGTATTATGAGATGTTTACAAAACAAACTTCCTATATTTAAGTCAAACTTTTATATATTGAACTTTCATTACTTCTAGTTAATATATTATTATTATTATTATTATTATAATCATTATTGAATAAAAACATTGAAAAAATAGTATTTTGTTTCTTGTTATTGTGTCTATGTTTTTATGTACTTAATTTAATTTGTTTAGTTAACTAAACAAAACAATTGACTAATTTAAGGGATAAGTTTATGAAAAAACATTTAATTTTTAATAATTTGCAAATAGAGTAATTATAAAAATATTTAAAAACGTAAGTAAAAGCGACAGAAAACAAAAGTAGATATAGAAAGTTGGAAGTTGTCAGAATTTCAAAAGAAGTAATAGACAAAGTTTTAGTAAAGGTAGTTAAGAGAGGTCATTATAGTCCCTAAATAAAAGGAAAAGTAATGTAGGATTTATAAAATTTTTTATTTAACAAAGTATATAACAAAGTTTTTTAATGGTTCCATGCGAATTCATTATGGAAAATTATGCGAATTATGAATTAACATAGAATTTATATTATTTATTACATTGACACAAATATGGTATAATTATCTGCTCTCAATTACTCTTATTAGTTATACCTATGATCAAAATATAGCCTCCAGATTACTCTTTTTACTTAAAATACTTTTTTTTTTTTATTTAATAAGAAGACATCTTAACAAATACACAAAACAATTTAATTTAAACATAAAATATGTTATATTTAACCAATGATCTAATCAATGTTTTTAATTAAAATTTTTTAATAAATACGTTTAGTTTTTATAAGAAGAGTTAGTCATTTCACAGAATAGCCTAATATTTACTTTATTGTTTTAAACAAAGTATGATTTTTCCCCTATTTTAGCAAATTTATATTTGGGATTTTTAAAACACCCCTAAATAGAATATAATCGCTTAAATTTTCAAAAAAAAAAAAAACTTAATTTTTATTACTCTATTCACCGTGACATATTGATAAGGCAAAAGTTAAAGTCTTGAAACCGAACCTAAATACCTTTTCGTAGATTAAATATTTTTCAATATTTATTCTAAAAATATATATTGAATAAAGTACAATATTTTTTTGTTAATTTATTTGTGTTATTTTTATATTTTTAAATAAGTTTGATTATAAAACATAAATAATAAATTATTTTTAAATTTATACATGTAAAGATTAAGTTTTTTAACCACTAATTATAATTTAGTGCTTAAAAACTTAACATTTATCTTTTTCATAAAATTTATTGATTATAAATGACAAATTTTATTATGCATAAATAATAAATTATTTTATAAACATTCCTAGAAGATATTTATTTATTTATTTTATTTATTTAATAAAAACAAAATAGTTCTACTAGCTGGTAAATTTAATTATAGTTAGTTAAATTTAATTACGATCTTCATTTTTATTTGTAGTTTTACATGAACAATTACATATAATTTAATGTGAATAGTTATTTATATTCAAAAATTTACTTTTTCATTTTAAATTAATAATACTCGTCTTTAAATCAACAACTTTTAAATATTATTAAATAATTTAGACCGAGAAAAAAAGCTGTTCTTATAGTATATAAAAAAGATCTTTTGGAAGAAAACTTAAAAATTATTTATGCCTATAAAGAAATATTCACAGTTTTCCATGTTAATTCTTTAGTTTCGTAAAATATATATATATATAAAATAAAATATTATATAAATATTAAATAAAATTAGTTAGGGTATAAAACAAAACGTCACAGCTTTCAATTATTTCCACTCTTTGGTTAATGTTTTCTTTTCGTTTTACACAAACATTATTTCTATATATATATGAAAAATATATATTTATTCAACATTTAATTTGTTCATTTCGATTTTTGCCTCTGGCTGATTGTCTGTCCGTTTGACTGGCTATCAGTAAATAACCGCCTGATAAGGCCAGGCCACTGAAATAAATATTGTATATTTTAATTTTGTTGAAAACAGTTGTGCATCGGCATTTCGAATCATTGAGTATAGAAAATGCATTCACAATTATTTACAGCATATATAATTAGCAGTTTATTACTATTCGTCCTCATATGCATTTGTGTAAGTAGATATTAAAGAGTTTTTCTATATAAAAAATGAATAAATTTGTGTTACAGATACCACAAATAGTTGCTCAGGATTACGATATATTAGACATTGGTTCGATGGGCACAAATTTGCCACAAAAGTCAAGATTTCCTGTATGGGATGATGCCCAAGGATAGTGAAATGAAGATATTATGGATATATAAGATTTTAACTTTTGTCAATAGTCTTGGAAACTTTATTTACTTCCCCAAAATAAAACCTTGAATTTTAAAAATTAAATTAATGAGTTAAAGTTGCCATTTTGTAGGGTAATTAACGTTTTCAGTATGACTAATTTGCAATGTCTGAAAGTATAATATATTAAACAATTTGTGAATTGAATCAAATTTTTATTTTTTAAAAAAAGTTGCTTGTTTTTTTGTTTCCAAGCTTTAAAGCCTTTATTATTAAAGATTTTTTACTTAGTCAATTGATATTATTGGTTAAAGTTTCCTTTTTCCTACAGATCTATATCTTTAAATGTTTATATACAATCAATATACTTTAAAGTATTTATTTAATGGTAAGTCTAACATATTTCTTATTTGTATAATTAGAGCTTAATAGAATTATCTGACATCGGTATATATATACTTATACATATACATATATGTACGTATGTCGTGTTTAAAAATTGACTTTCAATCTCATTTTGTGAATTTCCTTTAATTGGGGATGCAGTTTTTTTAATAGAAACGATTGTACACTATCTATAATATAAACTACATAAATACTTTATATATATTTTGGACAAGGAATCATTTATTAATAAAACTGGAGCAGGCTTGACTCGATTCAAATAAAGGATCTTTAAATGATAAAGCTAGAGCACATTTAACTCCAAATATTTAAATAAAACTTTGTTAAAACAACAAGAAAAATTTTATGTGGAACTTCGTGAGTAATCTTACCGATATTTTATAAATTTAGAAACTGCGCTGTCACTTTATAGTATTTTTATTATTTCTTTATAAATTGTACCTTAAATTTATACTGACAATATTTTCATATAACAAAGCTCTTGCTTTAATAATAACTCTAATATAAATACACGCAAACTTCAATATATATTCATTATATTTTAACACCATTCTATAGAAATCCATTTTATATCGACATAAAATGTTGAACTTACATAGACTCAAAAAGCAGAGCATTTGAAATTAGCTCATGATACAGAAGACTACTAAAGAGAACCATCAATTGATAAGTTTGTGTTGCCTACTTTTGGGTTTACACATTAAAGCAGCGATGGCTGTGGCATCTTTTAAGCTTAAAATCAATTGTCAGTTGAAGATGTTCTCAATTCCGTTACAAATCACTTTTGAATTCCAGGTGAAAGTTGAAAAAGTTCACTATTATTTATTTTTGAAACATGTATTCTTGAAAACCAAATAACCATATTAAGATTCACATACAATTTTATTTTTCATAATAAGCTCCTTACTCAAAACTGAAACATATATCTGAAATTTTGAGCTTTTAAACACTTTCATAAATTCTCCGAAATCTTGAAAATTAAATTTTAATGGAAAAGAGGCAAAAACACGTCACTACACAACCTGTAATTAAAAGTTTCTTCATTAGTTTAGTTTGAAAACCGTAACTAAAATTGAATTTAAAATTTTGGTATCCTTTTTTTCTATCTAATAATGTGTCAAAGTTATGCTTGAATGAACTACGAAGTAAACCTAAGGAAAAATCAATTCCTGTGGCAGTTCATTGGACTTTTACGATGAGTGCGTGTCAGGGTGGAATAATTGCGGCCATTAAAATCCAACCAAAGGAAGAAAACGCAAAAAAAAAACTGGCACACCCAAAAGCCAAAGACCAAACAACACTCAATAAATGAGCCGAAAAGCAAAGAGAGAGAAATACTAACAAAAATAAAACTAAAGCAAAAAAATTAAGCACCAATTAATGGAGTAAGAACTGGGAATTGTTCCCACATGAAGGATAGCGATCGGTATTCCAACCGATTCACGTTCTTATTTCAATGATTTTGATACTATAGCTGCCAAGTTTGACACGCTTTTCCAAGTGCTTAGCCAAAGCGCCATCAATTCGATTTCCCAGTGGCACGCAAACCCAAAAAAAAAAGGAGGAAAAAAAATAAAGTTTCCTGCTGCACTGCATCAGAACATTATAGAGAATATCGAATTGAGTCCTTGCGGCAATGTAATTGCGTTAATTTACCTTCAATTGTTTTACCCTATTGCCACGCCCTAGAAAAAAAAAACTATATATATATATTTATGTAGTTATATACATATGTATACAGAGAGAGTGCGAGAGTGGGGGAAAGGGGGGAGGTAAAACCATTGTGTAGGGGTTGCATGTTTTGCGGCACTTTTGTGTGTTTCTGGAAGGGTTTTTTTTTGTGTACTTGTGTTTGTGCATGTCGACGACATAATTGTGCGCCTTACAATTTAAACAAATTATCCTGCCGCCAGAGCCTTTGATATGACAAGTGCATGTCCGGGCAGCCCCTTCTAAGAAGTCAACACTCCTCCCAAACGGTTCATTGACCTAAACTTTTTGCATTTTGGTCAAGTGCTTAAGCCATCCCCAATGGAGTGCTGCACCTTAACCATATCTAGTAGATCTTCCTCTTCCAATTCCAATGAATCTGCTGTATCTGTATCTTTAATTTCGTTACCATCAAAATAAAGGCGTATTGAATTTAATGCCACGCCTTTTTCAGTACAATATGCTAATTTTAAGGCATCCAAACGCCTTAAGCGAAATCCTTTTGGTTTTTCTTCACTTGTTTGTATATTAATTGTTATATATTCCATATTTAGAACTTGTTCAGTTTACAAATTTTGATTCAATTATGAATTTCTATTGAACATTTACACGTGGCCTATTGATCTGTTTGTTGGCCATCTTTACGTTTTCGTTTTCATTCAATATTGGGCCACATCAGCATTGGGAGAAGGGCAGAGATTTATAAGCGTCGCTGCCAAGTGGAAACTAATAAATAAATATTTTTTTTATATGAACCGATACGATAAGATAGCGTCCAGTTAAGTAGCTGAAGCTGCTCCAAGTTGCAGGCGTACGCACACTTGGAGACGATGGGTAAAAACAGCTCAACGTATCTCAAATGAAAATCAATCGCCCATTGAGGTAACTCTCATACAAATTGCCACCATGGGTGACGGTAATTAAAAAACTACTTAAAATTTATTCTTTGTGAAATAAAATTGTTTTCCATCGAAATGAAATTCATTTGTGAAATAATAATTTACTAAGTGTACGATCCTTACGATCCTCACTAAGTTAAAGTTTAGATTTCTATGATATTAAGGATAACAAGTTACTTAAGGCAAAAGTATGATCGTTGTGGATTTGTTTAATATCCATTATATTAGCGTAATATCAGAGGATCCTACCAAAAACTAAGTGGGTTACTTGAGGACCATGAAAATAGATAACCAAATTATTTACAATCGTTTCAAATTCGAATTCCAATTGTCTAAAATATTATGCAACGCCACCAAAGTCTTAATATTGAGAAATAATATTCTCTTCAATATTATCTCTATATAATATTCTTCTAATAATATATTCTCGAAATATCATAGCACACTAATGAAATAGAATTAACTTGCCGCTCCAGCAAACAAATGTTTAATTAGAAATTTCACTGCAAAAATCCGAATAAGTATGTTATAAGTTGCTACGAGAGATTACTGGATCTGCATAAATGCTAGACGGATGTTCATACCTATTTTAAAAGCTTTAGCTTAAACAGTCTCCAAGATCTCGGTGTTTTCAATCATGTCTTATATATATATATAGGGTCGGTCCTGTTACATACATTTTAGCGACTTTAATATTCTGTTTTACCTTATGAGTATAGGGTATAATGTCTAAAACCCTATAGGTGTAGGGTATAATGATTGAAACATAAGGAATAATTGTAAAAAAGGGTGAACAAAGTGATTGTAATCAGGTTAAAGATTGTGACACAAGTTAAAGATTGTGATATAGGGGACAACCAACCCCAAAGACTCTAGGTTAGGGTAAAATTGGATCTTGAAAGAAGTCAAAAAAATCATTCACATTATAAAATGTCACTAAACTAGAATGAAACATAGAGCATTCCAAAAGACTACTGAAGAAGAAAAAAGTGATTGTAATGAAGTTAAAGATTACAAAATCACAAAAAAAAAACCCTACCCTTAAAGAAGAGTCTTTTAGAGAGTTTAGGGTAAAATTGAATCTTTGAAGAAGTGATACAACTCTTCCACATTTTGAAAAGCAACAGAGGAATAAAGAGAGAAGTTTTTGAAAAAGAATGCTCTCGAATACTTAAGCCTTTAGCATTTTATAAATTTTGTAAGAGTGAAAACTGAAACTGGAAAAATATGTATAATTATTAAGAAAATTTTTGAAATATTTGATGTTTGAAATCTTGGACCTTTGATATTTGAAGAGTAAAAGCCTTTCATCAGAAAGTAATTGAAACTTAAACTAAAATGTTATAAGGCTTTATACTGAATTGGATTGGTCGTGCTTATAAGAGACATATGGCTGACGTAATCATTCCCAACTGCTAATAAATCTATAAATTCAATCAAATGGATTACTAAATTAGATAAACTTAGACTTCAAGAATGTCTAAAATGGTTAAAATTACTAGCCAAAATATTAGATTATATATTATAATATAAAACAACACCCAAAATTAGTTAATATGACTTAATATATGCTAAATTGAATATGTGTTCCCTTAGCATTGATCAAAGGTTAAAAATTTGAAAAAATTTGAAAACGCAAGTCATTGACTAATTGAGCCCATTGTACAAAGATAACTCACTGTGTGCTGCTATCTATGAGTCTCATGAATATATATATAAATATATATATACTTATATATATATAGAGACGTATACATTTAAAAATATTCTTATAGTATAGTTTATTGTTTTTTTGGTGACCGAAAGCAAAACATGTTAGATAGAGCTTTGCGTTGACTTGCAATTGTCAGTTTGGCCACGACGTGCCCACCGTTCGGACGTGTGTGTGGACGCGATCCTTTTTCGACGGCGTTCTTTTGTAGACTAGAGAAAAGAGAAGAAAAATAAAACTAAAACTAATTTAAATTCTAATCGCAGTCGCCATGAAGTGCTTAGTTGTGTTTGGACTGATTGTGGCCGTATTCGGTGCGTTTATTGGTTACGGTTATTTGCTATTTACGGATTTTACAAAACCACTGCCAAAGCCGGAATTTAATGATAATACCTATTGGGGTCCTGGTGATGAGAAGAACTATATACCCGATAAGGAAATTTATGAATTTACAATAAAAGTGCCAAAGAAGGATATTGAAGATTTACGTCAACAATTAAATCGGACTTTGCGTTTAACGGAACCATTGGATGGTATTGCCTTTGAATACGGTTTTAATACTTATGCATTACAACAATTTGCGGATTATTGGCGGGACAAGTATCTTAGTGTGTGGGATGAACGTGAAAAGTATCTCAATTCATTCAAACAATATACAACGGAAATACAAGGGTAAGTCTAGCTACATTTGTTATCTGTCAAGTTAATGCAATTTATAGATATATAAATAATTCTTATCGATTTTCAGTCTAAATATACATTTTATACACGAAGAAGTCGAAGAGGAGGCAAAGGCTAGAAAGCATGTCTATCCTCTATTATTGCTTCATGGCTGGCCAGGATCAGTGAGAGAATTTTATGATTTTATACCCATGTTGCGTAAGGATCAAAATATCTCTGACTATGCATTTGAGGTTGTTGCTCCTTCACTGGTGGGCTTTGGTTTCTCCGATGTAAGTTTTGATGAAATGGTTACATAAATTATTCTGTAAATTAATCGTTTCCTTTTCTTAGGCTGCAACTCGTCCTGGTTTTAATGCCGCTGAAATGGCCACCGTTATGAGGAATCTTATGTTGCGTCTGGGTCATGAGAAGTTCTTTATTCAGGGCGGTGATTGGGGCAGCATTATTGGTAGCAATCTGGCTACTTTATATCCTGAAAATGTCCTTGGCTATCATTCTAATATGTGTGTCTTGCATACACCATTGGCCTTCCTTAAGGGCATCTATGCCAGTTACTTCCCAGAGAAAGTTTTACCCTCTCGCTTCTTCATTGATCATCATTTCCCTTTGTGGGAGAAATATGAAGGTCTTCTGAAAGAGAGCGGTTATTTCCATATTCAAGCTACCAAACCGGATACCATAGGTGCTGCTCTAACATCGAGTCCTGTGGCCTTGGCCACATATATTTTGGAGAAATTCCAGACTTGCACAGGACCAGGTCTAGCCCAAGATTTTGGTGCCATTACAACAGTCTTTGGACTAGAGGCTGTGCTGGATAATTTAATGTTCTACTATTTGAGTAATTCAGCCACCACAGCAGCTCGTTTCTATGCCGAGAATGTGTCCAAGGAGTACAGGGACCTTCAATTGGATCGCGTCCAATCGCCAGTACCCATGGGTTGTGCTCGTTTCCGGTTTGATTTGCCCTCGGCATTCGATTGGCAATTGAAAGATAAATTCCCAAATCTAAAGCATAGCATGTACTTCCAACAAGGTGGACACTTTGCCGCCATGGAGATGCCTTCCATGTTATATAATGACTTTACAACATTTGTACGCAAAGTTGGTCTACATGGTGAGACTCATTAAAAGTGTTTTCTTTTAGACAAATTTAAAATGAGGTTTTCCTTAAATGAATTGACTATATTATGTATTATATACAGATCGTAACTCCTACTTGATTTAGAAACGTTTTGTTATATTTATATTAATAAAAAGACAAACAAATTGAAACCAAAAATAAAAATAAAAGTAAAAAACTTTAAATCTTAGAATCTTAAAATTTTTACTAATACAAAGTTACATATGAACAGAACAAAGTTCAATTTGAATTGAACCCTAGGAAATTTAATATATATCCTACCTATACCGATGGGTATGTATGTATATATAAACCTTTCGATCAAATTAAATTTTTAATACGATTTTAGACTGCACTTAACTAGCAAGACATTATTTTTATCACCAATCCCAAATCAAATCTATAGGCATTATTAACTTCCTTCGACTTTAGTAAGAGTTTAGCAACAGTAAAAATGTAAAGAGGCAAAAACAAATTGTCGTTGATCGGGACCGAAGTTTATATGCCCTACCATTCTGATAATTATATATATATTTTATTAGAATCATGATGATAAGTGTATAAAACCATTGAAGAGTAAATTTCAGCATGACTTAGGAAAAAATTTTTCACTCTTCATACAAAAATTGCTTCTGTTACGTTTGTTTTTATAAAATCTATAGTATGTAGTTAACCGATTCTTCTGAAACTTAATACAGATATTTTTTTAAATATCAATCATACAAATACCAAAATTCTGAACAATCACTTGAATAACAAACAAATTATATATCTAAAACTACTTTCTTTTCCGTTTCATTTCTGTTGAGGCATTATGATTAATTCAAAAGAGAATTATTAAAAATATAGTATCTAAAAAAAAAAGGAAGTTGTTCCTGTGAAAGCTATATGATATAGGCAACCAAATGATCGAGCTTTAATTCTCTCTGTGGAATTCATACAGACAGACATCATAAGAGAACGTATATGCCTATAGCAATTCGGCTTGTCTTACTGATCAACAATATATACTTTATATATAGTCAAAATATTCTCATTTCTATGCTTTTGATCAAAGTGAATATACTCTCTCTCTCTAAATGGGTATACAAAATTGTCAACTCATTTTTGTTTTATACATATGTAAGTACATAATTCTCTATCATCGGACTGATGACCGGGCCAAAGTCAACATTTTAGCCAAGTCGAATGGTCGCTCTCGAAACTAAATTGACTTATGAACCTTGGTTTTTTTTCTAATAATCCTGAACTAATAATCCTGAACACTAAAAAGAAAAGTTTAGAGAATTATAAATTATTTTCAATTAATGCAATATTTTTTAAATGATTTAAAAATATAGAAAATTTTCCTAATATAATTTTTTAAAAGTTGTGTAGGTTAGTTAATAATTTTTTGGTTTTAAATTTAAATATTTTTTTAATTTTAATTTAGATAAAATAAATTATCTGTATATTTAAATACCAGAAAACTGATTTCCTAGTAGGAAAAAATTTAAACAAAAAAAATACAATTATTAACCGATTAGTTACCTGTATGTATGTATTTGTGTATATGTATACATACATATGTATGTAGTATAGCAAAAAATTGACTGATTTACATACATACATACATATATAGACTCTATTGAAATTATTTGAATCACGTATCAAAACAATTCCGATTGAAATGTAGTAAAGAACAGACGACCTCTATGTAATTTGTTGATTTTTATTTGTTAAATGTTTAAAAAAAAACGTAATACTTATTTTAATTTATAGCGCTCAAATCAAAGCTTAAAAAATTTATTTATATTTGTGAGTTTTTTTAATAAATATGTACATACATATAAAATATTTACAAACATAAACAATTTATGCGAATAGCATCCACAATGTGGACCGTGTTGCTGTGTCAAAAAAGCTCTAACTGTGTGATAAGAAAATATTTAATTGATCAATTTGTTTGTAATCGTTAAATGCCTTCAATTGCACTATTTCAGCAGTGTCATGCTTTACCGGCAAGCTTTTTGCCTGCATCTTTCCCCTTTGTTTCCCCTTTTTTAAACCACTCTCGTTCATAACAAACATATCAAGCATGACAAAGCTCCTCTGTTTACACACATACATACAAGCAGAGGGCAAAAGCCGCAAAAAGCTTTTAAGCAATGCCGATCTCACTTTTTCGTTCGTTTGTTTCTAAACAATTTAGTTTACGTTGAAATTCACAAGCGGTTGGACGCAGTTTATCCATAGATATCCATTTATTATGGCATCAGTGGGGAGCACCATTACCAGGATTTTGGTTGGAGCTTTTGCTATTTTATTGGCCGTGGGCTATAAAAACTATCGTGATTTGTCTGCACCAGGCAAACGTCCCGATTTGGATACTCAAGCCTACTGGGGACCTGGTCAAATAGAGTCCTACAAAGAGAATAAGGCCGTGCTGCCCTTCGATATAAGCGTTAATCCTGAGGTAAGTGATTCAACCACCTTTAATAATGGGCCAATTAAATATTTCCTGTTGTTTTGTGCTTCATATTTAGATTATTACTGATTTGAAGGCCCAGTTAAGTCGTCCACTTAAACTGCAGGAACCCCTGGAGGGTGTGGGATTTCAGTATGGTTTTAATTCAAAACATCTGCGGAATGTGGTGAAATACTGGCGCGACACTTATCTAAGCAAATGGAGCGAACGGGAGGCATATCTTAAAAAATATGATCATTTCCAAACGGAGATTCAGGGGTGAGTCAAAAACCTTATGCAATCTAAAGCTCTGGGTCACAATAATTATGCGAAATCTGAAAACCAGAGAAATAGTTATTAAAATGTGATGTTACCTAATGCCGTAACATATTAACCCATCGTCTAACCTTTTTGCTCTGTCAATTTATTCAATTTTGTAGACTTAAAATACACTTTATTCACGCTAAACCCATCAAGGCAGCGGGCAAGAAAGTGTTGCCCCTATTATTAATGCATGGCTGGCCGGGCACAGTTCGTGAATTTTATGAATTCATACCTTTGCTCACAACCCCCAATGATAAGAGCGATTATGTATTCGAAGTGATTGCACCAAGTCTGCCCGGCTATGGTTGGTCCCAGGTGAGCTATAATGCTGAAAATATTCTTAACAAACTATTTAAATTTAATCTTTCAGGGTTCTTCTAAAACAGGACTTGGTGTAGCACAAGTTTCGGTGATTATGCGCAATCTGATGCTACGTTTGGGATTCCAGAAATTCATCATTCAGGGCGGCGACTGGGGTTCCCTTATTGGTTCTAATGTTGCCTCTCTTTTTCCCGAGAATGTTTTGGCCTATCATTCTAATATGTGCACCAACAACAGTCCTATGGGCAGTATTCAACTCTTGTTGGCCTCTGTCTTTCCTAGCTGGTTCCTAGACAGTCAATATGCTCACTTTTACAAGGGTGTGGGTAGTCTGTTTGCAAACATTCTTGAGGAAATGGGTTATGCTCATATACAAGCCACTAAACCAGATACTGTTGGTAGTGCTTTGGTCGACAATCCTGTCGGCCTAGCGGCGTACATCCTAGAGAAGTTCTCTACCTGGACCAACCCTGCATTCAGACAGCTCGAAGATGGTGGCCTAACCAAGCGTTTTACATATGATCAGTTGCTGGACAATGTTATGATATACTATGTAACCAATTCGATTACTACATCGATGCGTCTATATTCCGAATCGATGAACAAGGCCCAGCTTGGTCTAAACGTCGATTCAGTGCCCGTTCAAGCCAAGGCTGGCTGTACCCACTTTATACACGAGTTGGCCCATACCTCAGATAGTCAATTGGCCAATAAATTTCCAAATCTGATACATACTACACATTATACCGATGGTGGACATTTTCCAGCCTTCGAATTGCCGGAAACCCTATATAATGATTTCGCGACATTTATTAAGAAGGCGCAACTGTAGTCTAAACAAAAGTGAAATTAAATAAGTTAAATTGGTGTATAACTCTCTTATATGGATAAATAAACAAAACACAATCTTCGTAGAATATTTTTTTTAACGAACAATGACAAGATTCTCGCAGAAAACCGGTTCCCGGTAAAGGGTACCAAAGAAAAACGAAAGTTGAAGAGGGTTTCGTTTATCTGAAAGGTTTCTTACATAAATACATGAGTGTATGTAGGTATATATGTACACATGAACAATTATTGTATATATGTATACAGATACGTGAGTATATGTATAGAATTATTGTATATATACAGATATATATCAACAATTAGCAGCCGGCTATGTTTTGCGTCTTGGCACAAAAGCTTTTAGGTAAATAAACAAAATCTACTGAAGCTACGTTGTTAGACTTCAACGACTGCTAAAGACACTACAGTGAACTCTCTCATAACTGAGTTAAAGATGACTGGGCAATTGATATACTATCTCTAAATAACTGTAGGGTAATTCTGAGTGGACAAATAGAATTTGCTTATCATCGTGAGCTGGTCGAAGTTCTATGAGCCGGCTTCAGTTCCATTGATATGCTTAACGGGGAGTGGAGTGGCTGCAATCTCAGCGAACCCAAAACTGATTAGACACTTTCCAACGGACAGTACAACAGTGACTTTGAAACCGTCCAGATGTCTCCTCTAACACGTATTTTGGTCCTCTTATTGGCCATTGGCGGTGGCATGGTCTATAAACAAGTTAACCAATTATGGGGAGACTTGCCAGTTCCTAAATTGGATGACCAAGAATGGTGGGGTGACGATGCTCAGCCAAAGGATTATGCAGCTTATTTGGCCAATAATTCGGAAGTGCTTAACAACCGTATAAGTTATTCGGAGGAGGTAAGAATTTAAGAATCCATATGTTATTTCTATGGTATAACTAATCCACCTGATTTTAGACAATAAACGAATTGATCCAACGATTGAATCGCACTCTACGTCTAACGCCCCCTTTAGAGGGAGTGGCATTTGAATATGGATTTAATAGCGATTATTTAAAGGAACTGGTTACCTATTGGCGGGATGATTACTTGCCGCGTTGGCGAGAACGTGAAGTTTTTCTCTGGCAGTTCAACCAGTTTACCACTGATATTCAGGGGTAAGATAGGGCTTATCTTTTTGGAGTCTTATTGATAAGTTTTTTTTTTATATTTTCAGACTACGCATGCATTTCCTTCACCTAATGGTTTATGATGACAACAAAGTGGGCAAACAGCACTATCCCGTATTGCTTCTTCATGGCTGGCCGGGTTCATTTAGGGAATTTTACGATCTGATTCATTTGCTGCATCAATCGAAAACAGATAAAAACAACAAGTACATATTCAATGTGATTGTTCCCAGTATGCCGGGATATGCTTGGTCGCAAGGAACATCTCGTCAAGGGCTAGGTCCAGCCCAAGTGGCTGTTATGATGCGTAATCTCATGTTACGTCTGGGTTATAAGAAATTTTTCGTTCAAGGCGGTGATTGGGGTTCCATTGTGGGATCTCATTTGGCTACTTTGTATCCTGAGAATGTTTTGGGCTATCACTCGAACATGTGTAACAATCTGAGTCCCAAGAGTCAGATTAAAGGTCTACTGGCTAGTCTATGGCCCAGTCTATATGCGCCAAGTGGCTATGAAGACTTCTTCTTCCCCAAATCCCGGGAATTTAATTATCTGCTAGAGGAAAGCGGCTACTTCCATTTACAGGCCACTAAACCAGATACTATTGGAGCAGCTCTTACTGATAATCCTGTCGGCCTGGCTGCCTACATTCTTGAAAAGTTCTCAACTTGGACGAATCCAAACTATCGTTCCCTGGCTGACGGAGGACTAACCAAACGCTATAAAATTGATGCCCTCTTGGACAATCTAATGATTTATTATTTAACAAATTCGATAACCACATCGCAGCGTCTCTACGCCGAGGCTTATACCAAGGAACAGAGGGAACTGCGACTGGAACGAGTTCCCACCTCTGTGCCTACAGGATGTGCCCGATTTAAGCATGATATAATGCAATTTTTGGATGCACAATTGGAATACAAATACAAAAATTTGATACATAGCACATACTATAAAAATGGAGGACATTTTGCCGCACTCGAAGTGCCAAAAGTGTTACACCAGGACTTTATCGAATTTGTTAAGAAAGTGGAGCGTAAGTTTAAAATTGAAACTTTGTAAATGAAACAAAAGTTTCTAATAAAAACATATACAAATTTAAAACCAAACTAAAAGATTAAATAACTAATTTAATGAGAATTATCAATATCTTCCATATGTATGTATGTATGTATAGAAGTAGTTGCAATCCACAAAAGGCGCTTTCCTGATCGCCATCTCTATGCGATAACTTGTTTACTTTTTATCCTGAAAGTGTTGCAAAACGTCTAAGCTCAGATGAAGAAAAGCTTTTGTCAAGAAACGCATGTCTCAGAAGAAAAGCAAAAAGGAAAATAAAAGGAGGCATAAAGAACAACTTAAATATATTTTAATCTGTCATTATTTTGTGCATAGCCTAGTAGGCCAGTCCATTTGTTGCCAGGTTGCCATACATACATACATTCTATATTCATACTGTCATCCTTTCTAAACGTATATTTTACTCGTAATAAAAAGTGTTCCGTTTTTAATACTTAAAACAACAATGACCGATCTCAAGTTAACAGTTGCATTGACCAGCGTCAATTCGGAGAATATGTCGCGTCATGATATGCTTCAGTGGGTTAACAATATGGTGGATGGTAATTTTAGAAAGATCGAGGAGCTGTGCTCCGGTAAGTTATAATCTTGGAATAAAAGTTTTATTTTTACTTACTTTTCATTTTGGTTAACTTAGGAGTGGCCTATTGCCAAATGATGGAGATGATCTTTCCTAATTGCATCAATTTAAAGCGTGTGAAAATGAGTGCCAAATTGGAACACGAATGTCTACACAACTTTAAGCTATTCCAGGGGGCTCTTATTCGTCTCAAACTGGACAAAACAGTGCCCATTGATCGTTTGATAAAGGGTCGATTTCAGGATAACTTTGAATTTTTACAATGGTTCAAAAAATTCTTTGATTCTCAGTCAGCAGGGAATTTTGAGAATTTAAAATCAGTGGCCAATACCATAAAGCCGGTTAAGCCGCGTTGTCTCAAGAAGGAGCCATCCCCATTGAAATCTGAAACGGTAGTTGATTCATCACCAAATGAAACCGAAATGACCGAATTAATGGGAGAACTTCAAACCTTGAATATCAAATGTTCAAGCACTGTGGAGGCACGCGATAGTTGCTATGCCAAGTTACGCAACATTGAAGTCCTTTTGGAGGGAATTATGAAGAGCAATCAGCATGAGGAATTCTGTAAGCGCTTGTGCGCCGTTCTCTATGAGCAGCCGCCAGAATTGCCCAATTAAAGCCATAATATCAGTGCCCAACCAAGCCTGAGTCCAAGATCAGAAATCAATCAATGTACTGAATAGACTTATAAGATTTATATATTTACTATTAAATTTGAATTATCGTCTAGCATCAATCTGGTGTTTCTCCACTATCTGAAGAGGAGCTGGCATAGTCGCCCACCAAGCTCACCACCGGTTTGGGTGCCGTCTCCTTAAGCTTACGCTTAATACCTAGATCCTCCAATTGAAGATGAGAATTTAAAGCCTTCTGTCTCTTGGTACCCCCAAATGTGGTTGTAGTTGCCCCTGGAAGAGCTGGTTTCATAAGCAGATCCAGACGCTGTTCAGATTCCCTCTCTAAAGCGCTTTTTGTCTGCAATTTCATTAGGGCTGCCATATCACGATCCTGCTTGGTTTCCGGCAGCAGAGCTATATCCAGACTACTTTTGGCCAACAGCTGACGATCCAGTTCCTGTTGACCTTTGATTTCTTGCTTCTGCTGTCGGAAATCGGCACGCAGGCGACAATTCGCCTCGTAACTATCATCCCATACACTTTGGTTCCGTTCCACGAGCTTTTGTAGTACCGGCTTGGCATCGGCCGCCGCTTTTTCATCTTTGGCTTGATGTTCCAGCTTGTACATTGCATCGTCAAAGAGACGCTTCTGCACTTCTTTTGTTTCAGGTACCACCTGTTCATTTTGCAACGGATCCCAGCGATTCTCTTGCCTTCGCGCACCAGAAAGTATCACATAGTCTAGATTTCCAGGATCGGTTTGAATCTCAAAGTGATTGTCGCACAAATGGCATTTCATGCGAAATTTGTAAATGGGAGTAGAAAAGTACATGCCCACCTTAGTCTTTTCTGCGTTGTAGCGGACACCCATGCCTATGTGATTCTTACAGCCATCACACCATATATTATAGGGCATCTCAAAACGTATAATTATGATGCCCATGTGAATCTTGCGGGCACGCTCGCGTAAGGCATGAGTGCCGCGAAATTTATTTAATCCCCCTTTCTTAGGATCATAGTCCGGCGGATAGTACTTGTTTTGTCCTTTGCGTTCGCCCATTTTTGCTGTTTTTTTAAAAAACTTTACAGAAACAAAAATTGCATATAAACAGCAACTTAATCTAAACAGCTGATTGTGTTATTTATCTAGTGGTGAGTAATATTTAGGTTCCACTTTATTGTTCACTTTTAAATTTTAGTATCGGTGGCGGCGAAATTTAATAACATGTTTAGAATAGGTAAAAACTCTATGAATAAGAAATATAATTAGCAAAAATGATTTAAGTCAAGCAATTACTAAATTTAGAACTTTGTGTAACCAACATGCCGAATAACGGGGCAAAGTCTTAATTGACAGACTGTTTGCAGAATAATTGTCCATCGCTAACCGCGGAAATTGGCATGGTACCCATCAACATTTTACCCATCTCTAGCAGAGCATGCTCGCAGGCCGAACGCAGAAATAAATAATTTTGGCCGCATTTATTGCCACGTAAATTGAATTAAAAGTAGTTAGATTGCTTCGTTGCCGCATCATGATCATCTACACGAATGAGGGCAATCCACTGGGACTGCAGTTGCAGATTCTGGCAAAGTTTGCCAAACGTGAGGTCCAAGTGCAGCTGGTTAACCTAAATGGTAATTTCTGACTCTATGGGTGACTCCAATTGGAATTTGTATATGTTAAATTGAGAACTCCAGAAATGACTCAATAGTGGCTGATGCAATAATTATTTAATCTTGCCACAGATTCCAAGTACAAGCACTTGCTGGTGTTACCGACGCTGGAACTGGATAACGGATTGCAGCTTTTCTCGCCGGCAGCCATAGCCAAATATCTTTTAGCGGATGAGGGTCAGCAGAGGGATGAGGTATGCGGTGACCCCTCAAGGTTAAACCAATTAAACGTTGATTCTTATTCAAACTCTTTTTTTGTTTCCACAGTGGCTGGAATGGTCGACTACACTACTGGCTCCGGCTCTGGCCCATCACATGGGTGTGGGTCACAAGGCGAACCCAGATGCTTTGCCTGTTCTAAATGGATTAGTCAAAAAATTAGATGATCATTTGAAATCTTCACCTTTTTTGGCTGGCGAGAAAGTAACTGCTGCCGATTTGGCCGTTTGGTCCCTACTGGCTCCTGATGGTACCCTGAAAGGTGCACAGAATGTGGACCATCTGAGGGATTGGTATGGCCGAGTGAAAGTCTTGCCAGAAGTGCAGCAGGTACTGCAACAGCAACCTCTTAAAGATCTCACCTTCAATGCGCTGCAACAATCAAATCGCTATGGCGGTTTGCATCATATAACCCTCAAACGACCCAGTCTGGTGGAAGGCAAACTTCTTGCAGAATCTGCTAACCCAGTAGCGGACACAATTACCGATGAAGAAATCCAAGCGGCCCGTTTAGCCTTCACCTATGTGGAGCCTAAGAAAATCCAAGAGCCACGCACTGTTCTACCCAAACCTGGAGAACGTAATGTTTTGATTACCTCGGCCCTGCCCTATGTAAATAATGTACCGCACTTGGGCAATATAATTGGATGTGTTCTATCGGCAGACATCTTTGCCCGCTACTCCCGTTCGGCTGGCTATAATACTCTATTGATCTGTGGCACTGATGAATATGGCACGGCCACAGAGAACAAGGCACTGGCCGAGAATCTAACTCCGCGGGAGATCTGTGACAAGTATTTCGAGCTGCACAATTCCATTTATCGTTGGTTTGGTATTGGCTTTGATTACTTTGGACGTACCACCCATCAGGAGCAGACAGAGTGAGTTGCAATGGATGGAGTAACTAAAGAAGATAAACTAGTGTACATTTTATTTCAGCATTGTCCAAGAGGCTTTCAAGGATGTCCACAACGCTGGTTATATACTTACGGAAAGTGTGGAACAGTTGCTCTGCCAGAAATGTGATCGCTTTTTGGCTGATCGGTAAGAGATCGCATGATTTAAGGATTTCTTCAAATTAACATTCCTTTTGTTTAGATTTGTGGAGGGAACTTGCCCACATCCTGGCTGTGGTTATGAAGATGCACGAGGAGATCAGTGCGACAAGTGTGGCAAGCTGGTGAATGCCACTGAATTAGTGCGTCCTCGTTGCAAAGTGTGTAATAGTGCCCCAGTATTGCGTTCCTCAGATCAGCTATTCATTGATCTGCCCAAAGCTGAGCCGAAATTGCGAGAATGGGTAGACAAATCGGACAATGGCTGGACGCACAATGCACGTGTGATTACCAGATCATGGCTACGTGAGGGTCTTAAACCGCGCTGCATTACCCGAGATCTAAAATGGGGTATTCCTGTGCCCCATGCTGGTTTCGAAAATAAGGTCTTTTATGTGTGGTTCGATGCTCCATTCGGTTATGTATCCATGACCAAACGTTATACGAAGGAGTATCAGAAATGGTGGCAGCCTGCCAAGGGTACAGACGTAGAACTGTTTCAATTCATGGCCAAGGATAATGTTCCATTCCATTCGGTAGTATGGCCTAGTGTACTCTTAGCCATTAACAAGGGACACACTCTGGTTTCCCATATCATGGCCACGGAATATCTAAACTATGAAGATGGCAAATTTAGCAAGAGTCGAGGCATTGGTGTCTTTGGCAATGATGCCCAAGAAACTGGCATACCTCCAGATGTCTGGCGTTTCTATCTGGCTTCCGCTCGTCCAGAGGGTCAGGATTCAAGTTTCAGTTGGAACGACTTGGCCGCTCGCAACAATTCCGAATTACTCAACAATTTGGGCAATTTTGTGAATCGCGCATTGGTCTTCTGTGAAAAGAACTTCGATAGTTTGGTTCCAGAAGTTGTTCTTACCCAGGACGAACTGATATTACTATCCTTAATCAACAGGGAGTTGCGTGGTTATATCAACTCTTTGGAAAAGGCTAAACTTCGTGATGGTATACGTCATTTATTGTCCATTTCACGACATGGCAATGGCTATATGCAGACCCAGCAACCATGGGTTTTGCTGAAGGGTAATGCCGACCAAAAGAAGAGAGCTGCTACAATTATTGGCTTGTCCGCCAATATAGCCTGTCTATTGGCCAATCTTTTGTTCCCCTTTATGCCAGCTACTGCACGAACTTTATTCGATCAACTAAATACCCAACAAACTGCTCTCAATGCAAGGTAAACAAAAGACAAATTCCATCTGTTGCGAGATAATTATTGTATTTTTTTTTATTTGCAGCAAACCATTGACTACGTTGCTCCTACCCGCTGGACACAAAATTGGAAAGCCTGCGCCACTTTTTGTCAAATTGGAGCAGTCGTTTATTGATGAACTAAAGGGAAAATACGGCGGAGTCCAGGTCAAAACTGAGACTAAATCCGACCAATTGAGTGTTGCCGAATTGGAGCAGGCTATTCAGGCTCAGGGTACCAAGGTGCGCGAACTTAAGGCCAGTACCAAGGAAAAATCAGTTTGGCAGCCAGAGGTTAACAAGTTGTTGGACCTTAAAAAACAATTGGAGGACGCTCAAAAAGCAACTCCAACTACTGCCCAATCTTCCGCAGTTGGCTCTCAGTCGGTCCAGGATCTAGAAAAGGCTGTGCAGGCTCAGGGGGAAAAAGTACGGCAAATTAAGGCCAGCACAAAAGACAAATCTGTTTGGCAGCCGGAAGTTAATGTATTACTTGACCTTAAGAAGCAACTGGAGGCCGCCCAAAAAACCGCATCCGCTGCGCCTGCTCCTGCCACTGTTACACCAAACGCTGAACAGGTTAAAGCTTTGGAAGAAAAAATCGTTCAACAGGGTGAGAAAGTCCGCACTCTGAAGGTCAGTGGAGATCCTTCCGTTTGGAAACCTGAAGTTGATATTCTGTTGTCGCTGAAGAAAGAATTAACGGCACTTACTGGCGTTCCAGCAGCAGCACCAGCACAGGGCAAGGGAAAGAAAAAGAAGTAAATTAACGAGCATTAGGAGGCTACATTTCTCTATCCCAGGCATTATTCATCCTCAATTACCTCAATTATGTATATCTAATCAGTCAAAGACCAGCACATTTCTATTCATTTTGTTTTAGTTTTTTTCGTTTCGTATTTAAACAAACCGTTGTATTTATTTGCATAATGGCTTAGTAATTTATTGAGTTTGTGAACAGAAACATTAAAACACACTAAATTGACTTTCATATGAAAATCATTTTTGATTAATTTTATATATTTTGAATTTTCAAAAAAGTATTCGATTGTATCTAACGACTACTTTATCGAGTACTTGTTTTTTGAGGTGGAATCAAGCGATAGTTTTGTTTAAAGTTGTAATTTAGTGAGATGGAATATTATCAACCAAACAGAGGAAAATAATAATATTCACTTTTGATTAACTTTTTTAAAATTTAATAAATAATTTTAAAACATTTACCCCTGAAGTCACGATTTCTTGCCGCTCTATCAATAGTGTCATCACTAGTTTATTAAATGATATCGATAAATTTTGCCATGTAAAATCAAACACTCGGGAAAAAACAAGAAAAGTGCAATAATTGAATAATGTAAAATGTATTAAAGCTAATCAAAAGCGTATGCTGTGTGGGTGAAATCAATTTAATAAAAATCAACAACAATAACACTGGTAGTTGTACCCAATGATAAAATATTAAAACAAACAAAAGCAATTGTAATTTGGTCGTTTTCTCTAACATCTCCCCCCTTTCACTTCACCGTTTCGACCGTGTCCATCACGAGCAAAAATATTCGTCATCAGCTGGTCTTCAATTTGCCCCAGTAGCCCCATCGTAGCCGTAGCAGTATTAACATTAGCAGCAATAGTATTAGTGCATTTATAGTTACGATTTATTCCTGCCACGCGACGCATTATGGCAACAACGTCAAGAATCGGAAATTTCTCACAATTACACATTGTAAATAATTAACTGTAAAATAGAGCAAAGAGAGGGGAAAAAAAACAGTGCTTTGCTTGGGGTTAACAAGGTGAAACTTGAAATTTGTTTAGATATTCAATTAAGTGGAATAAATAACACATCTGTATATATCTTCGTCTGTGTATATACATATATACAATTGCTGGTGTTGTGGATGTGTGTATTTTTCGCATGTGAGTCCAGCAACAAAGAACAATAAAAGTTGCCCCTGCCCCCTTTGGTCTATCACTGCAGTTTGGTTATTGGCAGCTGATAAGACCAACTTTTTTTACCACACAATTTTAATATGCATTGAAAGAGGGGCAGCAGATGTCAATCCCACAATTGTGGTGTAAAGAAGAAAAAAAATTAATTTTCGTCAAGTTTTTCAAGGACAACTTTTTAATGGAGGCAACAAGTGGTGTCTGATATTCATTATTGATTTATGCAGTCTTTCCCTTTCCTTCAACTAACTGGTTCTGTATCTCTTTTTTTCACACAGACTTTTCAACAAATCTATAACCGAGCGGTACTGGCCAAAAGACAAAGGCCAACGTCGCCATGGAGTCTGCAGACGCACTTATGGAGGAGCAAAAGCTCATGGCCGAGGCCAAATATCGGAATTATATGACAAATATTGACAAAGCACTGCGCAATTTCGAATACTCCAGCGAGTGGGCGGATTTAATATCGGCCTTAGGCAAACTAAGCAAGGTATCAAGAAACAATTTTGAATGAAATTTGTTAAAAAACGGGACATACAGTATGACGTGCCTTATTCGATTTATCACGCCACTCTGATTCATAATGTTTTTCGACGTTTGAAATTTCTTATCAGTTTCTTGCTCATCTCTTTTACAGGCCATATCAAGCAATACCCAGTACCAGGTCATACCCAGGCGTCTGAAGATAGCCAAACGTCTGGCTCAATGCATGCATCCAGCCTTGCCATCGGGCGTACATTTGAAGGCCCTAGAAACGTATTCGGTGATATTCAGCAAAACGGGACCAGAGAGGCTAGCCACAGAGTTTATTTATAGGTTAATATATCTCATATATAACACAAACTTCTTACCGGATAAATGCTATATGGAACCGCTCTGATTCACGTTTTACGATAACGCTTAATCCCTTGGTATTATTAACGGCTTTACCCAAATGATAAGCCGATTTCCCGACGAAGCTTTAAATTATTTTCGATAAAACCTTACAAAAATAGCATTATTCTATATATCAAATTCATGTTTAAGTCGCTTTTTATAGTAGTAATCATTTTATACATAAACATTTATTAATTTTTTTTTACTTTTTGTAGTGCTGGACTCTTTCCCTTGTTGGGTTATGCCGCCATGAATGTCAGACCTGCTCTATTGGCTATATATGAAACATATTTTGTTCCATTGGGTGACAAACTGCGTCCGGCATTGAGTGGTTTCCTAAATGGTGTATTGCCAGGATATGATTGTGGCCTGGATCATTTTGAACGGATCAGTGTATTATTGAAACAAGTCTGCAATGCCGTCAATCCAATGCACTTTTATACTGTACTATGGGAATCAGTAGCCAATAATGCCGCTATCCGCTTGCCAGCTATTACTTATGTTTTGGAACACTTTAATAAGCGTTTGGATATGCAGGAGCAAATCTATATTATGGGTCACAATCGTGAGATAATGATGTCGGCCCTTTGTGCATGCCTAAATGATTCAGTCATTTTAGTCCAGCGGAATACATTAGAGTTTCTACTGCTTGGCTTTCCAATGCATACGATACTATTGGTGGAAGATGATCTGGTCAAGTTGGTTACTAATGGCTTGAATACCATACTAAGACGAGATATGTCACTGAACAGACGACTCTTTAGTTGGTTACTAGGCAGTGAGGTGGCCAAGAATTCCCCCACCTATGACACATTATCCTTAGATGCATCTGGTGGCGCACAACAGGATGAAGAGCCAGAACCATATTTTGTGAAACATTCGAGGAATATATTGATTAAAGCATTAATAAATACTCTTAGAATGAGTTTGGAGTGTGCCCCCATGGATTTGAAGCCTTATAGGATTATGTTGTCGCTTCTGGACAAGGCCGAGATAGGCAGTGCTGTCTTGGATTATGTTCTTCACGATATAATAAGAGCCATGTACATTTCCAGTGGCAATGCAGAGGTCTTGAAGTCAGCTAATCTTTTATTTGCCACTTTTGATCCGGCCTATATATGGAGCTATATGACTAATATATTTGAACGTGCCTGCAAGCAGGCCAAATGTCAATTAACACCTAAAGGATCAGCTACAGGATCTGGTGCTGAAACCTGTGATGTTGGTAAATTTGCAAGTCAGGTGGGTTCGGGTGATCCGTGTGTACAGGAAATTTGCATCCTTACCGAATTTCTGCTGGAAACTGTTTCATTGGAAATGTACACCGATACAACACGTGTCTATTTGCCCAAAGTATTTCTGGTCATTACCCAATTACTCTCGCTGCATATGGATCATTTGTCAAGTACTGAAATTACAGCATCCCTGAAGCTTTGCATGAAGATTGTGTCTCGTGTGCAGCCCATGATCACGTAAGTGAACTGAATCTATAATTTGAAAACATAAAAATTAACTATATCCTCTTTTCTTCCTATAGTAGCCCCATCAAATTAAACAAACTTATCGAGCACTCCGTAGATGGAACTTCTTTTAAGGATGAAAAGATATCCTCATCATCAGGTATTGGTACTGCCAAGGATTCAGAGACAGTAACCAATAATAGCTCACTGGAAAAAAGTAAATCAGATTCCCGTCTCAATCAATTTGCGGAGAATTCTCTTAATAGTGCGGAACCCAATGATGAGGAGCTCATTAGAAGATCAGCCTCGAATCAGAGTGTCGGTCGTCAGAGTCCCAATAAAAAGAAGGCCAAATCTTTCTCTCGTCTCAGCGAATTGGACAAAGATGTAAGTCCAAGAAATCTCCGTCTACTTCATCTACATTTACAATTCCTTTATATTGCAGATAATTGCTTCGGATACGGGTCAGCAATCGTCCTCAGATTTGGACACACCGAGAAGCATTAAGAAGCTCAAGGCTAAGGCCAAAGTTCCATTTATACGAAGCAGCCCAAAAAAACAGCGGCCAAAGGATATTGTCTTGACGCCACAACCAGTTGTTCCAGTTGCCACCGAGGAAGATCAGCCCAAAAGTGCACCGCCCACAGATCAGTCGCCACAATTTCAACTTCAATTGCTGGACGAGGAGAGCAAGGCAACTCAACAGCGTGGATTTTCAATATTAGAGAAATGTATACGTCAATATGAGATTTTCTTTGAAGTTTATTTGGCCCGCAAATTGCTGCAAATTGAAACTCCGGATAATCCTAATAATGAATGCTCAGTAAAGGTGCAACTTGAACGTACTGTAAGCAATTGCTCACATACATCCAATATGTTCCTTGTGGAACAGGTGCTAGAACATCAATGCCCAAATCGATTGTCACAAATTGAACGTCTCTTTGGCCTGCTTCGAGTCGATGTTGTGCCGCGTTCGAAACATTTACAGCGTCTCCTAAATCGTTCATTGCCCCTGCCCCTGGCCAGTGCCAGTGAGATGAGCAGCGATAGCGAGACTGCAGATGAAAAGCAAAATGAAAGAGTTCCGATTGATGGGCAAACCCAACGATGTATTCAACAGTTGGCCGAACTGCAATTGAGTTCTGATCTACGTGGTGCCATCAAACTGGCTGCCAGTCTACTGGTAGAAATGTCCACCTTTCCCAACTGCAACAAGCACATAGTTTTGGACAAAAGTGGTAGGTCAATAATTTATAATTTCTTTTCCTAGATTAATCTTTTATTTTCTATATGTAGAACCAGAGCTACCCAATTGGTTAAAGGTATTATGTCTGGTAGCCTGCTTTGCCCAAAGTGACAAGGAATTGCAAGTGGCTTCTATTACCACACTCTTTGATTTGATTAGGTAAGTAAGATTAAATTATAATAGATTGTTTATATTTTAATTTGTTTTCTTCTTTGTCTTTAGTTTGCTACGCTCTCAGATTGAGCATACAACCAGTCCTGGTGTAACCTTTGTGGTTATGCTGCCTCTTCTAAAATTTGGTCATGTCAACTATTTGGAGCAACAAACACGAGTTTTTCAGCTTGTTAGCTCTATACTGTGGGACTATTTGGGTTCACCTACCATTGATGCCTCCCAGATAGCAGCACTATTACATCAATTGCATAGTTGCCTGGAGAGTGGCCTTGTGGAATCAGTTATTGGCAATCGGATGCAGGCCCAGCATCTTCTGCAAGTAAACCCACAGCAGGCAATAATGGGTAAGGCTGCATTGAGAAATTTTCAACAAGAACGTCTGGCTGATGCCAAATTACTCTGTCCCAACGAGTCAACAGAACGACTGAGAGAAAGTCAGGCGCGTAGCTTCAAGAAATTCGAATTGCTCTGGCATTTGGGTAGGGAAAAGCAGACAGTATTTGAAAAGACACTTTTGAAAGTGTTGGATACACTGGCTCTGCCCCATTACATGTCAGAGCGAAGTTTTGTGACCAATTGGCTGCAGGCCTCGTTATTACGCGGTGATTTGGCTCGAGTGACTAAACCGCTTTACAAGATTCTACTATCGGCCAGCTCGAAACGAGTGGGCATAGTCCATATGCAGCAATTGTATCGGGAAGTTGAAACAGAATCGGCTCCAACATTTGAACGAGATGTCTATGCCATCAGTTCGGAGCAGGGAAATGTTAAATATCATCATATGGAGACTGCTAGCACGGGTAAGAAAAAGAGTCCCATAAGAAATCTACCCAAGAAGATCTTTGTTACCCTCAGTGGTGGCAAATTGAACAAAACATCCAATTTTGTCAGTGACAAGGCAGCAGCCTTGACAATGGCAAATGATGCTGCCCAACAGGATATCAATACAATAGGATTAATAATCAATCCATTGGAGAATGCACATGATTTTGATGATGAAACTGATCTCGAGGAGCCACGCCTCGAAATCTTACATAGGACAAGTGCACCTCTAGAGCAAAAATTGGCCAATGCTATGGATGAAAATGAGACGCAGCCGGAGACCCGAGAACCAGAGACGGAACCAGAGCCAACAGAACCATCTTTACAATTCGATCAGGATATTACAGACAATTCGGAGAGCACTGACTTTGAATCCGATTCAGAGATGCGTGGGACAAGCCTGGAGAAAGAAGATAGCTCAAGTGAAAAGATTCCACGCTTTGTTGGCGATGTCACCGATGTTTTGCCAAAAATCGAAGGCATCAAGAGTACCAAAACTTATCGTTTAACACGAGAAAAGACACCTGGTGAGGTTACCGAACAAGATTCGGAGCATGTGGACGCTCTCCCAGCAGAAGAGTTCTTCCGTGATGATAAAAAAATTGGCAAACGTAAAAAATTCTTGACTAGCAGCGAAAAGAAACGCTTGAGCTGTATATCGAAGACCTCCACGGATAGCAATCACAGTAGTTCGCATGTAGAGGAAACAGAGGCCACCGAGCCGGATGAGGAGTCCACCATTAATGTAGAGGATAAGCGGCGTAACCTTAGCCTCGAAACAAATAAAATGCAACCAGATTTTCAAAAGACTCTCGAGAAGGGCAAGCAAAATGTAGAGATTCTGCGGCAGAATGCAGCCGCTGCAGCAGCGGCAGCTGCAGCAGCAACAGCAGCTGCCGAGGAACAAATTAGCCTAAAGAGCAGCAGTTCACATCAGTTGGCCGATTCGGCACATCTCTATCACACCCATTTCCTCCTTTACTTGGGCATCTACGATACAAGACAGACTTTATATGCTCTCCAAACCCTTAGAAATATCATTTGCTGCGATAAGAGAACCTTCCTATGTCTGTCCATTACCACATCCTTCTCGAGTGCCAGTTTGAAGCAGTTGCTCATACGGCATCGCAAGAGTATATCGGGCAAGGGATTCAGTGGCAGTGTAGGAAGTGCGGAATATGCTCAAGGCTATCGCGGTTGCATGCAATTGGAGTTGCTGGTCACTCTATGTTTGTTCTATGCGCGTGGTTACTTTCAGCGCGAGTCCCTGGACGCCCAGCGTCAGCCACCCACATTGCAGGATATAGTAAATAATCGTAGAATTCAATTAGAGAGCATAGAACTCCTAACATTAATTTGCTCTGAGCTCATAGAGATTGTTAAGGGTATGGGACGAGGGCTGGCTAACTATATAGCTGATTTGCTGGCTCGTGCCAAATTGCAAAAGGTAATGCTGCACTGCCTCAATAGCTCGGTATGCAGCTATGCACGTCGCTGCAGCAATGCCAATTCCACCACAAGTGGTAGCTATGCTGAACAAGTTTTGGCCTTTAATGATCCACAAGATGATCAGTTGCATGCCGATTGCTTTCAACTTCAATTGTTGCGTCTTCTCCTGGCAGTGATTAGGCTAGAGCATGAAGTACATCAATTGCGTCAGGATACACCATCCACAGCTGCTGGCGAAGATTCAGCCGGTAATGCCTCACCAACACGTCTGTCAGAAGGAGTAACGGCTAATGTGAAGTATTTACCTAATTGCCTCATCAGTCAACAGCCCATGTTTCTGGCCGCAGTCTTGGGAGCCCTGCAGCAGGAACGTTTGCGTCATCTGCATCGCAATTGGACAGATTTGGTGACATCCTCTCTGAATTGCTTTACCTTTGGTTCGCTCACAAACATTGTGATTAGTGTGGTCCATCAATTGTGCAGTAATCTGGATCGTTTGGCCAAATTAACCCTTCATCAGCAACGTCATTTTCCGCCAGACTATGTGCTATCCCAACTGGAGGCAGTAACCATACTGTGTCACTACTGTCTTCTGGATAATACACAACAGACAGCCTTGTCGCATCTCTTTAATCAGGCCTATCCACAGACTAGCTCTTCGGCTCAGAGTTCTAGCACTGGGCAACTTCTTAATAGTATTGTACATTCTTTTCTCTCGGCCAATGAATCTTCAACCTCCGCTCCAGCTCCACGGAATCCTCAATTGCAGGCTGCTCGTAATGCTGTCCTCTCACACCTGCCCAGAATTATGACAAGTGTGGCCGCCATTTGGGATAGTGAACTGGGCCAATTGCGTCCTGTACGTCAACAACTGCTCGAGTTCCTTTCACCCGTCTCGCTGCATCATGGAGCAAATTTTCTGGCTGCCGTAGCCGTGACTTGGCAACAGCGAGGGGGTAATTCCTCTGCCACCTCTAATCATTTGGCCATACCGGAGCAATTTCAACGCAATTCGACTTTACAGGCCTGTCCTGCTCAGCTCTCATTGGTCTCATTAGTCTCCAGTATACGGGTAATGCCAATGGACTCATTTGTTCAGACATTACATCAAGTGGTCAAATCGCCGCCACCAATACATAGGCCACCTGCCCAGCTTAGCATTGAGGTCAGTTCACTGGAATTGTTTTATTTCTATATGAAATCAGCACCGGCTCCGCAATTAGCTGATGCTTGGAGTTCACTGCTAATGCTCATTCGGGATGGACTCAATCTAACACCGCCGGCACAATTTGCTCTGTTGATGTTACTCAATGAGTTTGTACAGCGTTGTCCACAGATGCCGTTCCAAGACAAAAAGGAGGTACGCGAGTTGCATGATGTGACATCGCGACTTGTCGACTCGTTGTCAGGTGTGGCTGGTGCCTGCCTGGAGCAGACAACATGGTTGCGACGAAATCTTGCCGTTAAAGAGGATACAGATGGCATGGCCAAGGACAACACAATGGGTGGTGGCATACAGCAGTACTCCCTGCAGGCCCAGAGTGTTCTAGCTGGCATTCTTTCAAATCTGCTGGACGTAGCATATGGCTCACAAGAGAAAGATAAGGTGGTAACCATTGTAACCACCTTGCTCTATAATATAACGCCCTATCTAAAGAATCATACGGCCAGAAATGTGCCATTCTTCTATGCCTGCTCTGCTCTATTGGCCAGCTTGAGTGGTTATCAATATACACGAAAGGCTTGGCGCAAGGATATGCTCGATCTCTTGCTTGACAATGCCTTCTTTCAAATGCACATCTCATGCTTGTCCTTCTGGCGTCAAATTATGGACAGTCTGATGACCTATGACAATACCACATTCCGTGAGCTTATGACCCGTGTGTCGCTATCTCAGGCAGGCAGCCTCAATATATTCGCATCAAGAGATCAGGAATACGAACTGAGGGCCATGCTCCTCAAGCGTTTGGCCTTTGTGATATATTGTAGTGAATTTGACCAGCACAACAAATATATGCCAGATATACAGGGTAAGTCCAAAATATATCTAAACAAGTTAGCTTAAATTCTTATCCCACTGATCTTTGCAGAACAATTGGCCAATAGTTTGCGTCTGCTGCCATTGGGTCCTTCAGTTCAGGCTGCTGTCTTTTTGTGCTTCCGTGTATTATTGCTTCGCATGTCTCCGGATCATGTCACCTCACTGTGGCCAATTATTATAGCCGAGATGGTGCAAGTTTTTCTACGAATGGAACAGGAACTAAAAGGGGAAATAGATACCGGCAGGTAGGTTTCCCTATTTAACCAATAAAAGATCCTTTATTTATTGCACAAATCATTTTTTAGCCAACAATCGCGAGTCTTAACGGGTACTGATGTCTCATGGTCCTCCAATTTGGGTGCCAGTAATGGTCTTAATGCTCAGACTGTAATGCAACATTGGCGCTCTGTACAATTGGAAGCTTGTAAGCTGTTGGAATTAGGCTGTGTTTTGCCTGCCACTAAGCTACCACATTTCCAAATGTATCGCTGGGCGTTTGTGGGCACCGAATTTGATGTGCATGAGGAGGAAGTACGTTTACCCAATGGCAGTATGGAAAACTTGGCCCAATTGCCCAGTGCCCTTTATGTGCCGCATGTGCGACGTGTAGCCCGATTGATGGATATGAAGTACACTAGCCACTCTCCAGTAAGATATGCAAATTATCCACAACAATTTCAATTGATCTCTATAAGAAATTTCTTTTTTATACAGTTACTTCAACGTCCACGTAATCGCCACTTGATGCTGGATTTCCAGCAACTGCAATCCCTGCAAGAGTTGTATCCATTCTTTTCCACATTGGGTATTAGTTGTCCACAGCCGCAGAATTTCGCAGACACAGAACTTGATGTGAGCAACTGTTTGCAAGAGATTGAAGATGTTTTGGCCCATGATTTTCTTGAAAAGCTACCCAGCATAACGACGCCTAGATGAAAACTGGCCGTGGCCTATAGGCAGACAACGCATACGACGATGTTGAGCAAATCTCAGATCGAGTTGGAACTAAATCTGGGTGGCAAAAATGAAACTGGTGCGGGCCAACCAGCTCGCATTATAGCTGCTGTACAAGCGAGACTCACCACAACCAATGCCGAGACGAGCTTCATGCAGACCAATAACAAAAAGACCAACTTTCCATTCTATGTCTAAGTGAGAAACCCAAGAAGAGTATGATATACTATATATATATATATATACATATAGGTAGATAGAAAAGTATATATGTATATATACGAGTATATATATATATATATATGTGAATGTAGTGTGATTAATCGTTTTAACTGTTTAGCCTATTTAGCATTAATAGTGCCCTGTATGTAATTGTATGATTGTATAACTATATAAAACCCACAAATGTTGATCGATGTGAATGATAATACCTAATAATATAAATAATAATAATGAGGAAACGCGACATGTTTAAAAATTAAAACATTAGTTTATTATTTCATTATTAAACAGAATCATGTTTGGATTAGCTAGGAAATAAGATAAATATTGCAAGAAAATCCTTTAAATTTTAGAACTTTCGAACAGAGAAATAGAGTTGAGTAGGAAATTAAAGATTTTTGTTTTTAATCTTTTCGGTATACAGGGTATACTCAAGTCGATTAGTTTCATTTTGTACTTATGAATTGAAACTATCGTAAGGGCAACATCTTGAAAACTCAGTTAATAATAATATTCATTTATTACAACATAAAAAAACGAGGTTTTTGGGTATTCCCCGAAAAAAAATAAGTTATAAATTGTAATTCATAGTTAGAAATAGAGATTCAAACAACGGCGGCACTACGTGGACTACTGTTGCTACCTTTGAGTTGCAAAAAGTAAGAGTAGACTAGACGAGCACAGAAGGCGGTAATCACTGGAATAGAAAGAATATAAAAAATATGAGCATTGCTGGACTGATATTTCACGTTAATTATTACTTACAGATTTGTATGAGATATGAGAATACGGCAAGAAAAACATTGTTAAATCCAGTTGCCTCCCGATAGCCTCCAAAATGGAAAATGGCTCCAAAAACGGCAATTGGAAAACCAATAGCCAGAATTATTGCATATATCAACCAAACGAAAACAAATTTGTAATTGTTCTGAAACGAAAAAGATCAATAATTATTAGGATTCATTGGGTTTCTTGAATTGAGTATTAAATTACCTTTAGACAACCAATTAACAGGCAGACATTAGCAATTACAGTTATGGCGAATCCTACAAAAGTAAGTACTGAAAAAAGAAAATTGAAATTATATATTGTTAAAAACTTGCTCATGCTCTCACTTTGCTAAAACAAAAAAACAAACAAAATTTAACTTTACAATTGATAAAGATATTCTTGGAAATTTATACATGTGTATGTGTCTATGTAAGTACAATTATTTTCATAAACTACGCAACTTGGTAGGGGTATTCGAGAAAGTGTCAAACTAAGCCACGAGAGAAGAGGTTCTATTTTTTCATTATACATTCATAAATACATATGTATGTATGTATGTATATGGATTGCGTAATTTGCGTAAGACCTTATACATGTCTATTTACATATATACATCCATTCATACATACCTACTTGTGTATGTTTAAGAAACAAAAAATCCTTGTTTTGTTAGATATTAAAAGGTATCCCTTTTAAAGAGCGTCCATAATAGTTATGAGTTATACGTACATACATACATATGTATGTACTTTTAAAATCACTAGCAACTATTAAATTATGAGTTATAATCATTTAATCCAAAAAAATTTTTTTTATATTTGATTTTTAAAATTGGTAATTCTTATCATCCTAAAAATTCATTTCTAAGTCATTGTTGATTATTATTTTTCTATTGAAATTTCAAATTCAAGCTGTAGTCAACAACTCTGACTATTACTAAAGAACTATTTTTACCACGATGACTACTCATGATTTGCATCAATTGCAAAAGTTGCAGTAGTAATAGAAGTAGTGGCACTCCCTGTATCCCTTAGAAATTTAAACTTAGAAATTATAACATATATAAGGAAATTTTCAATCCAACCAATTCAGATATCTTTTTTTACGCTTTAATACCTAGATATACATATGCACATACATATGTAGATATGTATGTATGTATCTTCCAAATCCAAAATGGTATTATTTACGGAATTAATTAGTTCTATCACAAACAAGAATGATGAACTTATAAAAACGGATCCTAAGCGTTAAAAAGAAATTTAAGTTCTACAATTTTAAATATAAATAATAATTATGTTAAAGTATTAAAACGATTAAATTTTGATTTAAATAATTTAAGTAAGATATGTATTTAAATATTAAGCCGATTCAATTTTGTTTTAATCATTTAGAAAAGAACGCGAGTTTCCGGACTAAATTTATATTATGTATGTATGTATATACATATGTATGTATGTATGTATGTATATATGTATGTATGTATATTTAGTTAAGAAATTTAATCTTTGCAAAATTTTAAACATACAAATGTATATTAATATTTAGTCTTAAATATTTTACAACAAATATAATTAAAAAACTTTCACACACAACTGAAAGATTGTAAAAGATTGTCACAAAGTTTAGTCATTGTCTAAATATATCTGTTTAGATTAAAGAATTTTAAATCCAGACAAATTGTTACGAGTTTGGAGTATGACTGAAAAACTAAATATTATATAGTAATAATTCGGTATTATTTTAGATAAAAACCCTAAGAACTAGAAACAGTTTCTTTTATCTTCTCTACAAGGTTCATTCGAATTCAGTTCATAAACTGCTAACTAGAGAAATGTGTATAATTAATTATTTTTTATACATAATTTAAACATAAAAAGCTTTCGTCATATGAAATACATACACACAAGCATACATAAGCGAAACAATACATAGACATATACATACATATTCATAAATATAAATATATGAATAACTATTCAGTAGTATGTATTTATGTATTCTTTTGCTTACGTATGTATGTTTGTGATAGATATGTACATATGAATGTATGTATGTTTTTGTATACATGCATATAACAAATTTCTATCAGTCTCTAACACTATTTTATCAAATATGTATGTTTTAACAAAAGTAAGCATTCTTTCTTTCAAAAATTTCAATATACTCTTTTGCTCTAATACTCCAGAGTACAAATGTATGTATACAGTATGTATGAATGTGTATACATACATATATGTATGCATAGATAGGTATTCATGTTTGTAAATATAAACTGCAAAGTGGCAAATCTAGAGTTACACCTTTTTAAATTTTAGTCTTAAATTCTAGACTCGAAAATCGACATTCGAGGAAAAAATTCACGTTTTTAACCTTGTGGCTGTTAAAATGTTTTTAGCTTCGCCCCCTCCGCGGAGATTCGCTGCTGCAACTGCAACGTTTGATTGTTCACGAAAAAATACAAACAAAAACGCAAGTTCAAGTTTTTTCGGAATTTTGTATGTATGTAAATACATATGTACAAATATTTGTATCTATTTTCCTTTAAAGTTATAAGAATCATCCAAAGCAAAGGGTGTTGCCGTTTCAGCAGAATAAATGATAGGCTCCCTAGCAGTTTGCTTATTTACATACATATGTATATACTTAATATATGTACATATATAGCTTCAAAAACTGACTATAGATTTGTCATATTATGGCGTCATTATTATAAATTCCAACCTAATTCAAAAACTCATCGCCCGCCACGAGAACAAGTTTCGCCTTCACAAGTATTATCTCATGCTTTAAATTTAATCATACATACATATAGAGAAATGTACATACATATGTACATCCATGCATGTCTACATACATATGTATACATGTTTTCGTTTTATTTGAATGTTTTTTTAAGACAATGAAGCGTTTATTTACGTATAGAAGACACATACAAAAAATTGTTTAAATGAAAAGCTAACCACAGTAGATGACAGATGATAAATTTTGTTGAAATTAAACGAAAACATCAACCACGCCTTCATTTTCACTTACCTGAGGGAAAAAGAAATACACCAAATACTGTGGTAACAAGCCAATAAATGGCTATTCCCAGGCACCAGCTACGCAAATCTGTGTTACATGGTCCCTGATCAACAGTCAGATCAATTTTCATTTTGGATTCGGTGGATTTTTCTTTTTAAATGTCACAGAAATTGGAAACGGACAAAAAGATCCTATTGCCCAGTAAAAATAAACAATCCGAACGCGCCAGTCAACTAAATACAACTGAAGCATCCAAACAGGCCGAAAGAAGCAACAGTTGTTTCATGGGAGAGTGGCCATATACATAGAGCGCATGTGTGAATGTACGGGGGGAGCGGTTTATTTCTGTATTTGTATGGTTGGGGTTATACCACTCTCTTCTCCAGAACACTGCGAGATGCACGCTATCTGGTCACATCGAAAAGAAGCTTTTAAAAGCTTTTACGTACACATAGATAACTAGTAACAAATACATGTAGATAAATCCATTGGGGCCTCTTTGTCAGTTGCAGTCTAACTGCGCAAAGGCAAAGTATTAAGTTTCAGCTATTTATTTTTCTGTATAAATTGAAACAAAGAACCGGTGAAAATGCTGAACAAGCTCTGCTGTATGCGGCTTAATACCGCCGGTGTCGTCATTGGGTGGATTGGAGTTGTTGGGTCCTTTTTTACCCTTATCGTTCTCGGCATCGGTCTGGGTAACCTTGATGAAATTGCCAAATCGATTGTAGAAGGTTTGGACACTTCCGATATAACAGTAGAAGAGATCCGCACAGGTAAAAGAATCCAAAAAAAAAAAAAATTGTCAATGCACTAATGTATGTACGGGTCTTTCCGTTCTAGCTCTTGTAATTATACTTAGCATTAGTGTGGCTTTGACTGTGATCAATCTGTTAGCCTCGGGAATGCTGATCATTGGCACTCATAAGGTAAACAAATACATACATATGTACATACATACATACATTTGTATGTATGTATATTCTATTCGAATTACGTTTTAATCTTTTTTTTTGTTTCTGTATGTAGGAACGTCACTTGTATCTATTACCGTGGCTGATAAATTCGTCTCTTGCAATAGTATTTGGATTTGTCTATAATGTATCCGTATGGATTATGCTTTTTTCGAAAGGCTATCCATTCCAGAACGTTTTGCCATCCATTTTGGGTTATGGTTTCGGTACAGGTACGTACCCTAGATGATATGCCGTTATGAATCACTCTCATTGTTTATTATTGCATTTACTTGCAAAAAATTCGCGTGAAATGAGTGGCGTATCTCTGATAAGCTTTGGCTTAATTTTTTTGTATTCCCTGACTAGAGGAAAGAGAGTGTCAACTAAGTTAATGTTATTGTTTTTTTTTTTCTTTCAGTTCTGAATATATACATTTTCTACGGTATTTACTCGCTCTTCAAACATATTCAAGCTTCACGTGAAGAGCAGCGTCCCCTGATAAGTAATAATTCTCAGGTACCGCAACAAACTGCTATATATCCCCAATACGCTACCATTTAAACAACTGTAACTGTTCGAATTCCGGGACAATAATATGGGTATATACTGTTAAATCTGTTCTTCTGAAGATAAATATACATACATATACACAAATATATACTTATATGTGCATATAATATACTTACATCCTTATGTTCATATAATTATCGATAAGTCAATTTCTTTATACATATAAACATATATTTTTTAAATAAACGAATAAACGTACATACATAAGTAAATCATTCAATTTTATGGAAACAGTTTGCAAATTTAACCAGATACATACATATGTACATACGAAAGTGTATACAAACGTCAGTTATAAACTTAAAAAAAAAGCTAGTGTATTTTCATGATGGGGATTGTTTTGTTTGTTCCGCTTTGCTGGTTGTTTTATCTTTATATCAATGGCAATTTGAAATTTAATTATTAATATAGTCCCAACTAAAATGACAACCGAACCTTTTTATTTTTTCGTTAAACAAAATTGATTTCGCCAATTTTAAATTTTGAATTTCTAAAGCTTTTAATTTATTTCGGAAGAATGTGAAATAAGCGAGTACTCGACGCTTCACCCCTGGAAACATCTTTTTAATATCTGGTTACTCTAGAAAAACTAATTCACAAAGCTTTCAACTTGTTCATTGCGAATATTTTATTTTAGTATTTGCTGTAGGCGGAACAACTGCGTAGCAAATCTGTTGTGCTCCCATTTGAATAAAAAGAAAAAAGAAGAGTGAAATCATCAAAAATGTTGAAGGGAATGTTTTGCATGCGTCTACATACAGCCGGCATGGTTATTGGCTGGCTAGGAGCTGTCTGGTCTTTCCTTCTGATTATCCTGTTCTCAGTTGTAATTGGAAATGCCGATTATATTGCAACGCGAATAACCGATGATCCCATGAAGCAAGTGGACGCTCAAACAAGTAAGACAAAAAGTCTAGCGTTTTAGCAAATTCTTTATAAAAAATGAAATTTAAGCCTGCATACATACATACGTACTTATGTACATAAATATATATCTTTTCTTTATAGTTCTTGTGACTGTATGTAGCATTGTGTTGGCTATTGATGTAGTATGTTTCCTCTCCTCGATCATGTTGGTGATAGGCACCATGAAGGTATAGAATAAGCAAAATCACATACATATATATACACATACATACATACATGGTACAGTTGATGCAATATTGCAATTAATCTTTGTTTCTTTTTTCATTACTTTGCAGAATCGTCATTTATTCCTGCTGCCTTGGCTAATCAACTCTGGAATATTCCTAGTACTTTCCATAATTGGTAAATTGTTTAATTTGGGTATGATAGCATCAACTGGTTCCTTCCTTCAAGCTTTCATGTTCCTCATTATCGGTGGCTTACTCTTGGGTAAGTAGCTTAAAATTAATCTGCGTTAGTTTATATTTGTGTGTGTACATACATATATTCATTTCTGCCTCGGGAAGTTCCCTCAAAATCGTCTATTCTAATGACGCAGCCTTAGCTTATCGCTGATATTATATTTATATATATATATATATATATATACATATATACTTAGTTAGTGACCAAATTTCCATTTCCGAGACTTGAAACATTTTTTCTAATTTTATTTTAAGACACATTTGAAACTACAAACACTGATAAATACTTCTATAATATTACTATTTTTCGTCTATTTCAGCTTTTAACATCTACGTTTACTACGCTGTGTTTTCACTCTTCCATCATATTCGGGCTATTCAGGATGAAAAACGTTCCAAAATCGTAACAAATGAAACAAATCATCAGTCCGACAGTTATCCTAATTATGTCAAAATCTAAGCTGTTGTTTTTTGTTTTGGCAATTTAATGGAGCTCGAATATTGTTATCGAAATATTCAAACAAACATATATATATATATAAATTTCTTCAAATATTTTTTTATACAACATTTACTATGCGTTTTTGTTTACGCCATATATAATTACATATATATACTAACATACAGATAATACCTTGGTATTTTTCGAAATAAATTTGTGTGGTTATTCCCTGAAAATGAATATGTATTAAATATCTTTAGGGTCATCAGCTACAATCATTGGGAAATTATAATATGATTGTGGTATTCCACCAAACAACAGACTACGCAGTATTTATGGTATAATACGAGGTGTGGTTCTAAAATCATAAAACAAATAATATATAGATAGATAAATATTTGCAAAAACATTTAAAAAAAAAAAAAAAAAAGGTTTAAAGTGATGCTGTGGTAAACAAATTTAAATAATATTTTAAATATTAATTCATTTTCTTTTATAAATCAAAATCAGTAAATCTTAGTATCAGTCTGACATCAGACATTTCCCAGAGATTAGAAGTTATTAAATCAATGTAATAAAGTTCAAAATCTCTACTTTAAGATGGTATAATAGAATTATTAGAAATTAAAAAAAAAAAAAAAGAAATATTTAAATACTTATGAATTTATTACACCATCTTGTGTCATTTTACTCTCTGTTTTAATATAATTTTTATTGGATTACTTTTAAACACATGAATGCCTATTACATGATGATGAAAAATGTGGTTCCTTATCTAGATGCCTTTAGATGTACAATTTTCAGTATTTCCCTTTATTAAATAGTTGTTTTCCAACTTGATTCTGATCTCCATGAGCGGTAATTTTTTCCCCCTTCTGTTTGTACGTACATATGTATATGAATAGTGATTTGTTATATTATATACAATTAAAAAAAACAATTATAAATTGTTATTACAAAAATATATATAAACATATAAATAGCTAACTTTGCTGGAGTCTGTATACCCTTACAGTTCTTGACTTTTAAATCCAAGAAAACCCAAAAAAGAAGTTAGATCTACTTGGTTATTGAAGCTCATCAAAAATATATTTACCAATTTATATATAATATATAAAAAAAACTCTGTAAAATCGCTTCAATATCTGCCCAATTTTGTTATATTCTATATACTTTATTTTTCTCTTTCTTTCGTACTTCGGATCTAATTGAGAAATGAATATACATACATATATATGTTTATATATAGTTTAAGTGAGAGCGGCTAACCGTATTGGCCACCCCTTGCTACGCTCCTGGTTAGCAGTAATCAGACATATGTACTATAGACATTAAACGACTGTTATTTTGCACTTGTTCAACTTTTTGAATAAGCAAATTTAATTTTTAATAGCATTCAGTTGTCAGCTCTCTTACCAGGCAGAGGTTTCAATCGATTTAAAGATATTTCTGTGTAGTTTTTTATAGTTTATTTTTGCAAAAATTCTTAAAAATGTTGAAAAGTTTATTTTGCATACGTCTTCATACGGCCGGGATTCTAATTGGTTTACTATGTACTATTGGCTCATTTCTGGTGATTATCCGTTTGTCTATGTTTCTGGAAAATGCTGATGGCATTGCGAGACCCTTTTCCAATCCTCATACTTCTATGAAGGAAGCCGTTTTAAGTGAGAACATAATAAAGATTTTATGTTTATTTATTGTCTATTAATATACTTTTTAGCTAGTGTTTTGATTTGCAGCGGTGTATTGGCCACAATTGTAATGGATTTCTTTGCCTCAGTCCTTCTCGTAATAGGCATCATAAAGGTACAACTGAGAGATATATCTATGGAAATGAAGATATAATTTATCCTTTTTTTTGTAGAAATGTCACTTATTGTTGTTGCCCTGGTTGATCAATTTTGGCATTATTATAGTACTAAGCTTTTTTACTCAAATCGTTGTATCTTTTGTATTGTCAGGAATTATTAAAAATATACAATTCCTGATTATCTCTAGTCTATTTATAGGTAAGTAGGTTTTATCTTTAATTAAGCATTGAATATATATCATATCCTTCGATTCTCCCCTTACAACACTTTAGCTAGTTTAAATCAAAACTCTTAATTTTTAATTTCTCTTTTTAGTTCTCAAAATCTACATTTTCTATGGTATATACTCGCTCTATAAACATATTCAGGCTAATCAAAAAATAGAACATCCAGAGGATTTGGAAACTAAAAGAGCTGATCTGACTGATAAAGCTGATAAATATCCATATTATATAAAAATTTAGGCAATATATTGAAAAATTTATGAGAATATTGAGTGTTTTATATATATATACATATGTATACATTAAAAAATATTAAACAAACTTTTAAACTTTCGAAAACACAAATACCAGAAGCTATTCCCCATATTGTTCATAAGGTTATCTGTTACGATTTGGAAGTATTTTTAATTGGATTATACATACATATGTGTATACAAAAGTGTAGGGAATTCACAAAACAGATTACTTTCTACCGATAATACAGCACATGGGGTGTTTAAAAAGTATTCCTTAAAATTTATACAGCTGAAATCGCCTTTGGAACTTTGGAAAGCAAACAAATTAATTTTTCTGGGAACAAATTATCTGTTGAATATGCAAAATGTTTGTTTACTTTGCTTTTGCATTTTTTCTTTTTTATATTTATAGGGTATTTCCCTTTTTATACCTTTGCAAACAAGGTATATTAATTTTGGTCAGAAGTTTGCAACGCATAGAAGAAAGTATCTCCGACTATATAAAGTATATATATTCTTGATCAGGACGACGAACTGAGTTGATATAGCCTTGTGCGTCTGTCCAAATTTCCGTGTGTCTGGATCAACGCAATCTCCTCCGAGACCCTTAAAGCTACAGAGCTGAAATTTTGCACCTAGGCTTCTTTTTGCTGCAGGCATTGTATATCTCGGAATCATCCCGATCGGATGACTATAACATATAAATCCCATAGGTAGGATAGGTTTTGAATAAGCTTTAACCTCAATAACTTTGTTGCTTTTCAATGAAATATCACGAAAGCTTTTATATACTTTCTAACATATCCACCAAGTTTTATCAAATTCGGTTGACTATATCATATAGCTCCCATAGGAACGATCGGTCTGGAATATGGATTTCGAGCAATAACTTGGCTGTTTTAAAAGCGATTATCACTAAATTAGGTAAATTTTATATACTTTCTAATATATCTATCAAGTTTTATTAGAATCGGTTCACTATATCATATAGCTCCCATAGGAACGATCGGCCAGAAAAATAGTTTTAGATGAATAACTTGTTTATTTTAAGAGCTTTTCTCTGGTATGTGTGAGTTTGGTATATATAGAATTGTGTTTACTAAGTTTTACTAGAAACGGCCGACTATATACTATAGCTCCTATAGGAACAATCGGGCCAAAAAAAATATTTTTATTAAAAAGTTTGCAAAGGTATTCAAACTTCGGCATGGCCGAAGTTAGGCCATCCTTCTAGTTTGTGTTTACATTAACCAACCGTTTTTATACCCTTGCAGAGAGTATATTAAAATTGGTCAAATGTTTGTACATATAGAAATGAAATATATATGCTTACATATATATTCTTGATCAGCATAGATAGCCGAAACGATCAAGAGATGTTCGTCTGTTTGTTTCTTTGCATCATTTAGACCTTAAGCAATATAGAAGAAATTCGGTAGTTAAGTTTTTGAATATTGATTAAATCGAATCACTATACAGCCACATTCAATTTACTGGCTGTTGGAAAATTTTATATTTATTATGTTAATAAAATGTGTTTTTAATTGACTAATATAAATAATTATAATAAATTTAATATTCTAAAACTATAAGGGTATACAAAATTCGCAAGGCCATAGTTAGATTCATTGATATTTAAATCTATTTTCCGCGAAAGTTTCTCAGCTGTTTCTTGTTGATGCTAGGTCTCGATAGTCCAGCGATTGGCAGGACTAGACAAAAATTATCGTTTCGCCAGCATCCAAAAGCAATGACAACTTGTTGGCATCGACTAAAAAACAAAAAAAATTGTATTACAAGAACAGTCTTTTGAATTGACTTACAATTTATTTGGCTTAATCGAAATGCTTAGTAAATTTTGTTGCATGCGGCTTAGTACTGCCGGAATTATCATCGGCTGTTTGAGTATTTTCGGCTCAATTGCGTATATAATTTTATATGCACTTGCATTGGGCAATGTCGACGTAGTTGCCCCCATAATTGAAAAATCTATTCAAGGAAATGTGAATCCCACAGGTAATAGATGGCATTATATAGAAATTGGATGAACTTAAGTGAGTTCTCTTTTTTAGTTTTAGCAATTGCATTGAAAATTCAATTGGCTGGATTTGCTCTCAATTTAGTTACTTCCACCTTGTTGGTAATAGGCATTCGAAAGGTACATACATACATACATATCTACATATATCTCCATTTCTTTTTTAATGATAACATCTTTAATTTAGAAACGGCCAGCCTTCTTAATCCCTTGGCTGGCGATTTCAGGTTTTGCGGTGATTTTAAATGTTTGCTATTGCCTGGTTCTTTGGCTTGATATTATTGTTAACGGCGTAAGAATGCTTCCGACTTTACTTACCACAATTCCTTTTCTGAGTAAGTTAATTAAATACAAAACAGTTTTGATAAAGCATATTGGGTTTTTCTTTTAGTTCTCTCTATTTATATATATTATGGCATTTACTCACTATACGATCAGTTATGTGTCGGTAATGCATATCCCAGTTCACCAGGTCGAATCATAGCTCCAGCTTCTACTGGCGTATATTTAGTATAAACAATTACAAATTAATAATCGATGTTATCTATAAAGTAACTTAAATTCATTGTTATATTTATTAACTTAATAATAAGTCAATATATAAGTGCTTTATATATTTATATACATATAAGTTATTATATTTATTGCTTGCTTGCTTTTATAACTTACTTCAATCAACGTACGTATTTATTTTTGAACTCACGTATATTGGCGGAAAATGTTTAAAATCGATAGCTATAAAATGCCAATCACCACGAACTGTCAAAGCCGATAATTACATAGCTGCCCTGGAAATTCATAAAATCACAAAGCAAGAAAAGCTTCGCAGTGACAAAAGAACTTCAAGATCAGCGGTTGTGTTTTAAAAGCAATTTGAAAAAAACATAATTTCTTCAAAAAAGTACTGGATAGGATTTTTGGTTAAAAATTCTCTAATTATGATAGAAAACATGTTGTGCATGAGCCTCCAAACGGCAGGCAAAGTTATTGGTTTTGTGTTGGGTGCTGCATCATTTTTGGCTATCATCATACTGACAATACTCCTTCGGTCGTTATATAGCAGTTCGGGTGAGACTACAAATGCATAAACATGCAATTTCAGCAAATTTGTAATATTTACTATGTATGTACATACATATGTATGGATCTATTTTTTCTCAAGATATTTTCAGAGCAAGCATTTTCTTGGCTATTAGTGTATTGGAATTCCTTTCCTCTGCTTTGCTGATTCTTGGAACAATTGAGGTATAAAAAATATACATATATGTATATATATATTTATGCACATGTTATTCAATATTGTGCTTAATCTTCGTTCTTGCATTAATACCCAGAACCGTCACATGTTTCTATTGCCCTGGCTCGTCGTCTCTGGTATTGTCTTAGGGGATTTTCTCATCTTGATAAAGGCTATACTAGACGCTGTAGTATCCAACTTTGGAGAATTTGTGTTATTTATGATACTTATTGTCCCAATCGCCGGTAAGTTTTGAATATTTGCGTTTTAATACGTTTCACAGAAGGGTTACAATCCCAAATATTCCATGTATACATATAACTTCCTCAAATCCAATGCAAAATTATTTATTTTATTTTCACTCATTTTCATTTCAGCTCTGTTTATCTACATCTACATCGCTGTTTTAGCTCTTTACCAACATATTAAGGCTAATAACGTAGGAGAGCGTCGTTTGAATCAACAAAATCGAGTTGAACTAGTTTCTCAATAAAAACGCTAGTATCCGCTAGGATACCCACCAGTTGGTACAAATCATTCGCTTGTTCTTTTAATTGTTGTACTACTGCGCAAAGAACCATTCAATAGCATGAATTTTATTTTCAAATATTTTTGCTAAAGTTCTTGAACTAAATGTGGCGCTTTGAGTATTCTGTTATTACAGCACAATCATTTAAATCGGGTGATTTCCTATGAAACTTAGGGGAGTCCCCAAATTACAGCACATGGGGTGTTTAAAAAGTATTCCTTAAAATTTATACAGCTGAAATCGCCTTTGGAACTTTGGAAAGCAAACAAATTAAGTTTTCTGGGAACAAATTATCTGTAGAATATCCGAAATGTTTACTTTGCTTTTGCATTTTTTTCTTTTTTATATTTATAGGGTATTTCCCTTTTTATACCTTTGCAAACAAGGTATATTAATTTTGGTCAGAAGTTTGCAACGCATAGAAGAAAGTATCTCCGACTATATAAAGTATATATATTCATGATCAGGACGACGAACTGAGTTGATATAGCCTTGTGCGTCTGTCCAAATATCCGTGTGTCCGGATCAACGCAATCACGGAATCAACATTGTTGTTTTCCAATAAAATATCACCGGTATTTGTGAGTTCTATATACTTCCTAGCATATCCACCAAGTTTTATCAAATTCGGTTGACTATATCATATAGCTCCCATAGGATCGATCGGTCTTGAATATGGATTTCGAGCAATAACTTGGTTGTTTTCGAAGTGAAATTTGGTTTTTGTGAGTTTTATATATTTTTTTTGTATATCCATCAAGTTTTATCAAAATCGGTTCACTATATCCCATAGCTCCCATTGGAACAATCGGCCAGAAAAATAGTTTTAGATGAATAACTTGTTTATTTTAAGAGCTTTTCTCTGGTATGTGTGAGTTTGGTATATATAGAATTGTGTTTACCAAGTTTTACTAGAATCGGCCGACTATATACTATAGCTCCTATAGGAACAATCGGGCCAAAAAAAATATTTTTATTAAAAAGTTTGCAAAGGTATTCAAACTTCGGCATGGCCGAAGTTAGGCCATCCTTCTAGTTTGTATTAACATTAACCAACCGTTTTTATACCCTTGCAGAGAGTATATTAAAATTGGTCAAATGTAGAAATAGAAACGAAATATATATGCTTACATATATATTCTTGATCAGCATAGATAGCCGAATCGATCAGGAGATGCTCGTCTGTTTGTTTCTTTGCATCATTTAGACCTCAAGCAATGTAGAAGAAATTCGGTAGTTAAGTTTTTAAATATTGATTAAATCGAATCACTATACAGCCACATTCAATTTACTGGCTGTTGAAAAATTTTATATTTATTATGTTAATAAAATGTGTTTTTAATTGACTAATATAAATAATTATAATAAATTTAATAATCTAAAACTATAAGGGTATACAAAATTCGCAAGGCCATAGTTAGATTCATTGATATTTAAATCTATTTTCCGCGAAAGTTTCTCAGCTGTTTCTTGTTGATGCTAGGTCTCGATAGTCCAGCGATTGGCAGGACTAGACAAAAATTATCGTTTCGCCAGCATCCAAAAGCAATGACAACTTGTTGGCATCGACTAAAAAACAAAAAAAATTGTATTACAAGAACAGTCTTTTGAATTGACTTACAATTTATTTGGCTTAATCTAAATGCTTAGTAAATTTTGTTGCATGCGGCTTAGTACTGCCGGAATTATCATCGGCTGTTTGAGTATTTTCGGCTCAATTGCGTATATAATTTTATATGCACTTGTATTGGGCAATGTCGACGTAGTTGCCCCCATAATTGAAAAATCTATTCAAGGAAATGTGAATCCCACAGGTAATAGATGGCATCATATAGAAATTGGATGATTTTAAGTGAGTTCTCTTTTTTAGTTTTAGCAATTGTATTGAAAATTCAATTGGCTGGATTTGCTCTCAATTTAGTTACTTCCACCTTGTTGGTAATAGGCATTCGAAAGGTACATACATACATACATATCTACATATATCTCCATTTCTTTTTTAATGATAACATCTTTAATTTAGAAACGGCCAGCCTTCTTAATCCCTTGGCTGGCGATTTCAGGTTTTGCGGTGATTTTAAATGTTTGCTATTGCCTGGTTCTTTGGCTTGATATTATTGTTAACGGCGTAAGAATGCTTCCGACTTTACTTACCACAATTCCTTTTCTGAGTAAGTTAATTAAATACAAAACAGTTTTGATAAAGCATATTGGGTTTTTCTTTTAGTTCTCTCTATTTATATATATTATGGCATTTACTCACTATACGATCAGTTATGTGTCGGTAATGCATATCCCAGTTCACCAGGTCGAATCATAGCTCCAGCTTCTACTGGCGTATATTTAGTATAAACAATTACAAATTAATAATCGATGTTATCTATAAAGTAACTTAAATTCATTGTTATATTTATTAACTTAATAATAAGTCAATATATAAGTGCTTTATATATTTATATACATATAAGTTATTATATTTATTGCTTGCTTGCTTTTATAACTTACTTCAATCAACGTACGTATTTATTTTTGAACTCACGTATATTGGCGGAAAATGTTTAAAATCGATAGCTATAAAATGCCAATCACCACGAACTGTCAAAGCCGATAATTACATAGCTGCCCTGGAAATTCATAAAATCACAAAGCAAGAAAAGCTTCGCAGTGACAAAAGAACTTCAAGATCAGCGGTTGTGTTTTAAAAGCAATTTGAAAAAAACATAATTTCTTCAAAAAAGTACTGGATAGGATTTTTGGTTAAAAATTCTCTAATTATGATAGAAAACATGTTGTGCATGAGCCTCCAAACGGCAGGCAAAGTTATTGGTTTTGTGATGAGTGCTGTATCATTTTTGGCTATCATCATACTGGCCATACTCATTGGGTCGTTAGATAGAAGTTTGTGTGAGACTACAAATGCATAAACATGCAATTTCAGCAAATTTGTAATATTTACTTTTTATGTATGTATGCATCTATTTTTTCTCAAGATATTTTCACCGCAAGCATTTTCTTGGCTATTAGTGTATTGGAATTCCTTTCCTCTGCTTTGCTGATTCTTGGAACAATTGAGGTATAAAAAATATACATATATGTATGTATATATGTATATATTTTATGCACATGTTATACAATATTGTGCTTAATCTTCGTTCTTTCATTAATACCCAGAACCGTCACATGTTTCTATTGCCCTGGCTCGTCGTTTCTGGTATTGCCTTAGCGGATTTTCTCATCTTGATAAAGGCTGTACTAGTCGCTGCAGTATCCAAATTTGGAGATCTTGTGTTATTTGTGATACTTATTGTCCCAATCGCCGGTAAGTTTTTAATATTTGCGTTTTAATACGTTTCACAGAAGGGCTACAATCCCAAATATTCCATATATATAACTGCCTCAAATCCAATGCAAAATTATTTATTTTATTTTCACTCATTTTCATTTCAGCTCTGTTTATCTACATCTACATCGCTGTTTTAGCTCTTTACCAACATATTAAGGCTAACAACGTAGGAGAGCGTCGTTTGAATCAACAAAATCGAGTTGAACTAGTTTCTCAATAAAAACGCTAGTATCCGCTAGGATACCCACCAGTTGGTGCAAATCATTCGCTTGTTCTTTTAATTGTTGTACTACTGCGCAAAAAACCATTCAATAGCATGAATTTTATTTTCAAATATTTTTGCTAAAGTTCTTGAACTAAATGTTGCGCTTGGAGTATTCTGTTATTACAGCACAATCATTTAAGTCGGGTGATTTCCTATAAAATTTAGGGGAGTCCCCAAATTAAACGAACCAATAACACTGCTTTTCATGATTACTGTTTGTTTCTTAGTTGTTTGGGCATTTCGGCTTTGTTTTTGCTTGGTCTGTTCCAATTACAACTAATTTGCGAGGGAAAATTCGACTAAAAAGTTCAAATCAGAAAATATGTTGAACTATCGATGGTGAAATCTAATAGTAATTTCAGCGATATTTCGATATTCTAGCTGATAGTTTGATCGATAGTTTGCCATCTCTGCTCCGCAGTGACAAAAGTTTTCTCTACGATATTCGCGGTTTATATTCAAAGGTGGCTTGTTAAGTTTATTGTCACCAAGAAAAAGTTCGTCCAGATTTTTGATTACAAAATCTTTAACAAAAATGAAGGATCTGTGTTGCATGCCTCTTCATACAGCAGGCAAGGTTATAGGTTATGTGTGGTGTGTTTTATCATTTGTGGCTGTCATCGGACTGGCCATAGCCCTTAAGACATCAACTGGTAAGATTGCAAAAATATGCAATTTCTGCAAATTTGTAAATTATAATATAATAAAATATATGTAGGAATCATAACGCATTGTTCAGGTATATTTTCATAGTTGTTGTTGGACGAAATGTGAAAAATGTTGGTTGGCAAGTTTAATCCATGCAGCAGTAAACTTAAAATAACGGTATATAGGACAAGAATGAACATAGAGACACGCAAATGATTTTATGATTTACAGTGGTCAAAAGCATCTAAAAATATTTATTTGGGTGAAAATTATTTACACAATAGAAATTTCGTTTATTTGTTGGGTTCGCAAAGTGATTAAAGATGATCAGAGAAAAAAAGTTTATTATAGTTAACTCATATAAAAGTTAATAAAATGATTATAACAAAAAGACGACAACCAATATTTTCACCTTTTATGTGTATTAGAGAATAAAGTATGTTGGGTAAATAATATTAACCATGATTTTACATATGTATATATTATTTTTTTTCAAGATGTCGTTGGAATAAGCATTCTCTTGGCTATTAGTGTATTGGAATTACTTTCCTCGGCTTTGCTCATAGTTGGAACAAAGGAGGTACAAAAGATATATTCATGTATATGGACATGTATTATGCTTAATCTTTGTTTTTCATATATACCCAGAACCGTCATTTATATATATTGCCCTGGCTCGTCGTCTCCGGCATTGCCTTAGCGGATGTCTACATATTGATGATGGCTAAAATGTCCAAAAATGGAGAACTTGCGATATTTGTAACGATCAATATCCCACTTATTGGTAAGTTTTTATTATTTGTCGGTATTAACACATTTTCAATACAATTATCCCAAATGTGTTAAGTTCAATGCAATAATTAATTCCCATGCATCTTCATTTTAGCTCTCTTCATCTACATCTACTTAGGTATTTTGAACCTCTATCAAGATATTAGGGCTATGGGCGTAGGAGAGCGTCCTTTGAATTAACAAAGTGAAGATAAAGATGTGTCAGTTTATCAATAAAGACGCAGGTATCCGCTAGGATACCCAACATTTGGTTTATGCACTTGTATTTTCTTTTATTTTTCTCATGGGTCGTAAGAAATCTTTCAAAAGTTCGAATTGAATTGAATTTTTATTCGTGCAAAGAGTAAACATGTATATTTTAATAAGAATTAATAGCCTGTCATGTCCACCCATCTGTTTTTCGCATATTTCATACAGAAATTTTTATATATGGAAGTTAAGGTAGTAGATAAATAGGTTTGTACGTAAATTGCATAGATCAAAGAACTATATTTTACAGCTTTCTTAGAATTAATAAAACGGCTTTTTATTTGATCGACTATCTTATCCATATTTCTTTAGGGTTTTATCTTACCATTAAGTTTAGATCAAATCAAGTAACTTTACAAGGATCAAACTTACAATGTGAAACGTGTTTTGAAACGCTTGAGCAAAACGCAGAAGTGACGATAGAAAAAATATATTATAAATTAACTTTAACAACGAAGAAAGTAATTAAGTAAGTAACGTTTTTATGTTAAAGATTCTAAAAAGAGGTATGATCTTTTTATAGTTTAACATTCAAAAATTGATCATTTGTAAAAGGTATGTAAAATTTAAGTAATTTATGGAAGATAATTTTTGAAAAATGAAAACCTTTTGTTTCTCATAATATTAAATGTCGATGGGAGAATGATCAATGCCAGCAAGCAATCGATATAATCGATTGTCGATATAACGGTTAAATATATAAGAAAAAACTTTTTAACACTATTCAATCTTCATTTATTTTCATCGTTGTTCTTTAGTTAAGTTCGAATTTTGGAGCAGTTAAGTGTTATTTCTCTAAATTAAAATTATAAAAAAGAAAACTAATAGGAAAAAAAGGACTCGAAAGTAAAGTTATAGTATAATTATTATTAACAAAGTAAAAATACAAAATAAGGATTTGTCCACTACTGTGATCCTTTTTAAAGAAGTACTCCTTGTGAAATCATTATCGATGAACAAATTATTTTGCATGAGTCTTCGTACTGGCGGCTTTGTTGTTGGCTGGCTGCAATGTTGTATCACTTTATTACCCATCATCCCCCTCTCAACTGCCATAGGAGACGAATTTATTGATAATGGTAGGAAAACAACATGAAGTTATAGTAAATTCTTTAAAAAATAAATGTTAAATATATATATTTTTCTTTTTTAGATGTTCGAACTTATATTCACTCAATGTTAGCTATTGATATATTGTGTTTCATTTCCGCAATCATTCTCTTGATTGGCATTGTGAAGGTACAGAATAAAAACGAACATAATTTAGTACGATTGATATAATCTTTGGTTCTTTTCGATTTTTTCTAATAGGAACGTCATTTATTGTTTTTACCGTGGCTAGTCAACTGTGTGATTTCCATAATTGTTACCTTTATTGGTGAAGTGCTTCTCATTTTTATTCATACAGAAATGTATTTCTCTTCTACGGGTTACATTTGGTCATTTATCATTTTATTATGTCTGCGTAAGTTACTAAAAAATCCATATAATTTTTAAAAGGAATTCCTCATCAAATGCTGAAATTTTGAAAACAATATGTTTTCCCTCATGATTAGTCACACTTATTGAAACATAGTCTTATAATATTTTTATTATCGTGAGTACAAAAAATTGTTTCTTAAGAAGCTAAAAATAAGCAACGCATTCATTGTACTCAACTGTCAGAGAAAAAACAATTTCTTTTTTTAAAACTTTTGATGATAAGTTCGCTTTGCATAATGCTTTAACTTGATTTCCATTCTTGGAAATTTGAATAAATAAAATTAACTAATATTTTTTCTATTTTCAGCACTGCAAATTTACTTTTACTATGGTATATATTCGCTCTATTGTCATATTCGGAATAACCAATCATTCAATGTTTTGTACGATAAAAATACTGCCAAGACTAACATCTATCCTGCACATCCAATTTAATCGAGATCGAATATATATAATAATATATAATATATTCAAAATATTGAAATTTCTCATATATCATTTTATTTTTATTTGTCTCTGTTTGTAACTTATACAATTGCATATTAATAACAATGTTGTAATAAATATTTATTATTTCTGTATATTTGTGTTTAGTTTTTTGAATGATTTTTTGTAACTCTTGTGTGTTGTCCAGTGAGAAATTTCCGATCATTATATAATTATAGTTTATATTATTATTTCGAATAGCTGTCATCTATGAATTAGAATTGTTAAAACATTTGTTAAGACAGTAATATGTAGTTTAAATTAAATCGATCGTTTATTAATGGAGCTATATAATTAACTTTGTTTTGACATGACATATTAAGAGAGAAGGTTTTGAGTATTCATAAAACAAAAAAAATGCCAAATATTTAAAAAAAAAAGGTAATTTGGATTTTCCTTATTTTTATTAAAAAGACTTTAAAGAGATTAACCAATTATTAAACAGATTAAATACATAAAAGCTCTCTCTTTGTCACAAAGACAACTAATTTTGCTCAAAACATTATTATATAAATATATTTCTTATCACTTTTATTTCATATCATCATATATTACTATAATCTATTATTTCTATTTCATTTCACAGTTGAAACTGAAGAAGAGCTCTAGCTGGTTGTCAATTTGTGTATTAACTTATTGTATTTTTGTTTCGAGTTAAATCAAATTTAATATGAATATATCCTGCATAAAACTATTGTTTCATTTTTGGGATAATAGTCTTCTCCATAGTCCTAGGAGCAAACTTACACAATGTAGACATAGAATGGGTACCATCCGCATTTTGTGTTTTAAAATTTCTTTCCTCTATCCTGCTCATTGTGGGCACTAAAAAGGTACAGTACATTATGTATATACACATATCTGAATATTTTAGTTCATTATATGAATTATTTGTTGTTCTTTTCTATTGTGCTTTATAGAATTGCCACCAATTGCTGTTACCCTGGATCATATTGACAGCAATGGAAGAGTATTCTCTTGTTTCATTTGCTGACATTGCATATGAAGATACTGAAGTCTCCTTCCCGGAAGCTATTACGGTGCTTTTGGTGGCTTTTCTCATAAATAGTAAGTAAAATATTATTAATTAATTAAAAAATGACAAATTCTAAATTAAAATTAATAGTGTTTCGAGATTTAGTATGATATTTTTGAATTGTACCTACAATCGACTAAAGACTACATTTAATATACAAGTCAAAACAAAACCATTTAAACTTTCATCAATCTGATCTATTTTACTTTTCCATTCGATTTCAGCAATGATTTTCCTTGCCATATTGTTGCTCTACAGACATATTCGAGCAATCCGTCAAGAAGAGAGTGTAATACAGACCAAAAAAAATCGTTGTGGGTGCTAATATGTATTAGAATTAATAAACTTATTTCTAATTCAAAGTAAATAACCAAATGTTAATAAACTGAATAATTATTAAAGGCATTAACAAATGAATTTATTAAATTATAATTATTATCATAAATTCAGTGCCAAAAGAAAGTTTTAATACTTCAACATCCATTCGGAATTTTTCAATATTTGTAAGTTCGACAAGTCAGGACATTAACTTAAATATTAATTAATAATATTCGTGTAATTTTCGACTCAATCTCAACAAATATTTACCACATTAAATTTTTTGTTTTTGCGACAGCTTTTTTTTCCTCCAAATGGTTTCTCCCATGACATAAGCTCATTGTGAAAATTTTAGAAATGAGTATTTTAATATTCAGATAAGGCTGAACAGTTCAGGGACTACTGGGAATTCAGTCAAATTTTTTTTAAAAATATTTTAATATCGAACATTCAAACAACGTAATATATGTATAAGAAAAAACTTTACAACACTATTTAATTTCTTCATCATTCAATAATTTTTATCGTTGTTCTTTAGTCAAGCCCGAACTTTGAAGCAGTTAAGTTTTATTTCTCCAAATTAAAATTGCAAAAAAGAAAACTAAAACGAAAAAAGGACTCGAAAATAAAGTTATATTAACTTAATTGTTAAAAAAAAACATAACAAAGAGTTGAATAAGGACTTGTCCACTTCTGCGATCCTTTTTAAAACAATACTCCTTGTGAAATCATCGAAAATGTTGAACAAATTGTTTTGCATGCGTCTTCGTACTGGCGGCTTTGTTGTTGGCTTCCTGGACTGTTGTACCACTTTATTCTTCATCATCAACGTCTCAATTTCCCTAAATCAAGTTTTTAATTCTAGTAAGAACACAATATGAAGTTATAGTAAATTCTGAATGTTCAAATTAAACATATATATTTCTATTTTTTTTAGTTATTAGACCTATATTAATCTCAATATTGGCTATTAATATATTGTTTTTCATTTCTGCAATTATTCTTTTGATTGGCATTATGAAGGTACAGAACAAAAACAAACATATCTTAGTACAATTGATATAATCTTTGGTTCTTTTCAATTTTTTTTTATGTAGGATCGTCATTTAATGATTTTACCGTGGCTAGTCAGCTCTGTGATTTGTATGCTTACGAACTTTATTTGGGATGTGTTCACGTTTGTTATCCTTGCAGAAAAGAATGGACCTCTTAAGTATTACATTTGGCCTATTATCTCTTCATTAAGACTGCGTAAGTTATTAACAAATGAATATTATTTTTAAAAGAAATTTCTTATGAAACACTAATAATTTAAAAAATAATATGTTTTTTTGTGCGATGAGTCACAATTATTTAAACGCAATATTGAAATATTTAATTGATAAAAACTTTATTTTGATTCTCATTTTTGGAAATTCGAATAAATACTATTAACTAATATTTTTTCTATTTTCAGCACTGCAAATTTATCTTTACTATGGTATATATTCGCTCTATTGTTATATTCGGAATAACAAATCTGTCAATGTTGTGTATAATAACAATGTTGCCAATGCTAACATTTAACCTATACATCTAATTTAGTTGAACTTGAACAATATATTTTAAATATTGAAATTGCTTATTGTAACCAATGTTTTAATAAATATTTAGCATTCTGTATATTTGTGTATATTTTTTTTGGAAATTTTTTTTAAAAACTTTTCTGTTTACTACATAAAACGCAACAGCATTTGTTCTTATCGGAAGTGCGATTGAGATTACAAATTTAAGTAAGCCCATGGAAAAAGCCTATTATAGAATTTTAGAAATGACTATAGGGAATACAGCCATATATTATTAGCAAATAGCAAAGGCTGATTTATTCAAGGACTACAGGGAATTCGGTTATATTTGATTAGAAAATATTTTAATATTTAGATATGGCTAAACAAAATTCCATATAGACTTGATATAGACTGCTGATTCAGCTCTTAATAGAAAATAAATCCGATTGTAACAGAATCCGTTTTGATATTTCTCTTAATTTTACTTATTTATAAATCGTTTAAGCTCATTCAATATTTATTTCTTAATTGTTTCGCTACACTTGGGAATTTATTCAAGATTTGTTTTAACGCAAAGCGAGTGCTTAGTATTGAAAAATTTTTAATCGATTAAAAACTATTTTGCTTCAGTTCTCAACATTTCATTTAGGTTTAAATAGTTATATATATATCTGTCAAAACTAGAAAGATGGGCTAACTTATACCCTAGCAAACTTTTCTATATAAAACTAGTCATATCTTCGTGGCTTCCGATTGTTCCTATGGCACCTTAGCATATAGTTGGCTGATTCTGTTGAAACTTAATAAATACATTTTAATGCATACCAAATCTTAACATACCAAATTTTCAGAAAATAGATTCTTAAACAACCGAGTTATGGCTGGAAAACCATATACTTGACCGATTGTTCCTATGGTATCTATATGATATGGTAACCCGCTTTTAATAAAACTTGGAGAATATATTAAGAAGTATATTTAACTGACAAAAACCGGATTTCGTAATATTCGATATTTATTGAGTTTAAACCTTATTTTCGACTTATCGTTCCTATGGGACCTATATGATATAGTCATACGAACGGAACTTTTTCGAAATATACTATACCTGCAGCAAAATAAAGCTAAGGTGTAAAATTTCAGTTCTGTTGTCTGGAGGATTCCTGTTTATATAGACAAACATACGAACAGATATGAACTCAGCTCATCGCGCTGATTAAGAATATATATACTTTATATAGTCGGAGATCCTTCCTTCTATACGTTGCAAACTTCTTACCAAAATGAAGAATTCCCATTTTAGTGAGGGCATAAAGACAGTTTGCAAGGGTATACGAACTTCGTCGTTGTTCAAATTGATTATAGATTCCACACACAAAATTTAAGGAAATTCTGCAAAGTTTGATTTGTAAATTTGAGTTTTAGTCGACATCTGCAGCTATATATATTATATATATATATATTTAAATTTTATATATATTTTTATCTGTTTCAGGAATAAAAAGAAAAATTTTAAATCAAATATTTAAATTACCTGTACACAATATTATTGTTTACCTGCTGGATCGGATTTCTATAATAATTCAATGGGTAAATCAGAGTTTTCTTTAATAAATCTGATATCAATGAAATCGGTAATATATATATCGTATGTTTATATGCTTTGCCTTTGAATATATTTATTTACTTTATACTACACACATATACAAGAATTGAAAGTTTATTTTTATGCAGGGGTGTGTGGCGGGTGGAGGTGGGGCTGTATTGGCAATAATGTTTGAATAGTTGAGGCATTCGTTGTAACCAGACCAGACCAGACGGAATCAATTGCTTACTGTCATTTGCCCAAGCCTAACCACATATAGCTAGGATCAATGAACTGTGAACCGCGATAACCATGAGGATTTCGGGATACCAAAGATCGAATCTTCTGTGAAGGTCGATAGGCCAATTTCACAGCATTCAATAGCTTATTATGGGGCGTCTCATTGTCTTCTTGTTCCTGCTGTTGAGCTGCAGGATCAGTTGTTTGTTGATGGGGATGCTTACCCTCAAGAAGTTGCGTCTCATCCTCACCCAAATGGGACTGTTCAGCAAAGCGTACATTCTCTTCGAGCCGATTGAAGAAGTCACCCAGATTGGTCATTACTCCTAGAAGTACATTAAATGACCCACTCCAAGAGTATCCATATTTGAATTCAAGTTACTCACCAGCACTAATTGAGGGCCTATATTTGGGACGCTTTGAATTCACATGCTTCCTTTTTAGGTTTTGCAATGGATTTGGCCAGATATAGGCATATGGAAATCTTGGTTCACCTGGCTGGAGCTGCTGTTGGTCTTCATCTTTTATATTCTGAGGTGGCCATTGAATGGGGGTTCGTTTAAGTTTCACTCTTGCCGTGGCCGGAGATTGCCACAACTGTTCAACTTGCAATTTCTTTAGTTTTTGTCCTTGCCAAAAACGCCAACGCCGATTGGGAAATGTTGGGAAATTGCTGTCGTCAAATTCGTTGGCCATTTCCCCAGCCAAAATATTTGGCAAAGGGCTTCCGCTGTCAACGAAATTATCGTTTGGGTATGACGTTGCCATTGCTAGCCAAGGCCGTTCCTCGTTCCAATTTGTATCCCAGGGGGATGCCAGAATGAGCGGCGTTTGGTGCAGTGGGGCTACTAAAATATGTATGAAAGGTCAACATTTAGTTAATTGTCTGTACCCCAAGAAAATAATTGATTAGATTCACAATTCCAGATACGGATAGTCAATTTCCGTTTAGATACTATCAGATTTTTAATTACTGATTATGGTAATGAAATTTACTTTAAAGTTTACTTTCAAAATAAGAATACAAAAAGGGAGCATAAAAATGCTTGTTTATATTTTAAAATAAAAATAATATTAATTATTAATATTTTAACTTAAAATTTTTAAAATAAATTATTTTAATATTTTAATGAGGTTATTGAAATCTTTAACTTTATTTAGTTTACCTTAAAGTTTTTAAATTCAATTCAATAGTTCAAGAACTCTTAAAAAAAATGTAAAAATAAAAAGTTTTAAAAAAAGGACTAAAACATTTTTCGCCATTATACCCCTGCAGATGGTATCGTGGACATATGTCTGTCTGTTTTTTTGCATGAAATAGACCTTAAATTTTAAACTATATGGTTGAATCTTGGTAGATAAGCTCTTTAATTCATCGGGCAGATAAAATATGAAAATCAGTCGGATCGGACAACTATAAGACATAGTAAATTGATTTTAATCGCCAAATATCAACAGGCGGTGTGTGAAAGAGACAAACAGCATTAAATAAATTTTGTTTGATGGAACAATACAAAATAAATGTGATTGATGGCATATGAGCGGACCCTCGACGAATTGGTTTGGTGTTATAACAAATGAGAAGTTTTTTTTCCAATTAATTTTTTGAATTATTTAAAATGTTGCATGGAAACCAAAGAAACAGAAAAAATAGTAAACTAGTCTAAAATTGCAAAGGTATTCCAATTTCAGCAAAGTTAAATTATTTGACTTTCTTATTTTATTTTTATTGTTAAATTTTGTAATTCAAGTCGATTGGTACTTGAAATTCTTATCCTTCAAAAACGCTACACTAGAGAAATCGTACAGAACGAAAAATATTGTTTTAAAGTTAAAAGTAGAGTGTTTAGATTACTAATTATTAATTTATAATGATTCTAACATGCCATTTTTATGTTTTCTTTTTTATTTTAGAAATATAAATAATTAAGTTTATTATGTTCATTTTTAAATTAAATGAAAATTAAAATTAATTTATTTATAATCTAAATAGCAACATTAATAAATATAGTTACTTAAATATTTCACACATTTAAAACGAAATTACTTGATTTAAATAAATTTTCTTTTAAACCAATTTAAAGATAAAGAATTAAAGAAATTTCATTATAAATGTAGTTTAAAAATTATGTAAAAATAAAATTTATAGTTCAAATATAAATATAATAAAATAATCAAAAAATTTATATATAATATAATAATAAAAAAATTTATATATAATATAAATATTTTCATAATGAAATAAATAAAACCAATAAATAAAAGTTAAAAAAAAAATTTTAAGTTAGATTATAAATTTATATTTAGAATAATTTTTACTTGTTGAATAAGTTTAATAGAGAATTTTTATTATACTTTATTTTATATATCTAAATATTGATTTTAAATAAGAAGAAGTATAAATATATTTTCTTTATTATACAAATTATACATTTTATTTTATATATTATATCTTTTTTTTACTTATTTTACATTATTCCTAATCTGACAATAATTATAATTTATTTGATAAATATGATCAAACCTAAATAACATTGGTATATATCTTATTATATTGATATAATAAGATAATATATATATTTGTATCCTTACTCTCGGTAATATTAATATCATGTAACCTTTTTTTGCATTTTGTTAAATCAAAAATAAAGAAACTATTTCGGATACTTTTCAGATTTTCCCAAAATCTATTGCAAGAAATTTATTGCGGAAAATTCTTCGTGAAAAAAACAAATAGACTAACATAACTAATTCTAACGCAACCTTCAGCTAATTTTATTTTATATATACTTATTCAAATGAAAATATGTTATTCATAGGTTAATATATAAATATTAAACCTATGTTCTTATTTAAAAATCTTTATATATATTATATATATAAAAGCAGTAGATATAAGAGAATTACTTTTATTTAGTTGGAATATATTTAAAACAAATTGTAATCAGATTTTTTTAATTCAATTTTTTTAAATTTTAGTTATATTAGATTGTAAATATTTTAATTATTACTATGACTTTTTATGTTTAATTTTTTGTTCATAAGACCAGAACCATTTAAAATAATTGCTGTAAAAAGTTAATTTAAAATAAAATTATTGACATAATCATTTTCAAAAAATATATATTTATTTATCTTTGCATTTTTTCAAAATGTGATGATCAATTATATAGCTTTTATTTTGTATACAAAAAAAAAAATGGTTTTCTCAAAAAAAAAGTAAATATTTAAAACTAAAAAATATTTTACAAAAAAAAAAAAAAAACTTAAGTGTAATTTTAATGTTTAAAGTTAATAAATAAATTTAATTTACAATAAAGAATTTAAAAATTTCTAGAAGTAAGCATCTTTTTTTTTAAGTTTACAAAAAAAATTAATTTTAAATAATATTCTTTAATTTTTTTTTTTCATTTTTAAACCACATTTAATAAAGGTAAAAAGTAAATTTTTGAAATTAAAGTTTTAAGTTTTGTGGTCCTAAGTATAATAAATATTTGTGTAAAAATAAAATATTTAAATTACACAAATTGTTATTTTATATTTATTATAATATATAATATTAATTAAAATATAATATATATATAATAAAAATAAATAACTTTATCTTTTTTATTTTATATTTATAAAATAATAAATTTAATGTTAATTTCTCAAATAAAATTTTAACTTTAGTGGTCTTACATTTACAAAAAAAAAAAATAAATAAATAACATTTAAATTGCAAAACTTGATATTTTAGTTATATTAATTAAATTTTATTAAATATATTTTCGTACGACAAATATAAAATGGAAAATATTTTTGAAAGAACTTTATCTGCTTTTTTTAAGTTTTATAAAAAAAAAAGAAGTAAAATATTAATTTATACAATGAAAGCTTAAACTTCAAAATATATAAATATATATTCAAAATATTATTCAAAAATATAATAAAATATTTATTTTATTATAAATATATAATATATAAATATATAATATTATAAATATATAAATAACATTGAATTTAATTTTTTTTTTTATAATTTCCATTATTTTAGTAATAGTTTAATTATATTTTAAATATTTTGGTTGACAAATTAAATAAGTAAAAAATATTTTAGGGAAAATTTATCTCTTTAAAAAAACAAAAAATTAAATGTAAATTTTCGAAATTAAACTTTTAACTTTTACTTTTTTTAAAGAATAACAAAATAATTGTTTAAAAGGAACAACATTGAAATTACAAAATTTGTTAGTTTAGCATTAAAATTTATTTTTTAACTGTTTTGGTACAATAATACTAATAATTAAAAAAGGATTTTTCTTAAGTGAAACTTTATCTTTATTATTTTAAAATTTAACTTTACTTTTTCAATTTTATGGGAAATATTTTGTTTGAAACTTACCTGCAATTAGCAAAAGCAACAACAAAAATTGTCGTATTAACGACAACATTTTCTTTGTTGTTGTTATTGTTGTTATTGTAATGAAACTTTTGTTTATTTAAATAATTGATACATATTGTGGACCCTTTTTGGCCATTATTTTGGACATTTTGGGACAGAAAGTTTCAAGTTGTTTTTTGAAGAAATGAAATCCTTTTTTTTTTTTTTAAGCAAAGGACAAGTTGCACGGTAAATGTTGCCGTAGCCGGAGCCGTGGCCGAAGCCTTTGATGACATGCGACAACTGATACTGATGGCTCTGCCAATGCAGGAAGCTGTTTTTATAGCCAACCAGAGGACCAGACAATTGTATACCCTCGCACCTGTTGCCCGTGTTAGTCATAGTTGAAGGACATGCGCAGCAGTTGAGAAGCAGAAGGTAGACAGGAAGTAACTCTAGCTCTACCTATCAAACGCTAGTTAAGCACTGAAAATGTTTTTTAATATGCATACCAAATGACACGAAGCCAATTGGACTATGTGGGGATATAAATTGGAAGGGGGGGGGGGGTCGGTAGGTCATATTTGGTTATCGTATGCTGCTCCTTCAGGACACTTTTGATTCCCATTCACTTAACAAGACAATAAGGGCTCAGGTGGCCTAAAAAAACAAAAAATGAAAAGAAAAGGATTCAAGTGCCCTAGCCAAGACATACAATTATCCTGTCTCTGCCATATTGCGCAATTTGATTTCAATTCAAAAGTATTCATGTATTGCATTTCATTCTTGTCTATGATTGATTGATGCGGCTGAGGCATCAGAAGAGCCTGTTCCTTCCATATCCCTAATATGACGTCAAAGGAATTCTCAAAGTATTTACATAATTGTATCAGTGGTTGGTGGTTTTTACCATTTTTTTCTATTTGAGATATATTATTATATTACATACATATATATATATATATACATTATGTTTTGTTTAAGCTATCATTGTGTTAAGGGGCGAATCTCCCCCTTCGTTTGGGGACTTTCTTTGTGGCACCTTGTACTATGGCATCCTGGTTGCTCCTTTGACTGCATTGGTAATTAAATTTGTATATGACTCTGTGTGTGTCTGTGTGTGTGTGTGTGTGTGTGTGTAGTGGACGCAACTGGCTTCTGAGGCGTTAATGGCCAACAGAGCTAACTTTTTGTGAAAGCATTTAAAAAGTTTCACTTGGAAAAGTAACTCTAGAGCCTTTTAAAAGGTAATGGTTTATTAAATAAACTTTATTTTAATTTTCATATACTTGCAAAATTAAATTATATAAATTATAAAAACTAAAATGACTCTAAACTACAAAGTGAAATTGATTTTTGATTAATTTTGCTTTTTATAATAAACTATTTTTTTAAACAAATTTAATGGTATAAACAAACTACTTTTTGTTTAAAAGTTTATATTATTATTAAGCGTAACATTAATAAATTTTAATACCTCTAAAACTCTACATATATGTATATATATAAAGGAATAATCAGTTGTAGAATTGTTTAAATTTTCTTAAAAAAAAACTTTCCCTTACTTCAAGTTTTCTTTATTTTGGGTTTAGGCTTATTTTTGATATCAGATAAATATAAATATAGATATAAATCCAAAATATAGGCAATATTTGTGTTTGACATAATATATGTTGACAGTTTCAACTATGTATTATGGCATATTTAGTTTGTTTTTGACAGTTACAAACGTTAAACAGACATTTTCATGTTCATTTGCCGTCATTCCACTTTTAAATGTGCATCACTTGGGAGCTATTGAGTTACGTCTCTTCTGTCATAAGCCAAGGATGTTTTAGACAGCTACAGAAGAGGAATTTAAATCGCAAGATTTATAATAAAATTAACATTAGTTAGGATTCCTTAAAAGGATTTTTTCGATTTCGTTCGCGCTATAAGTTGGCTATTTAATAATGTCAACGCTAGCTTCCATAGTAAAATTTGACGGTAAATCTTTCGAAATTTGAAAAAATTATTACTAGATATTTGAAAATTAAAACAGTGTTAAACAGTTAAAATTTAAATTTAAATTCTTAATTGAAAAGAAAGTTTTTCATTTTTTAATGGCAATAGAACAATGCGGGTTTAAAAAGCGTAATGACATATTTTCCAGAGTGGAAATGTCAGTAAAAAAAGACATTTGAAGATGGGGTTTCTTAGAAGAATTTGTCTAATATCCCGTAGGATCCAAAACTTTATACATAGACAATCAAAAGTATATGCTATTTGCTCACTCTTAACAATCATTTGAGTGTCTTTTGACTACAAATGAGCTTCATTTTGTACCGTTCCGAAAGGTTTTTTTTATTTGAGTACAGTTTTAATCTAAAGTTTTGTGCTTTAAAATCTTAAACACAATTATTAAATCCCAGAGTTTTTTTTAAATAATTTGTCAATTGTGGAGAACGAAATTAGTGGTGACTCCATATGAAGAAAAAGTTCTTTTGTAGAATAGATTTCCAAATTCATAATTTTTAACGGTTGTTCCCTCCTGAAAGCGTGATCCCTAATATCGAGAACGGGCACACTACGCCATATATTTGGCGAATTTTAGGAAAACTTTATCTTGAAAGGTTGGTTTTTACCTAGAACGCGAATTGGCATTTTGTGTCATGAAAACATATGTTCTATTCAACCCAATTTCAATCCCATTTTAAGCCGTTCTTCTTCTTATTATGAACAAACTTTTAAAATATAAACCACATGTGTTTTATGTTATTTTAAATTACTTTATATTTAAAACAAAATAAAAATATTATTAATTAGAAACATTTAATTTATTTTAATTAATTTAGCTACAGTTTATTTTCCAATAGAAGTTGTTACCTAACATTTTAAGACCAATTTATTTTTAAAAATTTTCTCGTTTCATGTCGGTTAAAAGCTTTCGAATAGTGTTTCATTTCCCATATTGGTTCCAAGCTTTACTTATTAGGAGAGAGTAGCAAACAAAAAGCTTTCCATCCATCATTCGCACTCGAGCTGTTGTGCCGTCAAGTCGTGTATGGCCAAGTTTTATTTGGCTTAATAATTGGCTTAAAACAGTAGTTAAAATTTCATAAAAGTGTTTTAAATAAACATAAAAAAGGACAAAGTGAAAAATTGAAACAAAATTTAATAAAAAGCAAACAAATAAACAAACTAAATTGGTGAAACGAATAAAAACAGGTGCGACAGTGTTTTTTAAAATTTTCTTTAAGTTATTTTTGGGGTTTAAATATTGCAAACATGCCGTTGCAATTCCAGCAAAGAACACTCCCAAACCCGTAGTGTTAACAAAAAAAAAAAAGAAGAAATATGTTACCAACAAATGCGCAGGCTCCAAAAACGGCTGTTTTAACATTTCCCGCGCTGCGTTTAGGTTGACGACCTGGCTCCGAGTGAGAAATGCCGGCTTTGCATAACAGCCCTTCCACCTGCTTGTACACTCACTTGCCTCATTCACTCACTTTCGTTAAGCTCATTGACCAAAAATATTCTTTTGGGGTGGGTGGCTGCGGTGTGTTCCATTGACCACACACACCCACACACACACACAAGTAAAGAAAACAATATTTCAGTTAGCCCACGTTGCGTATACTTGTCTTGTGGCAATTGGTAAAGAAAATAATGTCTCTGCCTGTGGGAGTTACTTACTTAACCCACATCCATTTTACCACTTACCTTTCTACCATTTTTGGTTATAGAGGAATTTCTTGGCCCAGCACGCACTGGCACTTGATTTTTGTTTTTTTTTTTTTTTTTTTTTTGGTGTTTTTTCCGCTTTGATGGGGGCGCTCTCAAGAGTTTGTCGACAAAATGTGCTAAACATTTGTGTCTGAAGAAGACAAATGAAGAAATGTTAAATTTTTTGTACTTTTAAAAGAAAAAGATTGTATACTCTTTCGGTTTAAATTGTTAATAAATTTGTTAAACAAAATTATATAAAAAAACAAGGGAAAAATTAACAAGAAATAAAAATGTTTGTGAATTATAAAAGGAAAAAGTTAAATACTTTCATAAAAGTAATTTAAATGAATATTTTTTACAACTAACTTAAAATTTGTTTATCAAATTGTTAATTTAATTAAAAAGAAATTGCTCCGATTTTCAAAGTATTTCTGAATTTAAGTTTGATAGTAAAATATGCTTCAATAATGATTTAAAAATGATAAAAAATTTTAAAAAGATTTATTTAATGTTGGCAGTTCATTTAAAAATTGTTTAATTAAATAAAAAATATGTTTTAGGTAATTAGAGAAAATAAAAATAAGTAAAATTTAAAAAAAAAGAAAACATTTTCCAAAACAACATTTAAAAATAAGAGAATATACATGGTATAGTTATAGGAATAAGAATAGGTTAAGTTATAGGAATAGATATAGATAAAGGTATAGGTATTAATATAGTTATAGGTATAGGTATAGGAATAGATATAGAAACACGTATGGTATATGAATTGAAATAGAAATAGATATAGGTATAGATATAGATATAGATATAGATATAGATATAGATATAGATATAGATATAGATATAGATATAGATATAGATATAGATATAGATATAGCAATAGGAATAGGTATAGGTATAGGTATAGGAACAGGTATAGGAATAGGAATAGGATTAGGTATAGGAATAAATATAGATAAAGGTATAGGTATTAATATAGGTATAGGTATAGGTATAGATATAGGTTATATTAATGGAAATAGAAATAGGATTAGGTATAGAATTAGGTATATGAATAGATATAGATAAAGGTATATATATGGAAATAGGAACAGGAATTGCAATAGATATAGAAACAGGATTAGGTGTAGATATAAGTTTAGGAAAAGGAATAGATATAGAAACACGTATAGGTATATGATGAAAGGTATAGATATAAGTATAGGTTAAGCTATAGGAATAGGAATAGGTATAGGAATAGATAAAGGTATAGGTATAGGTATAGGTATATGAATGGAAATAGAAAGAAGAACAGGAATAGAAATAAAAATAGGAATAGGTGTAGATATAAGTATATATATTCTTATTTGATTATCGGAGACCGACAATAAATGTTTGTTTTTTAAATTTACTTTAAATAAATCATTAGTAAAACAAATTTTATAATAATAAAAATTAATAACTATTACATACATAGGTAAATATTTATAAAATATGTTGCTTGCTCTATCAATATTTAAATATATAATTCTTCTAGCAACTTCTTTATAAATAAAATCAATAGATAAATAAAGCCAAAAACTCTCCAATATTTAAAAGATTTATTAATTAAGATGGAATAGCTTCCCACTTCAATCTTTGAAACATTTTAAAAATGTTTTGTTTCAAGGAAGACTTTCATTTTCATAGACAAAATAATAATAAATATTTGCTTTTTAATTTATGGGTTGCGTATAATTGGTTGCTAATATTTCCAACAAAATCGACATGATCTTTAAGACATTTGTTTGAATGTCTCATTATGGCTTACTCATAGTTTGTTAGCCGTAATTTTAGATGACTGGACGCTTGATTTCCGCTGCAATTGAATGAGAAGAGAACAAAAAAATACAAAAAGAAAAAAAAAAACATAAAGCCAACCAGTTAACCTTGACTGGATCAAACAATTGCAGTTGTACTTGTCCCCCGCCACTACTCCGATTCCTTGATCATCAATGAAGCGTGCCAAGAATGAAATCTTGTTGGTTACTTACTTACTTTATCCATATTTTAAAGCTATCCCATTGTTTTTTCTTTTCTTTTATATCATTTGTCACGTGGTTGGAAGAGCATAAAAAATGCCAAATGTGGCGGGAAGAAGAAACATTCTCACAGCAACCAAACAACCGGTTCAATGTTTGCACAATTTTCGTTTTGTATATTACCCTTTAGTTTAAAAGATAATATTGGGTATATTGGAAGTACATAAACAAAAGTAAAGTTGTTTTGTACTATCTATTTAATACTGAAAGTTTGTTAGGGGTTAACAGATTTATGCAAAGTCTTGACAAAAGGAAGTGCCAATATTTCTAAGATTAAAGACTTTCATCTAAAACTTGGTTTTGAAAAAGCCTTGATATATTAAAAATGATTTTTTAAAAATATTATTATAATATTTTATTTTCTAAATATGACTTTATTTTAATTACTATTTCATCTTTAGTTTTTTTATATGGTATTAGTTCATTTGATAGAAAGTAAGATACAGTAAAACTTCTTTTAAACTTATTCACGTGGAAACAAAAAAAACTTTTTCAAATAAAAATTTTAGTAAAAATAAAAAAATGGTAAAGTATATATTATAGCAAGTATTATTGCACTAAAAAATGTAATGAGAAAGTTATGAACTATAAATTTATTTATTATACAAAGAACTTTTTTCTTTAAAAAGTCAGTAAAGGGAAGTTCGACGGTATTAATTAACTTCATCTAAATTATATTTAATTTTTTCATTTGAATTTCATTTTCGGAAAGTTAAAGTCTTAGAAATATATAGTATCTTATATGTATTTATAAAGATATAGTAAAACGGAGTGAAAAATTCATTCAAATATGAAAATGAGGTGAAAATTATCAATAAATTTACGCAAGATCTATAAAGTGGACTGAAGTAACTCCCTATTTAATTTTGCTTAAAAAAACACTCTATAAATTTATTATTTTTTATAGGGTATACACAAGTCGTTGCCTTGTTTTCACAGGTGTAGTTTTTGAGTTTCGTTTTGTCGCCATGCATTAATATATTTTTTTTTTCTGAATGGTAGGCAAAATGTTTATATTTGTTATTTTTTTTTTTGGTTCTTTTTTTTTGCTATCGTTTAGCCTGTATTATTGGGTGAATACGTGTGGAGCATTTATGTATACATATGTATATATATATATATATATATATATATTTACATATATCTAGTTAACGTTCGGTTCTGGCTTTTTAGCTTGGTTGGGCTTGTTAATTTGAATTTCACACACAAATGAAGAGAAAAGTTATTTAGTTTTTTGATGGGTTTTGGTTACATTTGCTTTTTTTGGGCCAAAAGCCTATTTGAACTATTTGTAAACTTAAATGATTAAAAAGTTATATATATTTATCCTTTTGCTTGTTCTTTTCCTATTAAACTAACTTTAAGTTTTGTTTTAGTATTTCATTATTTTTTAATTTTTTATTTAAGTTAAAAGATTTTGATCTTGTAAAATTTATTTTTTATTTCATTTTATTCTTTTTATTTCAATATTGACAAAAAAAAAAATATATTTTAAAGAAATTTGTTCTCAAATTTGTATTTATTTTTGGAAAGTTAGGCAAGCTTTTCATTTTTTAATATTTTACAACAATATTTTTTGCTTTTCTAAGAACTATTTCTTAGACACAATTTCTCTCAAATAAAATTATTATTAAATATTTTATAAAAATTGTTTTTCATCTTATTTTACTTATCTTTCTTAGGCCCAACTCTTTCTTTTTTTTTAGGGTATAAAAACTTCGTGTTAATGTAATTAAGTGCTTCCCCTTTGATTATATTCCATTTCTCTGCTCGTTGAAACATATTTTTAGTAATTTTGTTTAATAAGCTGTGTTCAAATGATTTATTTTTAAACGAAAGCTTAGCCAACCCCACGAGGTCATATGAGGAAGTTCTTCCTGCTGTTGGCCAGATTGGGATTGTGGGAAATATCCATTAAAAAAAACTCACACACACATAGACAATTCATCACTTTTGTTGTTTAAACCACAATGTAAGACCCGTTACAACCGCAATAATACAAATATACTTACTTTTATATGCTGACCCTGGCTGAGTGCCTTTAATTACTCATACGCCATGTATGACGACGCTTGCTGTCAACTCAAGCTGACCCCGCCCAAAAACAAAAAAAAACAAAAATAAAGAAGAATAACAACTAAAACTAAAACTATTATATGCAACGAGTTCTAGTTCTAGTTCTTTTATATGCCTAAGCGTTGGTGGTGGTCTAGTGGCAGTAACTACATACATTTCGAAAATGTATGCCTAATGGGGCTTCTTTTTCCAAAGCGTAGGGCCATTGCCCTGTCAGCACAATTGCGCCCTCAAGCATGGCAAACTACAGCAACAACAGCAAAAACAACAAAAAAAAAAAGAAAAATAAAAACTTAAAACCGAAATTGTCGTTAATTTCTGTGTGTTGTGCGTAGTGTGTGTGTGTGTTTGTATGTTTTTGTTTGTTGCAAAGTGAAATTTTTTTTTTATTTTTCTTTTTGTTGTTGTCTTAAGCTACTGTTGCTACGTTTTTGTTAATGCAGCGATAAATTCGTGACGACGGGACAAGCAAATTATTGACCCCAACAGATTGACAGAACTTTCCAAGCGTGATATGAGTGAAATAAGTAAAAGCTTTTGCTTTCCACATAAACATATGCATATATACCCTTATCACAGGTTAATATATATATATATATATGTATATACAGAAAAGAAAGCACAATTAACTAGACATATATATAACTGAACACCATATTTATTTAAAGTAATTTAAAGTTAAGTCCCTGCTTTTCAATTAGGAATGGACTAGGTCAGACAGTTGTCATATAAGACATTTAAAGGAACAAACTAACTACTTATCTTAGGCTTATCTCTTTTTTTTATTGGAACCTTCTATAACTAGAACTGTAAGATTATCCAAATTAAAAGACATATTTCTGTAATGTTTTCTTAAAGAGAAAAAAAAGGTATAAAAAGTTGTTTAAAAATAAAGATTCAAAACAAAGAATTTGAAAGAAAGGCTTTGTCATGATTGCTAAAATTTAAATTCAAAGTTAAGTTAACCAGAGAACATAAATTAAACTTGAATTTAAATGAAAGTATTATATTAGTATTTATTTTTGTAAAAGATGCAATCGAAAAGTTTATCCTGCTCCCATAATTGTTTATTTCATATCCTGTAGAGGGAAAGCTCATCTTTCTACCATAAATTTTTCTTTTATGTATAAGGATCCACTATTATAACGCAAAGAAATTTACATCTACAAACAAATAAAGCTCATATATGTATGATCAGCATTAACCTAGTACCCATCTGTGTGTTCCTTAGCTACTTTCAGACCTTAATTGTTAATCTATATGGATGAAACTACAGATACGTTTATTAGATGTATACGCATAGCAAGTTTAAAAATCGGTCAGATCGGACTACTATATAAGCTATAGTCTTAAACGGAATTGTTGGTGTAAAAACAATTTTCTTAAATTTTGGTTTTTTTAAATTTTGCTTTGAAAAATTGCTTTTATCATATAATTTACGGATTATTATAAAGCCGAAGCTAGATTCTTTAAATAAAATCCATTCTGCAGAACCAAGTATTAAGTACATATAAAAAATGCTTAATCGGTTGAAAGAATCTTTGGAAACTTTTGGCTACTAAACAAAAATTGTATAAAAACTTAATTATAATTAAAAATAAAATAAATTGACATTGCTATGCTCTTTTTTGAGTTTCTAAATCTTTCAACTTATCAAAGTAAAAACTGTATAAAAGTTAAAATTATAGTTACAGCTAAAGTTATGGTTAGAGCTAGAGTTAAAGTTACAGTTGAGAGTTTTAAGTTGTTTAACTTTAAGTTTCTACTTGTTCCCATTTCAAAGTGCTTTGGCAAAATGCGCAAATTGCATGCGACAAGCAATTTAAGTGAGCCATATCCCGAGCCACATCCTCCATATTCATACAACAATGGTTTTAAGGACTTACTTAACCTAGTTCATTTCTAGCTGTTTCTGTTGTTGTCGCTTAGGTCGTTTCCTTTTCAGATGCTTTGCTTCATGTGCCGCATGTCAAAACGACAAAATGGAATGATATCATGTGACCTAAATTCTCTTCTAGTCAGTTCTAGGCGGACGGCGGGTGGCCACCACCGCAACAAGCAATTACCTCAGTTTATTGATTTTTGCTCTTCATTACAGCTGAAGTTGGAGCCACAACATACGGGGGCGAAAACACGAAAAACTGCCAAAGAAAAGACTGAACTGACAAAACAAAAAAAAAAAAAAACATAAGAAAACAAAAGAAAAACGAGGACCAAAAGTGTGCAGGGCAATGTTCTAAGCCCAGCTGCAAATATTGCGATAAGAAGGAAGGACGACCAAAGACAACGGGGAAAGAAAAAGAGCAACCAGCGCAATGTTTCTGCCTGTGAAATCAAATCAGTGAGTAAATAAACAGAAATTGTAACTCAAGTAGACATATTCAACCCTCAAAAAGACAACAACATAGCATCACATATAACATAAACATAATCCACCCTTAGACATCCTGTTATGCGGCGTCATGTTGGCGCCTTCTCCAATCAACACCCACCCTTAAACCCATCATCGTCAACAACATTATCATCATCTGTCTCATTAAAGTCATTCATAGGAATTTTCTAAATTTTTTAACCACGCAATTCACAGCTCTGCTGATGCAAGTGGCAATAATGAGGATGTTACCACTACTAGCAACAATTCAACACAAACTCCCAGCGATCTAAGCCCACCGGGACCAAATGAGGAGGTTCTACCACAGGCACATCATCAAAATCCGGGACATTGTATTGCCTCATTCGCGGCCATCAATCAGATGAGAAATAATGCCCAGGTAGGAAAATAGTAGATGAAACAGAAGAAAGTAGTTGGAAACTACGGGACAAGCAAATACTCACCGATAAACTAACTTTCCTTGTGACGCTTGGGAGTCTTTCTGCGGCACCGTCTCTATAATATGAAGTGACGCAACTGTCCTCAGTAGATCTTCTTTAAAGTTTTTATAATTCTGGTTTTAAACATATTAAAAACTTAAAATTTACAAAATTGTATACCTTGAGAAATGGAACCCCACTTCGTGACGATATGGGACTTTTCTCTTCGCTTTATGGCTAATTTAAGGACGATTCCCAAATCAGCGCATCCTTAGAATATATTTTTCCACATGAATGGCGAAGAAAGTTGCGTTAGTTTGAAGAAAGCTTCCTATTTTAAAAGAATATGTTTTTCCGCATGAATGCCTTGGAATATTGGGTTAAGTTAAGGAAGGCTTTGACTTGTCAAAGGTTCAAAAAAGTTTGGGATTGCAAAAGAACTTTCGCTTTACCACGAATAGAAAGATTAGGAAAACTTATCTTTTAAAAAGAATAATAAGTAAGCATAATTAATATCTTAACTCGCTTTGAATCATAAGTGATAACTATTGAAAAACATAAGTTCTAGAAAATGTGGAAGTCCAAAGACCATCCAAGACTTTTCAAGGCTTTTGGGAACCCATCTTTTGTACTCGTTCCTCCTGAATGGACTTAATAACCTTAGAATAATAGATAACAAAATCCCACGCTGAAATTTTCTTCTTGCCATGTTTCATTTCTACTAGAACACGGTTTTATCTAAAAATAAACATTTTCTAATTTATCAATTGATGAAACATATCTTCTAATTCTACTAATTGTCTAAGGCGTGAAAATGACTGTAATTAAAATATGTATTTATTTAGAAGACGCGTGATTGAGGTCGTCACAAGTTAAGTTTGGTTTCACATGGCGCATACATAATTTTTTCTTTCGGTTCTCTTTCTTTTTTTTTCGGCAAATTAATTGCCCCGTCCCCTTTTATTGTGGGTGAGGCTATTAGAGCAAATTGCCCGTTTTTAGTGATAAAAGCAAAAAAGAAAAAGAAACACGAGCTTAAATATAACCATTCATTGGGTGGGCAGTCTTTAAGCAAAATTGTGGAATTGGAGCTGTCGCTAACCACCCACTCTTCACCCAACAACAGCTTGGAGGTCGTTGCATGATGTAAGCGACACTTTGCTATTAAAAATTGCTTTTAATCGGGGGCAATGACTGGAGCCCAGCAAAAAGGGATGGAAGATGATGAAGAACCCTTGTAAGGATTCGATGGGGCACGTATGGCCTGGGTATTAATCGGATTTTGTGAAGCGACACTTGTGTCTGCTTGCCTCCGGGCTGTGTGCTTCATGTGTCAACAACATATACATTTTTCCCCTTCGTTTTGTTTCCTACAGCTCTGCGATGTACGCCTGGAAGTCGGCGGGGATACCATCAATGCTCATCGCGTGGTGTTGGCATCAGTGTCGCCATATTTCTATGCCATGTTTAATGGTAAGTTTCCGTGAAATCAAATATGATCATTCGAGTTTCTTATTTAAATTGGTTTCAGATGACATGCTGGAACGAACTCAGGGTCTTGTGCGGCTCCATGATGTCGATAGTAGTGCTTTGCGCCAACTGATCGATTATACATATACGGGAGAGATAACCATTACAGAGCAGAATGTCCAAGTCTTGTTGCCAGCTTCGGGACTTTTGCAAATGCATTCAGTTCGGGATGCCTGCTGTAAGTTTTTGCTACGTCAATTGCATCCATCCAATTGTCTGGGTATACGTAGCTTTGCGGATGCCCATTCCTGCAAGGAGCTTCACACTCGTTCCCATAAATATGCCCTGCAGAATTTCCAACAAGTGGTGGGCACTGAGGAGTTTCTGCTGCTGCCCTTTGAGGAGGTCAGAGAGTTGATATCAAACAGTCAATTGAATATTAGCTCCGAGGAGAAAGTCTTTGTGGCCGTGATTAATTGGGTGAAACACGATTTGGCCACTCGTCGGTTGCATACAGCTGAATTGATGTCCCATGTCCGTTTGCCACTGGTCAGTCGTGACTTTCTGATGAGTTATGTGGAAACCGAGTCACTGATGCGTGACGATTCCGAGTGCAAGGAATTACTGCTGGAGGCCATGAAATATCATTTGTTGCCCGAACAGCGCAGTCTGATGGGTAGCCAAAGAACACAGGAACGACGCCCGGAGGGCATGAAACCCTATGTCTTTGCAGTGGGAGGCGGAAGTTTGTTTGCCATTCACAACGAGTGCGAAGTATACAATCCCAGGAGTAATTGCTGGAGTCCAGTGGCCCCTATGCTGTGGCGTCGCTCTCGTTCTGGTGTGACGGCCTTGCACAAACAGCTGTATGTAGTGGGTGGTTACGATGGTGTTAGTGATTTGGCCACTGCCGAATGTTATAATCCTCTTACCAACAAATGGACCAACATTACACCGATGGGCACAAAACGCAGTTGTCTGGGCATTTGCTCGTATGATGCTTTGATTTACGTTTGTGGAGGTTATGATGGTGCCTCCTGTTTAAGCAGCATGGAACGATATGATCCCTTGACAGGAATCTGGAGTTCATGCCCAGCGATGAGCACACGTCGTCGGTATTGTCGTCTGGCTGTGCTGGAGAATTGCATCTATAGTTTGGGTGGCTTCGATTCGACCAATTATCAGTCGAGTGTGGAGCGTTTTGATCCACGTGTTGGCCGCTGGCAGCCTGTGCCCAGTATGACAGCGCGAAGGAGTAGTTGTGGAGTAGCCTCCACGGATGGACATCTTTACTGTATTGGTGGCAACGATGGCACCATGTGCATGTCCAGCGGCGAAAGATTCAATTTAAAAAGAAACAGTTGGGAGCCCATTGCTGCCATGCATTCCCGAAGGTAAGAATTCCTTTGCTATCATCCTTGATTAGCTGTTAATCATTCTTTCCTTGCAGATCCACGCATGAGGTAGTGGAGGTGGAGGGCGCTCTGTTTGCCCTAGGAGGCAACGATGGCAGCTCATCGCTCAATTCCGTGGAACGTTATGATCCGCGCCTTAATAAATGGAGTGTGGTCAATGCCATGGTAGCACGACGTAGCTCTGTGGGAGCCGCAGTTCTCGAATGTTTTCACCTTGAGCGTGGATTGGTACAGACGACGAATTTATGACCCTTGGCCAGCATCAGCGAATCCTTCGCCGCTGCTGCAGCGAACGCCGCTAGCACCAGCAATGGAGTCGGAGGTGTAGGGTCAACTACAAATCAACCCACCAGCACTTTGACAGTGCCCAGTCGAGCAGAAGCGGCAGCCTTTACTGCAAACATTGCTCTAAGCAGTTCCGCACCATCAGCCAGCTCGACATTGCGTCGCCATAGACGTGACACACCTGGTCTAGGTGAGAGTCGCCGGGCCAATAGTAATGCCAGCAGCAGTGGAAGCGAAAGTGGCAGTACCACCAGCAGCTCTGGTGGTGGAGGAAAACCACCGGCGACTGCCTGATCCTGGTCTATGTCGCGGCATTATTAAGCATATATACACTTATATAAATACATACAAAAGCTAATCCCACACGCCCAATGCAGGAATTTCATTGATTGATTGTTCGAGTTCGTTATTATGGAATAGACCTACATAGAATTTATGAATTAACCTAAGAAGCAGCAGGAGCAGCGACTCAAATGATGGTCTTTAATTAAAAGGGGGGCCGGGGCGGTATTCAATTGCTCAACAAATTGATAAAGAAAAAGCAAAAAGGAATTCACACTAAAACTCACACAGTTGGAGCTAGCTTAACACAATTCTGAATTACATACATAAATTAACAAAATAAAGTATTTGTGATCAGTTATCAGATTAAACAAATTAAAAACTCTTTCAGCCCTAAACTAGCTCCACATAAAACACCTATATGAATACATATTTATACATACATATATCTAGTCAAAATCACAGATACACACACATACACTAAAATTAAAGTGCCGCAAAGACCTGAAGCAGCCTGCTAGCAACTATAACATAAAGCAACCTAATCTGCCTACAATTTACATAAAAACCACAAGAAATTTCTATACATACATAAATGATATACTATATACACTCTTATGTACTATTCTTATGTATTTTATACATGCAATTATAATATTAAGTAAATGTTTCGTATTTGAAAAAAACAGAAGAAAATGCCACCTGTCTATCCGTTGGATTTGATTTTACTATAGAAGGTGGTCTTGATTTTGAATATACATTTGCTTTGTACTAGGATCTGGAACTCAGCTGGTAAAATAGATGGGAATTTACATCATACGCTGCGCCGTCGAATGGGCCACATTGCCCACATTCTTGCCTTCCTCCTGTGGCGATTGGTTGACCCCTACATTGGCCATTTTGCGTGCATCAAACCAATTCTTGGGCAAGCCCGTGCCAACTGTAAAAATTGAGGGGTATGGGTGATTAAGGGATTAGCTTAATTTGGATTGTAGATCAGTGGAGAGATATGGGAACAAATTGTTAAATTGACAGTTCTCAGTTACGCATTTATTATCAGTTTCCGTTTCAAAATTTGATGGGACAAAAAATAACGTTAAATGCTGTCGCCAATCTCTGCCTTGCACTGTATCATCTTCTTATCGGTGGCCACATTAATTTTTGTCTCCCTGCAGCAGCATCTCTTGATATATTTTGAAAATTGATGTGGGATGAAGTTATTTTCATAATATAACAAGATACTACATACAAGAATAATCACAATGTATTCGACCACCGTAATAGGATGATAAACTATGCGCCGCTTGGCAATGGTTAAAACTAAACGGTACTTAGGCACTACCTTGATAATAGTTAACAAATATGAATAATTCAGAATTAGTTTTTGGGCCCTTTTCTTAATCCAAATCGTCGGCTACTGCATTGAGCGTAGAATAGAAAACAGAACAGAACGAAATGTATGTAGAAAGAGAGATTAAAAATGGAAACGATTTAGAAGTTAAGCAAAATTACTAGGTCTAGAGTGTAGTTTTTCTTGGGCCAATTACAGTGGAACCAAAAAAAATTGTTCTCAACTTAAAAAGTAAACTCTTTTTGTTTTTCATTGTTTTGTTTTGGGTAAATCAAAACGAGAGCTATTTACTTTTGTAAACCTTCTCGGTCATGTCATCGAAGCCAGAGTCCTGGATGTTCAACATCAGACTGTCGGCCGACAGATAGACCTTGTTCTGGGAGCTGGCAATCTATAAAGTTGGAAATGTAAATAAGAATCAATCTAAATTAAAAGACTTTAGCTATCCGATTCGTCATACCGTGCGTGCAATGCTCTGAGCGGCGCGTAGCTTGCGCAGTTTCAAATAAGCTGGATTCTGTTTAACGGCCAGACCTAAGTAAACATAACAGTTAAGGTGGAAACCAAAAAGGATATGGCAAATAGATGTGTGTAAAAAATAAATAATAGATTAGTGTTTTTAAGTATTTGTAAAAGGATATCATTTTTGCTGCCTCGGCTTCACCCTCGGCCTGGACAATCTTCTGTTGTTTCTCTTGTTTGGCACGTTCAACAAAGAACACGGCACGCTGGGCCTCCTGTTGGGCCACTTGTTTTGCTTCAATGGCAGCTGTGTATTCCTTGCCAAAACTCAGTTCAGTTAGAGACACATCATCTAGGATAATATTAAAATCACGAGCACGATCTACCAGCTCCTTGCGTATCAACAGAGAAACCTTTAAACAAGAGACTGAGTTAGAATCCAATTGGAATCATGCTAAACATAGTTTGACCAACCTGTTGACGCTGTGTAATCAATTGGGATGCATTGAACTTGGCAATAACACTCTTTAGCACCTCATTGCAAATGGAAGGCAACACTTTCTCATCATAGTCCACGCCCAGTTGCTGGTGCAAGAAGGGCAGATTTAGTGAATCAGGACGTGAGAGCACACGCAACGAAATGTTAATCATTTGCAAGTCTTTTGAGCCAGTGGGTGATGAAATTTTACGTGGACGAGAGCGTATATCATAGATGATTGGATATTGGAACCATGGGATTCGGACATGTAGACCCTCGGAGTAGATATCATTTTGGATGCCGCCAAGACGGCTGAAAATGATTGCACGGTGGCCGCCCTCAACTATAGAGAAAGAAAACAGAAATGATATTGGAGTTAACAGTTGGTTATGCAATCAATGAAACCAATAAGAAAATATGTGAACACAGTTGGAAATCAATACCATATTAGATTTAGTTATATATTTGCACACTGCCACTATAATTGCTGCCCGGGTCATTGTGCAAGAGCTGCTATGGGTTATGAAATCCCTTAGAGAGATACCGCATACCCCACACAACACTTACACATATGCACACAGGCAGCTAGAGTTGAGGTTATGTCTATTTCGCCGCTAAGTTTTATCTGATGTTTTTTTTAATTTATACTTGTAATTTTAGTTTTGGCTTGCTTACCTGTATACAAGGATTGGCTAACACCGTAAGCAGCAGCTCCAACAGCAGCCAAGATCTTTAATCCAATTCCCAAACCGGGTGGGCCACCTTTGCCCAGCTTGCCAGCAAGATCATTCAATTTGCTTTGTGCCATTTTTGTGTACTAGAAACGTTAAGAGAATTTACAATATTTGTATTAAATTATAAAACGGGAGACAGTCTATGCTTGAAAGCCAAAATAGTATAGAAGTTATAAAATAAAATCTTCAGACAGAAAACTACACGCACGTTCTGACTATTTACCTGCTAGAGATGGAAAATCAACGGTTAGCAACAATTCACCTCCGTGACGATACATTGATATTTCACCACGATGATGATAGGATTTTATAAAAAATAATCGATTATCGATATATCTGCGCGGGATATTTGAAACAGAAATATTAATGCTTATGTTGTTACGCGTTTGCTATGATTTCATTCTGTAAATATTTGAAGTAACAATTTTAATATATATTAGTTTCCGCTAATAAGTCACTGACCAATCTGTCTGACTGCTAATCTCTATTTTTAGCACACAATCGCTTCAAATTGCGACAAATTAAATAATTTCTTTTTTGCGCTCTTCTCACATATTTTTAGCGTACTGGACCGTAAAGGTATTTTAATCGTAACTTAATTTCACCTGTTCTTTCCAAGTGAATTTATTATACCTGGAATTTCTACCCCAAAACAAAAACCTTATCACAACATTGATTTTTGAAGGCTTTCCCTGTTTTTTTTTTTAAAGGTTTTGACATATTTTAATTTGTTTGGTATATATTTTATGACACTGTACATTCCAACTGATATGGTCAATTGTTTTATGACTTTTTCGGTAGCAAATTGTTCATTAATGGATTTGTAATTAATATGGTATTATTTATTTTTGCTTTGCTTTTGTGGTCAATGATAAGATTAAGCCACTCTACTCCAAATGCCAACTCAAAGTATATATTTATTTATCAATTTACAAGAGCTACTTGTCCTATTCAAGTGCAAACGTTATGTTTTCTTATTTTGTTTTAAAGTGCAATGATTTTGGGATTGCCCTTAATGTTATTTAAACCTTCAATTGACGCAAATGACACTCTATAAAATTAATAAATTGATTTAAAGAAAAAAAAAAAAAAAAGAAAAGAAGAAGATTTCAAGTAATTGTTAATACTTTTCACACATACTTCATAATTTTATGCTCCGTCATAGCTTAAGTTAATCTTTCTCTCTTACTTTCCATATATATATTACGGAATATTGTAGTATATAAAAATATATCTATGGATATATAGAAAACCCCTGCGTCAGAGAATCATCTGCATATCGAATGTAAAATGCATAAATAATTAGTTTGGTTGAAAGACCGCAAATTTAAAAAAACCAAATTGTATAAATATATCTTTATATATATATCTATAAACACTATATATACCGCAATACCTGGTTGGAATAATTAAGTTTTTTGCTTTAAAAGGCACAAGGTGGAAGGGCAGGCAGGCAGGCAGGTGAGTGGGTGGTTGTCCAATCAATGCCGGTTAACAAAATAATCAAATGTGTGTATGTGTGTGTGTGTGTTTGTTTTTGTATTTAGTGCCTGGTTTTATGCTTTAATCGCAACCAAAATCGTCTATCAGTATCAGACGGCAATTAACATGCGCAACGGGCCGCTTATAGATTACTTTTAATACCCCAAAATGCTTGCCAATTTTCGCTTTTTTTTTGTGTTGTTGTTATTGTTGTACAATTTTCCATTGAACGACAAGTACTTGAACTTGAATTTTACATTCATGCATTATATATTTGACCGATCGGCAGATTCAACAGGAACTGACCAAGTTCAGGCACGTTTCTGAAATATAAAATTCAACACGATTGATATGGTATAGGGAAATAGTTTGTGGATGATCAAAAGGAAAAGGGGGGAGTAGGGGTATGCATTATGTAATCACTAGATAGTTACTATATAACAATGTAATTTAATTTCGTTTTGTATTGAAAAATATGTCAAGCATTCTAATTGTAAGCTCTCTATCTCCCTCTCTCTCTCTCTCTCTCTCTCTCTCTCTCTCTCCCTCTCTCTTCTTGATGTAATTGCATGGCTTGGTAATTATATTTGAACCAATTCTACGCCCGTTTTTCACTGCTCAAACATGACAGGTGCAAAAACAATAATAACAACAACAACAATAACTGCAACTGCAACTAAAACACACTAAATAAAACAACAAAATAAAACAAAAACACCAACTAATACCACATGTTAGTTAGTAGTACCTTATAGTTAGTTAGAGTTTTAATGTTCATATTCAAGTTCAACAATTTGCCCCATCATTTGCACAGTTTTCAATTGAATCGAATCGAAAACAAATGATTAATTAATGGTTTTTTTAAGTTATCTAACGGTTTATGATTTTCACAATAAACATCTTATCAATATACTTAAAGTTTATAATAAACAACATACTTTAATCAAACTAAAGATGAATCATTTAATCTGAAAAGTTAACACCTTTCTAAACTCATTTAAAATACTTTAGATTTATCTTATGTTTTGTATATTGAATTGTTATTATGATTAATATTTGCCACCTTTAACGGTAGTTTAAATAATAAACATTTCGCACTTAAATATTGACACGAAATAAATGGTTTATTTATTATATAAACATTTTAAAAGCCGAAATTAAATACAAATTATTTTATATTCAAAAGTAAATTTGAAAAGATGTGAAAATTTTTTAGTTTAAAAAAATAAACGTTAGAAAGTAAACTTATAAATTTAAATGGTATTAAAAACATTAATATTATTAATAATAACACATTAATAAAATAACAAACCATTTATAATTCAAGAGACAATATTTTTGAGAAATGTTTAATGATTTATGCTTAAATAATAAATTTTAAAATAAATTTTATATATTAAATTTAAGAAACATAAAACAATACTTAAAAATAACGATAGTTAATGTTAATAAATAATAAATTTTAAAAAAATGTTAAAACTTTTTATTTAAAGAATAAAATTTTGAAATTTAAAATTATAATTTATTCAATATTTATTTTAATAAGTAATTATCAATAGCCTTTAGTCGGCAAAATATTAATATTTTATTATTCTTTAAGAAAATCTTTAAAAATTTAAGATTATAAAATTAAAAGTTATAGGCAAACTCTATTAACAGTAAAAACTTTAATAATGGACACCTCTCTTGGACGGACTTCTTTCTTAAGAGAACTGTATATTTATTAATAATCTATATTTCTTTATAGAGAGAACCTCTCTTTTCCGATACTGCATATGTTTTTTTAAGAATTCTAAAAAAAAACTCTCCTTATCGGACGCCAAAAATAAAATTTTGCTTTTAATATCATACAAAACCGTTGAAAATGTGCAAATTTCAACATATGGGGAGTTAACATGCAGCGAGGCTTCTATCAAAGTCCTGTTTATTTTAAATAGCTTGTATCGATAACAAGCTTAATGGTATCGATACTATTGTATGTAAAGCTCTAAGAATATTTTTCTTCTTTTGTTTTTTAAAGTTTGTGAAAACATTTGAGTTTTTTTTTTACAAAATAAAGCATTTTTATTAAAACTTTGCTTACAATATTTTATTTTTATTATTCCTTAAAGAAGTTTAATATTCAATAGGAAGTTTAAAATTTAATAACATATTCCCAAGGGCGGACAATACAAATATACTTAAATTGCTTTTAAAGTAATATTTAGCAGAAAATTCAATATAATTAAAAAAATAATTTTTGTATTTTTAAAACTTGTAAATAAATAAGCGAATCGAACAAAAAATCTTTTATTTTTTGTTTTGAAAATCGTTATTTCTATGTTTTTATTTTTTTATCGTTAAAAAGTTTTATAATTTGTGTTATCAATATTGGCCATATAGCCAATAAAAAGCCATATATATCTAACTTGTTGATTTGGCTTTAATTCAAACAAACAAAATATAAGTAAAAAATAAATAACTCAAAGCCAATAAACATTTTTAATAACACAAACAAAAAAACACAGACTGATAATGCTAATTAAATGATATTTATAAATATAAAATTTAAATACTTATATAAAATAATAAAAAGAAATAATGTATATAATGCTAATAAGTAAATATTATTATATATTATTTTATATTCTATTTTTATAAACATTAAAATATACTAATTTATTAACAAACTTTTTCTGGAATATTTTTTATTAAACTCAAAGAAGATAATTCAGATCGAAAGATGAGAAGCTTTTCTAAGTAGTTTTCCATTAAAAAATAGATTTGAATTTCCATGAACCAATTATAATAATATTAATTTTAATTAACAACTTTTGTAAATTTCTTACTGGTGGTCTAAATATATATCTATGTGTGTTTGTACGTATTTCCTAATCTCAAAATCGGTTTCAGTTCTCTAACTCATGATAAATATAATACGTATGTAATCTAATTGAATCTATATAGTTAACATATTTGATTTTTAAATTGTGATAATCATTTTAAGACGTGATCTCGAATAAAAACAAAAATCATGACAATTAGATTAGTAGGTAACTAAGCACATGTCCATTACCTTTCAAAAAAAGGTTTTGTGGAAGTTTTTTAATGATATGTTTTGTTCCCTCCACCTGTTTGCTATCTCTTTGGAAATGTCATGGAAGCTAAAACATGATTATGATTACTTAGTTAAACGGAAATTGCGTCAATAAGCATTAAATTGTACTTGTCTCTTTACTTATCAAAAGGTTTTTACACGAATTTTATATTATATTTTATATATAGATTAAAGATACACAGATTGTTTAAGAGTTTAATGTTAAACTAGATATTTTTCTTTAAATTAGTAGTTATATTGTTTTTTAAAATATAATAAAAAAGCAATCAAATAATTCCAGCAATAACTGGTGAAAAGACAAAAAACAATAATAATTATTGCTCTCGTATGAATTCCATTGAGGCAGTCAGGCATGAACTATGTTAGTATGTTAGTTAGTATTTATGCCCAGCTAAGAATTTCTAATCAGTCTAAATACACACACACACACATAAACACACACATATATATATCAGAAAGTTAGTTTGTCTAAATCTTTAGTATAGTTCTAAGTATCAATTAAATAAAGGAGAAAGTAAAAGTGAAAGAAATTGGTGACATGAATGTCAAATGATTATGCTAAGGTATTTCGAAAAAAGAAGTTACATACACCTACACACACACATAAACACACACACACACACCTGTTCGCACGCGGCTTTCAAGTGATCGAGCTCCATTAACCAGTTTGCAGTCACCATTAGTTATTGTCAGGGGATATCCCCTCAAAAGGTATTTGTATTCTCCACAAAGACATACAAAAAAAAAACGACGTCACAAAAAAACAAGCTGTCTGCCAATCTCTGTATTGGTGGTCCCAAGATTTCATTAACAAACAGAAAAAAAAAAACACACCGTAACCAATTAATAGCCATAATAAATAAATAAAATAAAAAAAAAAATGATAAAATTTTCCATTGGCCTATTTTGATGATATGCAGTATTTTGGTATCATAATGTCAGTTTTTGTCCTACAAACACTCGAGACACGGTAGTGCTATGTACTGGCCCTCGAGGTCACAACTGACAAGCCCGTGGTTCAATAATCTAGAGAAGAATCCGATAAGATTTATAAAGAAAATAACACACATACATACATACATACATATATACGGATACGTTCACACACTAAACTTAAACGGACTGTCCACGGGCGTTACAAGTGTTCGGGATCGTGTACCTTCGCTCAACTTAACTCAATTCAAGTGGAGTGAAGTTGTTGTTGTATTTGTTTTTTTTTTTACCTGATCAAAACGCTCGGTGGGAGCGTGTTCAAGTGCGCGAGCGCAGAAAGCGCCACCAGGCACCACACAATGAAACACAAAAACAAAAAAAATACGTATAAATGGAATCCCCAGTGTCGGCTCAACGTTCAGTCGGTTCTGGAATTGCTAGCAAAGCGGGCGTTGGAGCGGTAAAATAGTAAAAAAAAAAAACACAAACAACAAAATAATAAATAAATAATAAGTAAAGTCGTTAAAAAAAAATAAATAAAAGTAACATCAATTTGTTTGTTAACATGCTAGCAAATTTACCGTTCGTTTCTCTACCTCAAATTTCTATTGCTGGGCAATAGGGACGGTGGAAAAAGAAAGGGCCAGAGTTGCCACGCCATATTAAAGACTCGAAAGAACCCATTAAAATAGCGAAACGATAAATATATATAAAAAATAATAAATAAAATATATATATATATATATATACATAAATATATATAAAACGTGAAAATAATATATAGTAAATAAATCATTCAATATGAAACTAATTTGCTGTAGCGGTAAAAGTGCCAACTTAGAAACATGGGGAAACAATGAAACATCAGACACCAAAAAGGGCAATGAAACAGATTCCGATGGCAAATGTAAGTTGTACAACTAAACAACAGTTATTGATAACATCAATAGATTGTAACAGATTATAGTTAAGTATGCATCTGATAAGCCATGAGTGGGACATGTGTACTAAAACCCATTCCCGATGCACTTCATCAAAATCAATAACGAATATTCATTCCATTACCTAAGCACACTTGAATACACATTTGCAGTACCTTGGTACTATAGATGGATTACCAGAAATATATATATGGTCATTAGTCATCATATTATTTAACCTTTAAAATGTATTTGGTTTAATATTTAGTAGATAAGATCCTTTGTTTCATACGCTTTCTCTTACACGTTTCGTATTTTCTCAAAAGTAATTTAACTTTTAGAGAAATTCTTATAATGAGTTTGTTCTTAAAGAAGTCTTATTTAAGACCTTCTTTAAGGAATTCATATCCTTTTTTGCACTTATAAAATTAGTTTTAAAACTTTTGAAGACTTATTCTTTAAAGAAATTATGATCTAATCTTTTACTCATACAATTAGTTTTTAAAAAATTTTAATCCTTCTTCAAAGAATTTATATCCTTTACTTTACTTTTACTTTACTCTTAAAGAATTTATACCTTTATTCCTCAAAGAATTTCAAATCTTTCTTTTTTCAAGAATTTATTTTTATTTATTTATTTATTTTCTTCACTCTTACAAGTAGTTTTTAAACTTTTAAAGAATTTATTACCTTTATTCCTTAAAGAATTTAAATCCTTCTTCTTTAAAGAATTTATCCCATTTTCTTCAAAGAAATTGTTTATATTTTCTATCTCTTTAAAATAGTTTTTAAATATTTAGCAAAAAGTTAATTTAAACAACCTTCAAAAGTTTTAATATATAATTATTTAGCAAAAATTTCCAGGATATTATAAGATATTACTTTTAAAAAAAAGTTTTTCAATATTTTCAATCTTAAGTTTTAATCAAGATCTATTTGAAAGAATATAGAATCATTATAGATAAAACATTAAATATACATTCCATTTTATTAGAGGGAACAAATTGAATCTTAAAAAATGGATTAACTAAAAAGAGATTATATTTAGTTTGTAATTCATATTTAAAATCCTTTTTACATCAGTTAGCCTAAACATTTTCAATAAATTTTCGCTAGCTTATATTTGATTCATTATAAAAATTCGATCAATTTATCCTCTTCAACATTTGGAACAAAACCATTTAAATTAGAAACGTTTAAAATTTTATTTGGCCCTTTGAACCTTTACTTGATGAACTGTGATTTGGGAAATGACTAGCTAAATATTTCGGGTGACTGATTTTTAGAATTTTGGCTTAACTATATATATATATATTTAATATAGATAACATCTGCATTAAATACATCCATAAACGAATTTTACTTTTACCAAATTTGCTATATCATTTGATATAATTTAGATTTTATTTTAGCGAAATTATTGTAGAAAAGTCTTCTATATTAAAATCATATTTTCTTGAAGTTTGTTTAATTAAATTGAAATATTTGGAATTGAATTCCAATTGGAGTTTATTATTTAACTATAGATGGATGTAAAGAAAATAATAAACAAACTTGCTACAAATTTTAGATAATTTAATGGCTTAAAGTTTACTTTTTTTATTATATTTAGTTTCGTTTGATTGAATTGAAGAAATGATATTATATTGCCGGAAAATCATCTTCACTTCGATGATCGAGATTTCTATTAGATTTTTATCAAGATTTTTGTTAGTTTAAAATATTTTACAGATATTTTTATATATAAAATATTTTTATAACTTTTTTTCATTTCTTTGTTATTGCAATTTAAATTTTTTAAGGTATCTAAAAAACTATAATTTGTTTTCTATAATAAATGTCTGATCAAAAAGCCACTTTACTTCATTAGTAATATCCATTAGCAATATCCATTAATAATCTTTTAAAAATTTACTTAGAATTTTCAAACACTTTAACATTTTTAAAGTTTACAAACTTTAGAAAATATAAAATTTAATTTGTTTATTTTTTTTTCTATATAATATATAAGTACAATCAAGGAAACATGTTAATAAATTTTATTTAAACTTGACATATTTTTTTAGTTGTAAGTTACTTTGTTTTTTTTTTAATTTACATTTGCTTTTAATTGTAATTTTTTTTTTAGTTTTTATCTAAAAGAGAAATATTTTTTTTTAAATTCACATATTTGCTATTATAATAATATATTATAAAAATAAGTTGATCTCTTTTTTGCAATTTATATTAATTAATTTTTATTACATTAATTTTATTATTTATTTTTTTCTCTGAAGTTGGGTAAAATGTTATATATTTTTTATTTATCAATATAAAAGAAAATTTAATTAAAAAATTTATAATATTTTTAAAAATTGATACATTTTTGGGGTTTAATCTTTTGGTGATATTTGCAGTTTTAATTATTTTAAATATTTAAAATTTATATATTTGAATAATTATGATTAATTCTAATAAATTCCATATTAAATTATACTTTTTTTTTATATTTATTAATTTCATTTAAAAAACTAAACAATTTCTTGAATGATAAACAATTTATTTTATATATAACTATTAAATGGTTCTATTTACTTTCTAAATATTATTAATATATATTGTTTATGTATGTGACTAATAATTTTTATTTATTTATTTTTAAACCTTTACAAATGTTATTTATATACATATTACTATATATTAGTATTATTTATGTATTTTTTTCCTTTGCATATTATATATATATATCACATTATTATAGGTTACTAAGTTTAATTATATATATATATTTTCTATTTGAACTATAATTTTTTAAAAATATATATTACTAATATTGTAAACAATTTGAATATATATTTATTTCGAGTCTTAAAAAATAATAACTATGTAAATATTTCTAATATTATTTATATATATATATTTAAAGGAGACTCTATAATCAGTCACAAAAGAGAAATGTTTAAATTGCATTTAATTTATAAATTATTGTTAATTTTTTAGTTTTAATGAACATCTAGGGGAATGATATTAGTTTTACATATATTTTTGATTGATTAGCCATTTTTTTTTTTTTTTTGTATAGGAGTTAGGGCAATTTTGCTTATGGACAAGTTAACGATCATTTTGTCTGGCCATAACCAGATTTGTTTTTTTTTTTTTTTAATGAATTGTGAAAGTAATTACTCAAACACAGACTTATTTTGTTTAAACAAAATGTTGTATCTGTGTGTGTGTGTATCATTTTAGCGTGTGCCACACACATTCCAATTTGTTTTTTTTTTTTTTTTTGAAGATATTCATTATGGTTCAATTAGGTTTATATATTTATTTTAATTATTAGTTAAGCAATGCTAAATGATAGACAGAAAACTGACCTGGACCTAAGGCATCGATATTGGCGCCTGTTATACTCACACACACACACATACACACACACAGATAGACAGACAGGAAGCTGGTAATGGCGCTGCTGTTGCACTTGCCACTGGCCATAAATTCAAATTCGAATATAAATTGTAATCTATAGTCAAAGTTTAGTTCATATGCAAATTTATTTTTTTTTTGTTTGCAAACAGAGTTTGTTTGTTTGTCTGGCCATAAGTAGCAAATGTACGAAAAAGGAGTGGGGTAAAGTGTAAAGGGGGGAGGGGGAAATATTGTTAACAAATAATACAACAGACAGCTTCAGCTGTTAAACCGACAGGCAGTCTAAAGCATACAGAATGAAGCACTCTCTCAAATGAAATCCAGTTTAGTACCGGCGACTAATGAGCAATACCCAGACACAGAGACACAGAGATACTAACTCACACACACACACACAAACACATACAGATACAAGTGAAACGTTTGAGATTCCAGCTATAGATACGTTCTTCTAAACAATTAGAGCTAAGTTAATCTAACAGTGGGGAAGGGGTACAGGGGCTAGAGAAAGTTGCATATATGGCTAAAACATAAATCTCAAATAGTTCGTTTACCAGTTAACAATTATTTTCCTGCTTTGACTTAAATTTTGAAAACAAAAGTAAACTCTCATTACAAGGGCCTGGAGCACCTGTTCATTTATATAGTATAGAAATTTATTCTTAATTTAGTGACACATAAAAGTTTTCTTCCGACAGAACATAAATAACTCATGAAATTTCACAAAAATTAAAAATAAAATAAAATATTCAAATTTGTTTTTGTTTGCAAGGTAGGCGGGCGGCGGCACTTGGCGCCTAACTGACGCTATATTTATGGTTGACACTTTACTCATATTCCAGGCCACCAAGTTAACTACGTCAGAGCCGCGATCACAGATCACGGATCACTAAACACAAATCACAAATCATAAAAACTTGCTACACGGGTTTAGTTAACTAAGGTTTTTATTTGTCGCGATGGCCGTACACATCACCGAAATATTTTATATTGGAAACATGGCCAAAGAGCATGATAAGCGCCAACAAACACACACAGACATGGCTGATAGGTGACACAGATTTGTGCCACTTGTATTTGAAGCATCTACATTGGCATTGTCCAATGATAACTATTGACGAGTCGGTCTTATCTTTATCTTGTGAAGTGTGGCCACGACGGGACATTTCAAAGTCGTTCCAAATACCCTGTTTACTTTCATTAACTTATTGCTATAATATATAATATATGACGTAGATTAACTGTACTCCAAGTTTCAGGGAACCGCCCACATAAACACCAATCTTATCTTACCGTTAGACATTTTGTTGACTTTCATTCATCATTTTCATTAGTAATGGTTCGATTGCAATTTCAATTTCAATTTATAATTAATTTTTTAATTTTTTTTTCTCTAATTACCTTTTAATTGCTTGCATTTTTTGCTTGAGTTGGTTTAAGCTATGTATTTACAGTTCATCGTAGCGCAGGCGTACCGTACAATGCAACTTTAGCAGAGAAAGCTTTTTTTCATATAAAAGCTTTTAATGTATGGCCGTTAGCATTGCCAGATCAAATAAATAATCTTAAATGGCATTCAAATTCATATTCAAGTTCAAAGCTAACGGCTAAAAGAAAAAAAAACAATTTAAATAGCAATAAATTATTAAGATTAATATGCAACAACAAATACAAATCATATCAATGTCTACAAGGCATACTCTGATCACATAATGATAACACTACACTAAATGGTTGGGTTAATGTATAACACCTGGTCTGAATTTGGTTAACTACTGCCGCTTTGTTTTATATTACCGAAGCGTCAACTGAGGCAGAGCGAAAAACTGTAGCATCTAGATTGTAATTGAGATTAATTTTTTTACCTTTAAGATGAATGCTCTATCAAATATCCATCAGTTAGTGCATTAGCGCCCAACAGAACGGTTGTGCAACGTTTCAAGTATTGCAATTACAGTTTTAATTTACAAGACATTTTATTTAAATAAATAGAAACTATGGTGAATGTGGTGAAAAATCGACGTTTTGAAGATGAAGGTGTGTTGTACTCAAAAGAAACTGTTAATCTTGGTGTAAAAGTGGATCTTTAATTTGCTATATTTGGAAATTTGAATAATTTGGAATGACAAACTGTAGATTGTAGTTTTAAAGTGAATTTGTTTAAAATTACTAACTTTCACGCAAAGAGAAACTCTAGATTATGGTATTTAAGTGGATTCCAAATCTGTTATACACAAAATTTTTACATTTTTTTAGAATGAGAAACTCTAGATCAAAGTTTAAATTTAAATTATTAAATTTAAATTATTCTTTACTTTGTAATATATAAAATTCAGTTTATTGGAAAACTTTAGGCCATTGTTTCAAGGTGGAATTTTAATATATATAAATTTACGAATTTTACGTAATGAAAAACTCTTGACCATGGTTTTGAAGTGGATTTTAAGTCTGTTATATACAAAATTATTAATTTTATTTAGAATGGGAAACTCTGGATCACAGTTTTAAAATGTATTTTTTATGTGTTGTATATAAAATTATTTATTTTTTTGAATATGAAACTTTAGAATTTGTCTTGAAGTAGATTTTTAATTTAATATACATAAAATTTTATACTTTTTAGAATGAGAAACTCAAGATCCAAGTTTTAAAAATAATCTTTAATTTGTCTTATATAAAATGAATCTATTTCTCAAATGAGAAACTTTAGATTGTTATTTTAAAGTGGACTATAAATGGGTTATATATATAATTTGTATTTTTTTAGAATTGGAAATTTAAGATTATTGTTTTAAAGTGAATTTCAAATCAGTTATAAACAAAATTATACATATTTTTTAAATGAAAAACTCTTGAACAAAGTTTTGAATGGGATATTTAACTTGTTATGCATGGAACTAGATCAGTATTTTTATGCGGATCTTTAAAGAGCTATACATTATAACATTTGCTTAATAATACTTTTATTAAAATGAGAAAATCTAGATAATAATTGTTAAGTATACAACTTAGTTGTATAATATATAATAACAAAAGTTTTAAAAATATAGAAAACAAATTTAGCAAAAAAGAGATCAGAAATACTAAAAAATTGTAGAACAAGAAAAACCTAAAAAAGGGTTCTAAAAGATTGGAACTTATAAACAATCTTCAAGCCGATAAAACTTCATTATAAAAAGACATTCTAAAGATTTAAATCATATGAATTTAAGAGTTGAAAAAGAATTTTTAAAAATAAAAACTAAATGAATGACTAGGTTAAGAATGACTCCCTGTTTTCCATCTTTCTAACTCCTTATATCAGAAGAATCTATTAGAAGAATTCCTTTCCATTAACTTGCTCTCTTTTATTTAAGCTCTAAATCCTGACTTGCCTCAATATTGCCATTCTATATAGAAAGTTACTTTAACATATTCCTCTTATATTTAGTCCAATTGTTTTGCTTATCTTAAAAGATAAGTTGCCATTCATAAAAGACGAGCCCCCTTTCTTTTTTTTTCTTTTGAAATGTGTGATTAATTCTAATCCTTAGAATATTACAATTACTGCAATAACAATTTGCGTACGGAAGCAGTTGAAACTAAATTATAATTACATTATTTAAAGCGTAATTACAAAAACTGTTTTATCTCCAACAAATGTATAAACACTTGATATTAAGTCAACAAAATGCAATTGTAGAATGAAAGAGTTGATTATGACATCAGAGTTAGTTAGTTGGCCTTAGGCTTTCTTCTTTTTTCTGGTTTTTTTGGCGCCAATTTGGGGACAAGAGACCGAGATAGAACAAAAAAACAACAACAAAAAGGAAAGGCAGACATACATTATGGAATTTTTTTTTATTCCCCCAACCCAAAACAAATAAATGATAATCTGTTAGAATCTGTCGCCAGATAAGAGATAATAAATTTCATTTAAATTATAGTTCTCATATAAAACATCACTGTTAAAAGGTGGCCAAGTGACGCTACTGGTAGTGTCGCGAGAGTCTTAAGCAATTTACAACCGACAATTCCGTTAAGGGGGCTGGTTTTCTTATGGCACTACGCAAAAAGGTTGTCCGGACGGACATACAGACACAACACGCTTACGACCTACAGCTGACCTACATGAATTGTATAGAAATCTGATACGAGTTGATAGCTAATCAAAAGGCGATTACCGAATATAACTGAAAATAGAAGCGTCAGTTGTAGATTAAAAAATCAATATAAATGAAAATTTATATATAAATATTATGTGTAAGTTTACTTTACTTTACCTAACTGAGCGTTTCTTTTTGTCTTTATAGCATCCGGTCTGGGTGTACGTCACTTTCAAGCCTTTCTCCTATTCTGTGGCCTAACAGTGGCCTATGCCTCGCGTGTTAATCTCTCAGTGGCTGTGGTGGCCATGACAGATGGCTCCGTTAATCCTAACTTTCCTGTAAGTAACAATCCTTAAAGAAAAAAACAAATTTGAAACTAATTTGGCTAAACTTTTCTTTTCTCAGGAATATGCCTGGTCGGAGAAGACAAAATCTCTGCTTTTAAGTAGCTTCTTTTGGGGCTATGTCATCACACAAGTGCCAGCAGGTCAATTGGCCAGGAAATTTGGTGGTAAAGTCACGCTGCTGACAGGACTTTCCATTTGCTCCGTTTTAAATATTCTAACACCTCTATTTGCTGATATTGGTGGCTGGCAATTGGTCTGTGCCTTGCGTGTTGTGGAAGGATTGTGTCAGGGTTTCGTCTTTCCATCTGTTCATACGATACTATCGGCTTGGGCTCCGCCAAACGAACGTACCACTTTGGGCACATTCACCTATGTGGGCAATCAATTTGGTACCATTATTATGATGGCGACTAGTGGCCTATTGGCTGCATCTTCAGCTGGCTGGCCAAGCATCTTCTATGTGTCGGGAGGCATTGGTTGCCTCTGGGCTATCTGCTACTATTTCTGGGGGGCCAGTTCACCGGCTCAATGCAAACAAATCTCACAGGAGGAATTGAAATTGATTGAATTGGGACAGGCGGCAGAATCGAGTGCTGCTCAAGAGCAATCCAAGGAGAAATTGGCCACACCATGGCTGGCAATCTTCACATCGGTGCCATTCCTGGTCCTAATAGTTGCTCATAGTTCCTTCAATTGGGGCTTCTGGACACTATTGACGGAAATACCTAGCTATATGAAGAATATCCTTGGCAAGGATATCAAATCGAATGCCTTACTCTCAGCTCTGCCATATTTCTGTATGTTCTGCATGTCATTTGTCTTCTCTGCCATATCGGATCTATTGAACAAACGCAACTGCATCTCCACGGTGACAAGTCGTAAGCTGTTCAATTCCATTGGTGTATGGATACCCATGGTCACATTACTGGGATTGGCCTATGTCAATACAGATGAGAGCACAACAGCTGTGGTACTTCTCTGCTTCACTGTGGGTATGAATGGTTCCTGCTATCTGGGTTATCAAATGAATCATATTGATTTATCACCCAATTTCGCTGGCGTACTGATGGGCATTACCAATTGTGTTGCCAATATAATGAGTATTATTGCCCCACTTCTGGTTGGCTTCATTGTAACGAATGAGGTAAGTTTAGAGACCCTTAAAATAGAAACATTACTAACATTATGTTTATTCCTTTTTCTTTTAGCACGATCCTGATCAGTGGCGCGTTGTTTTCTTCATAGCTGCCGCTGTCTATCTGGTGGGCAATGGACTCTTTGTCATCTTTGGCAAAGCTAATGTGCAACCCTGGAATGATCCTCCACAGCAACCTCGCCGTAACTCTACGCCTCAAGTTGAGTCGCAAAACTAAAACTGAATTTAATGGCTCAGTGGGAGAGAGAGAAAGAGAGAACAACTAGTCAACTAGTTCCCTTTTGACCAACTTAACCAATGTATTCCTTTTTCCCCTTTATCCTTTCCTTTCCCCCATGTAAATGTGTTTCTGTAAATTGTATTCCATTATAATTTAAGTTTAGTTTAGTATTTAGCTTTAAGGCCTTGTTGCATATGTGTATAAAAGTTAACAACAAACAACAACAACAACAACAAAAAACAAAATAAGACATATAAAAAAAAACCACAAAATTTGTCTATGGGAAAGATTTGTGTATGTGAGAATTCAGTTGAACATTAATTTAACCCTGAATTTATTTGAAAATGAAAAGCTATAGCTCATTCTATAATAGTCAGCTAAGACGTTAAAAGTGATTCAGTTTTTTATTTTGATATATTTTTATGGTTTTCATAATTTATGATAGGAATTTGAACTATTAAGTATAATGGAAGCATTCTAAAGTTTCTTATTATTTAGAAAGACAGTAATTCATTAGAGGAAATGACTTAACATGGCTAAAGAATATGGCTAACTTCTAGACTTGCTGATTTGTGTATATATATACTTATTATGGAATTATAGACTTGGTGATCTATATATATCTATATATGGAATATACATATACATGGAATATGTCTATAGAATATCCAACAACTAGTTTTATATGTTCCGGAGTAACAACATAAAGTTAACTGAATTATTGTAGTTTTAGATGATGAATAGAACTATTTTTATTAGCTTAAGGTACGAAGTCATAAATTTTCACTGCAAAGAATTCTTTTGACTACTTAGATTGAATATAACTTCTGGAAAGAAACAGAAATTATGGCCTGATCTTCATTTGTTTTTATAAAGAAAATATTTATAAGAATGAAGTCTTCTAAAGATCTATGAGAACAGATATTTGGTGATGGGATCTAGCTTATGATGCTGCTGACCACCAAACACTTAGGTTTAAGTCTATTTTTATTGGAACCTACGTAAGACGCCTAGCAGTTGTGGTTCGCTAGTTATACCTTAATATATTTACAGCATGTAAGGAAGACTTTCAGTATATTCTATATATCTATGTTTTTCTTAATATTTTTTCTTTCAAACCTCTTCGAACATTTTGATCGTTTCATCATAATCTTTTATTTAATATTGATCTATAAATTGCAATTAAAACTATAATGAACTGATTCAAAAAAACTTTGTAGCTTAAAAATGAAGCAAGTTTAATATCTTTATATAAGTGTATAAGTGTATTCTTCTTAAGACTTCCAAAGAAACCAAAAATATTTAATGTTTATTTGTCAATTTGATTGCAAATTTTATTATTATATGAATAATTATTGCGCATACGCACAGTGTGGCAGCTGAGCTAATGCTAAAAACAAAAGAGCTGATCCATATATTTATATTAAGCATTTAAATTAATATACTCTTTTTGTATACAGATAGTTTTTCCAAACTTTCGTAAACAATTTTTAAAAATTGTCAAAAAATAAACAAAATTGTTACCACTAAGTAAAAGTAAGGAGGTAAAATCTTCAGCAATTAAAAATATTTCATTTTGTGTTTAAAATTTATTTCAATTTCCAGTAACAGTTAAAATTTCAATTTTTTTTTATATATTTTGGTTCACCCTAATACATTGTTACGCTTTTTCTGTAAACATATTAAGTAAAAAGTTACGTATACGCTGTAGACATCTAAAAGGTTGCCAGCTTGGTTTAGCTCAGCCTAAAAGTATGCTAAGAAAATGAGAAACTGTTTTATTATACTTTAACCATTTTTATATGATTTGAAATAGAGATTAGGGAAATCTTTAAAGATTTTGTTTATGATATTCTAATTATTAGAAATTAATTATTAATTAATAGAAAATAAATAAATAAATGTATATGTATGTATATATAAATAAATATATCAATTATTATTAATTTAACAAGTAAAATTTAAATGACAACTTTAGTAAAATAAATTCTTGCAATTTTTGTTACAAAACTATTTATTTTCCATTTGTTGTATATTGATTCTTGGGTTAATTTTTCTATTTTTGTTATAAAACTGTTTATTTTTTACTTGTTGCATGCAGTTTAATTATTTTTCAATGCCATACCATTCACTCTATATATAAACATTGAAAGCTATTTGTCTTAATCTATAGGAATATTTTTTTTCACTTGACTACCGTCATTTGTTACACACGTGAAACAAGTGAAATGTAGTAGCTGACACATATAAATTGCAATTACTTAAATCCCTTCTAATAAAAGAAACTCTTTATAGTAATAATATAATAATACTAATACAGTCTATTGTGTAAATTTTATGGTTTTGAACTTAATCTTAGCTAGAAGTTTGCTACCAACTGAACACATGGCAAACAGTCGAGAATCAAGCTTGTTGATAAGCAGAATTTAAATATTCTAAAGCACGCGATATAGTTAAGCAACGAGACCGGACTTTAAATGAATATTTATATATATGTATATACATATGTATATTTCTATATATACGTAATATGCTTGTTAAGCATCTCAAAAAGAATTTTTCATTATTTTGCTGAATAAGTAATTGAAATTCAATCTCGTGCCATGAATGTTATCATTGAGATTGAAAGTGAGCGGATGATGATGATGATGATCGTAAAAGGATAATAAAATTTTAGTAAAATTTCCCTCCACACGCAATTAAAGATAATAAACCTATATACATATGTTTATATATATATATTAAAAGTAAGACAAACAATCACAAGAGGCTAACGATAACGAAATCCATTAAATACGAATTTTAAAGCATTTATTTATATGACTTTAATCAAGTGTGAGAAGAAAGGGAAAGACACGAGGAGCGAAAAATAAAGAGATGTTATCATAAGTCCAGCTACTTGTCATATCAGCTCACCAGCAAGTCGTTATACCCTCTACTGATAGAGTAAAAGGGTAGAATGAGATTTTTTAAATAATAAAAAATAATTTAATTTAATAATTTGTAAATTTATAAAACTCATTAAACGAGCTTAAAATAGATAGAAATTTATATTTTTCATTTTATTAAAGATGAAAATCTATTACTGTGATCTAAGCCGATCTATTGGAGATGTGATTGCACTCCAATAGATCGGCTTTTATATTCTATTCATTTAAAGTTAGGAACACACCTTAACTTCATCTTAATATTGAAATAATCTCTTTAAATCTTTCCAAAGTTTGAACTTAGTTTGACATGTTTTCATATTTGTATTTTTTTCTTTGGTGTTCCAATTTTCAATCTTACCTTAACTTAATTTTAATACTGGAATTTTCAATGTAAATACTTTTAAGTTGTGAACTCAATTGAACCCGAATTTCCCACTTCTAAACTAAACTTAAGCCGACTTCAAAACTCAGAATATCTAGAAAATATATGACTCGACTTCAATAGTTAATAATTCCTATGATCAAGACAACCAATTTTTAAAAGGATTCCTTAATATGCATATAGCAAAAGTTTATCATAGTCTAAATATTGTGAAAATGAATGAAATATTATAAATACTTGATGACTTCACAACATAAACTACTTCAAAAGCAATTGTTCATTAATAAAACCAATAAATTTTCAAAAATACAGAAGTTATGAAATTAAAAGTTGAACTTTTCCTTAAAAATATAGATTTGTATTCTATTCTCATTCAACTTTACACTAATTATATAGCTAATATTCAAACTAACCTCAATCTTTTGTCCTTAAACACAATGTGTAGCAACATAAACAGCTGGCAATATGCCTGGCTAAAAAGAAGGGCTGGTCAGCAACGTTTCAGGCCTAGTTGGTATCAAAGAGTCGTCACCTATCAAATTTTTTGGTTGCATTCATTTTTTTTAATTTTGGCCAAATATAATTGTAAGAGGCGCTACTCAGTCGGCAGATATGTATAATACTCGATTTTCAAACAATAACTGAATTTTAAGTGCGTGATTGTCTGCCGACTCAATATGAATCGACAGTTTTTTTATTTCTCTTCTTTTTTTTTTCTCCTCCACAGTGGTGAAATCGTGAGTAACAGCTGACCCCCCGTTACCCTGTATTTCTTCATTCTTCACCAAGTATCTTCAGGGCTTTACGTCAGCTGGCAGCAGGCGTTAAACTCCGTTGAAAAATGACAATTTCGTATACACAAATACAGATAAACAATTTACATATACATGTAGACATTTTGCAATATCATTTTGTGACTCGCTTGACAGCATTGAACACTTGCTTATCACGTGAACGGCAAAACGATGGGACATCGTGTGCGAGTAAGAAACGTGATCAAAGATCAACAAGAGAGCCAGAGAGAGTGCCAAAGAGAGCGAGAGAGCGTACAGCTATGCAAGAGTGTGTTAGCTGTGGGTGGGAGGGGGTAATATAAAATGCAAAATGGCAACACAATTAACACAATGTGGCGCCTCAATTCAGTTGGCTGCTCTTGACTTTGAGCTCTCTCTCACACAGAGTTCTTCTCTGCATTCCACTCTCTGTTCCTCATATGCACTCTCGCTCTCTCTCTCTCTTTCTGGGTGTTTTTTGTTGTGTTGGGGCCGGTTGGGGCCCGTGCTCTGGCTAAGGTTATCGCAAAATAATTTTTGCAAAAAAAAAAAGGAAAGAACTCAATGATATTTGTTGTTTATTATATTATTTTCTGTTTGATTATGCAAATTCTCTCATTCTTGCTCTTTGTCTCTTACTAGTAAATGATAATCAATTGTTAATAACTATTTCACAATTTAACTAGACATTTAGTTTCTTTTTAGTTTGGTTTTTGCTTAGTCATTGGCAAGTAGTTCCATGAATAAAGCTTTAGCCGTAAGATAGATAAAATGTACTTTGGCTAAATGATGTCACAGGCGAAATTATAAATCAAAAGCATGGCATTAAACCATACGGAATGATAAGATTTACAGAACGGATTCTTTACGTTTGGAAATAAGATAAGATTCTGCAGGGGCAATGCGTCCGAAATTTACTTACTCAGTGACTAAGTTTAATGCACGTTTAGCGGAAATCGTTTGGTCAACTTTGCTCTACAGAGATCACGAGTTCCCGCATCAAGGAATCACTCAGAAATTTAATAAATACCCTATAACCATAAGGGTTGCATGGACCGAAGACAAAGGTTGACATTGATCAAGGCAATAATAAGATTTAAGACTCCTGTTTCCATTAGAGGCCTTCTTTTTTCGCTTTTGCGTTAAAAGCTTTTAATGATTGAGCCTCAATGCTAGTCCCTACAATGACTAAGAAGGTTTAGGTATTAGTTTTATAAATAAACGATTAGATTTGTCCATTGATGCTTTGAGTGCAGTCTTACTTTGTTTACTGTTAATCTTAACTCTTTGGTTCTCTTAATGAATAAAATTGTTTAGGCTTTTATAAATGAAAACTTTATTCTATACAGCCGTATCGAATCGGTTAAGAACCGTTTCAGTTGTAACATCTAAGTAATGCTTTTTCTTTACTTTGTTTACAAAAAAGTCTTTTAAATCTAAATAAGTGGAATAATATAATTTTGTCCGGTTATCTATGGATTAAGTTTAGAAATATTGGTCTAAAAATGTCCCTTGCATATGATGTTCATACTTATTTACATACGTATACACTGCTAAGCACTTAAATAGGGACAGGCATTTGTTTGTGTTTAGTATTATTTTCCTTGAATCTTCTTTTTCTATTCTAATGCTGTTTGCTGTTTTCTGTTGTATGGTATAGGTCGAACTTAAAAATTAAACTCGAAATTAAAAAGAGTGGTCGAAAATTTACCGATTTTATCTATTTTTGATTTTGATTTGAGCACACTTGAAATGCCTTTCTTTTTCGCATGCACTTGAATAGGAACAAATGCGATTAATCATTCTGATCAAGATTCCAAGCATTTAACCTTAAGTATTGTGTTTGGATGCAATGTAAAAGGAAGTTTTCTTAAGATATAACAACAATGTCTTAAGCTAATATATACAATTTTAATATCTTTAATATAATTTAGTTATCCTATAATATGCAGCATCCATCGTACTTTCGTTTTAAATAAGTTAGTCTAAATTGGTTTCAATCAACCAACGTCTCCGATTTCGTCACTGCCTAATAAAATTTCTTTTGACCGCTTAGTTCTACGAAACACATGAATATTTAAAATTCCGATCGTCCCAAAAAATCAAATTTATAATAACTGATATCCCACTGGTGACTGATATTCGACTGATATAATGACAATTACGAGTCAAAATTGAAAAATAGTTTTCCTGCAAGTTCTTATAAGTTTTTTGTAGAAGTAATCCCGAGCAATTTCCATTTAGTTTCTCAGAAACATCTCCCCTAAACTCTTACTAACATTATATTTAGGAAACATTTTCAAAAGAATCATTAAAGGAAATTTTTTGTATTATTTTTAATAGCAGAGAGTTGATTAGTGCAAAGAAAACTCTAAACTTTATTATTCTCAATTCCAAGAAATTGTGAAAATTCAACCAAAAATTTGTTTATCAGATTTTAATGCCAATTAAACGATAAGATTACAAAGAAGAAAAGAAATAAAGATCAAGTGAAATGGAATTTGATTGTTTTAGAACATTGCAATTAAGGAAATTTTATTTTAAATGTTCTCCAACCAACTTTATATGGCATTATCATTATAATAAAGTAATTGTTTAATACTTTTAATTATCTTTTAGAATATATAAGATAAATTCCTAACAAATAAAATAAAAATGATTAGTTTAACCACAAAACTGTCTTTTATAATCACGAGATATAGTAAACCACATTTACTTTGGCTTTGATAATCACGAGATATAGTAAAACAATTTAACTTTGGCTAATATTGTAAATTTTATATCGAAAGAGTATTAAATGCATCTAATATAATAATACTCTCTCTTATTACAGGGTACTTTAATGGGATATCACATTCAGATTTTCTCTTTTTTTTTTATTTTAAACAAAATAAAAATCCAAGTGGCATATAAATATATATATTTATATGTACTATATATATATATACATATATATATGTTTTATATGTATATATTCTATTTTCAGATCCAAATACACCCACATTAACAAATTAGAACAGAAAAGTTTTCCCTCTCAACAAATTTACATAGACAAGCTGCAATACACTGAGCGAAAAGTATGTGCCTAAATGGGACAAAACAAGACCAAAATGATAAAGAAATATTTAATATAACTTACATATAAATTTCCATATTATTTGTTTATTAATTTAAATTATTGTATATTTCTTAAGAGGATTTTTATAAAGTAAACAACATAAAATTGATTATTAAGTTAGAAATTTTAGCATTTTTTTACTAATAAAAGTAAAGAAATAAAGAAAATAATATACAAAACTTGTTTATTGATTTATTTTTCATCTTATTCATATTCTATAATTAAATTTTATTAATTAGTATATATTTATATATATTTTTTATTAAAATTTATATTAATCAAATTAAAATACAATAAAATATTAATAAAGTTTCTATTTTGATTAACACATAAATCAAAGTTTTAAATGTTTAAATTTTAGAGCAACTTTTATTAAAAATCATTTTACTATATATATATACATATATATATTATATATATATCATATTGATTAGAATTGAATGAAATTTTTTCTTTTGGTGTGGCAATTAAAATGATTTTTTCTTTTTATTTCATTCAGACATTTGAGTGTCTTTGACAAGTTGCCAGCTGATTGACCTACAGACCTCTTATACCCTCTCTCTCTCTCTTCTTACCATACCCTAGAATAAATTCCCCTCTTGCCTTATTATACTGTTTCATGGGCCAATAATGCTAACTCTAATTGGCCATGTCCAGCAAAAGGTGTTAACTAAAAACTGACATGTCTAAAGTTATGCGACACGCCCACAATTCGGCAGCAGCAGGAAGAAGAAGCAAGCATAATTGTTTTGTCATACACGATAAAATTTCCATTTCGTTGCTGATCGATATTGATATGGTATAACAATTGAACAATCATTCCATTGATTGGGTACAATTCAATTATGATTCCATTTGGTTAGACAAATTTACGCAAAGAATTTGCCCAGACAACGAACTTGATGCCTGTAATAAGACATTTGCATAATCATTTAGATATGCATAAATATAAAAAAATATGAATAAATTTGGAATGTTTATTCGCTATTTATTAAACATTTACATAAAGCATCAATGTGGCGCGGCGCCTCCTCACCTCAAACAATGCCTCATGATCCAGGAGTCGGAGGCAGATTAACATTGGAAAAACACCAAAAAAAAAAGAAGAAAAAAAGGAAATTTCATGGTGACTGTCACACACCTGTACTTGTTATTATATATATATTATATATATTTGATTTGTCCACAAGGCAAATGCAATTAGAACAAAATTTATATAGAACTAAAAATTTATAGTAGATAAATTTGTTACACAAGGCGTATACGTAATAAAGTAAATAAACGTTTCTTGGCAGGGCAATTTACATCTTTCTAAAGTAATTTTTATATCAATTCCATTTTTTTTTTTCCATATGGAAACAAGCTGCATTCTAATTACCCTTAAAGTAAGGTGTGCCTCTTTACATCAACCCCCCTCCTATCACCACCCATATTCCCTCTAACTGTCAGAGCAGACAATTTGCACTGTGTTTCTCTCTTGTTTTCATTGTTTTTTTTGTTTCTCTTTTTGTTGCTCTGACGTCAAGAGAACTGTAGTAAATGGAATGATGGAGAAGATCACCAGTGTGCCATTTGTCAAATAGTTGAAATAATATTTTTGATAAGCATTTACTGGGTAATTCGGTTGACTGAAGTGGGCGTGACGCATTCTTATTGATTAGATCTGATTACAAAATTGAACTGAATTTACCCTCGAAAAGAGTCCAAATGACTAGTCAAATGACATTTGGTTAGATAGATGGCTGTACTTAAGAATCTTTTATTAGTTAATGCACTTGAATTACTCTATTTTCATACATTCAACTTCTAATAATACATTTGAAATGTCCTTTTTAAGTTGACATTTAATTATTTACAGGCAATTGATAGGCACTAGGCACAATATCATTTTCATCAATTGAACAAGATGTCCTTTTTCAATTGACAGTAATTACTTTATTACTCTATTGATAAGGAAGTTATGGATTAAAATGAATTTGAAAATTGAAATAGCAAAGTGTTATTTGTTTTAAATGAATGTCTAATCAAAATCCTGGGTACTTTGTTACCAAATGTTAAGACCTCAGACTGATAAGTATCGCGAGATTTGGTTGCTTTTGATTTTTGTTCAATTATAGGCGAACGTGCCTACAAAACGTGTGCCGGAATCGGGGCCTTATCAGGTATGTACCTATATATATACTTAAATTAAAGAACTGACACTGCACTTCCATGAAATCAACCGACCCCGACCTCTTTTTTTCATCCAGCTTGTCCCAAATGATTACCAAAATATTTACTCTCTTCTCTTCTCTCTCTCTCTTTTTCTTCCTTGTTACTATAATTATAATTCATATAATATGTTTTGTTCAATTTGTTGAAATCAGAATGAATTTGCACTGTACAATTTGTTGGTTAAGGGTTGTGGCGGGGGGCTCGGCATTAAAATCAAAGTCTGAAATATGCCGCACTGATAAGCATAAATAATTTGTTTAAAATATTGCTTTTTTTTTTTGAACAAATATAAATACGTTTATTATTGATAACAAAGTGATAGAGAAATACTTAACTAAAACAAAACAACTTGGTAAGAGAGAGCTAATTAATTTTCGATAAAAATCATGTCAGTTGGAAATGAAATTGCATGACATAGAAATGAGTTATGTAAGATCATGATCACGATAATACTGTTGTCTATCGATCAATCCAAATGATATATTATATATATTTTCAGATGCAATGTAAAGGAAGTAAATATTTATATAAAAAGATTTCATTTCTATCAGTGTAAAGATGACCTCGTCTCAGGCTCAGACTCTTGGCTTCTGTTATCAGTGAAAATTAATGGTTTGGAAATGGCTGCTGGATGGCTAAGTAAACGGAGTAGACAATAGAAGAGATCTGTATATACACACATACATATGTACATATGTATGTATGCATAATGTGGTGAACCCGCTTAAATTTTTAATGCATATTCGGCTTTCAATCTACATATCAGTCTATACTAGATGTATCTGCATTTTAAAGAGAGAGAGAGTCTCTCTCACTCTCTCTCTCTCTGTTGAGGAAGTTTGTAAAATGAGAGAACTGTGACTAATTTTACAACACCAAAAAAATTTGTTTTACAGCTAAAAATGTAAAAGGAACAACAACAAAAACAAAATACTCAGAAATAATGCACAAAGAGAAGTAGGTAGGGACTTGTGGGTAGACATCAGGAGAGGGTGTCAGCAAGGGAGAGATGAAACAGGCAAATTGATAACTCATTGATGGAAGAGAATGTTGGGCGCGAGTATTACTGAAGTGTGTTGGTGTTGTTTACATATTGACATTCGCCGGCCACAACCGCAGCCAGAGAGGCAAAGAGAGATAGACAGCAATGCGAGGCAGAGAGCAGTACACAAACACATGCACAGTTTAAGTGTATATGTTGTCTGCCTGCGTGTTTGGTTTAACTGATAATAACTCGAAAATGGAATTCACGCGATACACATGTGTGTGCTATGCCGCGTTACTCTCTCATTTACTCACTCACACACCAAATATCTTCTCTCTTGCCCGTTTCTAGTCCGCCTGTCCGTCCGTCCGTCACGATCTTATTTATAAAAGAATCGCCAGCCGTTAGCCATTGAAGCAGTCGCAAACGCTTGCTAGAATCAACCGTACAGTTAAAACCGTCTGGTTTGCCGTCGTCCTACCAAACAAAATAATACAAAAAAAAAACCTATACCAACGGAAAAAGATAGAAGTTTAGTGTGTGCCTGGTTGTTGTTTTTTTTGGGAAACGTGTGCTCAACTTTCAAAAAAAGAGTTTCATCCGTGGAAATTTGTTCAAAAACCGACACACACATGTGCTTTCAAATGCTTAGATGAAGGGGAACCGGTAAATTAAACACGTTGTCCGAAATATTTTTCCAGTGTTAATTTCATAATCGAGAGTCGGCGAGAAAGAGAGAAAGATAGTGAGATCTTCACTGTTAAAAGTCAATTAAGCAATTTAATTAAATAATTACCCGCGCCGCACACATGACCACCACTCTGAATATGGTGAAGACTGGGAAATACGCCAATGGTAAGTAGGATCAAATAATTGAATATTTGATTTGAGATGCACGTGTATTATATAAGTCTCACCTTGAATCGGATTGACTCTAATCCATGCTAAAGTTTGCTGTTGTAATTGTTTGTTGTTGTTATTATTATTATTGTGGTTTCTACTGTAATGTGTGTGTGTGTGTGTGTGTGTGTCTGTGCCGGAAACAAGTTGCCGATAAAAAGAGAATTTCAGAATTTATATATAAAAAATGCCATATAAAGCAAGTAAGATTGAATGAAATTGAAATTGCCAGCAAAGTTGGAAACAAAACAATAAACAGCATTAACAACACACAAAATGTATCTAACAGATGCATATGCATGCGTTGGCATTAAATTTTAGCGCTGGCGACCTCCACTGCAGCTGCAGCAATACTGCACCGTTGCACACTGACAATCCAAGAGAATACTCGACAACTTTAAGAAAGAAAATCTTTCTATACAACTATTTGAATTACTTTTTAAGATTTGAGATTGTTTTTAGCACTTTTCTCACGCGGATGATAAAAATAAACAGAAGATATAAAATAAAAGTATAGAATAGAATAGAATATACATATAATAGAGATAATCGAAAGCAGACAGCAGTATTTCTTATTTCATACTCTTTGTTTTTGTCGCCTCGTGCTCTGTACACCCTCACTCCCCGCCACTACTCAACGAAAAGCGTGTGCCAATGAAAAACTGACGAACAAAAAAAAATTTAAATATAGTAGATCGGACGTATAACTTGTATGCTTGAGTTATTGCGTGCCTGTTCAAGTTTTCAAGTATATATATCCTTAGTAGGTAGATCATATGGCCAAAACAAAAAGTCTTTGTTATAATTCCAGAGGTTAAAAGACCCTTTTAAGAATGTCTTTTAAGTTACACGCCTTACCGGAATGTTGTTGCTATTATTGTTACTGGATAGATAGATGGTATAGATAGTCTAGTATGATTTCTGAAATACTGAAATCGAAGGGGCCTGTAATAATTACTTCCTATCTTATCAAGAGAACAGTATTGCTGCTGGTATACTACAGTCTAGTATGTATATATACATACACATGTATATATATATGTCTAACAATCTATAGAAAAGCTATTGTGTATATTATTGTTGGTGCGTTTTTTTGTTATTTTCCATTCCACACATTTTTATCGGACAGAAAACATTATATTATAACCGTGCAGTTAACCGTTAGGAAGGTTATCTCAACAAGTTTGATTTTTTGTTATGTCCTTTAATAAACGAAAAAATACAACAAACCAAAAGTACAGTCAGTCAGTCAGTCAGTCGGGGGCAATTAATCAAAATGGCAAAAGCGCAAACTTATATTTTGTTTTTTATAGAATCCCCCTAATAAATGCTGATTGATATTGCGCGAAATATATAAGGAGCGCAAGCAATCTTAATTGCTGTGAATTGAATTTTGGAAATCCAAAAAAAGAATAAAAATAATGAACGACTGGGCAATAAACTATGCCACGAGACATGAGACAAGGCACTCCACTAACCACTCATTCGCCATTATAAAAACAAAAAAAAAAAAAAAAACACACACACATTGCTCAGAATTTGGACATCATATTTGAGTTGGCTCTATCTTGGCCATAAATTTCACTGGGTTACAGTTTACGGCTGTCTCCATTTACCCATTGTGAGAAGACCCTGCACATTGCGTAAATATAAATTTAAAAACGTGTCAGATAAAGCGTTCGAGTCTCACACGACCCACACCAACGCCAAACAGCACGATAAAAGTGTGATTCAGTTCAATAAACAGAGAGAGTTTGATCAAAAAAAGAGAGAGAAAAAAGAGAATGAGACAGTTATTGAATGAGTAACCAAGAGCGAGAAACTTCTCGTGCTCCATCTAAAAATTTGGTTCAATCAAATGTCATAAAGTTCAGATTAGTTTATGTATATAGTTTTTCAATTACGTCACAAACGAGTTTTTTTTTGTTTTTAAGTTTTGTTATTTGAACTCTGTAAATTATAGAAATTACTTAATTACTTAGTTCAATAGACCCCAACGAAACGCCTGCCAAGGCCGACTGCCACCCAACAAGGTTGCAGTTGTTTTCTTTCGCAACATAAACTTTGCTTTAATTGATGCGAATTGAGAACCACATACATAGATAGAGATACATATGTATGTACATATATGCACAAATGTCCATTTATGTAGAGTTTTTAATTCTTAAATGGTTTAAAAATAACCAAAGGAAAAAACCCCCGTTTTAAGGAAAAAACGCAGAGCTTGCCGTCCACTGTCCACTGTTCATTGGCATCGGCACGTGAGGGTCGGCCGATGGTGATTCTCTACAAACAGGTAGTGCGGCGGCTGCTGCGACTGCATGCAAGCGTGTACAGCACCGTCAGAGGACGTCAGTAATTTGCAGCCGAGTGGGCGTGTGTTTGTCTCTGTCTTCTCTCTTAACATATGTACTTATATACATACATATACATAAGTATTTGTGTGCGAGAGTATGTTTGTGCGCGAGTGCGTGAACAAGATTTTGACATAGTCATAGTGTTTTATAAATAAACGCGCCCCACATACTTACATGGTTACCGGTTCGAACGACGTGCAAATGATCAGCGGGAGGGGTAATGCAAAAGAGAGACAAAAAAGTGCAGAAACAATGATATACCGAGAGAAAGAGATAGAGAAAAAAAAAAGGAAAAGAGAGTCCCTGCTATGATAAGAAGACAACTGTCTCAAATGGCGGTAGGGCGCAGGCGCCCCCTCCTGCAATTTGGTTTTAATGGCTAATCTAATTCGGTCGCACTTTGGCTTATCGCATCCACTTAACTTCAAGATTGTACAGATGTATATATATACACATATGTATGTATGTACCTACATAAGTATATATAAAAGATATTTCTATGTCTTAAAAATTTATAACTGTTATTTATGGAGAATATACAATTTGTTATATGAACTTTCCCATAAGTGAAAGAACATCTGCAATAGTTTGAGGTGTAGAAAGGGGTAAGGAGGTTTTTTCTTAACTAATTTAGAACATAAATTCTTACAATTGAAATTTATACAAATTTAAATTTTTTCTGTTTGAATTGTTTTTGCAGAGAGACTTTTTGGCGTGCGGCATGTTCAATGCCTTCTATGTTTTTTCTGCCTCTCCCTGGCTTATGCCTGGCGTGTTAATCTTAGTGTGGCCCTAGTGGCCATGACTAGATCGGATGGTCTAGCAAATGCAACTGAAAGTTCCGACAGCAGTTTATATCTTGAAGAGGTAAGCAGTTATGAAATCAAATAAAACCAGTGTTACTCTAACATTATCCTTCATCTTGTTTTGCAGCAATATTCTTTCACGGAAACCCAGAAGTCTTACATGCTAAGTAGTTTCTTTTGGGGCTACATAGTTACCCAAGTGCCTGGCGGTTATATAGCTCAACGTTATGGTGCCAAATTGTTGCTTTTAAGTGGACTGCTTGCCTGTGCTCTATTGACTCTTTTGTCACCATTGTCGGTTCGATATGGCGGCTGGGGAGCTCTGTGTTGTGTACGTTTTGTGCAGGGTCTGACACAGGGTGCAGTACATCCGGCCACCCATTCTTTGCTCTCTAAATGGGCGCCAGCCAACGAACGCGGAACATTGGCCACCATTTGTTATTCGGGAGCACAATTCGGCACAATTGTGATGTTAGCAACGAGTGGTATTATTGCAGACTCGGCGCTAGGATGGCCCAGCATCTTTTATCTGGGTGGTGCTTGTGGTTTTGTATGGATGATTCTATGGTACGCCTTCGCGTCGAGCACACCAGAAGAAAATCGATTCATATCCCCCGGAGAGTTGATATACATTAAGGAGTCACGTACACAAGGAACGATTCAATCGGCTGAGACACTGGCACCAACTCCCTGGAGTCAGATCTTTAGATCGAAAGCTTTCCTCTCGTTGATGGTGGTGCATTGCACACACATGTGGGGATTTTGGACTCTACTTACTCAAATTCCTAGTTATATGAAAAACATCTACGGAAAGGATATTAAATCAAGTGCTCTCCTCTCCTCGCTGCCATATGTCGTAATGATGGTGATGAGCTTTTTCTTCGTATGGCTATCCAAGGTGCTGGCGAAACAAAAGTCGATATCGCTGTCTTTCAACAGGAAGTTCTTTAATACAATTGGACACTGGATACCAATGTTTTCGCTCATTGCATTGAGCTATGTCCCCCGGGAGAATTTCGTGTTGGCTGTGATTCTTCTTACCCTCACTGTGGGCATCAGTGCTGCCACATATCTCGGCTTTCAGGTTAACCATATCGATCTATCACCAAACTATGCCGGTACTCTGATGGGTATCACTAATGGCGCTGCCAACGTAATGAGTGCTCTTGCTCCACTAGCTGTTGGTTGGATTGTAAATGATCCGGTATGTGTCCTTTTCTAATTGTATGCCGAATGAGTCCAAACTAATTGATGTTGTATTCTCTTACAGAAAAATGTTAATGACTGGCGATTGGTATTCTTCCTGGCCGCCTTCTTTTACTTTGTTGGAAATTTACTGTTTCTAATCTTTGGACGTACTAACATTCAGAAATGGGACTCACCCAACAGTCCTGTGGTTGATGTGGAGGCTGCTGTACCTCTAAAGTCTAAAAACTAGTCAGAAATTTCTAGTACAATTGATATAACGGATTGTTAATTAAATTTCTTTTAGTTATTCTTTTTCATCAATTGGAATTATAATTACTGACTGTTAGTTATTGCTAATGATAGTCAGTTAGTACTTTAAGGCGAGAATAGGGAAAAAATCTACCAGATTATTGACGATCGCGTGCTTCCATTAGCGATATTATAAGTGTAAATTATTTTAATTATTAGTTTCGCAGTATTTTTCCAATGTAAATAGATTCTATTGAGTGTTGCACAGTCCAAAAAAAAAAGTTGTCATGTATATAGAAAGTAACCGCAATTTTAATTTAGTACTTGTTATGTTTTAATGTTTAAGATAGTCATATATAGAAAAAAAAAAAAAACAAATATTACAAAAACAAACAAACTTGTGATGAAACTAAAAAAGGCAAACAAAATTAAGACAAAATAAAGATAAAAAAAATAAAAATCGGCTTAAGTTTAGCTGAAATGAAGTCAAACTAAAAATTTCGTGTTTTATTTGAATCTGGCGCTTTGCTGATAACTATTCGATAAGTATAAGAAATCATTAACATTTACGTTTAAATAACATTTTGTGAATAAGGATGCCAGACTGCTAGAAATGCGAGTTTTTGTCAACAGGATTCTTTTCTTATTTTTATTTTTAGTAAACAAAAGAATATACGGCTAAACTTGGTTCTTCGTGTGTCTAAATATGCAATCTTAACAATTTGGAATTTTTATAACAATTTTAAATAGCTTAGAAGTATATTTTTTTTATCATAAATTGAATGCATGTCAATGTAAATAGATTCAAAGTTAACACCAATAATGTAAAAGTGTTTTTATAACTTTCAATTTCTTTTAAACCATTTGTTTGAGAAATACCGAATATGAAATTTCCGAAAATGTTTGTCTGTTGTCACTTTTATATCAATTTGAGAAAGAGATATATGCAACTTTTAATAGTCTAGTCGACAAGAAGAAATTCAATGTAATTCGGTTCGCTAGTGCGAAAGAAGAAAAATAAATTTATTGTTAATTAAATTTTTTATTTAGTAAGGGATTTGCAACACAAAAAATCAATATAATGATTTTCAAATAATTAAAATGTCTCTTGGGGTCCATTACAAAAAAACACAATCTATTATTTAGGCATTTATTTTTACCCACTAACGGAAATATATTTTGGTTTATTTAAATTTACCGCCTAGTTTTCATTGATTCAGTGCGTGAAACGTTGCTGTTAAATAACAGTATTCGTGCATAAACAAAATTAATTTCCGATCAGCTGACGCGCTACCAGACAGCTAAAAAAATGCAACGTAAGCAGCTGGCAAATATTTACTATTTGTTTCACCCACACATGTAAAATGGGATGGTTCGTATAATAATTGTCATTGTCTCATTACTCTCAGGCCAACGCAACAATTAAGACGTGGAAATGGTGCTGGGCTGCTTTGGCAGCTGTTGTCGTGGTGGCTATACCAATATCAATCAAACAGGTAAGAGATAAAAATGCCCTGGTTATGTCGATGGCAATACGCTTATTATATTAATTATGTTGTGTTTTTTCCGCTAGGTCCCCGATTTGGTGTGCGTCACCTGCAATGTATTCTGGTATTCTTTGGCCTTGCCGTGGCATATTCTTTGCGCGTTAATCTCTCAGTGGCAATTGTGGCCATGACAGACCGAAATGCCAGCAATCCAGATTTCCCGGTAAATTCATAAAATTATAAAACTTGCCTGTAAAATATTACTAATCTGTTGTTTTCAGGAATTTGATTGGAACGAAAGTGTAAAGTCTTACCTGCTAAGTAGCTTTTTCTGGGGCTATGTCGTTACCCAAGTTCCCGGTGGCTATCTATCCGCCATTTATGGCGCAAAGTACATGCTTTTCTATGGTGTTCTCATCTGCTCTTGCCTGGCACTGCTCACGCCATTTTGCGCCATGACAGGTGGTTGGAAGCTAATGGTACTGCTGCGCTCGGTCCAGGGCCTCTGCCAGGGTGTCATTTTTCCTTCCACGCACACATTCCTTTCGAAATGGGCGCCTGCCGAGGAAAGAGGCAGACTGGTGGGCTACTGTTACTCCGGGTCGCAATTCGGCACAGTCGTTATGCTGTCGGTGAGCGGTTATATAGCCTCTTCCTCACTCGGCTGGCCGAGCACTTTTTATATACCCGGTTGTGTGGGTATAATATGGTCGTTTATATGGTTGTACTACTGTGCCAGCACCCCAGCAGAGCATTCATCGATTACGCCAAGCGAACGAAGATATATTGAATACTCTGGCCAAGCAAGGCGTCCCTCAGATGCAGGACGTCATTCACCTCCAAGTGGAAGTACTCCCTGGTTAAGCATATTGACCTCTGGACCGTTTTTGGTTCTAGTTTTTGCTCACTGTGCCAACAATTGGGGCTTCTGGACATTGCTCACAGAGATTCCAACATTCATGAAGAGCGTGCTCGGTATGGATATAAAAAACAATGGACCATTGTCTGCATTGCCGTACTTTGCCATGATTTTGCTTACATGCTTGTTTATTTGGCTATCGGATGTGTTAAAACAACGAGGCACTGTCATGCCCCTGGGTTTCTCCCGGAAGTTCTTTAACACATTGGGCATGTGGCTTCCTATGCTGGCTCTGATAGGTTTGGGCTATATAACCGAAGGTGAAGCGAATGTAAAACTGGCCATCGCTCTTCTAACCATGGCAGTGGCTACGAATTCGGCAACATATCTGGGCTTCCATGTGAATCATATTGATTTATCACCCAATTACGCGGGTACTCTAATGGGTATTACAAATTGCGCTGCAAATTTTATGAGCATATTGGCACCACTAATTGTGGGATTGATTGTCACCGATGAGGTAAGTCCTAATTCTTTCACATAGTTTATATCTGACTACATTTCCATTTTTACAGACAAATCCAGCACAGTGGCGTATCGTATTCTTTTTCACCGCCTTTGTTTACTTTTTGGGCAACACTTTGTTTATGCTCTTTGGACGCACAAGTGTACAACGATGGAACAGTCCGATAAGAACAAGTCCTGCAACAACCACAACTCAAGAGAATGTGGAGGAGCAGGCACCGCTCATAGGCTCTTAGAACTGGTTCGCTAGTTATAAATGTGAAACTTTTGTACCTTTTATTATGAGGCATTCGATGGAATTGATGGGTCTTTAATAAGAATTTATATATAACAAAGAAGACGAGGTCTGATGTAGGGACAACTTTACCATGATTTCAATTCCTAAGATAACAAATTGCCTTATATACAGATATAGTCATGGATACTACTCGCTACATGAGACCTCGAATAATCTTTGTTACACTACGCATCGTATTGTATTACTAGATATAGTTACACACACCTACACATGGACGCATTCTCAAGTTGATACATACCAATACTTTATACATATATATATATATATACATATACATGCTATTTATGTACCTAGATAATCATAATTATATAGCTACGCTTTTTGAGTGTATTTTCGTTTTATTTTTATTTGTTTTGTAAATTGTTAGTACTCTCGATTTTATGTATGGTACAAGACTTATGCTGGCTATCCTGATATTATGCTAACATTATGCGCTATTTACTAAATTCTCTAGACGGGTATACGATATTTTAAGGGTATTCGATTTGAACTCAAATCTATCTATGTTGAGAAAGGATCGGCTTACTCTTATAATAATATTTGTAGTTAAAGCTAAGTAATTACATGTGGATACGGTTTTCCCCTTTAGTGGCAGGAGTTAATGCTTTTGGCTTCATTGGCTTTTATCATTGTTGACATTTACCCTGTCTCTATATCCGTATCCTTATGTCCTCTTATGTACACGCAGAGTCCTTATTCCCCATAATTTTTAAGGGGGATTATACTCAGTGCAATTTATGATTGGCGGGCAGATCCTCGGATCGTATGCAACGACCTCGATAGCAAATTTCCGTCTCGGAGGTGACTTTGGTGGACGTGGATGTGGCATATACCACATGTTCCATTAGATCTTTGTGGAAGCTATCGTTGTCCCCCTTTCCAGCGGACCCTGTGGCAACTGTAGTAGGTTCTTCTACTGACGGCTCTGTCGTTGTGGCCTCCATTGATGTGGCAGATTTATTGCGCTTAATGTTAGTGTATTCCTGGCGGCGTTTACCCACAGCAGCCAGAGCAGATGTAACCGCCTGATCTTCGCTCTCTTCAATGGCAAAGAGATCGTGCAGTTGTTTCTTCACTTCCGAAAAAATGCTAGGCTGTGTCTCCAAGTCATCGACATCCGCTGCAGTATCCATACGGCGAGTGGCAGTCTCCTCACTTAAAGGTGGAGTGGTTAAGGCCAAGGTTGTTTCATCGGGCTTGGTTGTAGTTAACTCATACTCCTCAGGCGTAGTAGGAGAAGGGGCAGTAGTAGTCACTACTGACTCAGTGTTTGTTGAGACTTCGGTGACAGGTGTCAGAGGTGTAGTAGTTTTTTGGGTTTCCTCCTTGATGAGAGCATTTAGAAGCTGTGGTCCTAGATTCTGGGATTCGGCTGTCTCAAAGTTCTCGCCATTGTCTGATCCGCCCGCTATACGCTTCTTCCACTTGCCACGACGACTCAAGCGACCAATTGAACTGCTGCTACTAGGTAATTCTGTGGTTGCCTGTTCGGGTGCCTTGCCCATTACTTCCTCCAACAGTTCCGCAAAAGATTTTTCGGGTCTGCAATGGGAATGGAATAAGTTCATAGGATATTTTAAATTCAAGATTTTTTACTTACTTCAAGTTCGGCGCTTTCAAGGTAGTACGCTGACCCGCTGAACTGCCACCCAAATCAGCAGCTACGTTGAACTCGTAGGTTTCGGGTTGTTCAGTGGGTCCTACGGTAACAATATCTGGTTCATTTTCAAAATTGTGTGATTCGGACTTGTGCTTGGGATTGAGAGGCTTAAAGCTGTTGGTGTTGGTATTGCTGTTCGCAGTTTCCGAGGATGGTGACCATTGAGACTCTTGCCCTTCTAGTTGGAATGGTTGCTTGTAGCGGCGACGTTGGGTTATGGGGCTCTAAAAGGCATGGAATAATAATTTTTAAATTAGCTAACTGTTTTGGGTTGCGACAGCGTATTTACCTCTTTATCCCTCTGCTCCTGATTAAAACGACTGAATTTACGCAAGTTTTGCTTTTGAGTTACAGCCTCAGCCTCTTCTTCTGGTGCTGCAGTTGAGGATGCAGGATGACCAGGACGACGCTGACGTTGGCGTACTTTGACCACCCGACGGGGTGGCAGTCGAGAGCGAATCTAGAAAGATAATACAAACGATTATAAGTTTTTACCAACGTATGTAGTGGTTTACTTACCGATGGTCGCTCTTCTGCTGGTGTAGTTGAGGTTATTGGTGTTTCTGTGGTGGTAGTTGTTCGAATCCTAGGATAGTTTCGACGAATGAAGGGTGAACGTCGTGTTGTTGAAGTTGTTGTCGGAATCTCAGTGGTAGTTCTCACAGTAGTCGGACTTGGTGTGGTTGTAGGAGGAAGTGTCGTAAAAATGGGACTTACTTCGTTGCGTATTATGGCTTCTGTGGGATTCAGATCCTCTTGATTGGGGAAATATCCTGGCCCATAATTATCCTTTGAGAATTCGTTATAGTGTTGGGCAATCTGCATGGGTTCCAGGAGGTTGGCAGGGAATCCACTCTGGTCGTTGTCAATGCTGTTACTGGGCGTCACTGTGTAGACTTGCTGCGACTCTGAGGCAGGACCTTCAGTGGTGCCTACATCGTAAGAGCTGGGAATGGCTGTGGGGCTTGTTGGTCGACGGGATGAACCCTTGAAGACAGGGTAGTTTTGTTTTAAGACATCTCTTTGGTATTCCAAATCCTGGTCTTCGCTAGGTTTGCCGTTCTTAGAGCCTTTGTAGGTCTTCTTTTTGGTTTTTAATGTCTCACGTTCCTCAGTCGTGGGTTGATAACGTATGCGGTTAGGGTTGCGTAACAAGGGGCTACGCGAAGTTGCCGGACGACGAGTTGGCGTTATCACCTCATCGCCATTATCTCCATTGCCGGTAGAAGATGGTGCAGCGTTAATACGGTTGGTATAAGGACGACGGATACGATGAGCAGGAAGTTTGCCGTTCGACTCTGACTCGGAATATGACACCGAAGAGGTAGTAACCACCTTAGAAACAGCAGGTCTTCGTGTGCGCAAAATTGGACGGCGGGTGGGGCGAGTTTCGGGCTCTGGTTCGGTCAAAGGAGTGGTGATTGCTGGTAATTTATCCTTCTCCTGAAGATTGTTAACTAAACCTGGTATGTCTGGGGTTAAAGGCGGTAGCTCTGAGGGTACATGATAGGGATTAGGGTCATAGTCTATGTTGCTGTTCTCTAAAATCTCATTCTGGTTGTAGCTAGGTCTGTGATTCAAAGGCGCTTGTGGCTCTACATTATAACCCACGTCTGATGTGGTCACCGGTATGGCTGATGGAGTATATACGGTGACGCGATGTTTGTTCTTCAAGTTGACTTTTTGGGTAGTCGGCAACGGAGCTTCATAATCTAGAGATGTTGGTGTATATTGAACTTGCTCAAATGGTGCATTCGTAGTATGGGGACGTTGACGGAAGGCATCCTGCTGGCGGTAGTATTGCTTCATCTGCAATTCTTCCTCCGCAGTTGTTGCTGTGGGTGGACGAGTTGTTAGGCGAGGCAGCTGCTCTTGTACGGGCTGGTATTGAGGATACAGCTGACCGTTGGAGCTAGGGAACTCTACTTGTGGACGAGTGCTATATGTGAAAAGAGATTGTGGTGCTGCTGTCGTAGTGGTACTTGATGTTGTAGTAGACGTGGTCGATGTGGAACTGGTGGAAGTCGTGCTTGGTTTGGTGGAAAGAGTATTAAAGAAGTCGTCGCCTCCGATTTGGTTTAAGGTATCGAAGGGATTCTGCGTTTTAGTTGGCGGGCGGTAAACAGGCTGCTCCACCTGTACATGTTGTGGACGTTTCTTTTTGGGACGGTGCTCTTGCTTGGATGGAAGTTTCGGAGAACTGACCTCCTGAATGCCATCCTGTACATAGAAATAGCTAAACTTGTTGCCACGTCCAGGTGTAGGCTGAGCCTGGGTGGTACTCTCGAAGGGATTGCGGGTGGTGCTCACAGGAGTATATGGCCGCTGAGGTCGAGGGGGTTGAACCAATTCTTGGATACCAACCGAATCCTTGGCGCGATTAACTACAATGGATCCCACGTGGGGCTCAGGAAGTAGGATTTTATTGAAGCCGTTAGGTGTGCGATAGCTTAATGGAGCTACAAAGAAGGACACATCGCTTAAATCGCGCGACTGGGTTAACTGAGAAAGATACGGTAGATCAAACTTGACATATCCATCGGGAATGGGCATGCCAGCAGGACCCACAAAGATATCCGGAGTTTGTTTCGTCGGCGAATCAATTACGGAAATCGAATGAGCATTCCTCAAAGCACCCACAACATCAGCCTGAGTGGGACGTGCACTGGACCGCAAAAGAAACATGGCCAAAGGCGGCTGATGAGCCTTAGGTTTGGGTTTCGCCGTGGTAAACTGTGGCTGCGCTTGTCCAAAGTTCTGGAAGATGCTCTGTGGTTGCCCGGTTGTTGTGCTTGGCCTTGATGTTGTGCGTGAACCAAAGAAGTCGCCACCCACACTGGGATCCTGAGTGTAGAATTGATTGATTTGGTATGGATTTACAGCTGGTAATCCAGAATTGACGTTAAATTTGTTAACCTCAAAGTTGGAACCTTGTTGTTGACGCTGTTGATTGTAAAGAGTATCATATGGAACATAGAGCAGTTGCACTTCCTGCTGTTGGCCTCCAGTTGATGGAGCACGAGATGGCGCTGCCGCGGCCTTATTTACATCAAAAAGAGACTCAGGCTCGGGATCGAGAGGGAACACTTGTGGAGTCACACTCTGTAGCGACGCTTGTGTCGGAAGTGGTTTCCCATGTGTTTTCAAGGGTGGAAGTATATCTTGAACGTAGTTCTGCTGATGCAAGGGCTTGCTCAATGCCAGGGGCTTCTGTGGCAATGAATGAAATTCCGATGGGAAAGTCTGCTGGCCAAACAGTGATGGAGGACTGAATAGAGAAGATGGAGGTGCTGGTTGTAGATTACTACCGCCAAATGAATGTTGGATTTGATACCCTGTCTGGAGAGTGGGTGGTGCTTGCGCCTGGCCCGCTTCATTATTATGGAAGGGCATTTCGAACTTAAAGAACGATTGTGAGGTGGGCTCCTGAGATCCGCCGGTCTTTAATGTTTGTGGTAGTGGTGGAGGAGCTTGACGTAAAGGCAATGCCTGGGGACCAGCTGCATTTGGATATCTTTGGAATTGATAAGGAAAATCGAATTGGGATGCACCGGCAGCTGCCGATTTGGTTAATTCACCAAAACGTGCGCTGGGTGGAAAGGATTGCGAATAGGTAAGAACACGTCCATTAGCCGATCGATCTTTAGAGCTGGCACTACCGTCCAAGGGCTGGGCAAGTGGTATCCAATCCAACGAATCTACATCGGATGTGGCCACATTTTCCAATTGTCGTGACCATTTACTAGAAGATTCCTGTCCCAGTGCCACAAAAACATTACATGCCAGCAGGCATAGCCAAGCGGCTGATAGTTGCATGTGTCGCTTCATAACAAAGGTGCCTAAAAGAATGATAAAGAGGTAGAGGGAGGGGATAAAGCAACTGAAATGTCTTGCAACAGATCTAGAACAAAGTTGTTCCAATTTCTCTTTCCTAACCCTAACATAACCCTAGGCCAAGCCCTCAATCAAGTTGGTTAGTTAGTTGCGCAGGCAAGGTCAATGGGTGGAGAGTTGGGACCACAATTCTAATTTATTTGCATTTTTACGATCTATTGAAGTGAAAGGTCTTTGCTTTGGGTTTTTCTGTTACTGTTGTTTTGTTTTTTTTTCTCTCTCTCTCTCTCCCACTTTTGCCGTAAATCAAGAGTTAATTACACTGTCTATAAAACCGGCCAACTGCCATGAACTGCAACTGTAACTGGTTGTCTAGCGGTGACTGCCATAACTGCCATCAAATTGCCATAATCGTGCACTTGTTTTCATTTGACCAATGCAAGAAATTGCCATAGTTAATACTTAAAATGATAGCCAGCGATTTCCAATGCATCATTGATCACAGCCATTATCATGGCCAGACAAAACTAAAACCCGCAAAAGCCAACAATAACCATTGACTGCAGTCAGTCTAATAATCAATAACTGAATCCGCATCGAATTCGTTTGATTTCCTCATTATGGATGGCTGTATATAAACATTTTTGCATATGGGCCTGCCCCTCCTAATTGCATCACACAGTGCCAGTACAAAGAAGAGAAGATTCGAATTCGCCAAAACGAAAGTGACCAAACCTGACCACTGGATAAGTGAGCAACTAACAGACCGCTATTGCTGCTGCTGTTGCAACGGAGCACTTTCGTTTTCACTTTTCCACTGAATTAATCGCACATATGTTTTTTGCGGTTTTTATTTTTTTGTTGTTTTTTAACGGATGCCCAAGACCAGAGCCATCCGCTAGCCACATTAAATGGGTTAAACGAAAGCAAGAAAAAAAATATAAAAAAAAAAATAACACAAAAACCAGATATTGCGATATATCGTAACACAGAGATAAACCGAAAATAAACGGAACTCTCGGAACTCGTAGTTGCAACCACATAGACAGGAAGAAAGAGTGAGAAAGACAGAGAACAGGTGGAGCCACCAGCAGAAGAAAGTTCATTGAGTTGCTTTATATTCAACAAAAGAAAATAACATCATAGAAATTAGACACACTTGCGGTCAGTCAATGTTACTTGCAGGAGCCTTCAGACAATAAAAAAAGAAAAATAAAGTAAAAAAAAAAGAAAAAAAAACCCGTTGTTAAATTATTGTCACACCTCAGTGACTGCAACTCCAGCAGTCCATTGTAGATGCAGTGCACTTGAAATTTGTTGTACCTGCATTGACTATGCACTTTTGTTTCTCATTGAAAGTGAAATGTGACAATGCCCTCCGTTTTTGGACCTGTCGTCATGTAATTTCCCTTTCATTTTATAGCACATTTATCTCGTAATATTTCACTATCGGTAGACAGACATGACAGAGAGGGAATTAAGGGGTATGGTGGTAAAGAAAGTTACTATCGCTTGTGGGCGTGTTAACCATGTACTTGACTGTTTTTCATTTTTTTTTTTTTTTTTTTTTGGTCTTGCCCGAGCCGGATGTTAGACATATCCATTTTAATCGGCTTATAAATACTTCAAAATAAATTCAATTCCATTTCTATGCCGAATTAGGAAACTATACAAAAATTTCAATTGCTTGTAATGGGATTAGTCTTTCTGGCATTGACATTGTTTCATCGGTTTGTTGATCATTTGGGTGTGATTTAATTGGTCCAAAGACACGCCCTCACTCATAGAAGAATATGGATTCATGGGAAGGTCAGGCAATTGTAACTTACCATAAACAGCAACCACAATAAAGGCGTCAAAATGGTAACTGCAAAAAACAAAGCACAAAAATTATGAAAATTTTAATTATAAATATGCAAATAATGTTAAATTACAAAACTTTAATGAAAAGGTGAAGACGTACTTATAAATACAAGTGGGATGAGTTGCTGAATTGCATAGCAAAGACTTTATTTGCATATTAACTAATTTTCTTTTAATGGCAATCAAAATATGAATAAATAGCAGTGGGCAACAATTTTACATTCAATTTTTATATATGATTTTAATCATTATTTTAAGACAATTAAGCAAGACTTTAGGAAAAACACAATATTAATGCTTTGGTATATTATTTTAATATGTCAAGCTTACTCCTTTGAAAGTGTATTTATAAGGAACTAAGTGAGCTCTTAACCCCTTTTTAAAAGTGTCTCTCTAATGACCTGAGACAATCTCTAGAGGTTTCTGAAACATTTCGTAAGTAATTGAGTAGAATTTGGTAAAGACTGAACACTTGGAGTTTAAGTAATTAAGTATATTTTTGAGACTGAAGAAATTAATAATCAGAAAGCTTTTCAAATTTCTAAAACTAAGAAGCAATAATCAAGTGGATGTTTAATCTTTAAAAAAAAATAAAAGATTTTTGAAGATTAAATTTAAAAAAGAGGTTTTTTCTTTAAGAGAAAATTAACATTTAAAATTAAAAACAAAATATTTATTATTAATATTAATTAATTATTTAAATTTTTAATGATTAAATCTACAAAGGATGTTTTATATTTTTGTTTGACTCTTTTCCTGTTTTTAATTTATTCTTTTGAAAAGAAAATTTAGTTAGAAAACTGTTGATAATGTATTTTTAGTAGATTTTGTCTTTGATCTTATCTTTAATATAATTGTTTATTATTATTTTTACATTTGTTCTGATTTAATCAAACTAGTTTTTATAATTTGAAATATTTAAAAGTAAAATAAATGTTAATAAATATTTCATATTCATTTTATAATATGTACAAAATAAATTGTTAAAATATTTCAATTTATATAAAATTTAACTAAAACAAAATTTTAAAATAAATAAATTTCGTACATTCGGGGATTTTAAAATTTTAAAAAAGAAATTTATAAAAGTCTTTCTTGTTTAAAGTTCCGTTTGTTGTAAGTTTTCTTTTTTGAAGATCATAAATATTTTATTTTTAAATTCAAAAGTTATAAAAAAAGAATAAGTAAGTATAAGCCTATCTTTTAACAAAGCCAAAAACTAGATTTTGAATAAATTTCAAACATTTTTGAAAAATGAGTTTTTTCTCATAGAAAAAATGCTAATTAATAGATCATGAATCATGTAAAATGTAATTAAATATTTCCGTTTTTATCTGGGTGCAGTTACTAAATAATTCGTGACTTTATGTAAGTCTTGGACATTCTATAGTGGAGCATATATAATCATGAATTAGTAACGACTTTTGCACATATTTTACAATTGTTTATTTCTAGAGAGTTTTTAAAATATTGTAAAGCAATGTCAACAATTAAAGGTGGAGCACTAATAAGGTATTTAAGAATAATTTAATAATTTAATTTTCAATCAATCAATTAATTTGATCTATATTACTATTGTTCCTAATATATAAATATTATAAATTTCTAAATCATCTACATCTTAAGAATTGTTGGTAAGTGGAATTGAAAAAGAACTACAACGTTTCGTAGAGACTTAAGTTTTAGTTGACAGAGCTTCATTAGTGTTGCCACATTATAGTTAAAACATAGAATTGCCATATCAACAAGAATAAATTATTTAAGCTTTACAGTATTTGTATAAAGTTTTTCCTAAATAGTGCTTTAGTTTAAATTTTCAATAGCTTACTATGGAGTAGTTAAAGCAAGTGCTCCGATTAAAGGTTATTTAGAGTAATCTATTAATTATAGTAAAAATGAATATATAAACAAAATGCCTTTCAAATGCCTTTGGTCTCACTATGCAATCCCAACATAATACTAATACTAATTTCTATAATTGTATATGTGTGCTACAAATCTAGTAAAATAGAGACAATGTATTAAAATGATATAATATATAATAAGTTAGCATCTTTTATAATGCTAAATTGAAAATCATAGCTTGAAGCATTTTGCTTTAGCTTAACTGTAGTTTGAAAGGTGTTTAGCAATCTGTAGAAACTGTTTCTAAACATAAGTATATAGAAAATAATTCATGAAAATCGATATTTCCACTAGACATTCCTTTTAATGAGAAATATTTTGTTTCTCTTATATATTTTTAACATGTCAAAGTCAAAATTTTGTATGCTAGTCAAATTATGTCGTTGGAATGAGTTATATACGATATATCAGCCGTAACTAAAAGGTTTATCAACGACATGGATTAAATGAATTATTTAAATTATTAACATTTATTAAGTAATTATTAAGCATTATAGTAATTATATTATATTAATAAACATGCTCTCAAAGATACAATGCTTTTTTAATTAATAAAATCTTACCAAATAAAATTTCAAATCATAACTTTCTTTTTGTATAATTTAAAATGTCTTCGAGGCAATATAAATATTCAAATATATTTTCAAAAAATTAAATTAATACACAATGAATAAAAGAAACTTTGCTCCAAACTTTATTTAAATTTCCTAAATGGAAAAATTAAATTAAAAGAAAATTGCATTAGCTAAAAAACTGTTTTAATTATTGTTAACAAAACTGCATTATTTGAATTGAAATACACATATATATATTTACCTTTCGAAAGTATTGGCTAATATATAATACTATATATTATTTAATGAAATGTCAAAATTTTCACTTTAAATTGAATGCTTTTTTTCAAAGACTAACTTTCAACTGACCCTCGGCTAAGTATTTGGCATAATGATGTTGCAATGTTGCACAAAAGACAAACTAAATTATATATAGTGGATGTAGGTTTGGACATACATACATACATAGATATATATATAATGAAAAGGGAAAAAAAATTCAAGTCTAGTTAGTTTTAATTGCATTTTGTTTGTTTGGTTTCTTTGTGTTTTGGGGGGACTGCAAATCAACGCCTCGTTTGTTTGTTTCAGGCGGCCACGCTTTGTTGGCTTCAAACAGATGGCTAAAAAAAAAATAGATACACCTACTACATCTGAACAGTCTGTACTTGCTGTTAACGGATTGTTTTTTTTTTTGGCGAAATAATGGCAACGCCTGCAGACATATATGTAGAAACGGCTAGATTGCTGGCCAGTTATTAGAGCAAAGCAAAAACAAGAAAATGAAACCAAAAAAAACTAGACGGCCAGAATGTGCGTGCTTGACCCACAAGAGTCACGAATTTATAACCAATATGAGTCATTCCAATCAATTGCCAATATTTGGCTATAGATAATTGTCAGTTAAGTGGAAATATATATACTTTTTTCCCTCCTTTCCCCTCCTCCCACTAACATTGCGCAATGGCAACGCACGAAAAATTTGTCAAGCGCTCCCCAATGGGGACTGGATTATTTTTTTAATGAACCTTTACACAAGTCACTCATTCATACACTCACATTAGGTATTGGGCATTAAACTAACCGTGTGACTAGCTGCATAGTGTTGTGCGTGTGTGTGTGTGTGTGTATCTCAATTGGCATACATAACCGCTAATTAAAGCCAAGCCGTTACACATTCGGGTTCAAAACAGATCAAAGATACGCAGTTACAGATAGATATATTATTCATTTTTTTTTTGTTTTTCATTTCTATCTTTTTTTTTGGCGCCAACGATCTACAATCAAGCGATCAAAGTGAGGTGAGGTGAGGTAAAGTGAGGTGAAATTTATGGCAACGCTGGTTTACTGACAACGCATAAATTATGCAGTGCCAGTGCCATTGAACTCCGCTTTGGGGGTTTGGAGTTCGAGTTTATATACATATATATATATTTTCATGGATTGGATTGAAATTGGAAAAACGAAAGCCGCAATGAAATGCATTTTATATATATATATATCATGAAGCTTTTGGGGCGTGTCTATGCACTACGTTTTTGCTCGTTAGTCTGACGAAGAGGAAAAAAATAATTTCAATACCTTTTTTTTGGGGGCGTGCTTTGCCCCCGCAATGGGCTTGAAAAATTAAAGTTAAAAGAAGAAAGGTGGAGGGGAAATGTTTAAATACTTTTACTGCTTGTTTCACTAATTTTTCAAATTTTATGCCGCAACGCACACACACTTACACACACACACACAACAAACCGAACGTGAAATGCTCAAAATTATTAAACGAAATGTAAATTTCACTTTCCATTTATGTTTGCTTTCCAAATGAGAAGGCACCTGCTCAGAAACCCTAACGTACATGTCTCTATATATGGATATATATATATATATCTGATGGCATGTAAAGTTATGTCTACGCCCTTGCGTAATCTCAAGAATTTATATATGTATGTATGTATATATGTTTGCTTACTGTGAAAGCGAAAGCAATTTACATTTCTCCAATCAATTTTGATTACAAAACAAGCAGGCAAACGGATGTTGTCATCCGTTCAATGAATGGAATTCACAGTTTTAAATTGTTTTTAAATAGTTTTAAAACAATAAAATGTTTATATATATCTTTATATATATCTGTATCTAAAGAGTTTATCACCCTTCGCTGATCGATGTTGTTGACGTTGGGCAATTGCGCAAACGATGAGCGGCAAAAGTTAATTACAAAGTTTTTTTTTTCTGTTATGGCCAAATAACTAAGCTAAAACAATGTGACAATTGCAAAAGCAACAATAACTAACTAAAACTAACTAACTAACTTAACTACTTATATGAAAAACCATAAAGCAGTGTTGACAAAACAAAAGCAAAGTACCAGCAGCAGCACCAACAATTGACAAACTAGAGCACATGTTGTTGTTGTTGTTGCTGCTTGAAGAAAGCAAAAGTTGGCCACAAACATCAGCAACAACAACAGCAACTGGAAAATATTGTTTGTATGTATGTATGTATGTGCCACTCTGTTGCAAGACTTGTCTCAAGAGGCCATTCTGGCTGTGCCTCTAGTTTTGTTTTTTTTTCTTTTTTTATGCAATCTGCTCTCAATCTACATACAGTAAAGTAAAGCAAACCAAAACCAAACGCAGTTGGAGTTAGATTTACATTAGCAATCAATCCCAGGCACCGGCAACAGCGTCACCATCTCAGCCCCACATCCGTGACCAATAGAAAAGTGTGAGAAAAAAACAAAATAACTAAAAGCAAAAAGCATTTTGGCCAGAGGCATAGACGTAGAAATGTAAAGTAAAAGAAATTGAAATCAACTTGAATTATATTGAGAATGTGAAATCTTCGTTACCAAACGGAAGTATTTAAAGAAAAAGTTTAATATAAGTAATTAGATCAAGTTTTAACATTTATATTAATATTTTTTATATTTTAGATCTTAAAATTTCTTATATTTTTTAACATTCTCTAGAAACATTTTTGCTGACATTATTTTAAAAATATTTTTTAAAGAAAATAAGACTAATTTAAGATGAATTGCCTACAGCCACTGATTATAATTACTTCTTTAAAATTTTAATTAATTATTTATTTTACATTTTTCTACAAAATTTCAATAAATTTGTTATTTCTTTTTCAAAATTTCAATAACTCTGTTATTTATTTTTCTGTTTTTTTAGTTCTATAAAGTAGTAAATATTCATTGTCATTCTTAAAAAATATTTTGATACTAATAATTTATTTTGTTTAAGTTTTTTCCAAATAAAGTCTATTCAAATGGCATATTAAAGTTCTGTCAATTGGTTGAAGAATAAAAAAAATACCCATTTCGAAAATATTTTACAATTATAGCAAGTTCTATTGAATTTTATTTTACACAAAATTTATTATAGACTGCCACATTGTTTTTAGGTTTATGAAATCTAAAATATTTTTCCTCTAAAACAAGTTTTAAAAAGATTGTTTATTACTTTCATTATAATATATTTTAAAAAATTTTTAAATATTTTTATAAAATATTAAATGTTTCTTTTACATTCCTCAAATTATTTAACTAAAAATTTTTATTACTTTCAGTTTATTTTTGATAAAATTAAATCAGCTTCTCTCAATTGGTTTATTTAATTTTTGTTTCTAAAATACTTCATCCTCAACTTTTTTTAAAGTTCTATTAAGTTAACATATTAATGTTAAAAGTTCTATTAAATTTAGTTTTCGGTTTAAGTTTTAATAATATATTTATTTTTTATGCTTTTGCTTAGTTTTTCTTTTATATTAAATATTATTAAAACAGTTTGTAAAGACCAAAAGTTTGGTAATAGTTAAGTTATATTTTATATGTATTTAAACTTATTTTCTTTAATTAAATTTTATAATTGTCTTGCAATCAAATTCTGTTAAATGTTTCTCTTATTATGCTTTCTCTACGAAACAAAGGCCCTAGCAGCTAGAGCTAATATATCTACCATATAGTTAATATAAGTTAATAAATAATATTATTCCCTAATGTATTATTAACTTTAATTTCTATAAAAGAGTTTTATGTTAAATTTTCAATAAAAGAAAGCTAATTCTCTTTTTAAAGTTCCAAATAATCAATAACAATTTTGGACTACTCATAAATTAAAACAAGAAAAAACTTTAAAACTTTTTAAATCAAGTTTTAATTTAAGTATTATTTCTTTTATATTTACAATTCTGTGACATGGCAAATTTTGCTTCATTTTTAGTCAGCATAATAACGAGAGGATTTATTTATTTTAAATATATATATTCATATATATAATAAAATATAAAAACACTTTAAATCTTTTCTAGTTTTTGCTGACATATAGAAAAGACTTGCTAAAAAGTCCACTCAGTTGGATTATGCAATATAAAAGGTTACAGTCACAGTAAATAAAAATATAAAGCCTCAGGTTATTTGCACGGTATTTACTTTATAGCTACGCCCATGGAGATCAGATATATATATATATATTAGAAACATGTAAAAAATTGCTCACGATTCTGCATATATTAAATGTTTTGCGGTTTATTATTGATTTTCGACTGATGTAAGTTTGTGGCTTAAGTCTTTTGTTTTTTCTATAGAGAAGCAAGACACAGATATACATATATATATATATCTGTATGTTTGTATGCAAATTTAACAACCTTGACGGGCACGTGCAGGGCTTTTGATGCTACTACTGTGTAATAACTGTAAGTTGTAAATTTATTTGCTGTTGTTGTTGTTGTTGTTGTAGGTATGTTAAGGCATTTGCACGTCTTAGTGTTTAGTGGCTAATTTCACTTTCGTTTCGATAAAGGCACGCGTTTTGGCCAAATAATAAATAAACACATCAAGCACCGCATAATGACGGACAGACGGACAGACAATGAAGAGAAAAAGTAAGTTTTGAAGTTTAACAATTTTGTTGTTGTTGTTTTTGTTGCTGTTGCTGTTATTACTTGACACTTTCGCAGCTCTTTTCCTTTTTGCTTATTTTGTTTTTATTGGCTGGCATTGGCCGATGCGGCGGCTACGTGATTTTTAGAGAGAGAGAGAGTGAGGGGGTAGATGGAAAGAGATTGCCAAAGGCCAGTCTAAGTTGGCCGGCCGGCGGCCATCGCCTGCGTTTATTGTAATTAGAAAGTATTTAATTTCGAAAATGTTTGTACAATGAATAAACGAAATCAAAAAACTAAAATAAAAATTGTCTTAGACACTTGGCAACGTTTTTTTTTCGCTTTCATGTTTCTACTTACTGACAAATGTAGACATTAGCTTCGTTATGGTTATATGCCACACATGAAGATGGCTTAATGGCTGATGCCAAATCTCTGATATTGTCATAATTGTATGGCTCTGCCCTTTGCTCTTTCTACTCAATTTATGGTTTGTTGTTGTTGCTGCTGCTGCTGTTGTTTGTTTATGTAAATTTAACCAATAAACAAGATTTTTCTTGTCCATACAAAAAATTTCTCTGGCAAGTGAAAATTGGGTTAATGAAGTTAGAAAAACTAAATGGAAACCAAAGAAGGAAAAAAAAACACACACACACAAACATATATATATATATAAATATATATATAAGTTTTTTTATGTAAGCCATTTGCATATAATAATGGGCCATTTTCTTGCTTAGAGTTCAAGATTTATATATCTGAATCTTCTCTTAGTTGGTGTTATCTTTATGACCTGACTTGGCCATAAAAAAAAAAGGAGAAGAAGAATTACTTTTGCTTGTCATTAAATAAAAACCATAAGTCTCTCTCTCTCTCTTTCTCTCTCTGTTTTTCTCTTTCCCTCTCCCTCTTTAGCTAGTAGATTGCATGCCAAATGGGAAGCAGAAGTCGAGGAAAATCAACAGCAAAAATTTCCAAATAATTAGAGCATGAAAATAAACAGCCAATTGCCAAGATGCCTCGTTTGTAGCTATTTATTTATTTTTTTTTTTTTTTTGCAAAACGTATAAAAATTTCTATTTGCCATTTTTGGCAGGCAACAACCCCAATCCTCTGCTACCGCCCCGCCCCACTGGCGCAATATCTTGGCCACTTACCTAGCGGCTGTCTCTTTTTTCTCCTTAGCTCCTGCTTTGAGTTCGCTTAGCTTCTTCTTGTCTTGTGGTCTCTCTTTCACCGCTTAATTCAATTAATGTTTTAATTTACAGTTGTTTGTTTATTTTTTTTTATACAATTTGTTTTTATTTTGCTTTATTTCTTTTTTTTTTTAATTTTCAAACAATTAGCGGCAAACGGCACAAAAAAACAGGAAGAGGGGGCAATTCAAAAGTTTTCACTTTTCTTTTCCGTTCAATATGAATATTGTAGCACTGTGCACACTAGTTCTGTTTTGTTGTTGCGTTTTACAGTTAACACTTGTTAGTTATAGCCGAAGGAGTTGGTTAGCTGACGCGTCTGAATCGTTGGCATGCCGTTAACAGACTGAAGAAATGAAAAGCCTCGTTGCCCCAAAGTAAGTAAGAGTGATCGGGTTTTTGCCTCTGTCTCTGTCTCTGCCTCTGCCTCGGCTGCAGTCGCAGTCGCTGCCACTGTTACCATTGCTGCCACTGCTGTTGTTGTGGTTGCCGTTACCAACATTAGCAGCACCAGCAGCAACAAAGCCAAAATAAAAGTAGCTTAAACCAAATACAAATAAAAAATTGTTGCTTGTCGCCTAACAAAAGACTGAAGCAACAAACTGGCCAAGATGTTTCCCTCTTTTGAACAATATGTTTTTTTTTGTTTTTTTTTGAAAGAAAATTGAAAATTATTAGTGTCAGCCACAAGAATGCCATAAATACACACATATATATATATATATATGAATACAGTTTCATTATGGAAATTGAAAAATTCTCAATTTATGTCTGGTCTCAATTGAATGCAAATTAGTTGCCGTCTATAAATGTCGCTTAACTTGTCTTAACTGAGCCAGTTTTGCAATGTAACCAACTAAGACTAGTTTTTTTTTTTCTTCATATTATTTTATTATATTTTTTTTTCTTTCTGTGGCTGGGAAAATCGATTTGTTGTGGACCGTTGCATGTGTCTCCATGATTCATGATGGCCAATAGCCGACATCAATTGAACTAAAAGTTTCATATAGTTAATTCTGACTCATTGCCAGCTACCAATCTGTGGCATCCAAGTCTTAATTGGCTTAATACTCAAGGTCAAAATTGTTACAAAAGATAAATTACATTATGATTTTTAATTGATTTGTTTGTTTGTTCGTTTGTTCGTCAATGCTTTTCAAAGGTGTGATCTCATTTTATTAAAAGTGTATTATTATTTCTTTTAATTATTTGTAGACAAAAGTCAAAGTTTTAATGAGATTTTTACCTCTAAAAGTTATGGTAAGCTGAAGGAGATCTTACGGTTTAAAAGAATTGATTTGGGTAAGATTTTCTTTGACATATCTTTCATGTTTAGGAATTTGCTGAGACTAAGATTAAATTATATTTTATTTAAGTTGTTTAAATTAGCTTTAAAAATTCTATCAAATTATAAAATAATTATGTAATAAAAAACATTTCTTTCAATATAAATTTGTTAACTATAGACATAGATTATTTGTCTTAATTTTTTCATCTAAGATATTTATGGTTTTTAATTTAAAAATAAAACTCCAATATGGACTCTCAAAAATAGTAAAATATTGATTAAGAAATTTTAAGATTTACAAATTTTTTTTCAGAATTATATTACAGAATAATCAATATACTTTAAAATTGTGAAATGAAATTTCTAAGAGGGCGAAATGAGCCACAGATTTCTATAGTATAAAACAGACTTTATTAACAACAAATTTATAATTATAAAAAATAATTGTCCATTAAAAATTGTTGTGGAATCGATTATATATAATATCAATAATTAAATAAGGTGTTACTTGCATTTAGTAAACATCTTTATAATAAAGTTCTCCACATAATAAAATTAATTTTTAAGAAAACGGAATAAAAAAATTATATATACACCGAAAATAGAATGAGAAGACAGTATTCTATTAATCAGAATATCTTTATAATAAAGTTTCTATATAATGTAGCTTTCCATATAAATTCCTTATAAATAGTTTTATATTAATACAAATTATAGAACACACATATATACAAATGAATATAATATTTATAATAATTTGTTATTTTTGTGTTTTTTTTTTCTTTAATTTAAGTGTCTCACTCTAGACAAAAATTATTAGATATAATTTCTGTTAAGTTTTAATTATTAATTTAAAACCAGGGACCGCAAATAATTTGTATTTCTTCTTCATTAGTACAATAATATTTTCTTAAAAGAATTACCTTTACTGTTACTAAAATTTAAAATTCTTTAATATTTGAAACTATATTTTCTTCAACAAATATAATATTATAATATATGATATCAAAATAAAATTGGAAAAATTGATTAATATAACTAATTTTTGTATAGACTATATACACATAAGTATTATTATTATTTGGAGAGTTGTCTTTTGTTAATAAAAACTAAAACATCTAAGTAAAACATATTTTAGAAATTTATCTTAGCCCTTATCTAACGGATTTGACGCTGCCTATTCCCTAATAAAAAAAATAATAACTATATTTAGAATATATTTAGAAGTATATAAGATAAATAAAGTTTTTTTTAATAACTTTAGCTTATTTATTTACATATTTTTAAACTTTATTAACTAGAAAAAGAAATAAGTAGTTATAGTTCTTAACCTTCGACTGAGACTTAACTATATACTGTTATTATTATATATATTGCAATAATTTTATAAAAAAAAAACTGTTAATTAGAATACTAATATTTGTACAAGTATATAAGATGAATGTAAAGTCGCTTTAGACTTTTGCTTATTTGTTTACATATTTATAAGCTATATATACAAGAGTACCCCCATTAAAATAAAATAAATAAAGGGTGATTTTTTAAGCGTAATTTTTTTTAAAAATCGAATAAAAGACACAAATTGATATCATATATTGAAAATGTTTATTGCGATCGATAAATTTATCTTTACCATTTAGTTTTTAAAGATAACTTCATGTGAGTGTTGTCCGCGGCTCCGTTTTAAATGGTCCTTTCGTAAGGTCTAATTTTGCAGTACTTTTTCGAGCATTTCGGCCTGTATTCTACGAATACCGCGTGTTATGTTATCCTGTAAAGTTAATAGTTTTCGGCTTATCCGCATAGACCAAGGAATTAACATATTCCCACAAGAAATAGTCAAGAGGCGGCCAACTCACAGGACCATATCGAGAGATAAACTGCTCACCAAATTCATTCCTCAACATGTCCATTGTTTCCGAAGCTGTGTGGCAGGTTGCACCGTCTTGTTGAAACCACATGTCAAACCAAAACCATTTTTCGATAACATTAAACATTTTCCATTTTGATAATAAATTTCAACGATTTGCAATCGTTGTTTGTTTGTAAGTCTTTCCATGATAAAATGGTAAGATTAACCGAGCATTTTTAAATTTGATCGATGACGTTTTGACATCATAATCAACCAATGCAACTCTTAAAAAATCACCCTTTATTTATAGTTCTTGGCCTTCGACTTTTTATGTTAATAAATTTCAATGCAGAAACATATTACCAATATATGTCTAAATGATATTGTAAATTTTTATTGTAATTAGCTTACATTTTTTTTATGGTTTAACCAAGAATAAAGTAGCCTAAGCCAAGTTTATGGTTTAAATTACATTTGAAATATTTTCTAGTTGCTTTTTGCCATTTATCTATTTTGGTACTTAAAGAAGGGAAATAAATTTTTCAAAGTCTTTTTATTGACCAAATTCTTGCCCTTGCCATTTATCAAGAGTTTTAGTTTCTTTTGTTTACAAATAAGAATTGGAATTGGCCTTAAATGCGCCAATGAAGATATTTCTATAAAAAATTCTCATACTTTAAACAATTTCCGCTATACAATTGTTTTATTTAACTTTATTTCTGGTGAGACTTTTATGGATCGTGTATATAGCAGATATAGTTAATTAACATAGAGCGTATAACATTTGGCTATTAGATAACAACAACAATAACCATATACTGATGCTATACTTGTCTGCAATAACTTGGCCTTTTTCTGTTTTTTTTTTCTTTCAATTTGTAATTGAAAGTGCATTGACAGGCACAAGAAATAGTTGTAGTGGCAGTGGCAACTTTACCGCAAATTCAATCAGTCAAAACTTGTCATAGAGAGTTTCACCTGTTATGCCCCCCCCCACCAGGCAAATGATTAAAGAAGAGAAAGAGAGGCAGAGAGGGGAGATGAGTTATGTATGTTTTGTGGTAGGCGTTAGACGACAAGAAAGAGTTATGTGATATGTTAAAATGATTAATTTATTTAACTTTATTTTGGTTTTGGTATGAAGTCATTCAACTGTTTATATTAACAACATCCGTTAGCCATATAGAACAGCAGATAAAAAAAAACCGAAACACTTTCATTTTTCAGTCAATCATGAGAATCAATCGAAATCAGGCAGCAGCAGAAACAACAATTAAAGCAAATTGCTTTCTGGCCATGTTAACCTTTTCACAGGTGTCAGACATGCTAGAGACTCTTTTGTTTTGCAGTTTACCAACAATTGTTGTTGTTGTTAGAAGGGGAGAGGTATATATGTGGGCGATTTGTAAGTGGCTCACACGCCCAAGGCGATGCCAAATGGCAAATAACAGAAATGCCAACTGGCTTAGTTAGTTAAGCGACCTTCAGCCTTGTTTATGAATTCAGTTGAATCAGTTTTCCCAAGCTGTTTTTCCACTACTATGCGGAAAAGACTTTGGCCAAAATATTTGCATAAAATACAACTCAATTTCTGTGTGTGTGTGTGTATTTTGGCATAGTTTTCCCACAGCATAGAGATAAATAAAGTTAATTGTGTTTGTCTTTTGTTGGCAGCATTTGGTTTAATTAATTGTAGAATTTTCCATTTAGCCAATTTAGAGCAGAAGCAAAGAGAGAGAGAGAGAGAGAGAGAGAGAGAGAAGCGAAGTGATGCAACTATTGACAAGAAAACATAAAAAAAAAACTTTACTCATTATATAAGTTTAAGCAAAGAAAGTAAGCAGTTAGCCAAGGAAAAGGAGGCAACAAGCAAAGAGGTGAAAATAGTGGAGAAAGAGACGAAGAAGGAGATGGAGGAGTTATATGTCCAGTCGATGCGTCGACGCATCGAAAGCCAAATGCAATTTTTTATTTAACTTTATTTTATTTATTTTTTTTGGTGCAGCAAGTTTTTCTTTTTGTTTTTGTTGTTGCCTCTGGTGATGATTTTGGTTGGTCTGGTTTTGGCCAAATAAAATACTTCCTGCTCCCCAACGCTTTGGTCAAATGTTTGATATACGAAAACTAAACTGGATTGCCTCCAGAGACATAAGTGTTGTTATGTGTGTGTGTGTGCATGTGTGTGTGTTATTTTTTATTAGGAGTTTGTCGCCTAAGTTTCCTTCCTTGTATTAAAAAAATTTGGGTTAGCTAAACATTTATTCACAGTTCGAGCTGTTGGTTTGTCATGTTGATCAGATTGATCTATAGCTGTAGATAGACTGTCTATAGGGTAGATTGACTTGCATATAAAACTGTTTGAAGAAAATGGAAATCTTTTTAAAAAGATATTTTAAACCTGTAATTTTAATTTTTATCAACATCTTTTTATGTTTTTGAAAATCAATTGAAACCAATAAATTTTTTAGTTTCTTTTAATTATTTCCTAATATTTTAATAATATATTAACTATAAATAACAATTAATAGACTCCAATTATATTTTATATCCTTATTTTTTTTTTGTATTTAATTATTTATAAGAAATTAGTATTTGATTTTAAGATTAATGGGCATTAAAAGTCATATTTAATTTTAAAAATTTATATGGTACTTTTTGTCCATTCTTATATAAGATAATGGATTACAATCGTTTAAACTTAATGCCAATTTAAAACTCTAAAATTAAAATAGTTAATGGAATATAATTCTTACATAATTTTTTATATATGAAAGATAATTTTCGTAACTTAAAGTATCAAAAAACTGTTTCCTTACTTAAGTAGTTAAAACTAAGATCATAAAGTCATAATTTATAACTATTTTTATATTGTATTTATTAACAGATTTAATAATGGAAACTATTTTTTAACTATGAGTCGAACTTTAAAAATTTGCTACTGTTATAAAAAACTTACTTGAAATATTTTAAAAATTTGAAAAATTATATTAAGAGATTAAAGAAACCATTTCTTAATTGTAAAATCAATTTTTTAAAGTTTTGACCAAATTTTTTTATGTTTTCTGTGTTTTATATAAATCTGTTGGAAAATTTAAAAAATTTCTATTTTATTAACAGATTAAAGACTAGAAACCATTTTAAAAGCATGAATTCCACTTTTTAAAGTTACTACCGATATCCTGATACTTTTTTGGAATATATAAAAAAATAGTTTTCATTGATATATGATTTAAAAGACTTTAAAAAGTGACTAATTGTTGTGAATTAATTTAAACTCTTATATTTTGGTCAGAAGTTTGTAACGCATAGAAGGACTATTTACCTTTTTTTTTTTTTTAAATTAAAATAAGAAACTTTAAAGAGTCTTTTTAATATGTTTACGAATTTTGGATATGAATCACAGGACTATGTTAACAATTTATAATAATCTGTTGTAATATTTAAGAGCTATTATGTATATGTAGTAGTATTATTTTTTTAATAATTAATAATAATGTTAATATAATATGTTGATACAGTTACAAATCGACAATTTACACTGTTTTGTTAATAACATGTATAAAAGGTGTAATTAATTAAATAAGTTATACCCTAAAGACAAATCAAAACTGAAAAAGTAATTATAATTTAACAGTTTTAAAAGTATTATGCAATAGTTCAGAAATGTTAACTTATATCAAATGTTTAAAGACAAAACGGTCCAAGATTAAAGAAAAAGCTAAAAAGCTTTTTAACAATCCAAGAGAATTGACTTATTAAAGCTAAAATATATAAGATTAATATATTATTAGTATATATTACTATGTATTAGTTTAACTTTTTGATCAAAAAATTGAAAGAAATACTGAAAAAAACACATTGAATAATTCTTAATATTGAAACTTCTTTATTTAGAAACTTTATTATATAAAAACTTTTTTGTATAGAAACTTTATTATATGGAAACTTTGTTATATACAATTTTTAGTATGTAGTAATATTTTTGTACAGAATTTGTTAATATATAGAAATATTTTAATATAGAAACTTTACTTATAGAATTTTTATCATATAGATTAATCATTATATAGAAATTTTATTGATAAAAACTTCTTTATATTGAAACTTTTTTTAAAGGAACTTTATTATAAATTTCAATATAAAGAAAGTTTATTTTAAATAAACTTCATTATATAGAAACTTCTTTATATAGAAACTTCATTATATAGAAACTTCTTTATATAGAAACTACTTTATATATGTACACTGATTTTAGAATGAAAGTCTCTGAAAATAATTCATTTTACAGAACTAACCTACATATATTAAAATTTGACTGCATAAAATCGGTTATAATATTATATATATATATTATAAAATTACTATTTATTTTTTGTTTAATTTATTAAAGATTTAAATAGTTTTGTCATCCTATTTTGATTTGATATTTTTTGCTTCTTATCATTTTATATCATATAATCCTCTTGCTAGTCCCCGAATTCTATTCAAATCTATTCCTTTTATTTTTAAAGATTTATCAAGTTTAATTAAAATTCCTTCTAAATTAAAATTGATATTATATAAACCTTGGGAAAATCATTTTTAACATATTCTCAACTGTTTTTTAAAACATTTGCTTAGAGCATTCGTTCGTCTTGTTACCCTTTTTTTCCCTGATACGATAATATTTATCATTTCAACTGTTGGCAGCTGCAATTACAATTTTGTAATACGGTGACCAAAAATTAAAAAACAAAAAATAAAAAAAAAAACTGAGGCAAAAACATTTGGCTTTAAACGGTCATCTGGAATGTACATAATTACACACACACACACATACACACATTGAGACACCTGTATATACCATATGTATGTATGTATATTTCTTTTTTTGTTTTTTCACCGCTTTCAAAAAGATTTTCAATTTCTCTGGCAACATGACGACAAAACGAAAATCAACCATAAAACTATAGGCTTTTGATGCCGACCAATTTGTATGTATATATATATATATAGGAATGCCATGGCATTATGCATAATAATAATGCATGAGACGTATTAAAGAGCGCCAAAGCTAAAGTTAGAAACGAAATCGAAAACGAATCGAATTGAATTGAATTGAATCATACCAACAGATTGATGGGGGGTAATTTCACTTTCCTTTCCCTAGTTTGATAGTGCAACGATTGATAAACTGACTAACTGACTGACTGACTGAGAGTGCATTGCATATTAATTTCTTTTTTTTTTTTTGAAATTCTCTTAAGTTTACATCCGACATTTGTATGAGAAAACCCATCGAGATAATTGGCCAAAATAATTATTTCAAACCAATGAAAGTAATTATTGAGCCAAACATTTCACTGCCAAAAAATCAACTTAAAATAAAAGAAGAAATGTAATTCCAATTACGTGCTGCCGGAAATGAAATTGTGTTTACTGGCCAACAAGTCAATCATCATGTCCAATTCAATTGGCACACTGTGCTCCTTTTAGACCAAAAAGTCACGGATCTACGCTCTGGCATGCAGATAAAAACAAGTTCAAAACTTATAACAATAATCTTATACGGAAATTGGGTCATTATTATGATGATATACATATATGCTATTGAATGACAATGTTAAATTCATAAAAAGTTTATTAACAAAGTACAAACAAACAAAAAAAAGACTAAGTAATGTTAACTAATTGAGAAATTTACACAAATTTTTGTTTAGTTTTTTAAACCAATTTAAAAAAATAACAAAAATAAATAGAAATAAGTGGAGTAAAGTATAAAAAAAGATATATAATAAGTTATAAATAAAGTTGGGTCGACTGTTAAAAAATAATACAAAATATATTAAAATTGTATAAATTATTTTATTTATTTTTAGTTTAACCAAAATAACAAAAGGTAAAGGAAAAAGTAAATCAAAATATTTTCTCAATGTTGGCCTGGTGTTACAAAGAATTTTCTACTCATTGAGACGTCTTTTTATACTGAATAATTGTGGTTTTAGTATTCAAATTGAAAATTAATTCAAAAACCTGCAAATTTACAATATTTTTTCCTTAATTAATTTCAAACTTGTCATTGGTTTTTAATTAGTTCTTTCTTAAGGTCCCCTTTTTTTTTTTTATCCCTTTTTATACCTTTTCAAAATGCATTTGCAACGCATAGACTATAAAAAGTATATATATTCTCCTTAGCTCAATGAGCTAAGTTGATATAGCCATGTCCGTCTGTCTGTCTGTCTGTCTGGATCAACGCAGACCTCCTCCGAGACCTTTGAAGCTACAAAGCTGAAATTTGGCACTTAGGCTTCTTTTTGCTGCAGGCAGTGTATATTTTGAAATCATTCTGATCGGATGACTGTATCATATAGCTCCCATAGGTAGGATGGGTTGTGAATAAGCTTCAACCTTTATAACTTTGTTGTTCTCCAATAAAATATCAGGAAAGCCGGCATTTGTAAGTTTAATATACTTTTTTACATATCAACCAAGTTTTATCAAATTCAGTTGACTATATCATATAGCTCATATAGGAACGATCGGTCATGAATATGGATTTCGAGCAATAACTTGGTTGTTTTAAAAGCGATTATCACTAAATTTGGTATTTGTGAGTTTTTTATACTTTCTAACATATCTGGCAAGTTTTATCAGAATCGGTTCACTATATCATTTAACTCGCATAGAAACGATTGGCCAGAAAATAGTTTTAGATGAATACCTTGTTTATTTTATGAGCGATTCTTATCAAATTTGGTATGTGTAAGTTTGGTATATATAGAAATGTGTTTACTGAGTTTCACTAGAATCGGCCGACTATATGCTATAGCTCCCATCGAACTAAATAATATATTTTTATTAAAAGTTTGCAAAGGTATTCAAACTTCTGCAAGGCTGAAGTTAGCCCTTTTACAGTTTTATATACATAAAGAGGTGAATGGAGATTCAATCCTCTTGGAGCTTCATTTGAATATCCTGAACTCAATTATGTGGACAAAAAGTGTTTAGTATTTCATTTCCATAAGAGATTAAATAAAGTTAAAAAGGTATCTTTAAGCAGCCTTTGTTGTCATTCATTTATTTAAATGTAAGTTGGAAAGGGCAAAACCAGAGCAACAAAGGACTCCTTGAGCTAGCATTTCATTACATGTGAATGTTTAGTTCCTTTACAGTTGTAATAAAGTTTTGCATGTAATATTGATTGAACTCTCCTATAAGGTAATTAGGTATGGAATAATTTAGGGACTTGCTATATAATATTGATAATATATTTTCATTGGGTGATGAGATGACGTATAGTTAGGATATATGGCAATATAGGGAGAGAGGGAGAGATCTTAGTTGTTATACCTTGCAAGTGTTGGATTTAATAAACTAAAGTCCATATGGAAGATATCCAACTATCTTTTGATATCAAAGTAAACCTTGGCAATTGTTACTTTGCCGTTTGGAGACCTTCCCCCTTGAACTTCCATAAAAAACTGTCTCTATGATCTTCCTCTTTTGGTTCAGATGCTGCATTTTTGTTTGTGCTACTTCAACTAGCTGCACCTTAAAGCAAAATTTCAAATATTTGTTATATCAATTTATGTTTTAAAGTCTCAGTGATCACTTGAAGCATAAGTTTGCTTAGTTGTTGTTGTTTTTATTGGTTTATTTGGTGGGTGAAATTTTTGTGGTGTTTGACATGGAAATTAGTTGGTAAAAACAATAATGTTTTGCCTGCCTAATGAGCATAGTACAATGTGGCGTATGCTTGATGCGGACAAGTGCCGCACACACACACACACACACACACACACACACACCAAAACACACACCTTTCTCGGTCAGGTTGTTGTTGTTGTTGCTATTTGGACCTCTTCATGCTTATAGTTTTTGCGCTTTAATGCTTCACTTTCTTGTTGTTTTTTTTTTTTTTGGGTGTAAGTGTAAATTGTTAAGAGACGAGCTCTCACTCGGTCACTGTGTTGTATATATATGTATATATATATGTATATAGTTATTGTTGCTGTTAATGTTAATCATACGCTGAATTGCACTTTATGAAGTTAGATAAGGTGTTGCTGATGGCAACTTTTTGGTCTTTCTTTCTTTTGACAATTGACAAGCATTTGCAATTACGCAATCCTCATCTCTTAAAGAGGTTATTGAGGGGGGAGGTGGGGATGATATCCTCACTTTTCTCTCTCTTCCTCTTATTGGTGTGTGTGTGCGTATTCAATTTGTCTCAGTGCTCAATTGAAATGCACTTAGGTTAACGCACTGGCACAGAAAACGAGGTATCATCTACCATAATGACAAAATCATGACAGAAAGTCAACATCTTCTTCTTCTTCTCCTTGTCTGTGTCCAACGATATTTCTTTTCAAATTGAAATCTCTGATTCTCTCCTGAGTGAAATCAACTTGTTGTTTTTTTTTTTTTGATAAACCATAACGGCGTTGACGCCAAAGGCAAAAAAAAAAAAACAAAATATCAAAATTGCATAAGATCCAGGCCCCGGACAGGCCAGGCCAGACCAAGCCAGACGTTCCGTAAATTGGACGAGATTTGCGAAACGCAGCTCAAACTTCAGTTGCAATTTCATGCATGTCGATTTTATGTGAACAACATCGGCCATAAATACAAGCATATGCATATATATATACGATATATACATATATAACCAAAGTTATGACTGTTAAACGCATCTCAGGAAAAAACGATGGGAATTCAGTTCAAGTTACTTTTTTTTTTGTATTTATTTTGAGTTAAAAATAGCACAAATAAAAATATCAAATACTTTTTAGTTATTGCCAATGCTGCGGGGTAAACAAAAAAAAAAATATATATAAATATTTATAATAATAATAACCAAACAGCAAAAAAAATATATATGTAGGTATAAGATTTTGAAATGGAGCGTGCAAATTTTGTTATGCACGATACTTGGCGCAATTGGCGATTTCAAGGCTCGAAAATCAATAGAAGAAAAGGTCAATTTCAAATCGTAACAAATAAAGAAAATATAGAAAAAACTTATTACAACTGCAACTGATATTATCTACTTATCAAACTTGTCATAAGATTTGGAAATTATCAATTGCACGAACTCAATCGAATATTTCATCGTTGCATTGCAAAATTGTGTCCTAAAAACTATCCCAGATTCCAGAGTTCCATTTCTATCGCTTTTTTGTTGGTCAAGCAATGTTAGACCTAAAATGGGAATTTTGAGTTTAATTTTAAAAATTTTTTTTAAAGTATTATTTTTATGAGAGGAACAGATTTCGAACCATAGACAACATAAACATAAGATTGAGAATCGATGTTGGACGTAGGTGAAGTCTTATGGAAATTCTTCTAATTAAATTGCTTTCAAGAGAACTAAATTAAAAAGTAAAGTGACATTCTAAAAACCTAAAAGTGTGGCCATATTACAAGTTCGTATTGTTGCCAAATAAGTATTTAATATAAGAATTGCAACAGAAGAAATATTTTAGAATCAACAATGATCTAGTTAAAAAACTGTTTCATAAACTATATGATATGCAAATATATATGCATAGTTTGATTTAAGTTAAAAAACTTTCTATATATGTGCAAAAGTAAGTACAAAAAGTTTTTTTAGTTTATGAATCCTAATTTAGTTACAATTAAGGACTTTTCTTTTTTGACTTAAAAATTTTGTAAATGGTTTTATATAAAGTATAAAAATAATATTTGATTTCATTTAATTTGTTTACTCAGCCTAAGTAACAAGCTTCTGTTAGACAAAGTAATCCTAAAAAGTTAACCAAAAATTCTATAAGGCCATTTGAGATCCTCCAAAGATTTTAGAACAAACCCCTCTGCAGTGTGCGTAAATGCACTGTGGTAAATTAGCCTTTGGGTCCTACATAGAGATCTGTAGATGCCCTCTATAAAGTCCGACATAAAAACACTCAGCGACTGTTATTGCTTAAGATTGAAAAATCATGAAAACAATTTGGCACTTAATATTCCAGACAACAGCTAACAAATTAGAAGACTCAAAAGGAACTACTTACATGATTTCCAATTCAGAGAGCAAACTGAATGGTAGGAAAACAGGAACCAGTACCAATTGGAAGTCAAGTTAACTCCAATAATATTTCTATGATTTCTAAACTCTAAAACTATTTTTTTTTCTAAAGAAAAATTGCAAATAAAATAAATTATAAATGAAAGAATGTAATTAGTTGGTCTATATTCTGTTAACAAATAACTACATGAACTTTGAACACGAACTTGGAATCAGTTTTGCTACTCACTGTACAGTGTATGTACATATCCTCAATATATAATCACATTAAATAAAAATGAAAACAATTAAATTAGTTGATTAATAAAAATTTATCAATAAGAGCATTTATGTAAAAGCTGTAAAAAACGACTAAGTTGTGTTTAAATTTAATATTTGCAAACAAGTTTATCCACTTTTAAATGGGTTCCTTAAAAATTTTCAATATTTTTCTCAATTCCCATTTTTTAATCATTTTTCCATTAAAAATATAAAAAAAAACATAATTTACTGTATTAGTTGTAAAATATAATCTTCGACTATTAATCGTATTACGAAATATAATTCTAAAATTAATAGCATGTCAAATGTCACAGTTTGATAGCCATTGATCGTATTGACTTTCACTTTCACCCATTTCGGCATTGGCATTTCTGCTCTTCACCCCATTTCTCATTGAAGGCCAACGAAAGTAAAATCAGATATATTGAAAGTTTCTTTTTTGCTTGCCAAAAGCTTTTAAGTTTGCTCAATAAGAAAGCTGTGTTTGATCTACCAAGATAAGCGGTAACAACAAAAACAATAGCAAGAGAGTTAAAGCGAAACGAAACGAAGTTACAAAAGCTTACAGTTTTGGAGGCATCTTTTGAGATTAATAGTTTTAAAGTGACTGTTAAAGAACAAATTGATGAGAATAAGTAACTTTAAAAGTGTTTTTCAATCTTATTTAAGTTGAAATATTTAAGTAGTTGAAAATTACTTACTCTTATCTATGTATTACAACAAATCTTGTGATTGACCTTTATTTATCTGCCAGGGCTGATTTAAAACCATATTAATATTTTTTTAAACTATATAATACAGTTTGAAAGCAACTAAATGAGCTTAAGAGTCCAACTTAACGCACTTTAATTAAAACCAACAGAGAGGAAGGCACGCGTAGGGCCACAGTTTGAGAGCATACAGTTTATGAGTAACTGTTTGAGAGTCACTCGATTAAGTAAAAGATTTTTGTTAAGTTTGAGCCAAAAATATTTTATATTATTTTGTTGTCATATTTCGAAAAATAACAAACTTAAATTAGGTGCTAATTATACATAATATAATTAATTGAGTTTTACGGTTTTCCATTTCTTTGTGGTATGTTTGTATATATAAAAAACTCTGTTGTTCATTCTGAGCTGATCTTATCTTAGGATCGGATCATATCGGATCGGCTCCTATCTGTATTGATTTGCTTTGGTTGGTTATTTTCTTTGGTAGGATACAAAATAGTTTGACTATCTAAAATTGATCGGATCGTTCGGTTTGAAAAGGATATATAAATTTTGTTGTTGTTATTAAGTACAGTTTTATGGCAATTTTGTTTGCTTGATATTGATTATCCTTAGACACTTTAAAGGTATATTAGGTAGTTAGGTATATATATATACTATATATTAATGTAAATAGGTAAGAAAATGTTTAGAACAATTTGGATAAAATAATTAATAATTTAATAAATATATATATGTATATATAATTGGTGTAAATAAGAAGCATCCTTAAATCATTCTTGTGCAATTGATTTATAATTAAGAGGTAAATATATATATATTTGTATATATATATATTCGTTTATAGGAATAATTGAATTGGTGTTTTTGTAATGGTAAGTGTGTTTGGTGGTTTAGGTGTGTGTGAGTGTGTGTATGGGGGAGGGGAGGCTTTAAAAGGTCAAATGTATATTTGGATTAAGTCACATATAATTAGTAGGCCTAAGTAGCAAATTCTTTCGAAAATATCACAAATTGAAATATACATAATATAAATAATTTAATGGCAAAAAGGAATTGCTTGGTTGTAGCCATAATTTATGTAATCATCTTGGTAATAAATTGATAAATATATATATATATATATATCTAGATATCAATGAGTGTATTGAGTAAAGTTTCAGAGTAGAGATTAACCTTTAGGTACATGCAATGCTTTCAATAAAGTACAATTAATCATTTTTCCTAATTTTTTGGTGTATTTACAATATTAATCAAGTGTAAATAGTTCTCTTCTTTTTTTTTCAATATATTTTTTTGGTGCATAGAGGGTGGAACATTTTTTTTTTGTTTTGTCTTGGTGTTCTAATTGAATTCGCTATGGCTCAGACTCAAGCTTTTGGCCTGGCCAAATTTGTGCTTCAGTTGGTTGGTGTTGGCCCGGAAGCGCTGCATAAACTGATAATGAGGACCACTCCCACCACTTCCACTAGCGCTGGTCATTAGCGGCTCCAATGCCGCATCAGCGCTGGTTATAGACTATGATCCTTTCAGTTTCTTTTTGGGATTGTTTCGTGCCTGATCGGTGGGTGCCGTGGGAGGTAATTCACGATACTGATTCTGTAATATGAAAAAAAAGGGAAAAATAGTTACATTTTGCTTACGTGAATTAGTCAAAAGGTGTTCCTGCCGGAATTAAAGATATTTATCTCTCTTGATCGTTATTCAGAGCCAAGTTAACTTAGTTTTCCAGGTTTTCCCTTTAAAACTTTCAATGCTTATTGAAGATTCGAGTTTTACTATTCTCATAAGGATTATAAAGAAGTTTAAGTTAAGAGATCCTACTTTAACTATGTATATCATATCATACAGATTCAAGCTGTAACTTGCTATAAGTAAATGTAACAGTTTGAGAGCACCTGGATAAACTTAAGAGTCAGACTTGACTCACTTCATTAATAGCAACAAAGGGAAAGTCACGCATAAAAGCAGATTCAGTGTCACAGTTTGAAAGGATTTGTTATGGTATATAATGGAATTGAATTGGACAGTTATGGTATATAGATTTCTATTAGATTCCTAATAACATTTTGTCCTGGTTTTTAATACCAAATTCCTAGTAGATCATTATTCTGCTTTTTTTGGATTCCAACGAAAACATTTGTAGTGAAACGTTGATGGTGAATCATTATTAGCATAGTGGAACGTTAACTGTGAAACGGTCATAATGAAACATTAATGGTGAAGCGTTCATACTGAAATGTTCATAGTGAAATGTTTATAGTAAAACGTTTATAGTGAAACGAGGATTGTGAAACATTAGTGAAACGATGAATAGGAAATAATTATAATGAAAACGGCCTACAAAATATTTTAATGAAACATTCCTAATGATATGTTCCTAATAAAAGGTTTCAAAATCAAAAGTTCCTAAGGAAAGGTTCCTAAAAACTTGGTGTAGTTGAAAATGTGTGTTCATCTGTAGGGTTTAAACACCTTCTATAAGTTCCCACAAACTAAAAAGGTAAGTGGTGATGTCCTTCAATTGTGATGATCGCTTGTTTTAATTTTAATCACTTACAATTTCCTCATTATCGGGCACACGTGATAGGAAGTCCAGCAGCTCGTTGTTTGGTATAGTATTTGGTCGCAGTATTCTTCGGGAGAACTTCATAAAACCCCAAAAGAGTAAAAGCCAACGCAATGGTACAAAATGTAACACCAAAATAGCTCCCAATAGTAATACAACAGCCAACCAGGTTAACTCGGGGACGGAAAAATTGAATGTGCTAAAATATAAGTAGCAACTTTTAACTAAAATCCATTTAGTATATCTTAAATTATGTTTACTTGATGGTGCTCTCGCCTAGTGAGGCCAAATAACCAATGGTATTTTGAACAGTCTGTGAGACTTCTTGTATGGCCTGTAGGCGTTCCTTAATTGACTTCTTTTCCTCTTTCTCCTTATCATCATCGTCATCCTCATCGTATTCGTAATAATAGTGACCAGCACTGGCATCTGTAGTGCCTGTTATCAGACGTATAAGCCATTTTCTAATGAAAAGAAACAATATGTTTATAAGTCTTTAAGTTGAGTTAATAAATTAAGGACTTACTTGAGTATAATTAGCAAAAGAACCAAAGGAACTGTCTCTAGATCGCCATAGACACAAGCTACTATCCATAGAACAAAAGCTATGCTCGATCTTATTGGTGATTCCCATTCAAAGCAGCTCCTAAGAAATAAATTAAACATAACTTAGTTAGTAATTAAATAAATAATTTAACAAACTTACTGCACATATCGTGCTGCATCTAATATATCCATTATAATCTCCTTAAGGCGATTAACATTACGTAGAAACAATTGTCTCTTGAATTTCGCCTCTTGCTGTATCAATTTCTCTTCCTTGGGCTGGAGGGCACGGCAAACAGCACGGATTTCATTCCATACCACTGTCAATTCAAGTTGGATTTGAGGAGAATTGCCTTTGGCTCGTACACAGAGGTTCTTATCCTTCAGGGTATACCAACGCTTGACGCCACTTTTGATACGGAGCAGAGGAATGACCAATTTACCTAAAAACTCTACACGATGATCACGATCCTCATCAAATACTGTGATCTCTAGAACCTGAGTAATATCTTTGATATTGCTGGTGGTAGAAAGTGAAATGAAATTAGTAAAAAGGACTCTTAAGCAAATGTATTATCCATTCTTACAAAGTAAATATCTTATTCCAATTGGGTGTCAATGTTTTGTATTCAGTTTGAGTCTGAAGCCGTGCATTGCCCAATTCCAAAACACAAAATGGATCCGATTTGCCACCAATATCCGCTGCAGCTAAACCAGTGGCTCCAAAAACCTTCACTGTCAGATGACCCACATCTCGGAGATTTTGCAGGCAACGCAAGAAACGATAACGATCTCTTAATATTTGAGCTTCCCTTGGATCTTCTTTGAAAGCTTTTAGATCACTGATTGTTTCCAGAGCTGTTGTACCACTAATGGTCAGCATTAGGAAGACTTCACCGGAGCAATCCTCCAATTGGCGCCATATGCCATGAGTTGTCTCACGCTGGAATACACTCAAATCGATAATAGCCTTGCCATATAAAGTATTTCGATTCCATAGAGACAACTCTAGATTCTGATCCTCATCGAATAGATGCAAATCAAATTGTTCCAGCCAACGCTCTGTCCAGGAAGACTTGCTCTTGTATTTCTCATTGCCCAATCTTTAAGAGAAAGAAAAACCATTTTATTTACTTTATTTCATAGTTTGAATTTGTAAACTCACCTAAACTTGAAGTGTGTGTCAATCAGCTTACTGCCGTCTTCGGCCAGTGGCAAATCTTTGGCCTTCACCAGTAATATTGTTACCACGGAGCTCCAGATTTGTGATTTCAAACGCTTCGATGACTCGGCCAATTTGGAGTTGCGTTGAAAATGCTGAAATAATAATGGAAACACAAAAAGAAAACAATTGACAATTGTGTCACACCCAAAATAATTGTAAGTGCGTGTGGTAAGTATTTGACCTCTTTCAATTCCTCGCCAGCCTGTTCCAGTTGATCTTTTAGTTCCCCATGTTGCTGCCGAAGATGCTTAAGCAACATGCGTGGAGCACTTCGATACCCTCCTGACCAATTAGAGCCTAACATGATATGGCCAAACTCTAAGCTTAACTTGTCTTACGAAGCTCAAACAATGACTAAAACCCACAATAACAAATTGTAAAAAAGTTTGAGTGAGAGCTTGACTCTGAATAATATCTATAAAACGAATGGAATGAAGTGATTTTGGGAGGCAGCTTGTCAGCCTACCAAAAAACCATAGTGAAGGGTTGTCAGTTGAGTGAGTGAGTGAATGAGTGAGGGTGTCTCACAAGTTGCTACATTTTGTTTCTTCAGTTTGTCATGTGTTTGCTTTGGTGTTTAACTTTAATGCGCTCTCAACATGCCACATTTAGTCATGGGCACTCAACAAGCGATCAAAAGTCAACTCAGGCAGCTTTTCAAGTTAAAATAATACTCATTCATAACTCAGTCTAGGTCACGGTTCAGGTGAGAGAGCGGGAATACTCACTCTTATTGGCGCTTATCAGAGAAAACTTTACGAATTAAGTAGGTAAAATTCCTTAAGCTGCTCTGACAACGACTTATGTATACTCTACAGAAAGTAAGGTAAAGTAAATTTCAAAGTTTCGGCTACTGTCTAAAACATGTTTCATTCTACTTAGTCTGATAATTGGTTTTTACAATTTAATTGAAATAAGAATTATTTAACTTTTCGATGTTATGATTAAATGGTATTCGATGTTAGTATGAAATCGATATTAGCATTAAATCACTTTCGGCATTCTTTTCGAGTTATCATCAGTTTCGGTATTGTTTTCGAGTTACTTTATTCGTTTTCTATACCTTCGATTTTAATATTGAAAAAGTTTGTAAAGGCTTATTCAAGCATTGAATAGGTGAGTAGAATCATGAATTGAAACTGTCTTTAATCTACAATTTTTAATAAAATCAATGTGGAATGAATTTTTCTTCAATTGTTAGATATAAATACTACTCATGATTGTATATTTATTACACCTTTAGTATTTTCGATATCGAAATCAATTATTCGGAAGTTAAGACTTGTCTAAATGTATTTTATTCGTTAATTTGAATATGAAAATTATTCCAAATAAAAAAAAAAAACTTTTTCTAATTTAAAAAAATATTTTAGACTGAAGAAATTCATTCATTACCGAGTTGAACAAAGAACCATAACATTTTCGGACTAAAAATGAATTTTAGAAATTAATATTTAAACTAAGTTTTGTTTAAAATTTAAATTTCAAAATATAATACTCATGAGTATAAATTAAAACACAATTGACAATTAAAAATATAAATTTTAATTCTTGTCTATCAAAAAGAGTCAGAAAACATTTTAAAGGCGTAATTATTTACAAATTTTAAATATCAAATTATAAATAGAGGATTAAATATTATGAATTAAACAAATTATAAATAAAATTTTTTTATAAATGAATAATTTGTTTTTATGTTGTTAACATTATTATATTTAATATGTTAATAAAATAGAACTTATTGTTTTTAAGCTGTTTTAAATATTAATACTCATAAGTATCAATTTGAAAACTATTCCCAGTATATATTCAAAGATTACCTATTTAAAGAACCATTAAAATGATAAGCATTTTTTATGTTTAAATTATTGGTTGTCTTCTTCAGTTTACTAATAAAATTTACTCTAAAAAATATTCAAAACTAAATAGATTTAAATAATAATTACTTAATCTACAATATCCCACAAAACTTTATGAATTTGAAATAAATTTTGGTAAATATTTATGTATTCTCCACATTTGATTAAATTAATTACACCCATGAGAATTAATTGTAATTTTGAAATAAATTTATAATTAAATTATATATACTCATGGGTATTATTTAGAACTCTTTTTGAAACATTAATTTAATTGTTGCCCATTAAAGCAGCCATTATATTTTCGATAAGCGAATTATTATGAATTAAAATTTGATTATTTGAGCAAATTGTTTGGAATGTGTTTCAGTTGATTATTTTGATTGTTTTTTTTTATATTATTATTATTAATTGTTTAGTTTTATAAAAAGAAAAAACTATTTTAAACAAAAACTTATTATGGACTTTAACAAACCGACTTACATAAAAGTTTCGACGAGCCATTTTTAAAAAAATGTGCAAAAATTATTATAAAAATGATTTCTAAATGTTTTAATGAATTATACTCAAAAGTTAAAAGACAATTAAATTATTAGACATCTAAACAAACTGAGAATTGAAAATTGTATGAGAAACCATTTTTGATCAAAATTATTCGAAAATAGGAATGAGAAAGAACTCTGCCAATTCAATTTCATTGGTTATCTCATCTGTTTCCTATACAATTTTATGGTTGCGTGCTTCGAAAAATGTTTCCAAATTAATGAGTACATGGAATTCATTCACTCATGTGTTGTTGTTTTGTACTCAATATATTAAAAATTAATATAAAAATGTTGCGAAATGTACATTTCTGCGAAAACATGAAGTTATTTCTCGTTTCACTGACTTGGAATCGAAAATTCGAACATGTTTTAATACCATTTGTAGCATATTTGTATGGAATGGACTACTGGAAACAGGCCTGAATATATTAAAGATTAATGTACAAATGTACATGGCATTACAGAGATAATTGGCAATTACTTTACATTCCATAGAACAAATGGCAGAGCGTGTCAAAACAAATAATTGAACTCATAGATAGATAGATAGATAGACAGATATATAGATAGACAATCGATTTGGCTATAGATACATATGAAAATGATATATGTATTTCAGTTCTCCATAGTCATTTTCTCTACAAAACTAATTTACTTCATACAAAAGAAAGTACTTATAAAACTTCTCCTCTATGCAACAGACTAAATGAACAAAACTTGGGGGAAAGGGCAGAAAATGTATCTTGTATCTAAACATCGAAATGACTGATAAATAGCCGATAAATTGTGCTACCATTTGACATTAGCCTGATGGATTTATTGATGTTTTGCTTTCTTTTGTCTCTCACTTACCATTTCCTTATCCTCTTGACTGCGTGGCCAGAGAGTCAAATTGATGAGTATCTCACCCATGCCACCACGTCCATCTCCATCCCCATGATTCGTATCGCATAGCTGTAGATGAATATCTTCCGCCTTGCCCAACTCCAATTGGGTTAGATCTAGTTTAGCCGAGCCCATATAATCATCTTGCAATCCCCAATCGTAGTCGAAGACCTGCACAAAAGAAGGAAAAGGACAATTTTATAAAAATGTTGAAACGGAAATTGATTTTGGTTTTCAGCTGTCACAGACCAAACGAAAGGACAATTGCTGTCGCCCAGTAATTGAAAAATGGGAAATTGAGAATTTGTTTATACCATAATTGAGATTATGATGGCAAGGTAAAAGAGAAAAAAAAAACGATATGACGTTGATTCTTTTGTTAAGTGGGTTAGTTGGTGGTCTTACCTTCACAATGATTGGCTGAAATGGGTCCTCCACGGGCACAATGAACACCTCGTCCCACACTGGATTCAGGTCACGGTGTATGGTGCGCGATTTGTGTAGTAAACGTCCGCCAACCTTGAACTTAACATAAGGATCACTCAGTCCTGCCGCAGTGATGAAGAAACAAAAGACATTTTTGTGCATTGTGTCAAGTGGCTGCTACATTAAATATATAAAGCAAGAGGGAAAAGTGTCTGGGAGATGGAGGGGGGGCCTTACCATTCTTATCCATGGCCACCAGGTCGCTACCAGATTTGAGATGAACACGCAGCTGAAAGAAGACGAATTGACGTAATTGAGCCTCACGCTTGCGACGCAGTTCGTCGGCCTGTCAGTCGTGACAGGATTAGTGTAGCAATCGATATTGTTGCAGTTGTTGTTGTTGTGCAGAGCAGAGCAGAGAGCAGAGCAAAAAACCAGAAAATTATTGTTCAAATTTTGTTAGTGCCATTCTTTAGAAACTCAATAAGCCAATAACATGAAAAAAAAAGCAAGCAAAGCGAAGCAAAAACTAAAGTTCATAGAATCTCACCTGTAAGGACTCCAATTGATAGTCACCTGTCTGATTGGCAGACATTGGTGTTGGACCATTCCCATTTTCCGGCTGCTCATCGATGCGACCCTCCATTGAACCACCAAAACGTTGAATGACCTGCGCCATTTTAGCAGTGGCACGAAACTCTCTGGCCAAAGGTGAACCAATTGTGGTGGATCTGTGACGAGGACTCTGAGTTACGGAACTGCTCTCCGAACTGTAATCGGCGGCATAGTCGGTGCTCTCTTCAAGAAAGTCACTGGGTGATTTGCGACCTAGACGATCTTTACTTTTGGCTCGACTCCAGCGATGCTTGAGATTGTTAAAGAAGCCGTGAGTTTTCTGTAGGACACCAACACCACTGGCCACACCACCGGACGTTGAGGAACCAGCTCCAATATGCTGAGAGGTTGAGCTTTTGGTACGCTTTGGTGATATTTGCGGTGATTCGTTGTTATGACAATCGTGACCATTCAATTCCGATGCTGACTTACTAAGATGCTTCCCCAGACGCTGCTGATGTTGCATTTGAGGTGAACCATGTGGCGATGTACGCCGCAATGGCGGCGGTGATGACGATGAGCCATCGACACTGGCGGCGGCTGTTAAACGACTGCTGCAAGGTTCTTGCTGTTGCTCCTCGCGGTCCACGTAGTGAATGCGTGCTGCTACAAAGAGAGATGCGTTGCATGCAGAAAAAGAGAAAGAAGGGGGGGAAGTGTTATTCTAGCAGGCACGCAACTTGCGTGGCAACTAAATTTAATTTGGCAATCGATTTAACAACAAATGAATAAGCTATCGAATGGTATGTATTTAGATATATGTGTGTGTGCTGTTGCTGTTGTTGTTGCAATTTTCATTAGTTTTTTCCCCTCATAATTTCTACATATGACATCATTTCAGTTGCCATTACTGTTGACCCCCAATAATTACTTAGCCAGCTGATTATTCTCATTTGTTTTGCCTGCCCCGTCAAGTGCCTTCAATTAGAGAGAACGAGAAATGTTTACTGAAATAAAATGAAAAGCAAACGAAATTGGAAAAAAAAGGAAAGAAAGAAAATAAATAGAAATTAAAGAGAAATTCTTTTGAAATACATTACCAAATAATAATTTAATATACATACAATTAAAAACAAGCAATTGGATAAATATATTTTCCATGGTTATTTTGGAATTGAAATTATTTATTAGAGATTTCATTTGATATGTCAGCAAATATTTTCATTTGTAATTTAATTCAATTGGAAATAAAAGCTATATATACATACATATCATATGTATATATAAATTTTATTTAAACAACCATTTGCACAAAATAAACGACCTTGAAACTTATTGCAGTTCACTTTCTTCTTAATTTTAAATCATTTGCCAAATCATTTCTATTAAACACCTATCCTTTCCTATTAAAATCACTTAAAATGCTTTAAGTTCTAATTGAAATAACCTCATAATTGAAGTAACCTGTAATGCAAGTTGAAAAACAAGATCTATTAGATAATGTCTGATCGAATCATGATCAATCAATCGCAAACTTACTCCTGCCCTTTGCACTGTAAACTTCACAGTGTAAAGCAATACTTAGAGGCAGTTCTGGACGAGTTATGAAAGAATATATAAAAAGAATCATTCGAATACCATCAATAATCTTTCATCAATAATTCCTCCAATTTTTATATATAAAAAGAATCTTTCGATTATTAGTAATTAATAGATTCGTTGTCTTTAAAATTCCATCAATTAATATACATATAAATCCTATGAATTTCATAAAATAATATATCAAAAGAATTTTTCGAATTCCATCAAATAACAAACATGATATATACATTTATAACCAAGTGTTAACTAGGCATAGATCAAAGGAAAGCGTTAAATTAGTCTTAGATCTTCCACAATTTAAAGTTGAAGTATTTACTGAATCAAAGGACTCAATTGTTAGCTTGAGTTAAATAGTTTCGAGTTAGGCTTTGAGATTTCAATTACAAGTACAAGTAATAATTGTTAGAGAAGCACTTTTCATAGCTTTTGTAGTTGTTTTCATCTATTAAGATCGAGAATTTGACATGTATACAAATTCATTTTTCAAGTTTTCACGTTTTTCATATTATCTCATGAAGCTTATAATGAAAAGGGGAATCTTTTAATTCTATATGCAGTCGAACTTTTTATCTACCTCAGTGAAATAAGTAAAATCTAACCGTACATTGTAGCATGTGTAAATATTCCACATCTTCTCTTTGAACTTCATTCTTAGTACCGTTATCTCAAATTTGCGACGCAGATCGTCGATTTCTTATGAAATAAGTATATGTGCAAAATGATAAAAGTGAAAAAAAATAAGTAGTTTGTTGTCCTTTCCAATAATTTTTGTTATTTAATAGTTAATATGTTTTCCCTTATTAACAAGCATTTGACTAATTCGACTTGGCATTGAATTTGACAAGTTTTGCAGAGTTGGAAGGTCAATTTCATCCCATTCTTTGACTAGTGCCTTTTTAAGGTCCTTTGCAGTGTCAAACTGGCGGTTGTTTAGAGAGGTATATAGACTAATAAACTTTAAAATATAAAGAATTCCCATATAATAAGGTAATTTGTAATTGCTAGTTATAAACTAAATATAATTTTTATATAATGAATTTTTTCATAATGAATTTTTATAGTAAAGTTTTATCTGGTCCCATGTAGACTCTTAAGGGGAAGTTCTACTGTTCCTAATTCCAAAACTTTTTAAAAATAAAATACAAATTCATTTAAACAAAATGAACATCCATTACTTAAAGTTTGTATGAAAGGCTTGATATTGATAAACTGGTCCTTCCCAAATATAGTGCCTAGAACAAGCGGACAAGGTGCCAACGCTCTGGCAGTCAGGAAGCAAGTCGAGAAAGTAAGTAGAAAACAATTAATAAAGGATGTGTAGAGTAAAAGAAGCTAGTCTCCCGTCAAATTAAATATAATGTTTATAATGGTCATACAATATAATTTAGGTCACAAATTTAGTTGCTAAACAATTTAATTTCTAATTTCTAACGAATTTCTAAATTTAATTGCAGTGTAACATCTTTAATTAAATGAACTTGAATTACTTTTATTCTTACAGTAAAAGGAGTTATTCAAAGTCTTTTCTTTTAGTTTAAAGAATTCGAAGCATTATTTTATATAACAAAATTTTATAGCAACTTCCCTACTTGGTATAGAGTGTCTGCTAGTCGACGAATCTAATTCCTAGCAGAATAACTTTACTTTTTACTTTTAACAGTCCTTTGGTTAAGTTAATTTGATAAGAATCTACAAACTTTTTGTTAGTAAAACGAAGTCTAAGCGCGGCTGAATACCCTTAATAATTTCTGTTACAAAGTTAAAAAAAAACATTTTCTGATAGGACAACTTTCTGCGTAGCAATTCGCGAAATATGTAAGCCAAAAAAGAAGTCGTTTGCCAAACAATGTTAAATGGCCATGTCCTTGAGACCAAGGAGTGCCAAAAAACATTGCCCTGTAACTTTTACTCCTCCATCATCTAAAAACAAGTGTGGTAAGCAAACGTCAAGACCAGCCAAATGGACGCCCCTAGTTCACTAGCGGCTCATGAATTATGGCCAAGTTTTACTTCAATAAGAGAGGAAAAAAAGTAAATGAAATTCCATTTCAAGTGTTTTACTTTAATTCCAGGACTTCTACAGGCGATCACATTGCATCAAATACCGTTAAAGCATTTTCTATAAGGTCAGTGCATCGAATGACCACACTGAAGGATATTTTCCTTCATTAAATCACATTGACTGACATGCACCTTATAAATCAATCAGAGATAAAACACTTTATTTGATAGTTTTTTTTATGGTTTTTATTTTTATTAATCCTTTTTTTACCTGTAGCCGGAAAAATTCTATTTATTTTATGGTAGAGTGCTTTCGTTTGTTGTTTTATCACCGACTTGGATGTCCTGCTAAATTTTGATTGCATGTCCTTTCACTCGAAAGCAATTGCACCATTAAGGCAATTTAAATGAATGGGTAATCACAATCAGAATATTTTATATGATAAAACACAATACCTATAAGGACATATGTTTTTATACATATGTATATATGAATGTATGTGTTTTGTATATGTTACGTTAGTGTTATCCTTCCGCGCCACGAACTGCACGGCAGCAGGACTTCCGAAGGACTGCTATGATATTTTTGCAAAAACATTGTAAGCGGCTGAACAAATGTAACTGAAACTTTGGCGCTTTGGCATTTGTTATTGTTAACGGTGCTCCCCCCCAAAACACACACACACACACACTAGAGAGAGAAAGAGAGAGAGAGAGTTATGTATAAAGTGAGAGAGTAAGAGATAGGGTCAAAGTCTGTCTCTGTCTCTGTTTGTGTGCCTGGCATTGAATTACTTGTGTGGTTGAGTGGGTGGTTTGGGTGGCTTGGATCTCTGTGTATGAGTGTTTCGGTGGTTGCGGCGGCTTTTGCATTATTAATGTCTTATGTTGCGATGCTGCAACTTGAATTTTTTACACAAATTGGAAAAACGTCCAACGGTGGCGTCATAAAATGCAAATGGGGGCGTGCCCCAATGTCCATCCAACCAGCCAAAAAGTCAAAGCTTTACGCATCATCTTAAAAAAGGCAAAAGCTTTGCCAACATATATATAAATATTTACATCTATATGTATATATATATATATTCCTGTACTCTCTTACAGTTATCATGAATGAAACTAAGGCAACTAACCATTCCACTTAGCCAAGTTAGTTGTTGTAAAAACATTTTAGTTCTGTCTACAATAACAACATAAATTTTTAATTAATTAAATTGTAGCCGGAAATTGCAGATTTCCTTAGGCTACCATATATACTGTGTGTTAATGTAAGTGTGTATAGGTGTGTGTGTGTGTGTGTATACACTCCCAACATTCATCTCTTTAATAATTATGTGTATTTTTACTTTGCATGACGGATACAATTTGTTGATAGCTTTAGTTGTCCCTTGGCAATAAACCATGCCTTAAGGGAGCACTTTACTTTCCCTATAAATATGCCACACATCTGCTTTAACAGCTGCCAGTGGTTCTAATGATTGTTGTTAGAACTATACATAGTTAGCAATATGCTCTAATGTACTATATATATATCTAAAGAAATTTGTATATGTTTTATTCTATATAAATGATAGAAAAAATGGTGGTTGATATTGAGATAGTAGCAAATGAACAAAGTTTTGTTTTGTTAATAGGATATTCCATTCAAAAAACAGTCCAAATTCTTTTAAGGTTTGGATAATGCAAGTATAATGATTGTCGTCTTAAGAAAATGATATATTACAAACTAAATCAATCCTATATATCATATTTCTAGCATTTTTCATTATCAGAAAGTTTACTCAAGTCAATTCTTTGCGTTAGGAAACTCTGTCGTAGGCATATTTTTAAGGCAAAGAAGAATAGTTTATAATTAATAGAGAATAATAGTTTTCTTTAGATATGTATGGATATTTAGAAAGGCTATAACAACAGGCTATATAACAACAAAGGCTATAAATAAAGCATATAAAAATGTGATTCGATATTTAATATATATAAAATATATAATAAAAGCTCAATATTTGTTAAAAAAAATCTTAAATGAGTTTGATTTGTTATTAATTATATAAAATATTATTTTTTATTTAGATCAATATTTATTTTAAATTCATAAGTGATTTAAAGCTTTTTAATTAACAGATACTGTAAATAATAACAACTTTTTCTTTTTAATTAAAAAAATTAATTTTTCATTACAAAAAATGTAAGAAGTCGAGCAATAACTAAAATTTTTCTTAGTGTATTCATAATTTTCTAATAAATAGTCGCAGCTTCAATTTAAATTTATTGTTGTTGCTTACATTTAATTTTGGCTATTCATTTAAGTTTTATGTTTATTAAAAAAATAAATATTAAATTATGATTTTTTATTTCTTTCGCTCGATATCGATTTCTCAATTATAACTCAAGATCCAATCAACTCAATTCAATTTGCTTAATCAATCAAAATATTTTGTAAGCATAAGAATACAAATAAAAAATAAATAATAAAAATTTTATAAAAAAACTGATAATGGTTGCAGTCCCTGATAGTTATTTAAAAATATAGATTTCAAAAATTACCTAACTAAATGATTTCAGGAATTCTTTCTTCTACTTGGGAATTGTTTAAAAATTGTTAAAAAAAATAATTTCTTCAGCAGATTTTTATATTAAATGTTCTTTGTATTTATGTCAATCCATGAACATGTTATGACCTAATATATAATATATTTATGATAGTAACTGTATATATATATACCCTATATATTTTTATCGTACAATGCCATAATATACAAGACGAAACAGCAACAATAAAGTGACTGACAGAGAATGTTGGTAAAGACGTGCTTGGAAAGAACAAAATCACAATAAAAATGGGAACGGCATCGTATATATAAACATATATATATCCAATTTCAAAAGTAAGGCTAAAACTAAAAGTCCAGAAAAGATATACTGCTTTTTGGGTTTCATTTTCTTGATTTTATTTAAATTTTAGTCAAAAAACATTAAAAAAAACCAACCAAAGTGGATTGAAATTGAACTGTTCAAAACAAAAAAGCACAGATAACTATAAATTAAACAATTAACTTAAAAAACCCCCCTAATTAATAGCTGGTGAGCGACTTATAGGTAATTTTTTAATTACCTTTCAATCATAAATAAAATTTATCTCTTGATAAATAAACAAATAAAAACTTGTTCAGCAAAACAAATTTTTCAAATAATATTTAGTTATTTTTAAATATTTGTAGAAATCATTTTGAACTCAATATTTATATAATTTAAAATATTTGTATAAATCATAACACTGAAATAACAATTATTTCTGTTACGATCTAATCACGAACATATTTGAACAAGATGAGGGAATAACAAGAGAACTAGTTCCTCTTTAAACGGAAAATGGCTTCTTTAAGGAACCAATATGAACGGTTCATTTCTGAGTTCTTTAATTAAAGTGTCAGTAGAAAAATCTTATATTTAGACAACGATAACTGTTAATTGGAAGATCTAAATTAATCTAATTTTCCCATTATATAATATATAAGATAATACATAAAATATATAAAATATATAAAATATATAAAATATATAAAATATATAAAATATATAAAATATATAAAATATATAAAATATATAAAATATATAAAATATATAAAATATATAAAATATATAAAATATATAAAATATATAAAATATATAAAATATATAAAATATATAAAATATATAAAATATATAAAATATATAAAATATATAAAATATATAAAATATATAAAATATATAAAATATATAAAATATATAAAATATATAAAATATATAAAATATATAAAATATATAAAATATATAAAATATATAAAATATATAAAATATTTAAAATATATAAAATATATAAAATATATAAAATATATAAAATATATAAAATATATAAAATTTATTAAATATATAAAATATATAAAATATATAAAATATATAAAATATATAAAATATATAAAATATATAAAATATATAAAATGTATTATATATATATTAAATTTGCAGATTATTTAATCTACATTTTCTTTTGTTGGTGCCTCAAATGTAAGTAAACTCAACTTAAAGACAGCTTAGCCTATTTATTTAAATTTATCTAATATCCAACGTTATTAAAAATTTTCATTAAAAAAGAAGAACTAAACAAAAAACACGTTAATAAAAACTAAAATTAAAAGAATTCCCAAAAAAAAAAAAATTTTAACTTTAAGAAGTTTATCAGACCTCAGTTCATTTCTTTTTATATAAACAATTCCATTGAACTCAAGAATAATTATCCTTCAAAAGAGACCATTTCATAGCAGTTTATGGAGCTATATAACTTAACTATTCTGATAAATAAGAACTAAGTACACCGAAAACTTTTTGATTTAAAAAACACATCATTTAATTATTTATCACTGAATTGTTTTGATGTTGTATATCTTTTATATATGGATATATATACCTTCTGATCTAATTTGCCAACTTTGAATGGCTTTTCTCACTTTTGCTCTACAACTGTTTGTCTAATAACTTTTGCCTTTTTCTCTTTTCACTGTTAAATGCAATTAGCCAACTTTGTATTCGGGTAAAAAACTTTTAGGTAGTCCTTTTTGCTTTATATCCGTCCTTTTTTTTTATTGTTTTTTATGTTTGTTAAGAGTAAAAGTTTATTGAGATTATCGTATATATGGACGTGGGGTAAGAATTTTATGTATTTGGTTTTTGGTTACTGCATTTGGTCAAGACATTAATCGTAAATCGGATGGATTTTCCTTAACGTTTTTTACGACAAATGAAAGCCATGAAAATGCGGGTTCATTTCTCTTCGTGTTGTTGCCATTAAAATAAACGTCATTATTATAGTATTATACATAAGTCGATTCATTAGGTACATGTACATATATAGAGTATGTGTTAACGTATCCATATCGTAAATTGCTTTAGTCTAATAAACGAATATGTGATTTTGGCTTTCATATTTGGCCATCAATTATGAATGCAAGAATATATATGTGTATCTACGTCTATTTGGTCAATATATCTGGCTGCCAAGGTCAATAATCAATTATTTAGACATGGGTCAGCAAGTGTCATATCCTTTGCACATGTCAGGAAATATTCTTTTAACGACAGTAAACCCTTCCCCCCGCAGTTGTTATCTGTCATCTGTTCACCTGTTGAGGCCCAAGGCTTGTTTTTTATTTTCCTTTATTTTTTCCGCCTATGACAAAGTGGCAAAGTTGTGGATTGAGGCTAAAAACGTGGCCTATGCCACATTCGCCTTGTTGGCTTTACTAGTGCCACTTTGTCAGTGGTGACGTCATTCCCGTTTTGTTGATATTCAAAGGGACAAGCAAAAGGGGAAACTGGCGTCATACAGAGAGACGACTGATTGACTGACTAACTGACTAACTGACTAACTGACTAACTGACTAACTGACTAACTGACTAACTAACTAACTAACTAACAGACGGGCGGGCTAAATGTCTGGCTCACCCGCAGGCAAACTCAGCTTGTTTTTCATGTTTTTTCTTTCATTTTTTATTTTTTTGGTTTTTGTGTTTTGATACTCTTATAAAATAAAAGTTTATTTATTATGGTAAGAAATAGAAGGAAGCACAACTAAGAAAACATACAACTAACAAAGTCAAGGAAAAATAACACGCAAAAACAGTTTCTAAGTTATATAAAAAAGTATTTAGTACTTAAAAAAATATTCTAAATTAAAAAGTTATAAATTTTGAAGGATTTTAAGGAACCAAATTTGTTATATTTCTAATTGGAGAACTTCTTGAAAAAACTAGAAATATTTTATTAATACATTTTTGTGGTTTGATGAACAATTATCACGAGTTTTCATTTAAAAAAACAGTGAAATTTCTAATAATATTGAAAACTGTTAACTGGAAATGCTTAGGAGCTGATTAATATTAAAGTCGAAAGCAGACAAGGTATAAAATATAATATATATCTATAAAGTAATTGTAGAAAAGCTTTTTGGTTACATTAAAAACCAAATTGGGAAAATGTTTTTGAAAATTTTTATATTTTTTTAAAATAAATTCTCACTAACCTTTCATATTAATAAAGAAATGATTAAGATATATTTTAATTTATATATTTAAAAATTTAAAGTATGGCTTTTAAATTCAAACAGAGGCTGTAAGACTGATTTGTTTTGTTAAAGTAAATTAATTGCATTGAAGTTTTATTCGTTTACTTCTAAAATATTTACCCCATCTGATTAATTCTTAAACTTGATAAACATAGATATCTAAGTAGCTTATCTAACAAGTTTTAACTATATAGCTTTAAATTTAAAGTCTAAAAGGTGAGAAGAAAGAGACAGATAGACATGACTAAATTGAGACAGCTATAGATAGATCTATTTCTTTGCATTGCAAATATCGGACAAACATTGTAATACAAAAAGCTGTTATTATAAATATAAATAAACTGCAAATTGACTCCATATAGTATAGAAATCGAAATATAGTAAGAATTTAATATGTTTATTGGGGCGGGTCAATTTGTATGGACCGAAAAAACTTAGTAGGCGTACCCCAGATTCGGATTCTACGAAGAATTCTAAGAAAATTTCACCATAAAACTATGTCTCTAAAAGGAATTCCTAGCTTCCGCTGAGAAGGATCAGCGGTTTTTTTAGGTATTTAAAGTATTTTAAAAAAAGTTACATATTTTTCAGTCAATTACTTATAAACAAGTATTCTTAAAAACAAGTATTTTTTTTAGTTAAATTGACGAATTGTGAATTTTTGAATTTATGGCCTTCGATTTAAAAACGTGTCTCAATTTATGGTGACTAAACCTCTATATACGCAAGGTGCTATTAAATTTCGACTAACAAAACCATAAAAATAATCATAAATAAATTTAAAGATTTATAAATTTAAAGAATTTTTCTATAAACAATTTTAATTTTTAAATGAAAACACATTTTTATATCATTTCATAATATTCCATTATTTTTATAGAGTATACAATTTTCTACTTTAAACAATTTAAAGCTAAAGCCACTGGCTTTTGATTGTTGTTAGCAATATTTCTTGTTATTCTGGATTTGATTATCATGTTCAACAAACACGCAACGAACCTTATCAAAACTTTGCTGCCAGAATAGTTCACATTTTCGTGTTATGTTCTATTTTGCATAAAATTTAAATGCTTTTCATTATTCAAAAAAAAAAAAATGGAAAATTGAGAACTAGTTGAAAAATAATTCAAGCATAACCGATAGACAGGTGAGATAAAAATTTATTTTTATAAAAAGAAAACAATAGAAATCGAACAGCTGTCTAAATTTATATACCATATGGAGGCAATTTGCAGTTTATTCATATTTATAATGCTGAGAAATTGCCAGCTTTTTGTTTTTGTGTTTTTTGGTTGTTTTTTTGTGTGTATTTATTATACACTTGAAAATTTCAAAGCATTGGTAAAAAGTTTTTCACTTTCGTTTAACATTTTTTTTTTTTTTTATTATTATTTTTTTAACTTTACTTTACTTGCAGTTGTTGTGCTTAAATGAGTTTTTCCTCAATGTTTTGGGTTGGCCATGAATAATTCATGTAAATTCTTGTATTTTAACATCTCGAAAGGCAGTCGATTCAGTACTGTCTTGAAATTGAATTATGCATGATCATTTATGCGTATTTTGTCCTTATTTTGACACTGTAACTAAAGTGAAAGGATATATGCACGAGGGCGGAATGACAGGTATATTGCATAGCATTGCATAAGTTTTTGACTTGAACAAAAAGTTTGTTATTGCATATTCAAAAAGTTTTTTTATTTTTGAAATTTTAATAAAGGAAAAGATTTATTTAGTTTTTTTGTTTCATTGCTTAGTTTTTGCTTAATATTTAAGCTATATAGAGACTTTTAAAAACAAATATTTGGCTTTAGAGAAACAGACTTTAGTTAGTCCTGTGGCATTACAGAGTTTTGTACTTGAATTTGTTTAAAAAACAAGTCTAGAGTGAGGATATTATTCCTATTACTTTATCTGATGTTTAAGTTTAATCAATGACTTTAATAACTAATATTTTTGAGACTCTTTGCTTTAGGCTTAGAGATGCATAAGAAATACATTTGCTGCTTTTTAATTACTTTATAGACCACCCTCGCTGAATGCAATAAGTAACTAAGAATATGTCTTAATTTAAGGACCCGATTGACAGTAGATTTTATGGATTTCTTGTTGCCCATTTACGCTAATCTTGGGCATTAATGTTGCAGTTGCAGTCCCAATCTTGACCATAAAATCAAAGTTGTTAAAACTGAAATTATTATAAGGATTTTTCCCTTTAAGCAAAGCCAACTTAATTACCTCAAAGTGGCAAGGATTTTACGCTAATGCTTCATAAGCAACTGGATTATGACTGATATATGTATGTGTGTATGGCAGTTGTCTGCCACTCGTGTCCTCCTATATATCTTCTATAAATGCCTGGGTTTGGGGTAAACATGACCTCGAGCTTTCATTTTAATTAACTGGCTTACCTTTGTGGGCCATTTTTGGCCGAGTTGAAAGTCTGCTCAAGTAATTAAAAGTTCCAAACAAGTAAAAGTGAAGTAAAAATAATAAAGAGAATTTTTACTTCTCCATCTTTTTTTGGTGATGTCGGTTCAAGGGCAAGTGACACTTTACGAGGACCTTAATTTACCAGCATCAATGGCAACTGTGTCCTGTATCCAATTTCGTATTCCAATTGATGAGGTCGCTCAGTGAGCAAAATTCCCAAATGCTGTAACAGTTTTTGCAGATGGTTTGTAACAAATTTCAAATCAATTACATGAACTAGGGGAGACACAGACAGCGGGAGACGAAGACACCTCGGGGCCTTCATCCCAACCTTAAGCACTTTGTTGACATGCCAAATGGGCGCATAAATAGGCTAAAACTAAGAGACAGAGAGCGGACCATGGGAGGGGGTAAGTGAGAAACAAGCGCAAAGCAATAATTAAAAAAAATATATCAAGCCAAAATAGCACGCGACATCTAGACAGAGCAGCAAAGAATTCTGTTTTGCCCATATTCATTAGCCATGCCAAGTGCCATCGAGAGTCACTGTGTGTGTGTGTGTTTGTATATGTGTTTATGGTTGTATCGTTATATGGTTTTGTGTGTGTGTGTGTGGAACCGGAAGCGCAACGGCATGCTAAGACGCCATAACGTTATGACGAACAGCAACAATATGCTGGGAAAAGTTCCACGGATACCGCAAAGTGCGTGGGGTCAGGACTTTGAACAGCTAAGCCAACCCGTTGGCAAAATAAAAAATAAAAATAACAGAACCAAAAATAGCGAGGGGTGGTTAAGAATTTGTAATAATAAGCAGATGAAATCGAACTAACACTTATAATTTTTAAAAAGCTGATAAAAGTAGTTCAAATTAAAATTTATTTGAAATTTTAAACGTAAAATGTGTAATAAGTACGTTTTCTTAATAATAATGAACCAGTTCCTAATAAAAAAAAACCATTAAACTTACAAACTTTTACTAGATCTGACTCGATAAGCTAGATTTACCTACTTTAAAATCATTTGTTGGCGCTTAGTAAAAAGAAAATGTTTTAGTTACTTATTTTGTTAGTTAATATATATATCAAAGTAAACAAGTTACTATTTTAAATCTGTAAAAAAACATTTTTAATCGCTAATAAAGAAAAAGATCAATGTTTATTTTATTTTATTAGATGAAAAATATTCAAAATATAACTAGTTTCAATTTCTTAAAGCTTAATTACATTTTTTAATCACTACAAGAGGAAAATGTCTAATGTAGATTGACAAATTGTAAATTTGTACATTTATTCTAAGAAGAAACAAAAAAAAAAAAGGCCAACTACAATAAGGAAACCAATTACATACAAAAAATATTTTAAATTGAACTAGTTCCATTTTAAAAAAGCGGATAACTACTTTAAAGTCCATATTGGAAAACCCACTTATAAACTATAATATTCTACTAAAAAGAGTGTTGTTATACTCCATATCTGATTTTCTGAACTAGTTCCAAATAAGAAAAGCAGTTAATCATCAAATTTGCACCTAAAACCTTCCCTCGATTTATAATAGTAACATAAGAACCGTTTTGAAGTACAGAAAGCGGCTTTTAAACTTGTTTGATTACATTATCTAACATTTATAAATTACTGTGATCGATTTAATGCTTGAACTATAGTAAATTTAACATGGCTTTATTTTTTAAAACTAGTTCACTAGACATACATATATTTAACATTTATCATCTGATATGTATGTATAGTGAACTAGTTCCAAACAATAAAGCATTTTACTTTAGTTTGCACATTAAATCCTGTCCCTGAAACAGCTTCTCAGTATTTCCTTTTAAATAAGTCTTTCGATTCAAAAGAATTATATTATTTTAACTAACTCAAAACTGATATAAATATATTTAAAAGCATATAAAAATGGCTCTAAGTCTAAAAACTAAATCTCAACTGTGTAAATTTGGCATAATTAGAGAAAAATTGAAATAAATCTAAAGACTAACAACATTTTTCCCTAGTCTAATCATCTAGTCTTTTCCTAGATTCCATTTTTAATAACAAACTTCTTGATATACAATGAAATGCATTCCCTTTCATGCCTCACTAAAGAAACTTATTTAAGTTAAGAAAACTTTTTTCCACCTACATATAATTCAATTTTAACTGCATACACACACACAGTTTTGTGTGAAAGTTTTTTTTGTTAAACTTCTTTGGCTCATCTCTTTGAATAGTAAATTTATGCGCAAACTAATTTTGCTAAGGCCGTAGTCAACCCGCATAAAAATAGCACAGAAAAACATTATGTTGGACCCTCCAAAATGGTTTCAACCCAAGTAAAAAAGTAGGCAACTGAAGCAGCATTCTCAGAACGTGAATTAGCAGCAGCATCAAAGCGAGTCAAGTGGAGCTAAAGTGGAGTGATGTGGAGTTGACTAGGTAGTGAGGCTATATGAGGGGCTAACGGATTACGTGCAGGATTTAAACTTTAAGCTGCTTAAAAATATACAAAAAACGGCAGCTGTCGCTCCTATCTCTACACCATAACCCCAACCACAATCCTAAATTCAGTGCCAACCCTATCGTACCTCCATAGTCGGCAAATCATGTTTACACCCCGCGTGTCATTCTTTTTTTAGTAGGCCCCCAATTTTGGCTTATCATCAATTGCCAAAGCAAAACATTTTATTTCACTCTGCCCGAGCTAAACACTTACACATTGTGAGGTCACCAACACCAGGGCATTCACGATTTTTTCGGTGGCATAGGCAACACTAGGTAGAGGTATCCTCCTCCGCCTCCTGTTTTTAGTCGCTGGCTCTGGTTCTGGTTCGTTCGCTCGGCTGGCTACAGCTCCATTCACATTGCCATCACATTTCGGGCTTTTGTTAAAGTCCTTTGATTATGTTTTTCTCCTACATATATTTTTGGTATAAATGTTGGCTTTCAAATATTTGCACTTTTAGTTAACAAAATATACATATATTTTTCACACACATGCACCGTGCATTTTGAAGCGTGTTTTCACACACACAAGATGAATGGATAAGCCAGCTTTGTGGCGCTATTTGGTGGTCACTCCAAAACTCTGCGTATAGCTTTGGATTGTTTTTTTTTATTTGATTTTGTTTGTTGTTTTTATTTTTTGCTTGTCTTTTTTCGAGAACCGTTACCGTCGTGCCAACCGTTTCAGTGGAGAGTTTTTGCGCAACTGAATGTCTAGTCGAAGCTTTCGCCTCTTTGATAGTGAGAGAACGAAAAAAGCTTTTCCTTGAGTGCTATGTAAAATTGAGCGGCATATTCCTATACGCTCGAGTGCCAGTGGCAAAGAGGATAAACGAGGAACCTTTCTTTAACCAAAAAATAACAATAATTGAGTTGCAATTGGTTAGTTTGTATTGAAAGTAAAAGTCAACAATATGACTTGTTGAAGCTTTTAAAAGAACTTCCTCTCAAGCGTGTGAGTAAACATGAGCAGGTGTTTTTTTAAGGCACAGGCAAAGATATCTCAATAC